>CM070908.1:105867552-107067552 GCA_036417435.1 Inia geoffrensis | reverse complement strand
CCTAAGCCTAACCCGAATCCTAACCCTGACCCTCACCCGAAGCCTTACCCTCACCCGTGCCCTAATCTTAACCAGGACACCAACACTAACTCGTGCCCTCACACGTACGCTAAACCTTAAGCGTTGTCGTACCCTAAATTGTACCCTAATCCCTCCCCATTCCTTAACCCTAACCCTAACCCCATCCCTAAACCTGACCCACTTCCGATGCCCTACCCTAACCAATGCCCTAACCTTAACCAGTACACAAACACTAACTCATGCCCTCAAACGTACGCTAACCCTTAAGCATTGTCGTACCCTATCCTGTACCCTAATCCCTCCCCATACCCTAACCCTAACCCTAAGCGAAACCCTGAACGTGACCCTTTTCCGAGGCCTTACCCTCATCGGTGCCGTTGTCTTAACCAGTACACCAACACTAACTCGTGCCCTCACACTTACGCTACCCCTTAAGCATTGTCGTGCCCTAACCTGTACCCTAATCCCTCTCCATTCCCTAACCCTAACCCTAACCCGAATCCTAACCCTGACCCTCACCCGAAACCTTACCCACACCCGTGCCCTAATCTTAACCAGGACACCAACACTAACTCATGCCCTCACACGTACGCTAAACCTTAAGCGTTGTCGTAACCTAAATTGTACCCTAATCCCTCCCCATTCCTTAACCCTAACGCTAACCCCATCCCTAAACCTGACCCACTTCCGATGCCCTACGCTAACCAATGCCCTGATCTTAACCAGTACACCAACACTAACTCGTGCCCCCACACTTACGCTAACCCTTACGCATTGTCGTGCCCTAACCTGTACCCTAATCCCTCTCCATTCCCTAACCCTAACCCTAACCCGAATCCTAACCCTGACCCTCACCCGAAGCCTTACCCTCACCCGTGCCCTAATCTTAACCAGGACACCAAGACTAACTCGTGCCCTCAAACGTACGCTAACACTAAACCGCAGCGGTACCCTAACCTGTACCCTAATCCCTCTCCATTCCCTAACCCTAACCCTAACCTGAAACCTAACCATGACACTCACCCGAAACTTTACCCTCACCCGTGTCCTAATTTTAACCAGTACATCAACACTAACCCATGCCCTCTCACGTACGCCAACTCTAAGCCATTGCCGTACCCTAACCTGTACCCTAATCAATCCCCATTCCCTAACCCTAACCCTAACCCTAACCCTTAACGTGACCCTCTTCCGAGGCCTTACCCTCACCTGTGCCCTAATCGTAAGCAGTACACTAACACTAACTAGTGACCTCACATTTACGCTAAACCTTAAGCGTTGTGGTACCCTAAACTGTGCCCTAATATCTCCCCATTCCCTAACCCTAACCCTAACCCGAATTCTAACCTGACCCTCACCCGAAACCTTACCCTCACCCGTGCCCTAATCTTAACCAGGACACCAACACTAACTTGTGCCCTCACACGTACGCTAACCCTTAATCGTTGTCGTACCCTGAACTGTACCCTAATCCCTCCCCATTCCCTAACCCTAACCCTAACCCGAATCCTAACCCTGACCCTCACCTGAAGCCTTACCCTCACCCGTGCCCTAATCTTAACCAGGACACTAACACTAACCCTTGCTCTCACACGAACGCTAACCATTAAGCACTGTCGTACCCTAAGCTGTACCCTAATCCCTCTGCATTCCTTAACCCTAACCCTAACCCGAATCCTAACCCTGACCCTCACCCGAAGCCTTACCCTCACCCGTGCCCTAATCTTAACCAGGACACCAACACTAACTCGTGCCCTCACACGTACGCTAAACCTTAAGCGTTGTCGTACCATAAATTGTACCCTAATCCCTCCCCATTCCTTAACCCTAACCCTAACCCCATCCCTAAACCTGACCCACTTCCGATGCCCTACCCTAACCAATGCCCTAATCTTAACCAGTAAACAAACACTAACTCATGCCCTCAAACGTACGCTAACCCTTAAGCATTGTCGTACCCTATCCTGTACCCTAATCCCTCCCCATTCCCTAACCCTAACCCTAAGCGAAACCCTGAACGTGACGCTTTTCCGAGGCCTTACCCTCATCGGTGCCGTTGTCTTAACCAGTACACCAACACTAACTCGTGCCCTCACACTTACGCTAACCCTTAAGCATTGTCGTACCCTAACCTGTACCCTAATCCCTCTCCATTCCCTAACCCTAACCCTAACCCGAATCCTAACCCTGACCCTCACCCGAAGCCTTACCCTCACCAGTGCCCTAATCGTAACCAGGACACCAAGACTAACTCGTGCCCTCAAACGTACGCTAACACTAAACCGCAGCGGTACCCTAACCTGTACCCTAATCCCTCTCCATTCCCTAACCCTAACCCTAACCTGAAACCTAACCATGACACTCACCCGAAACTTTACCCTCACCCGTGTCCTAATTTTAACCAGTACATCAACACTAACCCATGCCCTCTAACGTACGCCAACCCTAAGCCATTGCCGTAGCCTAACCTGTACCCTAATCAATCCCCATTCCCTAACCCTAACCCTAACCCTAACCCTTAACGTGACCCTCTTCCGAGGCCTTACCCTCACCCGTGCCCTAATCGTAAGCAGTACACTAACACTAACTAGTGACCTCACACGTACGCTAAACCTTAAGTGTTGTGGTACCCTAAACTGTGCCCTAATATCTCCCCATTCCCTAAACCTAACCCTAACCCGAATTCTATCCCTGACCCTCACCCGAAACCTTACCCTCACCCGTGCCCTAATCTTAACCAGGACACCAACACTAACTTGTGCCCTCACACCTACGCTAACCCTTAATCGTTGTCGTACCCTAAACTGTACCCTAATCCCTCCCCATTCCCTAACCCTAACCCTAACCCGAATCCTAACCCTGACCCTCACCTGAAGCCTTACCCTCACCCGTGCCCTAATCTTAACCAGGACACTAACACTAACCCTTGCCCTCACACGAACGCTAACCCTAAAGCACTGTCGTACCCTAAGCTGTACCCTAATCCCTCTGCATTCCTTAACCCTAAGCCTAACCCGAATCCTAACCCTGATCCTCACCCGAAGCCTTACCCTCACCCGTGCCCTAATCTTAACCAGGACACCAACACTAACTCGTGCCCTCACACGTACGCTAAACCTTAAGCGTTGTCGTACCCTAAATTGTACCCTAATCCCTCCCCATTCCTTAACCCTAACACTAACCCCATCCCTAAACCTGACCCACTTCCGATGCCCTACCCTAACAAATGCCCTAATCTTAACCAGTACACAAACACTAACTCATGCCCTCAAACGTACGCTAATCCTTAAGCATTGTCGTACCCTATCCTGTACGCTAATCCCTCCCCATACCCTATCCCTAACCCTAAGCGAAACCCTGAACGTGACCCTTTTCCGAGGCCTTACCCTCATCGGTGCCGTTGTCTAAACCAGTACACCAACACTAACTCGTGCCCTCACACTTACGCTAACCCTTAAGCATTGTCGTGCCCTAACCTGTACCCTAATCCCTCTCCATTCCCTAACCCTAACCCTAACCCGAATCCTAACCCTGACCCTCACGCGAAGCCTTACCCACACCCGTGCCCTAATCTTAACCAGGACACCAACACTAACTCGTGCCCTAACACGTACGCTAAACCTTAAGCGTTGTCGTACCCTAAATTGTACCCTAATCCCTCCCCATTCCTTAACCCTAACCCTAACCCCATCCCTAAACCTGACCCACTTCCGATGCCCTACCCTAACCAATGCCCTAATCTTAACCAGTACACCAACACTAACTCGTGCCCTCACACTTACGCTAACCGTTAAGCATTGTCGTACCCTAACCTGTACCCTAATCCCTCCCCATTCCCTAAACCTAACCCTAACCCGAATCCTAACCCTGACCCTCACCTGAAGCCTTATATTCACCCGTGCCCTAATCTTAACCAGGACACTAACACTAACACTTGCCCTCACACGAACGCTAACCCTTAAGCACTGTCGTACCCTAAGCTGTACCCTAACCCCTCTGCATTCCTTAACCCTAACCCTAACCCGAATCCTAACCCTGACCCTCACCTGAAGCCTTACCCTCACCCGTGCCCTAATCTTAACCAGGACACCAACACTAACTCGTGCCCTCACACGTACGCTAAACCTTAAGCGTTGTCGTACCCTAAATTGTACCCTAATCCCTCCCCATTCCTTAACCCTAACCCTAACCCCATCCCTAAACCTGACCCACTTCCGATGCCCTACCCTAACCAATGCCCTAATCTTAACCAGTACACAAACACTAACTCATGCCCTCAAACTTACGCTAACCCTTAAGCATTGTCGTACCCTATCCTGTACCCTAATCCCTCCCCATTCCCTATCCCTAACATTATGCGAAACCCTGAACGGGACCCTTTTCCGAGGCCTTACCCTCATCGGTGCCGTTGTCTTAACCAGTACACCAACACTAACTCGTGCCCTCACACTTACGCTAACCCTTAAGCATTGTCGTGCCCTAACCTGTACCCTAATCCCTCTCCATTCCCTAACCCTAACCGTAACCCGAATCCTAACCCTGACCCTCACCCGAAGCCTTACCCACAACCGTGCCCTAATCTTAACCAGGACACCAACACTAACTCGTGCCATCACACGTACGCTAAACCTTAAGCGTTGTCGTACCCTAAATTGTACCCTAATCCCTCCCCATTCCTTAACCCTAACCCTAACCCCATCCCTAAACCTGACCCACTTCCGATGCCCTACCCTAACCAATGCCCTAATCTTAACCAGCACACCAACACTAACTCGTGCCCTCACACTTACGCTAACCCTTAAGCATTGTCGTACCCTAACCTGTACCCTAATCCCTCCCCATTCCCTAACCCTAACCCTAACCCGAATCCTAACCCTGACCCTCACCTAAAGCCTTACCCTCACCCGTGCCCTAATCTTAACCAGGACACTAACACTAACCCTTGCCCTCACACGAACGCTAATCCTTAAGCACTGTCGTACCCTAACCTGTACGCTAATCCCTCCCCATTCCCTAACCCTAACCCTAAGCGAAACCCTGAACGTGACCCTTTTCTGAGGCCTTACCCTCATCGGTGCCGTTGTCTTAACCAGTACACCAACACCAACTCGTGCCCTCACACTTACGCTAACCCTTAAACATTGTCGTACCCTAACCTGTACCCTAATCCCTCTCCATTCCCTAACCCTAACCCTAACCCGAATCCTAACCCTGACCCTCACCCGAAGCATTACCCGCACCCGTGCCCTAATCTTAACCAGGACACCAAGACTAACTCGTGCCCTCAAACGTACGCTAACACTAAACCGCAGCAGTACCCTAACCTGTACCCTAATCCGTCTCCATTCCCTAACCCTAACCCTAACCTGAAACCTAACCATGACACTCACCCGAAACTTTACCCACACCCGTGTCCTAATTTTAACCAGTACATCAACACTAACCCATGCCCTCTAACGTACGCCAACCCTAAGCCATTGCCGTACCCTAACCTGTACCCTAATCAATCCCCATTTCCTAACCCTAACCCTAACCCTAACCCTTAACGTGACCCTCTTCCGAGGCCTTACCCTCACCCGTGCCCTAATCGTAAGCAGTACACTAACACTAACTAGTGACCTCACACGTACGCTAAACCTTAGGCGTTGTGGTACCCTAAACTGTGCCCTAATATCTCCCCATTCCCTAACCCTAACCCTAACCCGAATTCTATCCCTGACCCTCACCCGAAACCTTACCCTCACCCGTGCCCTAATCTTAACCAGGACACCAACACTAACTTGTGCCCTCACACGTACGCTAACCCTTAATCGTTGTCGTACCCTAAACTGTACCCTAATCCCTCCCCATTCCCTAACCCTAACCCTAACCCGAATCCTAACCCTGACCCTCACCTGAAGCCTTACCCTCACCCGTGCCCTAATCTTAACCAGGACACTAACACTAACACTTGCCCTCACACGAACGCTAACCCTTAAGCACTGTCGTACCCTAAGCTGTACCCTAATCCCTCTGCATTCCTTAACCCTAACCCTAACCCGAATCCTAACCCTGACCCTCACCCGAAGCCTTACCCTCACCCGTGCCCTAATCTTAACCAGGACACCAACACTAACTTGTGCCCTCACACGTACGCTAAACCTTAAGCGTTGTCGTACCCTAAATTGTACCCTAATCCCTCCCCATTCCTTAACCCTAACCCTAAGCCCATCCCTAAACCTGACCCACTTCCGATGCCCTACCCTAACCAATGCCCTAATCTTAACCAGTACACAAACACTAACTCATGCCCTCAAACGTACGCTAACCCTTAAGCATTGTCGTACCCTATCCTGTACCCTAAACCCTCCCCATTCCCTAACCCTAACCCTAAGCGAAACCCTGAACGTGACCCTTTTCCGAGGCCTTACCCGCATCGGTGCCGTTGTCTTAACCAGTACACCAACACTAACTCGTGCCCTCACACTTACGCTAACACTTAAGCATTGTCGTACCCTAACCTGTACCCTAAACCCTCTCCATTCCCTAACCCTAACCCTAACCCGAATCCTAACCCTGACCCTCACCCGAAGCCTTACCCTCACCCGTGCCCTAATCTTGACCAGGACACCAAGACTAACTCGTGACCTCAAACGTACGCTAACACTAAACCGCAGCGGTACCCTAACCTGTACCCTAATCCCTCTCCATTCCCTAACCCTAACCCTAACCTGAAACCTAACCATGACACTCACCCGATACTTTACCCTCATCCGTGTCCTAATTTTAACCAGTACATCAACACTAACCCATGCCCTCTAACGTACGCCAACCCTAAGCCATTGCCGAACCCTAACCTGTACCCTAATGAATCCCAATTCCCTAACCCTAACCCTAACCCTAACCCTTAACGTGACCCTCTTCCGAGGCCTTACCCTCACCCGTGCCCTAATCGTAAGCAGTACACTAACACTAACTAGTTACCTCACACGTACGCTAAACCTTAAGCGTTGTGGTACCCTAAACTGTGCCCTAATATCTCCCCATTCCCTAACCCTAACCCTAACCTGAATCCTAACCCTGACCCTCACCCGAAGCCTTACCCTCACCCGTGCCCTAATCTTAACCAGGACACCAACACTAACTCGTGCCCTCACACGTACGCTAAACCTTAAGCGTTGTCGTACCCTAAATTATACCCTAATCACTCCCCATTCCTTAACCCTAACCCTAACCCCATCCCTAAACCTGACCCACTTCCGATGCCCTACCCTAACCAATGCCCTAATCTTAACCAGTACACAAACACTAACTCATGCCCTCAAACGTACGCTAACCCTTAAGCATTGTCGTACCCTATCCTGTACCCTAATCCCTCCCCATTCCCTAACCCTAACCCTAAGCGAAACCCTGAACGTGACCCTTTACCGAGGCCTTACCCTCATCGGTGCCGTTGTCTTAACCAGTACACCAACACTAACTCGTGCCCTAACACTTACGCTAACCCTTAAGCATTGTCGTACCCTAACCTGTACCCTAATCCCTCTCCATTCCCTAACCCTAACCCTAACCCTAACCCGAATCCTAACCCTGACCCTCACCCGAAGCCTTACCTTCACCCTGGCCCTAATCTTAACCAGGACACCAAGACTAACTCGTGCCTTCAAACGTACGCTAACACTAAACCGCAGCGGTACCCTAACCTGTACCCTAATCCCTCTCCATTCCCTAACCCTAAACCTAACCTGAAACCTAACCATGACACTCACCCGAAACTTTACCCTCACCTGTGTCCTAATTTTAACCAGTACATCAACACTAACCCATGCCCTCTAACGTACGCCAACACTAAGCCATTGCCGTACCCTAACGTGTACCCTAATCAATCCCCATTCCCTAACCCCAACCCTAACCCTAACACTTAACGTGACCCTCTTCCGACGCCTTACTCTCACCCGTGCCCTAATCGTAAGCAGTACACTAACACTAACTAGTGACCTCACACGTACGCTAAACCTTAAGCGTTGCGGTACCCTAAACTGTGCCCTAATATCTCCCCATTCCCTAACCCTAACCCTAACCCGAATTCTATCCCTGACACTTACACGAAACCTTACCCTCACCCGTGCCCTAATCTTAACGAGGACACCAACACTAACTTGTGCCCTCACACGTACGCTAACCCTTAATCGTTGTCGTACCCTAAACTGTACCCTAATCCCTCCCCATTCCCTAACCCTAACCCTAACCCGAATCCTAACCCTGACCCTCACCTGAAGCCTTACCCTCACCCGTGCCCTAATCTTAACCAGGACACCAAGACTAACTCGTGCACTCACACGTACGCTAAACCTTAAGCGTTGTCGTATCCTAAATTATACCCTAATCCCTCCCAATTCCTTAACCCTAACCCTAACGCCATCCCTAAACCTGACCCACTTCCGATGCCCTACCCTAACCAATGCCCTAATCTTAACCAGTACACAAACACTAACTCATGCCCTCAAACGTACGCTAACCCTTAAGCATTGTCGTACCCTATCCTGTACCCTAATCCCTCCCCATTTCCTAACCCTAACCCTAAGTGAAACCCTGAACGTGACCCTTTACCGAGGCCTTACCCTCATCGGTGCCGTTGTCTTAACCAGTACACCAACACTAACTCGTGCCCTCACACTTACGCTAACCCTTAAGCATTGTCGTACCCTAACCTGTACCTTAATCGCTCTCCATTCCCTAACCCTAACCCTAAGCCGAATCCTAACCCTGACCCTCACCCGAATCCTTACCCTCACCCTTACCCTAATCTTAACAAGGACACCAAGACTAACTCGTGCCCTCAAACGTACGCTAAAACTAAACCGCAGCGGTGCCCTAACCTGTAACCTAATCCCTCTCCATTCCCTAACCCTAACCCTAACCTCAAACCTAACCATGACACTCACCCGAAACTTTACCCTCACCCGTGTCCTAATTTTAACCAGTACATCAACACTAACCCATGCCCTCTAACGTACGCCAACCCTAACCCATTGCCGTACCCTAACCTGTACCCTAATCAATCCCCATTCCCTAACCCTAACCCTAACCCTAACCCTTAACGTGACCCTCTTCCGAGGCCTTGCCCTCACCCGTGCCCTAATCGTAAGCAGTACACTAACACTAACTAGTGACCTCACACGTACGCTAAACCTTAAGCGTTGTGGTACCCTAAACTGTGCCCTAATATCTCCCCATTCCCTAACCCTAACCCTAACCCGAATTCTATCCCTGACCCTCACCCGAAACCTTACCCTCACCCGTGCCCTAATCTTAACCAGGACACCAACACTAACTTGTGCCCTCACACGTACGCTAACCCTTAATCGTTGTCGTACCCTAAACTGTACCCTAATCCCTCCCCATTCCCTAACCCTAACCCTATCCTGAAACCTAACCATGACACTCACCCGAAACTTTACCCTCAACCGTGTCCTAATTTTAACCAGTACATCAACACTAACCCATGCCCTCTAACTTACGCCAACCCTAAGCCATTGCCGTACCCTAACCTGTACCCTAATCAATCCCCATTCCCTAACCCTAACCCTAACCCTAACCCTTAACGTGACCCTCTTCCGAGGCCTTCCACTCACCCGTGCCCTAATCGTAAGCAGTACACTAACACTAACTAGTGACCTCACATGTACGCTAAACCTTAAGCGTTGTGGTACCCTAAACTGTGCCCTAATATCTCCCCATTCCCTAACCCTAACCCTAACCCGAATTCTATCCCTGACCCTCACCCGAAACCTTACCCTCACCCGTGCTCTAATCTTAACCAGGATACCAACACTAACTTGTGCCCTCACACGTACGCTAACCCTTAATCGTTGTCGTACCCTAAACTGTACCCTAATCCCTCCCCATTCCCTAACCCTAACCCTAACCCGAATCCTAACCCTGACCCTCACATGAAGCCTTACACTCACCCGTGCCCTAATCTTAACCAGGATACCAACACTAACTTGTGCCCTCACACGTACGCTAACCCTTAATCGTTGTCGTACCCTAAACTGTACCCTAATCCCTCCCCATTCCCTAACCCTAACCCTAACCCGAATCCTAACCCTGACCCTCACATGAAGCCTTACACTCACCCGTGCCCTAATCTTAACCAGGACACTAACACTAACTCTTGCCCTCACACGAACGCTAACCCTTAAGCACTGTCGTACCCTAAGCTGTACCCTAATCCCTCTGCATTCCTTAACCCTAACCCTAACCCGAATCCTAACCCTGACCCTCACCCGAAGCCTTACCCTCACCCTTGCCCTAATCTTAACCAGGACACCAACACTAACTCGTGCCCTCACATGTACGCTAAACCTTAAGCGTTGTCGTACCCTAAATTGTACCCTAATCCCTCCCCATTCCTTAACCCTAACCCTAACCCCATCCCTAAACCTGACCCACTTCCGATGCCCTACCCTAACCAATGCCCTAATCTTAACCAGAACACAAACACTAACTCATGCCCTCAAACGTACGCTAACCGTTAAGCATTGTCATACCCTATCCTGTACCCTAATCCCTCCCCATTCCCTAACCCTAACCCTAAGCGAATCCCTAAACGTGACCCTTTTCCGAGGCCTTACCCTCATCGGTGCCGTTGTCTTAACCAGTACACCAACACTAACTCGTGCCCTCACACTTACGCTAACCCTTCAGCATTGTCGTACCCTAACCTGTACCCTAATCCCTCTCCATTCCCTAACCCTAACCCTAACCCGAATCCTAACCCTGACCCTCACCCGAAGCCTTACCCTCACCCGTGCCCTAATCTTAACCAGGACACCAAGACTAACTCGTGCCCTCAAACGTACGCTAACACTAAACTGCAGCGGTACCCTAACCTGTACCCTAATCCCTCTCCATTCCCTAACCCTCACCCTATCCTGAAACCTAACCATGACACTCACCCGAAACTTTACCCTCACCCGTGTCCTAATTTTAACCAGTACATCAACACTAACCCATGCCCTCTAACGTACGCCAACCCTAAGCCATTGCCGTACCCTAACCTGTACCCTAATCAATCCCCATTCCCTAACCCTAACCCTAACCCTAAACTTTAACGTGACCCTCTTCCGAGTCCTTACCCTCACCCGTGCCCTAATCGTAAGCAGTACATTAACACTAACTAGTGACCTCACACGTTCGCTAAACCTTAAGCGTTGTGGTACCCTAAACTGTGCCCTAATATCTCCCCATTCCCTAACCCTAACCCTAACCCGAATTCTATCCCTGACCCTCACCCGAAACCTTACCCTCACCCGTGCCCTAATCTTAACCAGGACACCAACACTAACTTGTGCCCTCACACGTACGCTAACCCTTAATCGTTGTCGTACCCTAAACTGTACCCTAATCCCTCCCCATTCCCTAACCCTAACCCTAACCCGAATCCTAACCCTGATCCTCACCTGAAGCCTTACCCTCACCCGTGCCCTAATCTTAACCAGGACACTAACACTAAGCCTTGCCCTCACACGAACGCTAACCCTTAAGCACTGTCGTACCCTAAGCTGTACCCTAATCCCTCTGCATTCCTTAACCCTAACCCTAACCCGAATCCTAACCCTGACCCTCACCCGAAGCCTTACCCTCACCCGTGCCCTAATCTTAACCAGGACACCAACACTAACTCGTGCCCTCACACGTACGCTAAACCTTAAGCGTTGTCGTACCCTAAATTGTACCCTAATCCCTCCCCATTCCTTAACCCTAACCCTAACCCAATCCCTAAACCTGACCCACTTCCGATGCCCTACCCTAACCAATGCCCTAATCTTAACCAGTACACAAACACTAACTCATGCCCTCAAACGTACGCTAACCCTTAAGCATTGTCGTACCCTATCCTGTACCCTAATCCCTCCCCATTCCCTAACCCTAACACTAAGCGAAACCCTGAACGTGACCCTTTTCCGAGGCCTTACCCTCATCGGTGCCGTTGTCTTAACCAGTACACCAACACTAACTCGTGCCCTCACACTTACGCTAACCCTTAAGCATTGTCGTACCCTAACCTGTACCCTAATCCCTCTCCATTCCCTAACCCTAACCCTAACCCGAATCCTAACCCTGACCCTCACGCGAAGCCTTACCCTCACCCGTGCCCTAATCTTAACCAGGACACCAAGACTAACTCGTGCCCTCAAACGTACGCTAACACGAAACCGCAGCGGTACCCTAACCTGTACCCTAATGCCTCTCCATTCCCTAATCCTAACCCTAACCTGCAACCTAACCATGAAACTCACCCGAAACTTTACCCTCACCCGTGTCCTAATTTTAACCAGTACATCAACACTAACCCATGCCCTCTAACTTACGCCAACCCTAAGCCATTGCCGTACCCTAACCTGTACCCTAATCAATCCCCATTCCCTAACCCTAACCCTAACCCTAACCCTTAACGTGACCCTCTTCCGAGGCCTTCCACTCACCCGTGCCCTAATCGTAAGCAGTACACTAACACTAACTAGTGACCTCACACGTATGCTAAACCTTAAGCGTTGTGGTACCCTAAACTGTGCCCTAATATCTCCCCATTCCCTAACCCTAACCCTAACCCGAATTCTATCCCTGACCCTCACCCGAAACCTTACCCTCACCCGTGCCCTAATCGTAACCAGGATACCAACACTAACTTGTGCCCTCACACGTACGCTAACCCTTAATCGTTGTCGTACCCTAAACTGTACCCTAATCCCTCCCCATTCCCTAACCCTAACCCTAACCCGAATCCTAACCCTGACCCTCACATGAAGCCTTACACTCACCCGTGCCCTAATCTTAACCAGGACACTAACACTAACCCTTGCCCTCACACGAACGCTAACCCTTAAGCACTGTCGTACCCTAAGCTGTACCCTAATCCCTCTGCATTCCTTAACCCTAACCCTAACCCGAATCCTAACCCTGACCCTCACCCGAAGCCTTACCCTCAGCCGTGCCCTAATCTTAACCAGGACACCAACACTAACTTGTGCCCTCACACGTACGCTAACCCTTAATCGTTGTCGTACCCTAAACTGTACCCTAATCCCTCCCCATTCCCTAACCCTAACCCTAACCCGAATCCTAACCCTGATCCTCACCTGAAGCCTTACCCTCACCCGTGCCCTAATCTTAACCAGGACACTAACACTAACCCTTGCCCTCACACGAACGCTAACCCTTAAGCACTGTCGTACCCTAAGCTGTACCCTAATCCCTCTGCATTCCTTAACCCTAAGCCTAACCCGAATCCTAACCCTGACCCTCACCCGAAGCCTTACCCTCACCCGTGCCCTAATCTTAACCAGGACACCAACACTAACTCGTGCCCTCACACGTACGCTAAACCTTAAGCGTTGTCGTACCCTAAATTGTACCCTAATCCCTCCCCATTCCTTAACCCTAACCCTAACCCCATCCCTAAACCTGACCCACTTCCGATGCCCTACCCTAACCAATGCCCTAACCTTAACCAGTACACAAACACTAACTCATGCCCTCAAACGTACGCTAACCCTTAAGCATTGTCGTACCCTATCCTGTACCCTAATCCCTCCCCATACCCTAACCCTAACCCTAAGCGAAACCCTGAACGTGACCCTTTTCCGAGGCCTTACCCTCATCGGTGCCGTTGTCTTAACCAGTACACCAACACTAACTCGTGCCCTCACACTTACGCTACCCCTTAAGCATTGTCGTGCCCTAACCTGTACCCTAATCTCTCTCCATTCCCTAACCCTAACCCTAACCCGAATCCTAACCCTGACCCTCACCCGAAACCTTACCCACACCCGTGCCCTAATCTTAACCAGGACACCAACACTAACTCATGCCCTCACACGTACGCTAAACCTTAAGCGTTGTCGTAACCTAAATTGTACCCTAATCCCTCCCCATTCCTTAACCCTAACGCTAACCCCATCCCTAAACCTGACCCACTTCCGATGCCCTACGCTAACCAATGCCCTGATCTTAACCAGTACACCAACACTAACTCGTGCCCCCACACTTACGCTAACCCTTACGCATTGTCGTGCCCTAACCTGTACCCTAATCCCTCTCCATTCCCTAACCCTAACCCTAACCCGAATCCTAACCCTGACCCTCACCCGAAGCCTTACCCTCACCCGTGCCCTAATCTTAACCAGGACACCAAGACTAACTCGTGCCCTCAAACGTACGCTAACACTAAACCGCAGCGGTACCCTAACCTGTACCCTAATCCCTCTCCATTCCCTAACCCTAACCCTAACCTGAAACCTAACCATGACACTCACCCGAAACTTTACCCTCACCCGTGTCCTAATTTTAACCAGTACATCAACACTAACCCATGCCCTCTCACGTACGCCAACTCTAAGCCATTGCCGTACCCTAACCTGTACCCTAATCAATCCCCATTCCCTAACCCTAACCCTAACCCTAACCCTTAACGTGACCCTCTTCCGAGGCCTTACCCTCACCTGTGCCCTAATCGTAAGCAGTACACTAACACTAACTAGTGACCTCACATTTACGCTAAACCTTAAGCGTTGTGGTACCCTAAACTGTGCCCTAATATCTCCCCATTCCCTAACCCTAATCCTAACCCGAATTCTAACCTGACCCTCACCCGAAACCTTACCCTCACCCGTGCCCTAATCTTAACCAGGACACCAACACTAACTTGTGCCCTCACACGTACGCTAACCCTTAATCGTTGTCGTACCCTGAACTGTACCCTAATCCCTCCCCATTCCCTAACCCTAACCCTAACCCGAATCCTAACCCTGACCCTTACCTGAAGCCTTACCCTCACCCGTGCCCTAATCTTAACCAGGACACTAACACTAACCCTTGCTCTCACACGAACGCTAACCATTAAGCACTGTCGTACCCTAAGCTGTACCCTAATCCCTCTGCATTCCTTAACCCTAACCCTAACCCGAATCCTAACCCTGACCCTCACCCGAAGCCTTACCCTCACCCGTGCCCTAATCTTAACCAGGACACCAACACTAACTCGTGCCCTCACACGTACGCTAAACCTTAAGCGTTGTCGTACCATAAATTGTACCCTAATCCCTCCCCATTCCTTAACCCTAACCCTAACCCCATCCCTAAACCTGACCCACTTCCGATGCCCTACCCTAACCAATGCCCTAATCTTAACCAGTAAACAAACACTAACTCATGCCCTCAAACGTACGCTAACCCTTAAGCATTGTCGTACCCTATCCTGTACCCTAATCCCTCCCCATTCCCTAACCCTAACCCTAAGCGAAACCCTGAACGTGACGCTTTTCCGAGGCCTTACCCTCATCGGTGCCGTTGTCTTAACCAGTACACCAACACTAACTCGTGCCCTCACACTTACGCTAACCCTTAAGCATTGTCGTACCCTAACCTGTACCCTAATCCCTCTCCATTCCCTAACCCTAACCCTAACCCGAATCCTAACCCTGACCCTCACCCGAAGCCTTACCCTCACCAGTGCCCTAATCGTAACCAGGACACCAAGACTAACTCGTGCCCTCAAACGTACGCTAACACTAAACCGCAGCGGTACCCTAACCTGTACCCTAATCCCTCTCCATTCCCTAACCCTAACCCTAACCTGAAACCTAACCATGACACTCACCCGAAACTTTACCCTCACCCGTGTCCTAATTTTAACCAGTACATCAACACTAACCCATGCCCTCTAACGTACGCCAACCCTAAGCCATTGCCGTAGCCTAACCTGTACCCTAATCAATCCCCATTCCCTAACCCTAACCCTAACCCTAACCCTTAACGTGACCCTCTTCCGAGGCCTTACCCTCACCCGTGCCCTAATCGTAAGCAGTACACTAACACTAACTAGTGACCTCACACGTACGCTAAACCTTAAGTGTTGTGGTACCCTAAACTGTGCCCTAATATCTCCCCATTCCCTAAACCTAACCCTAACCCGAATTCTATCCCTGACCCTCACCCGAAACCTTACCCTCACCCGTGCCCTAATCTTAACCAGGACACCAACACTAACTTGTGCCCTCACACCTACGCTAACCCTTAATCGTTGTCGTACCCTAAACTGTACCCTAATCCCTCCCCATTCCCTAACCCTAACCCTAACCCGAATCCTAACCCTGACCCTCACCTGAAGCCTTACCCTCACCGTGCCCTAATCTTAACCAGGACACTAACACTAACCCTTGCCCTCACACGAACGCTAACCCTAAAGCACTGTCGTACCCTAAGCTGTACCCTAATCCCTCTGCATTCCTTAACCCTAAGCCTAACCCGAATCCTAACCCTGACCCTCACCCGAAGCCTTACCCTCACCCGTGCCCTAATCTTAACCAGGACACCAACACTAACTCGTGCCCTCACACGTACGCTAAACCTTAAGCGTTGTCGTACCCTAAATTGTACCCTAATCCCTCCCCATTCCTTAACCCTAACACTAACCCCATCCCTAAACCTGACCCACTTCCGATGCCCTACCCTAACAAATGCCCTAATCTTAACCAGTACACAAACACTAACTCATGCCCTCAAACGTACGCTAATCCTTAAGCATTGTCGTACCCTATCCTGTACGCTAATCCCTCCCCATACCCTATCCCTAACCCTAAGCGAAACCCTGAACGTGACCCTTTTCCGAGGCCTTACCCTCATCGGTGCCGTTGTCTAAACCAGTACACCAACACTAACTCGTGCCCTCACACTTACGCTAACCCTTAAGCATTGTCGTGCCCTAACCTGTACCCTAATCCCTCTCCATTCCCTAACCCTAACCCTAACCCGAATCCTAACCCTGACCCTCACGCGAAGCCTTACCCACACCCGTGCCCTAATCTTAACCAGGACACCAACACTAACTCGTGCCCTAACACGTACGCTATACCTTAAGCGTTGTCGTACCCTAAATTGTACCCTAATCCCTCCCCATTCCTTAACCCTAACCCTAACCCCATCCCTAAACCTGACCCACTTCCGATGCCCTACCCTAACCAATGCCCTAATCTTAACCAGTACACCAACACTAACTCGTGCCCTCACACTTACGCTAACCGTTAAGCATTGTCGCACCCTAACCTGTACCCTAATCCCTCCCCATTCCCTAAACCTAACCCTAACCCGAATCCTAACCCTGACCCTCACCTGAAGCCTTATATTCACCCGTGCCCTAACCTTAACCAGGACACTAACACTAACACTTGCCCTCACACGAACGCTAACCCTTAAGCACTGTCGTACCCTAAGCTGTACCCTAACCCCTCTGCATTCCTTAACCCTAACCCTAACCCGAATCCTAACCCTGACCCTCACCTGAAGCCTTACCCTCACCCGTGCCCTAATCTTAACCAGGACACCAACACTAACTCGTGCCCTCACACGTACGCTAAACCTTAAGCGTTGTCGTACCCTAAATTGTACCCTAATCCCTCCCCATTCCTTAACCCTAACCCTAACCCCATCCCTAAACCTGACCCACTTCCGATGCCCTACCCTAACCAATGCCCTAATCTTAACCAGTACACAAACACTAACTCATGCCCTCAAACGTACGCTAACCCTTAAGCATTGTCGTACCCTATCCTGTACCCTAATCCCTCCCCATTCCCTATCCCTAACATTATGCGAAACCCTGAACGGGACCCTTTTCCGAGGCCTTACCCTCATCGGTGCCGTTGTCTTAACCAGTACACCAACACTAACTCGTGCCCTCACACTTACGCTAACCCTTAAGCATTGTCGTACCCTAACCTGTACCCTAATCCCTCTCCATTCCCTAACCCTAACCCTAACCCGAATCCTAACCCTGACCCTCACCCGAAGCCTTACCCTCACCCGTGCCCTAATCTTAACCAGGTCACCAAGACTAACTCGTGCCCTCAAACGTACGCTAACACTAAACCGCAGCAGTACCCTAACCTGTACCCTAATCCCTCTCCATTCCCTAACCCTAACCCTAACCTGAAACCTAACCATGACACTCACCCGAAACTTTACCCTCACCCGTGTCCTAATTTTAACCAGTACATCAACACTAACCCATGCCCTCTAACGTACGCCAACCCTAAGCCATTGCCGTACCCTAACCTGTACCCTAATCAATCCCCATTCCCTAACCCTAACCCTAACCCTAACCCTTAACGTGACCCTCTTCCGAGGCCTTACTCTCACCCGTGCCCTAATTGTAAGCAGTACACTAACACTAACTAGTGACCTCACACGTACGCTAAACCTTAAGCGTTGTGGTACCCTAAACTGTGCCCCAATATCTCCCCATTCCCTAACCCTAACCCTAACCCGAATTCTATCCCTGACCTTCACCCGAAACCTTACCCTCACCCGTGCCCTAATCTTAACCAGGACACCAACACTAACTTGTGCCCTCACACGTATGCTAACCCTTAATCGTTGTCGTACCCTAAACTGTACCCTAATCCCTCCCCATTCCCTAAACCTAACCCTAACCCGAATCCTAACCCTGACCCTCACCTGAAGCCTTACCCTCACCCGTGCCCTAATCTTAACCAGGACACTAACTCTAACACTTGCCCTCACACGAACGCTAACCCTTAAGCACTGTCGTACCCTAAGCTGTACCCTAATCCCTCCCCATTCCTTAACCCTAACCCTAACCCCATCCCTATACCTGACCCACTTTCGATGCCCTACCCTAACCAAAGCCCTAATCTTAACCAGTTCACAAACACTAACTCATCCCCTCAAACGTACGCTAACCCTTAAGCATTGTCGTACCCTATCCTGTACCCTAATCCCTCCCCATTCCCTAACCCTAACCCTAAGCGAATCCCTGAACGTGACCCTTTTCCGAGGCCTTACCCTCATCGGTGCCGTTGTCTTAACCAGTACACCAACACTAACTCGTGCCCTCACACTTACGCTAACCCTTAAGCATTGTCGTACCCTAAACTGTACCCTAATCCCTCTCCATTCCCTAACCCTAACCCTAACCCGAATCCTAACCCTGGCCCTCACCCAAAGCCTTACCCTCACCCGTGCCCTAATCTTAACCAGGACACCAAGACTAACTCGTGACATCAAACGTAGGCTAACACTAAACCGCAGCGGTACCCTAACCTGTACCCTAATCCCTCCCCATTCCCTAACCCTAACCCTAAGCGAAACCCTGAACGTGACCGTTTTCCGAGGCCTTACCCTCATCGGTGCCGTTGTCTTAACCAGTACACCAACACTAACTCGTGCCCTCACACTTACGCTAACCCTTAAGCATTGTCGTTCCCTAACCTGTACCCTAATCCCTCTCCATTCCCTAACCCTAACCCTAACCCGAATCCTAACCCTGGCCCTCACCCAAAGCCTTACCCTCACCCGTGCCCTAATCTTAACCAGGACACCAAGACTAACTCGTGACATCAAACGTAGGCTAACACTAAACCGCAGCGGTACCCTAACCTGTACCCTAATCCCTCCCCATTCCCTAACCCTAACCCTAAGCGAAACCCTGAACGTGACCGTTTTCCGAGGCCTTACCCTCATCGGTGCCGTTGTCTTAACCAGTACACCAACACTAACTCGTGCCCTCACACTTACGCTAACCCTTAAGCATTGTCGTACCCTAACCTGTACCCTAATCCCTCTCCATTCCCTAACCCTAACCCTAACCCGAATCCTAACCCTGACCCTCACCCGAAGTCTTACCCTCACCCGTGCCCTAATCTTAACCAGGACACCAAGACTAACTTGTGCCCTCAAACGTACGCTAACACTAAACCGCAGCGGTACCCTAACCTGTACCCTAATCCCTCTCCATTCCCTAACCCTAACCCTAACCTGAAACCTAACCATGACACTCACCCGAAACTTTACCCTCACCCGTGTCCTAATTTTAACCAGTACATCAACACTAACCCATGCCCTCTAACGTACGCCAACCCTAAGCCATTGCCGTACCCTAAACTGTACCCTAATCAATCCCCATCCCCTAACCCTAAACCTAACCCTAACCCTTAACGTGACCCTCTTCCGAGGCCTTACCCTCTACCCGTGCCCTAATCGTAAGCAGTACACTAACACTAACTAGTGACCTCACACGTACGCTAAACCTTAAGCGTTGTGGTACCCTAAACTGTGCCCTAATATCTCCCCATTCCCTAACCCTAACCCTAACCCGAATTCTATCCCTGACCCTCACCCGAAACCTTACCCTCACCCGTGCCCTAATCTTAACCAGGACACCAACACTAACTTGTGCCCTCACACGTACGCTAACCCTTAATCGTTGTCGTACCCTAAACTGTACCCTAATCCCTCTCCATTCCCTAACCCTAACCCTAACCCGAATCCTAACCCTGGCCCTCACCCGAAGCCTTACCCTCACCCATGCCCTAATCTTAACCAGGACACCAAGACTAACTCCTGCCCTCAAACGTACGCTAACACTAAACCGCAGCGGTACCCTAACCTGTACCCTAATCCCTCTCCATTCCCTAACCCTAACCCTATCCTGAAACCTAACCATGACACTCACCCGAAACTTTACCCTCACCCGTGTCCTAATTTTAACCAGTACATCAACACTAACCCATGCCCTCTAACGTACGCAAACCCTAAGCCATTGCCGTACCCTAACCTGTACCCTAATCAATCCCCATTCCCTAACTCTAACCCTAACCCTAACCCTTAACGTGACCCTCTTCCGAGGCCTTACCCTCACCCGTGCCCTAATCGCAAGCAGTACACTAACACTAACTAGTGACCTCACACGTACGCTAAACCTTAAGCGTTGTGGTACCCTAAACTGTGCCCTAATATCTCCCCATTCCCTAACCCTAACCCTAACCCGAATTCTATCCCTGACCCTCACCCGAAACCTTACCCTCACCCGTGCCCTAATCTTAACCAGGACACCAACACTAACTTGTGCCCTCACACGTACGCTAACCCTTAATCGTTGTCGTACCCTAAACTGTACCCTAATCCCTCCCCATTCCCTAACCCTAACCCTAACCCGAATCCTAACCCTGAGCCTCACCTGAAGCCTTACCCTCTCCCGTGCCCTAATCTTAACCAGGACACCAACACTAACTCGTGCCCTCACACGTACGCTAAACCTTAAGCGTTGTCGTACCCTAAATTATACCCTATCCCCTCCCCATTCCTTAACCCTAACCCTAACCCCATCCCTAAACCTGACCCACTTCCGATGCCCTACCCTAACCAATGCCCTAATCTTAACCAGTACACAAACACTAACTCATGCCCTCAAACGTACGCTAACCCTTAAGCATTGTCGTACTCTATCCTGTACCCTAATCCCTCCCCATTCCCTAACCCTAACCCTAAGCGAAACCCTGAACGTGACCCTTTACCGAGGCCTTACCCTCATCGGTGCCGTTGTCTTAACCAGTACACCAACACTACCTCGTGCCCTCACACTTACGCTAACCCTTAAGCATTGTCGTACCCTAACCTGTACCTTAATCGCTCTCCATTCCCTAACACTAACCCTAACCCGAATCCTAACCCTGACCCTCACCCGAAGCCTTACCCTCACCCTTGCCCTAATCTTAACCAGAACACCAAGACTAACTCGTGCCCTCAAACGTACGCTAACACTAAACCGCAGCGGTACCCTAACCTGTAACCTAATCCCTCTCCATTCCCTAACCCTAACCCTAACCTGAAACCTAACCATGACACTCACCCGAAACTTTACCCTCACCCGTGTCCTAATTTTAACCAGTACATCAACACTAACCCATGCCCTCTAACGTACGCCAACCCTAAGCCATTGCCGTACCCTAACCTGTACCCTAATCAATCCCCATTCCCTAACCCTAACCCTAACCCTAACCCTTAACGTGATCCTCTTCCGAGGCCTTACCCTCACCCGTGCCCTAATCGTAAGCAGTACACTAACACTAACTAGTGACCTCACACGTACGCTAAACCTTAAGCGTTGTGGTACCCTAAACTGTGCCCTAATATCTCCCCATTCCCTAACCCTAACCCTAACCCGAATTCTATCCCTGACCCTCACCCGAAACCTTACCCTCACCCGTGCCCTAATCGTAACCAGGATACCAACACTAACTTGTGCCCTCACACGTACGCTAACCCTTAATCGTTGTCGTACCCTAAACTGTACCCTAATCCCTCCCCATTCCCTAACCCTAACCCTAACCCGAATCCTAACCCTGACCCTCACATGAAGCCTTACACTCACCCGTGCCCTAATCTTAACCAGGACACTAACACTAACCCTTGCCCTCACACGAACGCTAACCCTTAAGCACTGTCGTACCCTAAGCTGTACCCTAATCCCTCTGCATTCCTTAACCCTAACCCTAACCCGAATCCTAACCCTGACCCTCACCCGAAGCCTTACCCTCAGCCGTGCCCTAATCTTAACCAGGACACCAACACTAACTTGTGCCCTCACACGTACGCTAACCCTTAATCGTTGTCGTACCCTAAACTGTACCCTAATCCCTCCCCATTCCCTAACCCTAACCCTAACCCGAATCCTAACCCTGATCCTCACCTGAAGCCTTACCCTCACCCGTGCCCTAATCTTAACCAGGACACTAACACTAACCCTTGCCCTCACACGAACGCTAACCCTTAAGCACTGTCGTACCCTAAGCTGTACCCTAATCCCTCTGCATTCCTTAACCCTAAGCCTAACCCGAATCCTAACCCTGACCCTCACCCGAAGCCTTACCCTCACCCGTGCCCTAATCTTAACCAGGACACCAACACTAACTCGTGCCCTCACACGTACGCTAAACCTTAAGCGTTGTCGTACCCTAAATTGTACCCTAATCCCTCCCCATTCCTTAACCCTAACCCTAACCCCATCCCTAAACCTGACCCACTTCCGATGCCCTACCCTAACCAATGCCCTAACCTTAACCAGTACACAAACACTAACTCATGCCCTCAAACGTACGCTAACCCTTAAGCATTGTCGTACCCTATCCTGTACCCTAATCCCTCCCCATACCCTAACCCTAACCCTAAGCGAAACCCTGAACGTGACCCTTTTCCGAGGCCTTACCCTCATCGGTGCCGTTGTCTTAACCAGTACACCAACACTAACTCGTGCCCTCACACTTACGCTACCCCTTAAGCATTGTCGTGCCCTAACCTGTACCCTAATCTCTCTCCATTCCCTAACCCTAACCCTAACCCGAATCCTAACCCTGACCCTCACCCGAAACCTTACCCACACCCGTGCCCTAATCTTAACCAGGACACCAACACTAACTCATGCCCTCACACGTACGCTAAACCTTAAGCGTTGTCGTAACCTAAATTGTACCCTAATCCCTCCCCATTCCTTAACCCTAACGCTAACCCCATCCCTAAACCTGACCCACTTCCGATGCCCTACGCTAACCAATGCCCTGATCTTAACCAGTACACCAACACTAACTCGTGCCCCCACACTTACGCTAACCCTTACGCATTGTCGTGCCCTAACCTGTACCCTAATCCCTCTCCATTCCCTAACCCTAACCCTAACCCGAATCCTAACCCTGACCCTCACCCGAAGCCTTACCCTCACCCGTGCCCTAATCTTAACCAGGACACCAAGACTAACTCGTGCCCTCAAACGTACGCTAACACTAAACCGCAGCGGTACCCTAACCTGTACCCTAATCCCTCTCCATTCCCTAACCCTAACCCTAACCTGAAACCTAACCATGACACTCACCCGAAACTTTACCCTCACCCGTGTCCTAATTTTAACCAGTACATCAACACTAACCCATGCCCTCTCACGTACGCCAACTCTAAGCCATTGCCGTACCCTAACCTGTACCCTAATCAATCCCCATTCCCTAACCCTAACCCTAACCCTAACCCTTAACGTGACCCTCTTCCGAGGCCTTACCCTCACCTGTGCCCTAATCGTAAGCAGTACACTAACACTAACTAGTGACCTCACATTTACGCTAAACCTTAAGCGTTGTGGTACCCTAAACTGTGCCCTAATATCTCCCCATTCCCTAACCCTAACCCTAACCCGAATTCTAACCTGACCCTCACCCGAAACCTTACCCTCACCCGTGCCCTAATCTTAACCAGGACACCAACACTAACTTGTGCCCTCACACGTACGCTAACCCTTAATCGTTGTCGTACCCTGAACTGTACCCTAATCCCTCCCCATTCCCTAACCCTAACCCTAACCCGAATCCTAACCCTGACCCTTACCTGAAGCCTTACCCTCACCCGTGCCCTAATCTTAACCAGGACACTAACACTAACCCTTGCTCTCACACGAACGCTAACCATTAAGCACTGTCGTACCCTAAGCTGTACCCTAATCCCTCTGCATTCCTTAACCCTAACCCTAACCCGAATCCTAACCCTGACCCTCACCCGAAGCCTTACCCTCACCCGTGCCCTAATCTTAACCAGGACACCAACACTAACTCGTGCCCTCACACGTATGCTAAACCTTAAGCGTTGTCGTACCATAAATTGTACCCTAATCCCTCCCCATTCCTTAACCCTAACCCTAACCCCATCCCTAAACCTGACCCACTTCCGATGCCCTACCCTAACCAATGCCCTAATCTTAACCAGTAAACAAACACTAACTCATGCCCTCAAACGTACGCTAACCCTTAAGCATTGTCGTACCCTATCCTGTACCCTAATCCCTCCCCATTCCCTAACCCTAACCCTAAGCGAAACCCTGAACGTGACGCTTTTCCGAGGCCTTACCCTCATCGGTGCCGTTGTCTTAACCAGTACACCAACACTAACTCGTGCCCTCACACTTACGCTAACCCTTAAGCATTGTCGTACCCTAACCTGTACCCTAATCCCTCTCCATTCCCTAACCCTAACCCTAACCCGAATCCTAACCCTGACCCTCACCCGAAGCCTTACCCTCACCAGTGCCCTAATCGTAACCAGGACACCAAGACTAACTCGTGCCCTCAAACGTACGCTAACACTAAACCGCAGCGGTACCCTAACCTGTACCCTAATCCCTCTCCATTCCCTAACCCTAACCCTAACCTGAAACCTAACCATGACACTCACCCGAAACTTTACCCTCACCCGTGTCCTAATTTTAACCAGTACATCAACACTAACCCATGCCCTCTAACGTACGCCAACCCTAAGCCATTGCCGTAGCCTAACCTGTACCCTAATCAATCCCCATTCCCTAACCCTAACCCTAACCCTAACCCTTAACGTGACCCTCTTCCGAGGCCTTACCCTCACCCGTGCCCTAATCGTAAGCAGTACACTAACACTAACTAGTGACCTCACACGTACGCTAAACCTTAAGTGTTGTGGTACCCTAAACTGTGCCCTAATATCTCCCCATTCCCTAAACCTAACCCTAACCCGAATTCTATCCCTGACCCTCACCCGAAACCTTACCCTCACCCGTGCCCTAATCTTAACCAGGACACCAACACTAACTTGTGCCCTCACACCTACGCTAACCCTTAATCGTTGTCGTACCCTAAACTGTACCCTAATCCCTCCCCATTCCCTAACCCTAACCCTAACCCGAATCCTAACCCTGACCCTCACCTGAAGCCTTACCCTCACCGTGCCCTAATCTTAACCAGGACACTAACACTAACCCTTGCCCTCACACGAACGCTAACCCTAAAGCACTGTCGTACCCTAAGCTGTACCCTAATCCCTCTGCATTCCTTAACCCTAAGCCTAACCCGAATCCTAACCCTGACCCTCACCCGAAGCCTTACCCTCACCCGTGCCCTAATCTTAACCAGGACACCAACACTAACTCGTGCCCTCACACGTACGCTAAACCTTAAGCGTTGTCGTACCCTAAATTGTACCCTAATCCCTCCCCATTCCTTAACCCTAACACTAACCCCATCCCTAAACCTGACCCACTTCCGATGCCCTACCCTAACAAATGCCCTAATCTTAACCAGTACACAAACACTAACTCATGCCCTCAAACGTACGCTAATCCTTAAGCATTGTCGTACCCTATCCTGTACGCTAATCCCTCCCCATACCCTATCCCTAACCCTAAGCGAAACCCTGAACGTGACCCTTTTCCGAGGCCTTACCCTCATCGGTGCCGTTGTCTAAACCAGTACAACAACACTAACTCGTGCCCTCACACTTACGCTAACCCTTAAGCATTGTCGTGCCCTAACCTGTACCCTAATCCCTCTCCATTCCCTAACCCTAACCCTAACCCGAATCCTAACCCTGACCCTCACGCGAAGCCTTACCCACACCCGTGCCCTAATCTTAACCAGGACACCAACACTAACTCGTGCCCTAACACGTACGCTAAACCTTAAGCGTTGTCGTACCCTAAATTGTACCCTAATCCCTCCCCATTCCTTAACCCTAACCCTAACCCCATCCCTAAACCTGACCCACTTCCGATGCCCTACCCTAACCAATGCCCTAATCTTAACCAGTACACCAACACTAACTCGTGCCCTCACACTTACGCTAACCGTTAAGCATTGTCGCACCCTAACCTGTACCCTAATCCCTCCCCATTCCCTAAACCTAACCCTAACCCGAATCCTAACCCTGACCCTCACCTGAAGCCTTATATTCACCCGTGCCCTAACCTTAACCAGGACACTAACACTAACACTTGCCCTCACACGAACGCTAACCCTTAAGCACTGTCGTACCCTAAGCTGTACCCTAACCCCTCTGCATTCCTTAACCCTAACCCTAACCCGAATCCTAACCCTGACCCTCACCTGAAGCCTTACCCTCACCCGTGCCCTAATCTTAACCAGGACACCAACACTAACTCGTGCCCTCACACGTACGCTAAACCTTAAGCGTTGTCGTACCCTAAATTGTACCCTAATCCCTCCCCATTCCTTAACCCTAACCCTAACCCCATCCCTAAACCTGACCCACTTCCGATGCCCTACCCTAACCAATGCCCTAATCTTAACCAGTACACAAACACTAACTCATGCCCTCAAACGTACGCTAACCCTTAAGCATTGTCGTACCCTATCCTGTACCCTAATCCCTCCCCATTCCCTATCCCTAACATTATGCGAAACCCTGAACGGGACCCTTTTCCGAGGCCTTACCCTCATCGGTGCCGTTGTCTTAACCAGTACACCAACACTAACTCGTGCCCTCACACTTACGCTAACCCTTAAGCATTGTCGTACCCTAACCTGTACCCTAATCCCTCTCCATTCCCTAACCCTAACCCTAACCCGAATCCTAACCCTGACCCTCACCCGAAGCCTTACCCTCACCCGTGCCCTAATCTTAACCAGGTCACCAAGACTAACTCGTGCCCTCAAACGTACGCTAACACTAAACCGCAGCAGTACCCTAACCTGTACCCTAATCCCTCTCCATTCCCTAACCCTAACCCTAACCTGAAACCTAACCATGACACTCACCCGAAACTTTACCCTCACCCGTGTCCTAATTTTAACCAGTACATCAACACTAACCCATGCCCTCTAACGTACGCCAACCCTAAGCCATTGCCGTACCCTAACCTGTACCCTAATCAATCCCCATACCCTAACCCTAACCCTAACCCTAACCCTTAACGTGACCCTCTTCCGAGGCCTTACTCTCACCCGTGCCCTAATTGTAAGCAGTACACTAACACTAACTAGTGACCTCACACGTACGCTAAACCTTAAGCGTTGTGGTACCCTAAACTGTGCCCCAATATCTCCCCATTCCCTAACCCTAACCCTAACCCGAATTCTATCCCTGACCTTCACCCGAAACCTTACCCTCACCCGTGCCCTAATCTTAACCAGGACACCAACACTAACTTGTGCCCTCACACGTATGCTAACCCTTAATCGTTGTCGTACCCTAAACTGTACCCTAATCCCTCCCCATTCCCTAAACCTAACCCTAACCCGAATCCTAACCCTGACCCTCACCTGAAGCCTTACCCTCACCCGTGCCCTAATCTTAACCAGGACACTAACTCTAACACTTGCCCTCACACGAACGCTAACCCTTAAGCACTGTCGTACCCTAAGCTGTACCCTAATCCCTCCCCATTCCTTAACCCTAACCCTAACCCCATCCCTATACCTGACCCACTTTCGATGCCCTACCCTAACCAAAGCCCTAATCTTAACCAGTTCACAAACACTAACTCATCCCCTCAAACGTACGCTAACCCTTAAGCATTGTCGTACCCTATCCTGTACCCTAATCCCTCCCCATTCCCTAACCCTAACCCTAAGCGAATCCCTGAACGTGACCCTTTTCCGAGGCCTTACCCTCATCGGTGCCGTTGTCTTAACCAGTACACCAACACTAACTCGTGCCCTCACACTTACGCTAACCCTTAAGCATTGTCGTACCCTAAACTGTACCCTAATCCCTCTCCATTCCCTAACCCTAACCCTAACCCGAATCCTAACCCTGGCCCTCACCCAAAGCCTTACCCTCACCCGTGCCCTAATCTTAACCAGGACACCAAGACTAACTCGTGACATCAAACGTAGGCTAACACTAAACCGCAGCGGTACCCTAACCTGTACCCTAATCCCTCCCCATTCCCTAACCCTAACCCTAAGCGAAACCCTGAACGTGACCGTTTTCCGAGGCCTTACCCTCATCGGTGCCGTTGTCTTAACCAGTACACCAACACTAACTCGTGCCCTCACACTTACGCTAACCCTTAAGCATTGTCGTACCCTAACCTGTACCCTAATCCCTCTCCATTCCCTAACCCTAACCCTAACCCGAATCCTAACCCTGACCCTCACCCGAAGTCTTACCCTCACCCGTGCCCTAATCTTAACCAGGACACCAAGACTAACTTGTGCCCTCAAACGTACGCTAACACTAAACCGCAGCGGTACCCTAACCTGTACCCTAATCCCTCTCCATTCCCTAACCCTAACCCTAACCTGAAACCTAACCATGACACTCACCCGAAACTTTACCCTCACCCGTGTCCTAATTTTAACCAGTACATCAACACTAACCCATGCCCTCTAACGTACGCCAACCCTAAGCCATTGCCGTACCCTAAACTGTACCCTAATCAATCCCCATCCCCTAACCCTAAACCTAACCCTAACCCTTAACGTGACCCTCTTCCGAGGCCTTACCCTCTACCCGTGCCCTAATCGTAAGCAGTACACTAACACTAACTAGTGACCTCACACGTACGCTAAACCTTAAGCGTTGTGGTACCCTAAACTGTGCCCTAATATCTCCCCATTCCCTAACCCTAACCCTAACCCGAATTCTATCCCTGACCCTCACCCGAAACCTTACCCTCACCCGTGCCCTAATCTTAACCAGGACACCAACACTAACTTGTGCCCTCACACGTACGCTAACCCTTAATCGTTGTCGTACCCTAAACTGTACCCTAATCCCTCTCCATTCCCTAACCCTAACCCTAACCCGAATCCTAACCCTGGCCCTCACCCGAAGCCTTACCCTCACCCATGCCCTAATCTTAACCAGGACACCAAGACTAACTCCTGCCCTCAAACGTACGCTAACACTAAACCGCAGCGGTACCCTAACCTGTACCCTAATCCCTCTCCATTCCCTAACCCTAACCCTATCCTGAAACCTAACCATGACACTCACCCGAAACTTTACCCTCACCCGTGTCCTAATTTTAACCAGTACATCAACACTAACCCATGCCCTCTAACGTACGCAAACCCTAAGCCATTGCCGTACCCTAACCTGTACCCTAATCAATCCCCATTCCCTAACTCTAACCCTAACCCTAACCCTTAACGTGACCCTCTTCCGAGGCCTTACCCTCACCCGTGCCCTAATCGCAAGCAGTACACTAACACTAACTAGTGACCTCACACGTACGCTAAACCTTAAGCGTTGTGGTACCCTAAACTGTGCCCTAATATCTCCCCATTCCCTAACCCTAACCCTAACCCGAATTCTATCCCTGACCCTCACCCGAAACCTTACCCTCACCCGTGCCCTAATCTTAACCAGGACACCAACACTAACTTGTGCCCTCACACGTACGCTAACCCTTAATCGTTGTCGTACCCTAAACTGTACCCTAATCCCTCCCCATTCCCTAACCCTAACCCTAACCCGAATCCTAACCCTGAGCCTCACCTGAAGCCTTACCCTCTCCCGTGCCCTAATCTTAACCAGGACACCAACACTAACTCGTGCCCTCACACGTACGCTAAACCTTAAGCGTTGTCGTACCCTAAATTATACCCTATCCCCTCCCCATTCCTTAACCCTAACCCTAACCCCATCCCTAAACCTGACCCACTTCCGATGCCCTACCCTAACCAATGCCCTAATCTTAACCAGTACACAAACACTAACTCATGCCCTCAAACGTACGCTAACCCTTAAGCATTGTCGTACTCTATCCTGTACCCTAATCCCTCCCCATTCCCTAACCCTAACCCTAAGCGAAACCCTGAACGTGACCCTTTACCGAGGCCTTACCCTCATCGGTGCCGTTGTCTTAACCAGTACACCAACACTACCTCGTGCCCTCACACTTACGCTAACCCTTAAGCATTGTCGTACCCTAACCTGTACCTTAATCGCTCTCCATTCCCTAACACTAACCCTAACCCGAATCCTAACCCTGACCCTCACCCGAAGCCTTACCCTCACCCTTGCCCTAATCTTAACCAGAACACCAAGACTAACTCGTGCCCTCAAACGTACGCTAACACTAAACCGCAGCGGTACCCTAACCTGTAACCTAATCCCTCTCCATTCCCTAACCCTAACCCTAACCTGAAACCTAACCATGACACTCACCCGAAACTTTACCCTCACCCGTGTCCTAATTTTAACCAGTACATCAACACTAACCCATGCCCTCTAACGTACGCCAACCCTAAGCCATTGCCGTACCCTAACCTGTACCCTAATCAATCCCCATTCCCTAACCCTAACCCTAACCCTAACCCTTAACGTGATCCTCTTCCGAGGCCTTACCCTCACCCGTGCCCTAATCGTAAGCAGTACACTAACACTAACTAGTGACCTCACACGTACGCTAAACCTTAAGCGTTGTGGTACCCTAAACTGTGCCCTAATATCTCCCCATTCCCTAACCCTAACCCTAACCCGAATTCTATCCCTGACCCTCACCCGAAACCTTACCCTCACCCGTGCCCTAATCGTAACCAGGATACCAACACTAACTTGTGCCCTCACACGTACGCTAACCCTTAATCGTTGTCGTACCCTAAACTGTACCCTAATCCCTCCCCATTCCCTAACCCTAACCCTAACCCGAATCCTAACCCTGACCCTCACATGAAGCCTTACACTCACCCGTGCCCTAATCTTAACCAGGACACTAACACTAACCCTTGCCCTCACACGAACGCTAACCCTTAAGCACTGTCGTACCCTAAGCTGTACCCTAATCCCTCTGCATTCCTTAACCCTAACCCTAACCCGAATCCTAACCCTGACCCTCACCCGAAGCCTTACCCTCAGCCGTGCCCTAATCTTAACCAGGACACCAACACTAACTTGTGCCCTCACACGTACGCTAACCCTTAATCGTTGTCGTACCCTAAACTGTACCCTAATCCCTCCCCATTCCCTAACCCTAACCCTAACCCGAATCCTAACCCTGATCCTCACCTGAAGCCTTACCCTCACCCGTGCCCTAATCTTAACCAGGACACCAACACTAACTCGTGCCCTCACACGTACGCTAAACCTTAAGCGTTGTCGTACCCTAAATTGTACCCTAATCTTTCCCCATTCCTTAACCCTAACCCTAAACCCATCCCTAAACCTGACCCACTTCCGATGCCCTACCCTAACCAATGCTCTAATCTTAACCAGAACACAAACACTAACTCATGCCCTCAAACGTACGCTAACCCTTAAGCATTGTCGTACCCTATCCTGTACCCTAATCCCTCCCCATTCCCTAACCCTAACCCTAAGCGAATCCCTAAACGTGACCCTTTTCCGAGGCCTTACCCTCATCGGTGCCGTTGTCTTAACCAGTACACCAACACTAACTCGTGCCCTCACACGTACGCTAACCGTTAATCATTGTCGTACCCTAACCTGTACCCTAATCCCTCTCCATTCCCTAACCCTAACCCTATCCTGAAACCTAACCATGACACTCGCCCGAAACTTTACCCTCACCCGTGTCCTAATTTTAACCAGTACATCAACACTAACCCATGCCCTCTAACGTACGCCAACCCTAAGCCATTGCCGTACCCTAACCTGTACCCTAATCAATCCCCATTCCCTAACCCTAACCCTAACCCTAACCTTTAACGTGACCCTCTTCCGTGGCCTTACCCTCACCCGTGCCCTAATTGTAAGCAGTACATTAACACTAACTAGTGACCTCACACGTACGCTAAACCTTAAGCGTTGTGGTACCCTAAACTGTGCCCTAATATCTCCCCATTCCCTAACCCTAACCCTAACCCGAATTCTATCCCTGACCCTCACCCGAAACCTTACCCTCACCCATGCCCTAATCTTAACCAGGACACCAACACTAACTTGTGCCCTCACACGTACGCTAACCGTTAATCATTGTCGTACCCTAAACTGTACCCTAATCCCTCCCCATTCCCTAACCCTAACCCTAACCCGAATCCTAACCCTGATCCTCACCTGAAGCCTTACCCTCACCCGTGCCCTAATCTTAACCAGGACACTAACACTAACCCTTGCCCTCACACGAACGCTAACCCTTAAGCACTGTCGTACCCTAAGCTGTACCCTAATCCTTCTGCATTCCTTAACCCTAACCCTAACCCGAATCCTAACCCTGACCCTCACCCGAAGCCTTACCCTCACCCGTGCCCTAATCTTAACCAGGACACCAACACTAACTCGTGCCCTCACACGTACGCTAAACCTTAAGCGTTGTCGTACCCTAAATTGTACCCTAATCCCTCCCCATTACTTAACCCTAACCCTAACCCCATCCCTAAACCTGACCCACTTCCGATGCCCTACCCTAAGCAATGCCCTAATCTTAACCAGTACACAAACACTAACCCATGCCCTCTAACGTACGCCAACCCTAAGCCATTACCGTACCCTAACCTGCACCCTAATCAATCCCCATTCCCTAACCCTAACCCTAACCCTAACCCTTAACGTGACCCTCTTCCGAGGCCTTACACTCACCCGTGCCCTAATCGTAAGCAGTACACTAACACTAACTAGTGACCTCACACGTACGCTAAACCTTAAGCGTTGTGGTACCCTAAACTGTGCCCTAATATCTCCCCATTCCCTAACCCTAACCCTAACCCGAATTCTATCCCTGACCCTCACCCGAAACCTTACCCTCACCCATGCCCTAATCTTAACTAGGACACCAACACTAACTTGTGCCCTCACACGTACGCTAACCCTTAATCGTTGTCGTACCCTAAACTGTACCCTAATCTCTCCCCATTCCCTAACCCTAACCCTAACCCGAATCCTAACCCTGACCCTCACCTGAAGCCTTACCCTCACCCGTGCCCTAATCTTAACCAGGACACTAACACTAACCCTTTCCCTCACACGAACGCTAACCCTTAAGCACTGTCGTAACCTAAGCTGTACCCTAATCCCTCTGCATTCCTTAACCCTAAGCCTAACCCGAATCCTAACCCTGACCCTCACCCGAAGCCTTACCCTCACCCGTGCCCTAATCTTAACCAGGACACCAACACTAACTCGTGCCCTCACACGTACGCTAAACCTTAAGCGTTGTCGTACCCTAAATTGTACCCTAATCCCTCCCCATTCCTTAACCCTAACCCTAATCCCATCCCTAAACCTGACCCACTTCCGATGCCCTACCCTAACCAATGCCCTAATCTTAACCAGTACACAAACACTAACCCATGCCCTCAAACGTACGCTAACCCTTAAGCATTGTCGTACCCTATCCTGTACCCCAATCCCTCCCCATACCCTAACCCTAACCCTAAGTGAAACCCTGAACGTGACCCTTTTCCGAGGCCTTACCCTCATCGGTGCCGTTGTCTTAACCAGTACACCAACACTAACTCGTGCCCTCACACTTACGCTACCCCTTAAGCATTGTCGTGCCCTAACCTGTACCCTAATCCCTCTCCATTCCCTAACCCTAACCCTAACCCGAATCCTAACCCTGACCCTCACCCGAAACCTTACCCACACCCGTGCCCTAATCTTAACCAGGACACCAACACTAACTCATGCCCTCACACGTACGCTAAACCTTAAGCGTTGTCGTAACCTAAATTGTACCCTAATCCCTCCCCATTCCTTAACCCTAACGCTAACCCCAACCCTAAACCTGACCCACTTCCGATGCCCTACGCTAACCAATGCCCTGATCTTAACCAGTACACCAACACTAACTCGTGCCCCCACACTTACGCTAACCCTTACGCATTGTCGTGCCCTAACCTGTACCCTAATCCCTCTCCATTCCCTAACCCTAACCCTAACCCGAATCCTAACCCTGTCCCTCACCCGAAGCCTTACCCTCACCCGTGCCCTAATCTTAACCAGGACACCAAGACTAACTCGTGCCCTCAAACGTACGCTAACACTAAACCGCAGCGGTACCCTAACCTGTACCCTAATCCCTCTCCATTCCCTAACCCTAACCCTAACCTGAAACCTAACCATGACACTCACCCGAAACTTTACCCTCACCCGTGTCCTAATTTTAACCAGTACATCAACACTAACCCATGCCCTCTCACGTACGCCAACTCTAAGCCATTGCCGTACCCTAACCTGTACCCTAATCAATCCCCATTCCCTAACCCTAACCCTAACCCTAACCCTTAACGTGACCCTCTTCCGAGGCCTTACCCTCACCTGTGCCCTAATCGTAAGCAGTACACTAACACTAACTAGTGACCTCACATTTACCCTAAACCTTAAGCGTTGTGGTACCCTAAACTGTGCCCTAATATCTCCCCATTCCCTAACCCTAACCCTAACCCGAATTCTAACCTGACCCTCACCCGAAACCTTACCCTCACCCGTGCCCTAATCTTAACCAGGACACCAACACTAACTTGTGCCCTCACACGTACGCTAACCCTTAATCGTTGTCGTACCCTGAACTGTACCCTAATCCCTCCCCATTCCCTAACCCTAACCCTAACCCGAATCCTAACCCTGACCCTCACCTGAAGCCTTAACCTCACCCGTGCCCTAATCTTAACCAGGACACTAACACTAACCCTTGCTCTCACACGAACGCTAACCATTAAGCACTGTCGTACCCTAAGCTGTACCCTAATCCCTCTGCATTCCTTAACCCTAACCCTAACCCGAATCCTAACCCTGACCCTCACCCGAAGCCTTACCCTCACCCGTGCCCTAATCTTAACCAGGACACCAACACTAACTCGTGCCCTCACACGTACGCTAAACCTTAAGCGTTGTCGTACCCTAAATTGTACCCTAATCCCTCCCCATTCCTTAACCCTAACCCTAACCCCATCCCTAAACCTGACCCACTTCCGATGCCCTACCCTAACCAATGCCCTAATCTTAACCAGTAAACAAACACTAACTCATGCCCTCAAACGTACGCTAACCCTTAAGCATTGTCGTACCCTATCCTGTACCCTAATCCCTCCCCATTCCCTAACCCTAACCCTAAGCGAAACCCTGAACGTGACGCTTTTCCGAGGCCTTACCCTCATCGGTGCCGTTGTCTTAACCAGTACACCAACACTAACTCGTGCCCTCACACTTACGCTAACCCTTAAGTATTGTCGTACCCTAACCTGTACCCTAATCCCTCTCCATTCCCTAACCCTAACCCTAACCCGAATCCTAACCCTGACCCTCACCCGAAGCCTTACCCTCACCAGTGCCCTAATCGTAACCAGGACACCAAGACTAACTCGTGCCCTCAAACGTACGCTAACACTAAACCGCAGCGGTACCCTAACCTGTACCCTAATCCCTCTCCATTCCCTAACCCTAACCCTAACCTGAAACCTAACCATGACACTCACCCGAAACTTTACCCTCACCCGTGTCCTAATTTTAACCAGTACATCAACACTAACCCATGCCCTCTAACGTACGCCAACCCTAAGCCATTGCCGTAGCCTAACCTGTACCCTAATCAATCCCCATTCCCTAACCCTAACCCTAACCCTAACCCTTAACGTGACCCTCTTCCGAGGCCTTACCCTCACCCGTGCCCTAATCGTAAGCAGTACACTAACACTAACTAGTGACCTCACACGTACGCTAAACTTTAAGTGTTGTGGTACCCTAAACTGTGCCCTAATATCTCCCCATTCCCTAAACCTAACCCTAACCCGAATTCTATCCCTGACCCTCACCCGAAACCTTACCCTCACCCGTGCCCTAATCTTAACCAGGACACCAACACTAACTTGTGCCCTCACACCTACGCTAACCCTTAATCGTTGTCGTACCCTAAACTGTACCCTAATCCCTCCCCATTCCCTAACCCTAACCCTAACCCGAATCCTAACCCTGACCCTCACCTGAAGCCTTACCCTCACCCGTGCCCTAATCTTAACCAGGACACTAACACTAACCCTTGCCCTCACACGAACGCTAACCCTAAAGCACTGTCGTACCCTAAGCTGTACCCTAATCCCTCTGCATTCCTTAACCCTAAGCCTAACCCGAATCCTAACCCTGACCCTCACCCGAAGCCTTACCCTCACCCGTGCCCTAATCTTAACCAGGACACCAACACTAACTCGTGCCCTCACACGTACGCTAAACCTTAAGCGTTGTCGTACCCTAAATTGTACCCTAATCCCTCCCCATTCCTTAACCCTAACACTAACCCCATCCCTAAACCTGACCCACTTCCGATGCCCTACCCTAACAAATGCCCTAATCTTAACCAGTACACAAACACTAACTCATGCCCTCAAACGTACGCTAATCCTTAAGCATTGTCGTACCCTATCCTGTACGCTAATCCCTCCCCATACCCTATCCCTAACCCTAAGCGAAACCCTGAACGTGACCCTTTTCCGAGGCCTTACCCTCATCGGTGCCGTTGTCTAAACCAGTACACCAACACTAACTCGTGCCCTCACACTTACGCTAACCCTTAAGCATTGTCGTGCCCTAACTTGTACCCTAATCCCTCTCCATTCCCTAACCCTAACCCTAACCCGAATCCTAACCCTGACCCTCACGCGAAGCCTTACCCACACCCGTGCCCTAATCTTAACCAGGACACCAACACTAACTCGTGCCCTAACACGTACGCTAAACCTTAAGCGTTGTCGTACCCTAAATTGTACCCTAATCCCTCCCCATTCCTTAACCCTAACCCTAACCCCATCCCTAAACCTGACCCACTTCCGATGCCCTACCCTAACCAATGCCCTAATCTTAACCAGTACACCAACACTAACTCGTGCCCTCACACTTACGCTAACCGTTAAGCATTGTTGTACCCTAACCTGTACCCTAATCCCTCCCCATTCCCTAAACCTAACCCTAACCCGAATCCTAACCCTGACCCTCACCTGAAGCCTTATATTCACCCGTGCCCTAATCTTAACCAGGACACTAACACTAACACTTGCCCTCACACGAACGCTAACCCTTAAGCACTGTCGTACCCTAAGCTGTACCCTAACCCCTCTGCATTCCTTAACCCTAACCCTAACCCGAATCCTAACCCTGACGCTCACCTGAAGCCTTACCCTCACCCGTGCCCTAATCTTAACCAGGACACCAACACTAACTCGTGCCCTCACACGTACGCTAAACCTTAAGCGTTGTCGTACCCTAAATTGTACCCTAATCCCTCCCCATTCCTTAACCCTAACCCTAACCCCATCCCTAAACCTGACCCACTTCCGATGCCCTACCCTAACCAATGCCCTAATCTTAACCAGTACACAAACACTAACTCATGCCCTCAAACGTACGCTAACCCTTAAGCATTGTCGTACCCTATCCTGTACCCTAATCCCTCCCCATTCCCTATCCCTAACATTATGCGAAACCCTGAACGGGACCCTTTTCCGAGGCCTTACCCTCATCGGTGCCGTTGTCTTAACCAGTACACCAACACTAACTCGTGCCCTCACACTTACGCTAACCCTTAAGCATTGTCGTACCCTAACCTGTACCCTAATCCCTCTCCATTCCCTAACCCTAACCCTAACCCAAATCCTAACCCTGACCCTCACCCGAAGCCTTACCCTCACCCGTGCCCTAATCTTAACCAGGTCACCAAGACTAACTCGTGCCCTCAAACGTACGCTAACACTAAACCGCAGCGGTACCCTAACCTGTACCCTAATCCCTCTCCATTCCCTAACCCTAACCCTAACCTGAAACCTAACCATGACACTCACCCGAAACTTTACCCTCACCCGTGTCCTAATTTTAACCAGTACATCAACACTAACCCATGCCCTCTAACGTACGCCAACCCTAAGCCATTGCCGTACCCTAACCTGTACCCTAATCAATCCCCATTCCCTAACCCTAACCCTAACCCTAACCCTTAACGTGACCCTCTTCCGAGGCCTTACTCTCACCCGTGCCCTAATTGTAAGCAGTACACTAACACTAACTAGTGACCTCACACGTACGCTAAACCTTAAGCGTTGTGGTACCCTAAACTGTGCCCCAATATCTCCCCATTCCCTAACCCTAACCCTAACCCGAATTCTATCCCTGACCTTCACCCGAAACCTTACCCTCACCCGTGCCCTAATCTTAACCAGGACACCAACACTAACTTGTGCCCTCACACGTATGCTAACCCTTAATCGTTGTCGTACCCTAAACTGTACCCTAATCCCTCCCCATTCCCTAACCCTAACCCTAACCCGAATCCTAACCCTGACCCTCACCTGAAGCCTTACACTCACCCGTGCCCTAATCTTAACCAGGACACTAACTCTAACACTTGCCCTCACACGAACGCTAACCCTTAAGCACTGTCGTACCCTAAGCTGTACCCTAATCCCTCTGCATTCCTTAACCCTAACCCTAACCCGAATCCTAACCCTGACCCTCACCCGAAGCCTTACCCTCACCCGTGCCCTAATCTTAACCAGGACACCAACACTAACTCGTGCCCTCACACGTACGCTAAACCTTAAGCGTTGTCGTACCCTAAATTGTACCCTAATCCCTCCCCATTCCTTAACCCTAACCCTAACCCCATCCCTATACCTGACCCACTTCCGATGCCCTACCCTAACCAAAGCCCTAATCTTAACCAGTACACAAACACTAACTCATGCCCTCAAACGTACGCTAACCCTTAAGCATTGTCGTACCCTATCCTGTACCCTAATCCCTCCCCATTCCCTAACCCTAACCCTAAGCGAATCCCTGAACGTGACCCTTTTCCGAGGCCTTACCCTCATCGGTGCCGTTGTCTTAACCAGTACACCAACACTAACTCGTGCCCTCACACTTACGCTAACCCTTAAGCATTGTCGTACCCTAAACTGTACCCTAATCCCTCTCCATTCCCTAACCCTAACCCTAACCCGAATCCTAACCCTGGCCCTCACCCAAAGCCTTACCCTCACCCGTGCCCTAATCTTAACCAGGACACCAAGACTAACTCGTGACATCAAACGTAGGCTAACACTAAACCGCAGCGGTACCCTAACCTGTACCCTAATCCCTCCCCATTCCCTAACCCTAACCCTAAGCGAAACCCTGAACGTGACCGTTTTCCGAGGCCTTACCCTCATCGGTGCCGTTGTCTTAACCAGTACACCAACACTAACTCGTGCCCTCACACTTACGCTAACCCTTAAGCATTGTCGTACCCTAACCTGTACCCTAATCCCTCTCCATTCCCTAACCCTAACCCTAACCCGAATCCTAACCCTGACCCTCACCCGAAGTCTTACCCTCACCCGTGCCCTAATCTTAACAAGGACACCAAGACTAACTTGTGCCCTCAAACGTCCGCTAACACTAAACCGCAGCGGTACCCTAACCTGTACCCTAATCCCTCTCCATTCCCTAACCCTAACCCTAACCTGAAACCTAACCATGACACTCACCCGAAACTTTACCCTCACCCGTGTCCTAATTTTAACCAGTACATCAACACTAACCCATGCCCTCTAACGTACGCCAACCCTAAGCCATTGCCGTACCCTAAACTGTACCCTAATCAATCCCCATCCCCTAACCCTAAACCTAACCCTAACCCTTAACGTGACCCTCTTCCGAGGCCTTACCCTCACCCGTGCCCTAATCGTAAGCAGTACACTAACACTAACTAGTGACCTCACACGTACGCTAAACCTTAAGCGTTGTGGTACCCTAAACTGTGCCCTAATATCTCCCCATTCCCTAACCCTAACCCTAACCCGAATTCTATCCCTGACCCTCACCCGAAACCTTACCCTCACCCGTGCCCTAATCTTAACCAGGACACCAACACTAACTTGTGCCCTCACACGTACGCTAACCCTTAATCGTTGTCGTACCCTAAACTGTACCCTAATCCCTCCCCATTCCCTAACCCTAACCCTAACCCGAATCCTAACCCTGACACTCACCTGAAGCCTTACCCTCACCCGTGCCCTAATCTAAACCAGGACACTAACACTAACCCTTGCCCTCACACGAACGCTAACCCTTAAGCACTGTCGTACCCTAAGCTGTACCCTAATCCCTCTGCATTCCTTAACACTAACCCTAACCCGAATCCTAACCCTGACCCTCACCCGAAGCCTTACCCTCACCCGTGCCCTAATCTTAACCAGGACACCAACACTAACTCGTGCCCTCACACGTACGCTAAACCTTAAGCGTTGTCGTACCCTAAATTGTACCCTAATCCCTCCCCATTCCTTAACCCTAACCCTAACTCCATCCCTCAACCTGACCCACTTCCGATGCCCTACCCTAACCAAAGCCCTAATCTTAACCAGTACACAAACACTAACTCATGCCCTCAAACGTACGCTAACCCTTAAGCATTGTCGTACCCTATCCTGTACCCTAATCCCTCCCCATTCCCTAACCCTAACCCTAAGCGAATCCCTGAACGTGACCCTTTTCCGAGGTCTTATCCTCATCGATGCCGTTGTCTTAACCAGTACACCAACACTAACTCGTGCCCTCACACTTACGCTAACCCTTAAGCATTGTCGTACCCTAACCTGTACCCTAATCCCTCTCCATTCCCTAACCCTAACCCTAACCCGAATCCTAACCCTGGCCCTCACCCGAAGCCTTACCCTCACCCATGCCCTAATCTTAACCAGGACACCAAGACTAACTCGTGCCCTCAAACGTACGCAAACACTAAACCGCAGCGGTACCCTAACCTGTACCCTAATCCCTCTCCATTCCCTAACCCTAACCCTATCCTGAAACCTAACCATGACACTCACCCGAAACTTTACCCTCACCCGTGTCCTAATTTTAACCAGTACATCAACACTAACCCATGCCCTCTAACGTACGCAAACCCTAAGCCATTGCCGTACCCTAACCTGTACCCTAATCAATCCCCATTCCCTAACTCTAACCCTAACCCTAACCCTTAACGTGACCCTCTTCCGAGGCCTTACCCTCACCCGTGCCCTAATCGCAAGCAGTACACTAACACTAACTAGTGACCTCACACGTACGCTAAACCTTAAGCGTTGTGGTACCCTAAACTGTGCCCTAATATCTCCCCATTCCCTAACCCTAACCCTAACCCGAATTCTATCCCTGACCCTCACCCGAAACCTTACCCTCACCCGTGCCCTAATCTTAACCAGGACACCAACACTAACTTGTGCCCTCACACGTACGCTAACCCTTAATCGTTGTCGTACCCTAAACTGTACCCTAATCCCTCCCCATTCCCTAACCCTAACCCTAACCCGAATCCTAACCCTGAGCCTCACCTGAAGCCTTACCCTCACCCGTGCCCTAATCTTAACCAGGACACCAACACTAACTCGTGCCCTCACACGTACGCTAAACCTTAAGCGTTGTCGTACCCTAAATTATACCCTAACCCCTCCCCATTCCTTAACCCTAACCCTAACACCATCCCTAAACCTGACCCACTTCCGATGCCCTACCCTAACCAATGCCCTAATCTTAACCAGTACACAAACACTAACTCATGCCCTCAAACGTACGCTAACCCTTAAGCATTGTCGTACTCTATCCTGTACCCTAATCCCTCCCCATTCCCTAACCCTAACCCTAAGCGAAACCCTGAACGTGACCCTTTACCGAGGCCTTACCCTCATCGGTGCCGTTGTCTTAACCAGTACACCAACACTACCTCGTGCCCTCACACTTACGCTAACCCTTAAGCATTGTCGTACCCTAACCTGTACCTTAATCGCTCTCCATTCCCTAACACTAACCCTAACCCGAATCCTAACCCTGACCCTCACCCGAAGCCTTACCCTCACCCTTGCCCTAATCTTAACCAGAACACCAAGACTAACTCGTGCCCTCAAACGTACGCTAACACTAAACCGCAGCGGTACCCTAACCTGTAACCTAATCCCTCTCCATTCCCTAACCCTAACCCTAACCTGAAACCTAACCATGACACTCACCCGAAACTTTACCCTCACCCGTGTCCTAATTTTAACCAGTACATCAACACTAACCCATGCCCTCTAACGTACGCCAACCCTAAGCCATTGCCGTACCCTAACCTGTACCCTAATCAATCCCCATTCCCTAACCCTAACCCTAACCCTAACCCTTAACGTGATCCTCTTCCGAGGCCTTACCCTCACCCGTGCCCTAATCGTAAGCAGTACACTAACACTAACTAGTGACCTCACACGTACGCTAAACCTTAAGCGTTGTGGTACCCTAAACTGTGCCCTAATATCTCCCCATTCGATAACCCTAACACTAACCCGAATTCTATCCCTGACCCTCACCCGAAACCTTACCCTCACCCGTGCCCTAATCTTAACCAGGACACCAACACTAACTTGTGCCCTCACACGTACGCTAACCCTTAATCGTTGTCGTACCCTAAACTGTACCCTAATCCCTCCCCATTCCCTAACCCTAACCCTAACCCGAATCCTAACCCTGACCCTCACATGAAGCCTTACCCTCACCCGTGCCCTAATCTTAACCAGGACACTAACACTAACCCTTGCCCTCACACGAACGCTAACCCTTAAGCACTGTTGTACCCTAAGCTGTACCCTAATCCCTCTGCATTCCTTAACCCTAACCCTAACCCGAATCCTAACCCTGACCCTCACCCGAAGCCTTACCCTCACCCGTGCCCTAATCTTAACCAGGACACCAACACTAACTCGTGCCCTCACACGTACGCTAAACCTTAAGCGTTGTCGTACCCTAAATTGTACCCTAATCCCTCCCCATTCCTTAACCCTAACCCTAACCCCATCCCTAAACCTGACCCACTTCCGATGCCCTACCCTAACCAATGCCCTAATCTTAACCAGTACACAAACACTAACTTATGCCCTCAAACGTACGCTAACCCTTAAGCATTGTCGTACCCTATCCTGTACCCTAATCCCTCCCCATTCCCTAACCCTAACCCTAAGCGAATCCCTGAACGTGACCATTTTCCGAGGCCTTACCCTCATCGGTGCCGTTGTCTTAACCAGTACACCAACACTAACTCGTGCCCTCACACTTATGCTAACCCTTAAGCATTGTCGTACCCTAACCTGTACCCTAATCCCTCTCCATTCCCTAACCCTAACCCTAACCCGAATCCTAACCCTGACCCTCACCCGAAGCCTTACCCTCACCCGTACCCTAATCTTAAACGGGACACCAAGACTAACTCGTGCCCTCAAACGTACGCTAACACTAAACCGCAGCGGTACCCTAACTTGTACCCTAATCCCTCTCCATTCCCTAACCCTAACCCTATCCTGAAACCTAACCATGACACTCACCCGAAACTTTACCCTCACCCGTGTCCTAATTTTAACCAGTACATCAACACTAACCCATGCCCTCTAACGTACGCCAACCCTAAGCCATTGCCGTACACTAACCTGTACCCTAATCAATCCCCATTCCCTAACCCTAACCCTAACCCTAACCCTTAACGTGACCCTCTTCCGAGGCCTTACCCTCACCCGTTCCCTAATTGTAAGCAGTACACTAACACTAAATAGTGACCTCACACGTACGCTAAACCTTAAGCGTTGTGGTACCCTAAACTGTGCCCTAATATCTCCCCATTCCCTAACCCTAACCCTAACCCGAATTTTATCCCTGACCCTCACCCGAAACCTTACCCTCACCCGTGCCCTAATCTTAACCAGGACACCAACACTAACTTGTGCCCTCACACGTACGCTAACACTTAATCGTTGTCTTACCCTAAACTGTACCCTAATCCCTCCCCATTCCCTAACCCTAACCCTAACACGAATCCTAACCCTGACCCTCCCCTGAAGCCTTACCCTCACCCGTGCCCTAATCTTAACCAGGACACCAACACTAACTCGTGCCCTCACACGTACGTTAAACCTTAAGCGTTGTCGTACCCTAAATTTTACCCTAACCCCTCCCCATTCCTTAACCCTAACCCTAACCCCATCCCTAAACCTGACCCACTTCCGATGCCCTACCCTAACCAATGCCCTAATCTTAACCAGTACACAAACACTAACTCATGCCCTCAAACGTACGCTAACCCTTAAGCATTGTCGTACTCTATCCTGTACCCTAATCCCTCCCCATTCCCTAACCCTAACCCTAAGCGAAACCCTGAACGTGACCCTTTACCGAGGCCTTACCCTCATCGGTGCCGTTGTCTTAACCAGTACACCAACACTACCTCGTGCCCTCACACTTACGCTAACCCTTAAGCATTGTCGTACCCTAACCTGTACCTTAATCGCTCTCCATTCCCTAACACTAACCCTAACCCGAATCCTAACCCTGACCCTCACCCGAAGCCTTACCCTCACCCTTGCCCTAATCTTAACCAGAACACCAAGACTAACTCGTGCCCTCAAACGTACGCTAACACTAAACCGCAGCGGTACCCTAACCTGTAACCTAATCCCTCTCCATTCCCTAACCCTAACCCTAACCTGAAACCTAACCATGACACTCACCCGAAACTTTACCCTCACCCGTGTCCTAATTTTAACAAGTACATCAACACTAACCCATGCCCTCTAACGTACGCCAACCCTAAGCCATTGCCGTACCCTAACCTGTACCCTAATCAATCCCCATTCCCTAACCCTAACCCTAACCCTACCCCTTAACGTGACCCTCTTCCGAGGCCTTACCCTCACCCGTGCCCTAATCGTAAGCAGTACACTAACACTAACTAGTGACCTCACACGTACGCTAAACCTTAAGCGTTGTGGTACCCTAAACTGTGCCCTAATATCTCCCCATTCCCTAACCCTAACACTAACCCGAATTCTATCCCTGACCCTCACCCGAAACCTTACCCACACCCGTGCCCTAATCTTAACCAGGACACCAACACTAACTTGTGCCCTCACACGTACGCTAACCCTTAATCGTTGTCGTACCCTAAACTGTACCCTAATCCCTCCCCATTCCCTAACCCTAACCCTAACCCGAATCCTAACCCTGACCCTCACATGAAGCCTTACCCTCACCCGTGCCCTAATCTTAACCAGGACACTAACAGTAACCCTTGCCCTCACACGAACGCTAACCCTTAAGCACTGTTGTACCCTAAGCTGTACCCTAATCCCTCTGCATTCCTTAACCCTAACCCTAACCCGAATCCTAACCCTGACCCTCACCCGAAGCCTTACCCTCACCTGTGCCCTAATCTTAACCAGGACACCAACACTAACTCGTGCCCTCACACGTACGCTAAACCTTAAGCGTTGTCGTACCCTAAATTGTACCCTAATCCCTCCCCATTCCTTAACCCTAACCCTAACCCCATCCCTAAACCTGACCCACTTCCGATGCCCTACCCTAACCAATGCCCTAATCTTAACCAGTACACAAACACTAACTTATGCCCTCAAACGTACGCTAACCCTTAAGCATTGTCGTACCCTATCCTGTACCCTAATCCCTCCCCATTCCCTAACCCTAACCCTAAGCGAATCCCTGAACGTGACCATTTTCCGAGGCCTTACCCTCATCGGTGCCGTTGTCTTAACCAGTACACCAACACTAACTCGTGCCCTCACACTTATGCTAACCCTTAAGCATTGTCGTACCCTAACCTGTACCCTAATCCCTCTCCATTCCCTAACCCTAACCCTAACCCGAATCCTAACCCTGACCCTCACCCGAAGCCTTACCCTCACCCGTGCCCTAATCTTAAACGGGACACCAAGACTAACTCGTGCCCTCAAACGTACGCTAACACTAAACCGCAGCGGTACCCTAACTTGTACCCTAATCCCTCTCCATTCCCTAACCCTAACCCTATCCTGAAACCTAACCATGACACTCACCCGAAACTTTACCCTCACCCGTGTCCTAATTTTAACCAGTACATCAACACTAACCCATGCCCTCTAACGTACGCCAACCCTAAGCCATTGCCGTACCCTAACCTGTTCCCTAATCAATCCCCATTCCCTAACCCTAACCCTAACCCTAACCCTTATCGTGACACTCTTCCGAGGCCTTACCCTCACCCGTGCCCTAATCGTAAGCAGTACAATAACACTAAATAGTGACCTCACACGTACGCTAAACCTTAAGCGTTGTGGTACCCTAAACTGTGCCCTAATATCTCCCCATTCCCTAACCCTAACCCTAAACAGAATTCTATCCCTGACCCTCACCCGAAACCTTACCCTCACCCGTGCCCTAATCTTAACCAGGACACCAACACTAACTCGTGCCCTCACACGTACGCTAAACCTTAAGCGTTGTCGTACCCTAAATTGTACCCTAATCCCTCCCCATTCCCTAACCCTAACCCTAAGCGAAACCCTGAACGTGACCCTTTTCCGAGGCCTTACCCTCATCGGTGCCGTTGTCTTAACCAGTACACCAACACTAACTCGTGCCCTCACACTTACGCTAACCCTTAAGCATTGTCGTACCCTAACCTGTACCCTAATCCCTCTCCATTCCCTAACCCTAACCCTAACCCGAATCCTAACCCTGACCCTCACCCGAAGTCTTACCCTCACCCGTGCCCTAATCTTAACCAGGACACCAAGACTAACTTGTGCCCTCAAACGTACGCTAACACTAAACCGCAGCGGTACCCTAACCTGTACCCTAATCCCTCTCCATTCCCTAACCCTAACCCTAACCTGAAACCTAACCATGACACTCACCCGAAACTTTACCCTCACCCGTGTCCTAATTTTAACCAGTACATCAACACTAACCCATGCCCTCTAACGTACGCCAACCCTAAGCCATTGCCGTACCCTAAACTGTACCCTAATCAATCCCCATCCCCTAACCCTAACCCTAACCCTAACCCTTAACGTGACCCTCTTCCGAGGCCTTACCCTCACCCGTGCCCTAATCGTAAGCAGTACACTAACACTAACTAGTGACCTCACACGTACGCTAAACCTTAAGCGTTTGGTACCCTAAACTGTGCCCTAATATCTCCCCATTCCCTAACCCTAACCCTAACCCGAATTCTATCCCTGACCCTAACCCGAAACCTTACCCTCACCCGTGCCCTAATCTTAACCAGGACACCAACACTAAATTGTGCCCTCACACGTACGCTAACCCTTAATCGTTGTCGTACCCTAAACTGTACCCTAATCCCTCCCCATTCCCTAACCCTAACCCTAACCCGAATCCTAACCCTGACCCTCACCTGAAGCCTTACCCTCACCCGTGCCCTAATCTTAACCAGGACACTAACACTAACACTTGCCCTCACACGAACGCTAACCCTTAAGCACTGTCGTACCCTAAGCTGTACCCTAATCCCTCTGCATTCCTTAACCCTAACCCTAACCCGAATCCTAACCCTGACCCTCACCCGAAGCCTTACCCTCACCCGTGCCCTAATCTTAACCAGGACACCAACACTAACTCGTGCCCTCACACGTACGCTAAACCTTAAGCGTTGTCGTACCCTAAATTGTACCCTAATCCCTCCCCATTCCTTAACCCTAACACTAACCCCATCCCTAAACCTGACCCACTTCCGATGCCCTACCCTAACCAAAGCCCTAATCTTAACCAGTACACAAACACTAACTCGTGCCCTCACACTTACGCTAACCCTTAAGCATTGTCGTACCCTAACCTGTACCCTAATCCCTCTCCATTCCCTAACCCTAACCCTAACCCGAATCCTAACCCTGGCCCTCACCCGAAGCCTTACCCTCACCCATGCCCTAATCTTAACCAGGACACCAAGACTAACTCGTGACCTCAAACGTAGGCTAACACTAAACCGCAGTGGTACCCTAACCTGTACCCTAATCCCTCTCCATTCCCTAACCCTAACCCTATCCTGAAACCTAACCATGACACTCACCCGAAACTTTACCCTCACCCGTGTCCTAATTTTAACCAGTACATCAACACTAACTCATGCCCTCTAACGTACGCAAACCCTAAGCCGTTGCCGTACCCTAACCTGTACCCTAATCAATCCCCATTCCCTAACCCTAACCCTAACCCTAACCCTTAACGTGACCCTCTTCCGAGGCCTTACCCTCACCCGTGCCCTAACCGTAAGCAGTACACTAACACTAACCAGTGACCTCACACGTACGCTAAACTTTAAGCGTTGTGGTACCCTAAACTGTGCCCTAATATCTCCCCATTCCCTAACCCTAACCCTAACCCGAATTCTATCCCTGACCCTCACCCGAAACCTTACCCTCACCCGTGCCCTAATCTTAACCAGGACACCAACACTAACTTGTGCCCTCACACGTACGCTAAACCTTAAGCGTTGTCGTACCCTAAATTGTACACTAATCCCTCCCCATTCCTTAACCCTAACCCTAACCCCATCCCTAAACCTGACCGACTTCCGATGCCCTACCCTAACCAATGCCCTAATCTTAACAAGTACACAAACACTAACTCATACCCTCAAACGTACGCTAACCCTTAAGCATTGTCGTACCCTATCCTGTACCCTAATCCCTCCCCATTCCCTAACCCTAACCCTAAGCGAAACCCTGAACGTGACCCTTTACCGAGGCCTTACCCTCATCGGTGCCGTTGTCTTAACCAGTACACCAACACTAACTCGTGCCCTCACACTTACGCTAACCCTTAAGCATTGTCGTACCCTTACCTGTACCTTAATCGCTCTCCATTCCCTAACCCTAACCCTAACCCGAATCCTAACCCTGACCCTCACCCGAAGCCTTACCCTCACCCTTGCCCTAATCTTAACCAGAACACCAAGACTAACTCGTGCCCTCAAACGTACGCTAACACTAAACCGCAGCGGTACCCTAACCTGTAACCTAATCCCTCTCCATTCCCTAACCCTAACCCTAACCTGAAACCTAACCATGACACTCACCCGAAACTTTACCCTCACCCGTGTCCTAATTTTAACCAGTACATCAACACTAACCCATGCCCTCTAACGTACGCCAACCCTAAGCCATTGCCGTACCCTAACCTGTACCCTAATCAATCCCCATCCCCTAACCCTAACCCTAACCCTAACCCTTAACGTGACCCTCTTCCGAGGCCTTACCCTCACCCGTGCCCTAATCGTAAGCAGTACACTAACACTAACTAGTGACCTCACACGTACGCTAAACCTTAAGCGTTGTGGTACCCTAAACTGTGCCCTAATATCTCCCCATTCCCTAACTCTAACCCTAACCCGAATTCTATCCCTGACCCTCACCCGAAACCTTACCCTCACCCGTGCCCTAATCTTAACCAGGACACCAACACTAACTTGTGCCCTCACACGTACGCTAACCCTTAATCGTTGTCGTACCCTAAACTGTACCCTAATCCCTCCCCATTCCCTAACCCTAACCCTAACCCGAATCCTAACCCTGACCCTCACCTGAAGCCTTACCCTCACCCGTGCCCTAATCTTAACCAGGACACTAACACTAACCCTTGCCCTCACACGAACGCTAACCCTTAAGCACTGTCGTACCCTAAGCTGTACCCTAATCCCTCTGCATTCCTTAACCCTAACCCTAACCCGAATCCTAACCCTGACCCTCACCCGAAGCCTTACCCTCACCCGTGCCCTAAACTTAACCAGGACACCAACACTAACTCGTGCCCTCACACGTACGCTAAACCTTAAGCGTTGTCGTACCCTAAATTGTACCCTAATCCCTCCCCATTCCTTAACCCTAACCCTAACCCCATCCCTAAACCTGACCCACTTCCGATGCCCTACCCTAACCAAAGCCCTAATCTTAACCAGTACACAAACACTAACTCATGCCCTCAAACGTACGCTAACCCTTAAGCATTGTCGTACCCTATCCTGTACCCTAATCCCTCCCCATTCCCTAACCCTAACCCTAAGGGAATCCCTGAACGTGACCCTTTTCCGAGGCCTTATCCTCATCGGTGCCGTTGTCTTAACCAGTACACCAACACTAACTCGTGCCCTCACACTTACGCTAACCCTTAAGCATTGTCGTACCCTAACCTGTACCCTAATCCCTCTCCATTCCCTAACCCTAACCCTAACCCGAATCCTAACCCTGGCCCTCACCCGAAGCCTTACCCTCACCCATGACCTAATCTTAACCAGGACACCAAGACTAACTCGTGCCCTCAAACGTACGCTAACACTAAACCGCAGCGGTACCCTAACCTGTACCCTAATCCCTCTCCATTCCCTAACCCTAACCCTATCCTGAAACCTAACCATGACACTCACCCGAAACTTTACCCTCACCCGTGTCCTAATTTTAACCAGTACATCAACACTAACCCATGCCCTCTAACGTACGCCAACCCTAAGCCATTGCCGTACCCTAACCTGTACCCTAATCAATCCCCATCCCCTAACCCTAACCCTAACCCTAACCCTTAACGTGACCCTCTTCCGAGGCCTTACCCTCACCCGTGCCCTAATCGTAAGCAGTACACTAACACTAACTAGTGACCTCACACGTACGCTAAACCTTAAGCGTTGTGGTACCCTAAACTGTGCCCTAATATCTCCCCATTCCCTAACCCTAACCCTAACCCGAATTCTATCCCTGACCCTCACCCGAAACCTTACCCTCACCCGTGCCCTAATCTTAACCAGGACACCAACACTAACTTGTGCCCTCACACGTACGCTAACCCTTAATCGTTGTCGTACCCTAAACTGTACCCTAATCCCTCCCCATTCCCTAACCCTAACCCTAACCCGAATCCTAACCCTGACCCTCACCTGAAGCCTTACCCTCACCCGTGCCCTAATCTTAACCAGGACACCAACACTAACTCGTGCCCTCACACGTACGCTAAACCTTAACCGTTGTCGTACCCTAAATTATACCCTAACCCCTCCCCATTCCTTAACCCTAACCCTAACCCCATCCCTAAACCTGACCCACTTCCGATGCCCTACCCTAACCAATGCCCTAATCTTAACCAGTACACAAACACTAACTCATGCCCTCAAACGTACGCTAACCCTTAAGCATTGTCGTACTCTATCCTGTACCCTAATCTCTCCCCATTCCCTAACCCTAACCCTAAGCGAAACCCTGAACGTGACCCTTTACCGAGGCCTTACCCTCATCGGTGCCGTTGTCTTAACCAGTACACCAACACTACCTCGTGCCCTCACACTTACGCTAACCCTTAAGCATTGTCGTTCCCTAACCTGTACCCTAATCCCTCTCCATTCCCTAACCCTAACCCTAACCCGAATCCTAACCCTGGCCCTCACCCGAAGCCTTACCCTGACCCATGCCCTAATCTTAACCAGGACACCAAGACTAACTCGTGCCCTCAAACGTACGCTAACACTAAACCGCAGCGGTACCCTAACCTGTACCCTAATCCCTCTCCATTCCCTAACCCTAACCCTATCCTGAAACCTAACCATGACACTCACCCGAAACTTTACCCTCACCCGTGTCCTAATTTTAACCAGTACATCAACACTAACCCATGCCCTCTAACGTACGCCAACCCTAAGCCATTGCCGTACCCTAACCTCTACCCTAATCAATCCCCATCCCCTAACCCTAGCCCTAACCCTAACCCTTAACGTGACCCTCTTCCGAGGCCTTACCCTCACCCGTGCCCTAATCGTAAGCAGTACACTAACACTAACTAGTGACCTCACACGTACGCTAAACCTTAAGCGTTGTGGTACCCTAAACTGTGCCCTAATATCTCCCCATTCCCTAACCCTAACCCTAACCCGAATTCTATCCCTGACCCTCACCCGAAACCTTACCCTCACCCGTGCCCTAATCTTAACCAGGACACCAACACTAACTTGTACCCTCACACGTACGCTAACCCTTAATCGTTGTCGTACCCTAAACTGTACCCTAATCCCTCCCCATTCCCTAACCCTAACCCTAACCCGAATCCTAACCCTGACCCTCACCTGAAGCCTTACCCTCACCCGTGCCCTAATCTTAACCAGGACACCAACACTAACTCGTGCCCTCACACGTACGCTAAACCTTAAGCGTTGTCGTACCCTAAATTATACCCTAACCCCTCCCCATTCCTTAACCCTAACCCTAACCCCATCCCTAAACCTGACCCACTTCCGATGCCCTACCCTAACCAATGCCCTAATCTTAACCAGTACACAAACACTAACTCATGCCCTCAAACGTACGCTAACCCTTAAGCATTGTCGTACTCTATCCTGTACCCTAATCTCTCCCCATTCCCTAACCCTAACCCTAAGCGAAACCCTGAACGTGACCCTTTACCGAGGCCTTACCCTCATCGGTGCCGTTGTCTTAACCAGTACACCAACACTACCTCGTGCCCTCACACTTACGCTAACCCTTAAGCATTGTCGTACCCTAACCTGTACCTTAATCGCTCTCCATTCCCTAACACTAACCCTAACCCGAATCCTAACCCTGACCCTCACCCGAAGCCTTACCCTCACCCTTGCCCTAATCTTAACCAGAACACCAAGACTAACTCGTGCCCTCAAACGTACGCTAACACTAAACCGCAGCGGTACCCTAACCTGTAACCTAATCCCTCTCCATTCCCTAACCCTAACCCTAACCTGAAACCTAACCATGACACTCACCCGAAACTTTACCCTCACCCGTGTCCTAATTTTAACCAGTACATCAACACTAACCCATGCCCTCTAACGTACGCCAACCCTAAGCCATTGCCGTACCCTAACCTGTACCCTAATCAATCCCCATTCCCTAACCCTAACCCTAACCCTAACCCTTAACGTGACCCTCTTCCGAGGCCTTACCCTCACCCGTGCCCTAATCGTAAGCAGTACACTAACACTAACTAGTGACCTCACACGTACGCTAAACCTTAAGCGTTGTGGTACCCTAAACTGTGCCCTAATATCTCCCCATTCCCTAACCCTAACCCTAACCCGAATTCTATCCCTGACCCTCACCCGAAACCTTACCTTCACCCGTGCCCTAATCTTAACCAGGACACCAACACTAACTTGTGCCCTCACACGTACGCTAACCCTTAATCGTTGTCGTACCCTAAACTGTACCCTAATCCCTCCCCATTCCCTAACCCTAACCCGAAACCTAACCCTGACCATCACATGAAGCCTTACCCTCACCCGTGCCCTAATCTTAACCAGGACACTAACACTAACCCTTGCCCTCAGACGAACGATAACCCTTAAGCACTGTTGTACCCTAAGCTGTACCCTAATCCCTCTGCATTCCTTAACCCTAACCCTAACCCGAATCCTAACCCTTACCCTCACCCGAAGCCTTACCCTCACCCGTGCCCTAATCTTAACCAGGACACCAACACTAACTCGTGCCCTCACACGTGCGCTAAACCTTAAGCGTTGTCGTACCCTAAATTGTACCCTAATCCCTCCCCATTCCTTAACCCTAACCCTAACCCCATCCCTAAACCTGACCCACTTCCGATGCCCAACCCTAACCAATGCCCTAATCTTAACCAGTACACAAACACTAACTTATGCCCTCAAACGTACGCTAACCCTTAAGCATTGTCGTACCCTATCCTGTACCCTAATCCCTCCCCATTCCCTAACCCTAACCCTAAGCGAATCCCTGAACGTGACGATTTTCCTAGGCCTTACCCTCATCGGTGCCGTTGTCTTAACCAGTACACCAACACTAACTCGTGCCCTCACACTTACGCTAACCCTTAAGCATTGTCGTACCCTAACCTGTACCCTAATCCCTCTCCATTCCCTAACCCTAACCCTTACCCGAATCCTAACCCTGACCCTCACCCGAACCCTTACCCTCACCCGTGCCCTAATCTTAAACAGGACACCAAGACTAACTCGTGCCCTCAAACGTACGCTAACACTAAACCGCAGCGGTACCCTAACTTGTAACCTAATCCCTCTCCATTCCCTAACCCTAACCCTAACCTGAAACCTAACCATGACACTCACCCGAAACTTTACCCTCACCCGTGTCCTAATTTTAACCAGTACATCAACACTAACCCATGCCCTCTAACGTACGCCAACCCTAAGCCATTGCCGTACCCTAACCTGTACCCTAATCAATCCCCATCCCCTAACCCTAACCCTAACCCTAACCCTTAACGTGACCCTCTTCCGAGGCCTTACCCTCACCCGTGCCCTAATCGTAAGCAGTACACTAACACTAACTAGTGACCTCACACGTACGCTAAACCTTAAGCGTTGTGGTACCCTAAACTGTGCCCTAATATCTCCCCATTCCCTAACTCTAACCCTAACCCGAATTCTATCCCTGACCCTCACCCGAAACCTTACCCTCACCCGTGCCCTAATCTTAACCAGGACACCAACACTAACTTGTGCCCTCACACGTACGCTAACCCTTAATCGTTGTCGTACCCTAAACTGTACCCTAATCCCTCCCCATTCCCTAACCCTAACCCTAACCCGAATCCTAACCCTGACCCTCACCTGAAGCCTTACCCTCACCCGTGCCCTAATCTTAACCAGGACACTAACACTAACCCTTGCCCTCACACGAACGCTAACCCTTAAGCACTGTCGTACCCTAAGCTGTACCCTAATCCCTCTGCATTCCTTAACCCTAACCCTAACCCGAATCCTAACCCTGACCCTCACCCGAAGCCTTACCCTCACCCGTGCCCTAAACTTAACCAGGACACCAACACTAACTCGTGCCCTCACACGTACGCTAAACCTTAAGCGTTGTCGTACCCTAAATTGTACCCTAATCCCTCCCCATTCCTTAACCCTAACCCTAACCCCATCCCTAAACCTGACCCACTTCCGATGCCCTACCCTAACCAAAGCCCTAATCTTAACCAGTACACAAACACTAACTCATGCCCTCAAACGTACGCTAACCCTTAAGCATTGTCGTACCCTATCCTGTACCCTAATCCCTCCCCATTCCCTAACCCTAACCCTAAGGGAATCCCTGAACGTGACCCTTTTCCGAGGCCTTATCCTCATCGGTGCCGTTGTCTTAACCAGTACACCAACACTAACTCGTGCCCTCACACTTACGCTAACCCTTAAGCATTGTCGTACCCTAACCTGTACCCTAATCCCTCTCCATTCCCTAACCCTAACCCTAACCCGAATCCTAACCCTGGCCCTCACCCGAAGCCTTACCCTCACCCATGACCTAATCTTAACCAGGACACCAAGACTAACTCGTGCCCTCAAACGTACGCTAACACTAAACCGCAGCGGTACCCTAACCTGTACCCTAATCCCTCTCCATTCCCAAACCCTAACCCTATCCTGAAACCTAACCATGACACTCACCCGAAACTTTACCCTCACCCGTGTCCTAATTTTAACCAGTACATCAACACTAACCCATGCCCTCTAACGTACGCCAACCCTAAGCCATTGCCGTACCCTAACCTGTACCCTAATCAATCCCCATCCCCTAACCCTAACCCTAACCCTAACCCTTAACGTGACCCTCTTCCGAGGCCTTACCCTCACCCGTGCCCTAATCGTAAGCAGTACACTAACACTAACTAGTGACCTCACACGTACGCTAAACCTTAAGCGTTGTGGTACCCTAAACTGTGCCCTAATATCTCCCCATTCCCTAACCCTAACCCTAACCCGAATTCTATCCCTGACCCTCACCCGAAACCTTACCCTCACCCGTGCCCTAATCTTAACCAGGACACCAACACTAACTTGTGCCCTCACACGTACGCTAACCCTTAATCGTTGTCGTACCCTAAACTGTACCCTAATCCCTCCCCATTCCCTAACCCTAACCCTAACCCGAATCCTAACCCTGACCCTCACCTGAAGCCTTACCCTCACCCGTGCCCTAATCTTAACCAGGACACCAACACTAACTCGTGCCCTCACACGTACGCTAAACCTTAACCGTTGTCGTATCCTAAATTATACCCTAACCCCTCCCCATTCCTTAACCCTAACCCTAACCCCATCCCTAAACCTGACCCACTTCCGATGCCCTACCCTAACCAATGCCCTAATCTTAACCAGTACACAAACACTAACTCATGCCCTCAAACGTACGCTAACCCTTAAGCATTGTCGTACTCTATCCTGTACCCTAATCTCTCCCCATTCCCTAACCCTAACCCTAAGCGAAACCCTGAACGTGACCCTTTACCGAGGCCTTACCCTCATCGGTGCCGTTGTCTTAACCAGTACACCAACACTACCTCGTGCCCTCACACTTACGCTAACCCTTAAGCATTGTCGTTCCCTAACCTGTACCCTAATCCCTCTCCATTCCCTAACCCTAACCCTAACCCGAATCCTAACCCTGGCCCTCACCCGAAGCCTTACCCTGACCCATGCCCTAATCTTAACCAGGACACCAAGACTAACTCGTGCCCTCAAACGTACGCTAACACTAAACCGCAGCGGTACCCTAACCTGTACCCTAATCCCTCTCCATTCCCTAACCCTAACCCTATCCTGAAACCTAACCATGACACTCACCCGAAACTTTACCCTCACCCGTGTCCTAATTTTAACCAGTACATCAACACTAACCCATGCCCTCTAACGTACGCCAACCCTAAGCCATTGCCGTACCCTAACCTGTACCCTAATCAATCCCCATTCCCTAACCCTAACCCTAACCCTAACCCTTAACGTGACCCTCTTCCGAGGCCTTACCCTCACCCGTGCCCTAATCGTAAGCAGTACACTAACACTAACTAGTGACCTCACACGTACGCTAAACCTTAAGCGTTGTGGTACCCTAAACTGTGCCCTAATATCTCCCCATTCCCTAACCCTAACCCTAACCCGAATTCTATCCCTGACCCTCACCCGAAACCTTACCTTCACCCGTGCCCTAATCTTAACCAGGACACCAACACTAACTTGTGCCCTCACACGTACGCTAACCCTTAATCGTTGTCGTACCCTAAACTGTACCCTAATCCCTCCCCATTCCCTAACCCTAACCCGAAACCTAACCCTGACCATCACATGAAGCCTTACCCTCACCCGTGCCCTAATCTTAACCAGGACACTAACACTAACCCTTGCCCTCAGACGAACGATAACCCTTAAGCACTGTTGTACCCTAAGCTGTACCCTAATCCCTCTGCATTCCTTAACCCTAACCCTAACCCGAATCCTAACCCTTACCCTCACCCGAAGCCTTACCCTCACCCGTGCCCTAATCTTAACCAGGACACCAACACTAACTCGTGCCCTCACACGTGCGCTAAACCTTAAGCGTTGTCGTACCCTAAATTGTACCCTAATCCCTCCCCATTCCTTAACCCTAACCCTAACCCCATCCCTAAACCTGACCCACTTCCGATGCCCAACCCTAACCAATGCCCTAATCTTAACCAGTACACAAACACAAACTTATGCCCTCAAACGTACGCTAACCCTTAAGCATTGTCGTACCCTATCCTGTACCCTAATCCCTCCCCATTCCCTAACCCTAACCCTAAGCGAATCCCTGAACGTGACGATTTTCCTAGGCCTTACCCTCATCGGTGCCGTTGTCTTAACCAGTACACCAACACTAACTCGTGCCCTCACACTTACGCTAACCCTTAAGCATTGTCGTACCCTAACCTGTACCCTAATCCCTCTCCATTCCCTAACCCTAACCCTTACCCGAATACTAACCCTGACCCTCACCCGAACCCTTACCCTCACCCGTGCCCTAATCTTAAACAGGACACCAAGACTAACTCGTGCCCTCAAACGTACGCTAACACTAAACCGCAGCGGTACCCTAACTTGTACCCTAATCCCTCTCCATTCCCTAACCCTAACCCTATCCTGAAACGTAACCATGACACTCACCCGAAACTTTACCCTCACCCGTGTCCTAATTTTAACCAGTACATCAACACTAACCCATGCCCTCTAACGTACGACAACCCTAAGCCATTGCCGTACCCTAACCTGTACCCTAATCAATCCCCATTCCCTAACCCTAACCCTAACCCTAACCCTTAACGTGACCCTCTTCCGAGGCCTTACCCTCACCCGTGCCCTAATCGAAAGCAGTACACTAACACTAAATAGTGACCTCACACGTACGCTAAACCTTAAGCGTTGTGGTACCCTAAACTGTGCCCTAATATCTCCCCATTCCCTAACCCTAACCCTAACCCGAATTCTATCCCTGACCCTCACCCGAAACTTTACCCTCACCCGTGTCCTAATCTTAACCAGGACACCAACACTAACTTGTGCCCTCACACGTACGCTAACCCTTAATCGCTGTCGTACCCTAAACTGTACCCTAATCCCTCCCCATTCCCTAAACCTAACCCTAACCCGAATCCTAACCCTGACCCTCACCTGAAGCCTTACCCTCACCCGTACCCTAATCTTAACCAGGACACTAACACTAACACTTGCCCTCACACGAACGCTAACCCTTAAGCACTGTCGTACCCTAAGCTGTACCCTAATCCCTCTGTATTCCTTAACCCTAACCCTAACCCGAATCCTAACCCTGACCCTCACCCGAAGCCTTACCCTCACCCGTGCCCTAATCTTAACCAGGACACCAACACTAACTCGTGCCCTCACACGTACGCTAAACCTTAAGCGTTGTCGTACCCTAAATTGTACCCTAATCCCTCCCCATTCCCTAACCCTAACCCTAAGCGAAACCCTGAACGTGACCCTTTTCCGAGGCCTTACCCTCATCGGTGCCGTTGTCTTAACCAGTACACCAACACTAACTCGTGTCCTCACACTTACGCTAACCCATAAGCATTGTCGTACCCTAACCTGTACCCTAATCCCTCTCCATTCCCTAACCCTAACCGTAACCCGAATCCTAACCCTGACCCTCACCCGAAGCCTTACCCTCACCCGTGTCCTAATTTTAACCAGTACATCAACACTAACCCATGCCCTCTAACGTACGCCAACCCTAAGCCATTGCCGTACCCTAACCTGTACCCTAATCAATCCCCATTCCCTAACCCTAACCCTAACCCTAACCCTTAACGTGACCCTCTTCCGAGGCCTTACCCTCACCCGTGCCCTAATCGTAAGCAGTACACTAACACTAACTAGTGACCTCACACGTACGCTAAACCTTAAGCGTTGTGGTACCCTAAACTGTGCCCTAATATCTCCCCATTCCCTAACCCTAACCCTAACCCGAATTCTATCCCTGACCCTCACCCGAAACCTTACCCTCACCCGTGCCCTAATCTTAACCAGGACACCAACACTAACTTGTGCCCTCACACGTACGCTAACCCTTAATCGTTGTCGTACCCTAAACTGTACCCTAATCCCTCCCCATTCCCTAACCCTAACCCTAACCCGAATCCTAACCCTGACCCTCACCTGAAGCCTTACCCTCACCAGTGCCCTAATCTTAACCAGGACACCAACACTAACTCGTGCCCTCACACGTACGCTAAACCTTAAGCGTTGTCGTACCCTAAATTATACCCTAACCCCTCCCCATTCCTTAACCCTAACCCTAACCCCATCCCTAAACCTGACCCACTTCCGATACCCTACCCTAACCAATGCCCTAATCTTAACCAGTACACAAACACTAACTCATGCCCTCAAACGTACGCTAACCCTTAAGCATTGTCGTACCCTAACCTGTACCTTAATCGCTCTCCATTCCCTAACACTAACCCTAACCCGAATCCTAATCCTGACCCTCACCTAAAGCCTTACCCTCACCCTTGCCCTAATCTTAACCAGAACACCAAGACTAACTCGTGCCCTCAAACGTACGCTAACACTAAACCGCAGCGGTACCCTAACCTGTAACCTAATCCCTCTCCATTCCCTAACCCTAACCCTAACCTGAAACCTAACCATGAGACTCACCCGAAACTTTACCCTCACCCGTGTCCTAATTTTAACCAGTACATCAACACTAACCCATGCCCTCTAACGTACGCCAACCCTAAGACATTGCCGTACCCTAACCTGTACCCTAATCAATCCCCATTCCCTAACCCTAACCCTAACCCTAACCCTTAACGTGACCCTCTTCCGAGGCCTTACCCTCACCCGTGCCCTAATCGTAAGCAGTACACTAACACTAACTAGTGACCTCACACGTACGCTAAACCTTAAGCGTTGTGGTACCCTAAACTGTGCCCTAAAATCTCCCCATTCCCAACCGTAACCCTAACCCGAATTCTATCCCTGACCCTCACCCGAAACCTTACCCTCACCCGTGCCCTAATCTTAACCAGGACACCAACACTAACTTGTGCCCTCACACGTACGCTAACTCTTAATCGTTGTCGTACCCTAAACTGTACCCTAATCCCTCCCCATTCCCTAACCCTAACCCTAACCCGAATCCTAACCCTGACCCTCACATGAAGCCTTACCCTCACCCGTGCCCTAATCTTAACCAGGACACTAACACTAACCCTTGCCCTCACACGAACGCTAACCCTTAAGCACTGTTGTACCCTAAGCTGTACCCTAATCCCTCTGCATTCCTTAACCCTAACCCTAACCCGAATCCTAACCCTGACCCTCACCCGAAGCCTTACCCTCACCCGTGCCCTAATCTTAACCAGGACACCAACACTAACTCGTGCCCTCACACGTACGCTAAACCTTAAGCGTTGTCGTACCCTAAATTGTACCCTAATCCCTCCCGATTCCTTAACCCTAACCCTAACCCCATCCCTAAACCTGACCCACTTCCGATGCCCTACCCTAACCAATGCCCTAATCTTAACCAGTACACAAACACTAACTTATGCCCTCAAACGTAAGCTAACCCTTAAGCATTGTCGTACCGTATCCTGTACCCTAATCCCTCCCCATTCCCTAACCCTAACCCTAAGCGAATCCCTGAACGTGACCCTTTTCCGAGGCCTTACCCTCATCGGTGCCGTTGTCTTAACCAGTACACCAACACTAACTCGTGCCCTCACACTTACGCTAACCCTTAAGCATTGTCGTACCCTAACCTGTACCCTAATCCCTCTCCATTCCCTAACCCTAACCCTAACCCGAATCCTAACCCTGACCCTCACCCGAAGCCTTACCCTCGCCCGTGCCCTAATCTTAAACAGGACACCAAGACTAACTCGTGCCCTCAAACGTACGCTAACACTAAACTGCAGCGGTACCCTAACTTGTACCCTAATCCCTCTCCATTCCCTAACCCTAACCCTATCCTGAAACCTAACCATGACACTCACCCGAAACTTTACCCTCACCCGTGTCCTAATTTTAACCAGTACATCAACACTAACCCATGCCCTCTAACGTACGCCAACCCTAAGCCATTGCCGTACCCTAACCTGTACCCTAATCAATCCCCATTCCCTAACCCTAACCCTAACCCTAACCCTTAACGTGACCCTCTTCGAGGCCTTTCCCTCACCAGTGCCCTAATCGTAAGCAGTACACTAACACTAAATAGTGACCTCACACGTACGCTAAACCTTAAGCGTTGTGGTACCCTAAACTGTGCCCTAATATCTCCCCATTCCCTAACCCTAACCCTAACCCGAATTCTATCCCTGACCCTCACCCGAAACCTTACCCTCACCCGTGCCCTAATCTTAACCAGGACACTAACACTAACCCTTGCCCTCACACGAACGCTAACCCTTAAGCACTGTCGTACCCTAAGCTGTACCCTAATCCCTCTGCATTCCTTAACCCTAACCCTAACCCGAATCCTAACCCTGACCCTCACCCGAAGCCTTACCCTCACCCGTGCCCTAATCTTAACCAGGACACCAACACTAACTCGTGCCCTCACACGTACGCTAAACCTTAAGCGTTGTCGTACCCTAAACTGTACCCTAATCCCTCCCCATTCCCTAACCCTAACCCTAACCCGAATCCTAACCCTGACCCTCACATGAAGCCTTACCCTCACCCGTGCCCTAATCTTAACCAGGACACTAACACTAACCCTTGCCCTCACACGAACGCTAACCCTTAAGCACTGTTGTACCCTAAGCTGTACCCTAATCCCTCTGCATTCCTTAACCCTAACCCTAACCCGAATCCTAACCCTGACCCTCACCCGAAGCCTTACCCTCACCCGTGCCCTAATCTTAACCAGGACACCAACACTAACTCGTGCCCTCACACGTACGCTAAACCTTAAGCGTTGTCGTACCCTAAATTGTACCCTAATCCCTCCCCATTCCTTAACCCTAACCCTAACCCCATCCCTAAACCTGACCCACTTCCGATGCCCTACCCTAACCAATGCCCTAATCTTAACCAGTACACAAACACTAACTTATGCCCTCAAACGTAAGCTAACCCTTAAGCATTGTCGTACCGTATCCTGTACCCTAATCCCTCCCCATTCCCTAACCCTAACCCTAAGCGAATCCCTGAACGTGACCCTTTTCCGAGGCCTTACCCTCATCGGTGCCGTTGTCTTAACCAGTACACCAACACTAACTCGTGCCCTCACACTTACGCTAACCCTTAAGCATTGTCGTACCCTAACCTGTACCCTACTCCCTCTCCATTCCCTAACCCTAACCATAACCCGAATCCTAACCCTGACCCTCACCCGAAGCCTTACCCTCACCCGTGCCCTAATCTTAACCAGGAAACCAAGACTAACTCGTGCCCTCAAACGTACGCTAACACTAAACCGCAGCGGTACCCTAACCTGTACCCTAATCCCTCTCCATTCCCTAACCGTAACCCTAACCTGAAACCTAACAATGACACTCACCCGAAACTTTACCCTCACCCGTGTCCTAATTTTAACCAGTACATCAACACTAACCCATGCCCTCTAACGTACGCCAACCCTAAGCCATTGCCGTACCCTAACCTGTACCCTAATCAATCCCCATTCCCTAACCCGAACCCTAACCCTAACCCTTAACGTGACCCTCTTCCAAGGCCTTACCCTCACCCGTGCCCTAATCGTAAGCATTACACTAACTCTAACTAGTGACCTCACATGTACGCTAAACCTTAAGCGTTGTGGTACCCTAAACTGTGCCCTAATATCTGCCCATTTCCTAACCCTAACCCTAACCCGAATTCTATCCCTGACCCTCACCCGAAACCTTACCCTCACCCGTGCCCTAATCTTAACCAGGATACCAACACTAACTTGTGCCCTCACACGTACGCTAAGCCTTAATCGTTGTCGTACCCTAAACTGTACCCTAATCCCTCCCCATTCCCTAACCCTAACCCTAACCCGAATCCTAACCCTGACCCTCACCTGAAGCCTTACCCTCACCCATGCCCTAATCTTAACCAGGACACTAACACTAACCCTTGCCCTCACACGAACGCTAACCCTTAAGCACTGTCGTACCCTAAGCTGTACCCTAATCCCTCTGCATTCCTTAACACTAACCCTAACCCGAATCCTAACCCTGACCCTCACCCGAAGCCTTACCCTCACCCGTGCCCTAATCTTAACCAGGACACCAACACTAACTCGTGCCCTCACACGTACGCTAAACCTTAAGCGTTGTCGTACCCTAAATTGTACCCTAATCCCTCCCCATTCCTTAACCCTAACCCTAACCCCATCCCTAAACCTGACCCACTTCCGATGCCCTACCCTAACCAATGCCCTAATCTTAACCAGTACACAAACACTAACTCATGCCCTCAAACGTACGCTAACCCTTAAGCATTGTCGTACCCTATCCTGTACCCTAATCCCTCCCCATTCCCTAACTCTAACCCTAAGCGAAACCCTGAACGTGACCCTTTTCCGAGGCCTTACCCTCATCGGTGCCGTTGTCTTAGCAGTACACCAACACTAACTCGTGCCCTCACACTTACGCTAACCCTTAAGCATTGTCGTACCCTAACCTGTACCCTAATCCCTCTCCATTCCCTAACCCTAAGCCTAACCCGAATCCTAACCCTGACCCTCATTCGAAGCCTTACTCTCACCCGTGACCTAATCTTAACCAGGACACCAAGACTAACTCGTGCCCTCACACGTACGCTAACACTAAACCGCAGTGGTACCCTAACCTGTACCCTAATCCCTCTCCATTCCCTAACCTTAACCCTAACCTGAAACCTAACCATGACACTCACCCGAAACTTTACCCCCACCCGTGTCCTAATTTTAACCAGTACATCAACACTAACCCATGCCTTCTAACGTACGCCAACCCTAAGCCATTGCCGTACCCTAACCTGTTCCCTAATCAATCCCCATTCCCTAACCCTAACCCTACCCCTAACCCTGAACGTGACCCTCTTCCGAGGCCTTACCCTCACCCGTGCCCTAATCGTAAGCAGTACACTAACACTAACTAGTGACCTCACACGTACGCTAAACCTTAAGCGTTGTGGTACCCTAAACTGTGCCCTAATATCTCCCCATTCCCTAACCCTAACCCTAACCCGAATTCTATCCCTGACCCTCACCCGAAACCTTACCCTCACCCGTGCCCTAATCTTAACCAGGACACCAACACTAACTTGTGCCCTCACACGTACGCTAACCCTTAATCGTTGTCGTACCCTAAACTGTACCCTAATCCCTCCCCATTCCCTAACCCTAACCCTAACCCGAATCCTAACCCTGACCCTCACCTGAAGCCTTACCCTCACCCGTGCCCTAATCTTAACCAGGACACTAACACTAACCCTTGCCCTCACACGAACGCTAACCCTTAAGCACTGTCGTACCCTAAGCTGTACCCTAATCCCTCTGCATTCCTTAACCCTAACACTAACCCGAATCCTAACCCTGACCCTCACCCGAAGCCTTACCCTCACCCGTGCCCTAATCTTAACCAGGACACCAACACTAACTCGTGCCCTCACACATACGCTAAACCTTAAGCATTGTCGTACCCTAAATTGTACCCTAATCCCTCCCCATTGCTTAACCCTAACCCTAACCCCATTCCTAAACCTGACCCACTTCCGATGCCCTACCCTAACCAATGCCCTAATCTTAACCAGTACACAAACACTAACTCATGCCCTCAAACGTACGCTAACCCTTAAGCATTGTCGTACCCTATCCTGTACCGTAATCCCTCCCCATTCCTTAACCCTAACCGTAAGCGAAACCGTGAACGTGACCCTTTTCCGAGGCCTTACCCTCATCGGTGCCGTTGTCTTAACCAGTACACCAACACTAACTCGTGCCCTCACACTTACGCTAACCCTTAAGCATTGTCATACTCTAACCTGTACCCTAATCCCTCTCCATTCCCTAACCCTAACCCTAACCCGAATCATAACCCTGACCCTCACCCGAAGCCTTACCCTCACCCGTGCCCTAATCTTAACCAGGACACCAAGACTAACTCGTGCCCTCAAACGTACGCTAACACTAAACCGCAGCGGTACCCTAACCTGTAGCCTAATCAATCCCCATTCCCTAACCCTAACCTTAACCCAAACCCTTAAGGTGACCCTCTTCCGAGGCCTTACCCTCACCCGTGCCCTAATCGTAAGCAGTACACTAACACTAACAAGTGACCTCACACGTACGCTAAACTTTAAGCGTTGTGGTACCCTAAACTATGCCCTAATATCTCCCCATTCCCTAACCCTAACCCTAACCCGAATTCTATCCCTGACCCTCACTCGAAACCTTACCCTCACCCGTGCCCTAATCTTAACCAGGACACCAACACTAACTTGTGCCCTCACACGTACGCTAACCCTTAATCGTTGTCGTACCCTAAAATGTACCCTAATCCCTCCCCATACCCTAACCCTAACCGTAACCTGAATCCTATCCCTGACCCTCACCTGAAGCCTTACCCTCACCCGTGCCCTAATCTTAACCAGGACACCAACACTAACTCGTGCCCTCACACGTACGCTAAACCTTAAGCGTTGTCGTACCCTAAATTGTACCCTAATCCCTCCCCATTCCTTAACCCTAACCCTAACCCCATCCCTAAACCTGACCCACTTCCGATGCCCTACCCTAACCAATGCCCTAATCTTAACCAGTACACAAACACTAACTCATGCCCTCAAACGTACGCTAACCCTTAAGCGTTGTCGTACCCTATCCTGTACCCTAATCCCTCCACATTCCCTAACCCTAACCCTAAGCGAAACCCTGAACGTGACCCTTTTCCGAGGCCTTACCCTCATCGGTGCCGTTGTCTTACCAGTACACCAACACTAACTCGTGCCCTCACACTTACGCTAACCCTTAAGCATTGTCGTACCCTAACCTGTACCCTAATCCCTCTCCATTTCCTAACCCTAACCCTAACCCGAATCCTAACCCTGACCCTCACCCGAAGCCTTACCTTCACCCGTGCCCTAATCTTAACCAGGACACCAAGACTAACTCGTGCCCTCAAACGTACGCTAACACTAAACCGCAGCGGTACCCTAACCTGTACCCTAATCCCTCTCCATTCCCTAACGCTAACCCTAACCTGAAACCTAACCATGACACTCACCCGAAACTTTACCCTCACCCGTGTCCTAATTTTAACCAGTACATCAACACTAACCCATGCCCTCTAATGTACGCCAACCCTAAGCCATTGCCGTACCCTAACCTGTACCCTAATCAATCCCCATTCCCTAACCCTAACCCTAACCCTAACCCTTAACGTGACCCTCTTCCGAGGCCTTACCCTCACCCGTGCCCTAATCGTAAGCAGTACACTAACACTAACTAGTGACCTCACACGTACGCTAAACCTTAAGCGTTGTGGTACCCTAAACTGTGCCCTAATATCTCCCCATTCCCTAACCCTAACCCTAACCCGAATTCTATCCCTGACCCTCACCCGAAACCTTACCCTCACCCGTGCCCTAATCTTAACGAGGACACCAACACTAACTTGTGCCCTCACACGTACGCTAACCCTTAATCGTTGTCGTACCCTAAACTGTACCCTAATCCCTCCCCATTCCCTAACCCTAAACCTAACCCGAATCCTAACCCTGACCCTCACCTGAAGCCTTACCCTCACCCGTGCCCTAATCTTAACCAGGACACTAACACTAACCCTTGCCCTCACACGAACGCTAACCCTTAGGCACTGTCGTACCCTAAGCTGTACCCTAATCCCTCTGCATTCCTTAACCCTAACCCTAACCCGAATCCTAACCCTGACCCTCACCCGAAGCCTTACCCTCACCCGTGCCCTAATCTTAACCAGGACACCAACACTAACTCGTGCCCTCACACGTACGCTAATCCTTAAGCGTTGTCGTACCCTAAATTGTACCCTAATCCCTCCCCATTCCTTAACCCTAACCCTAACCCCATCCCTAAACCCGACCCACTTCCGATGCCCTACCCTAACCAATGCCCTAATCTTAACCAGTACACAAACACTAACTCATGCCCTCAAACGTACGCTAACCCTTAAGCATTGTCGTACCCTATCCTGTACCCTAATCCCTCCCCATTCCCTAACCCTAACCCTAAGCGAAACCCTGAACGTGACCCTTTTCCGAGGCCTTACCCTCATCGGTGCCGTTGTCTTAACCAGTACACCAACACTAACTCGTGCCCTCACACTTACGCTAACCCTTAAGCATTGTCGTACCCTAACCTGTACCCTAATCCCTCTCCATTTCCTAACCCTAACCCTAACCCGAATCCTAACCCTGACCCTCACCCGAAGCCTTACCCTCACCCGTGCCCTAATCTTAACCAGGACACCAAGACTAACTCGTGCCCTCAAACGTACGCTAACACTAAACCGCAGCGGTACCCTAACCTGTAGCCTAATCAATCCCCATTCCCTAACCCTAACCTTAAACCAAACCCTTAAGGTGACCCTCTTCCGAGACCTTACCCTCACCCGTGCCCTAATCGTAAGCAGTACACTAACACTAACAAGTGACCTCACACGTACGCTAAACTTTAAGCGTTGTGGTACCCTAAACTATGCCCTAATATCTCCCCATTCCCTAACCCTAACCCTAACCCGAATTCTATCCCTGACCCTCACCCGAAACCTTACCCTCACCCGTGCCCTAATCTTAACCAGGACACCAACTCTAACTTGTGCCCTCACACGTACGCTAACCATTAATCGTTGTCGTACCCTAAAATGTACCCTAATCCCTCCCCATTCCCTAACCCTAACCCTAACCTGAATCCTATCCCTGACCCTCACCTGAAGCCTTACCCTCACCCGTGCCCTAATCTTAACCAGGACACCAACACTAACTCGTGCCCTCACACGTACGCTAAAACTTAAGCGTTGTCGTACCCTAAATTGTACCCTAATCCCTCCCCATTCCTTAACCCTAACCCTAACCCCATCCCTAAACCTGACCCACTTCCGATGCCCTACCCTAACCAATGCCCTAATCTTAACCAGTACACAAACACTAACTCATGCCCTCAAACGTACGCTAACCCTTAAGCATTGTCGTACCCTATCCTGTACCCTAATCCCTCCACATTCCCTAACCCTAACCCTAAGCGAAACGCTGAACGTGACCCTTTTCCGAGGCCTTACCCTCATCGGTGCCGTTGTCTTACCAGTACACCAACACTAACTCGTGCCCTCACACTTACGCTAACTCTTAAGCATTGTCGTACCCTAACCTGTACCCTAATCCCTCTCCATTTCCTAACCCTAACCCTAACCCGAATCCTAACCCTGACCCTCACCCGAAGCCTTACCTTCACCCGTGCCCTAATCTTAACCAGGACACCAAGACTAACTCGTGCCCTCAAACGTACGCTAACACTAAACCGCAGCGGTACCCTAACCTGTACCCTAATCCCTCTCCATTCCCTAACCCTAACCCTAACCTGAAACCTATCCATGACACTCACCCGAAACTTTACCCTCACCCGTGTCCTAATTTTAACCAGTACATCAACACTAACCCATGCCCTCTAACGTCCGCCAACCCTAAGCCATTGCCGTACCCTAACCTGTACCCTAATCAATCCCCATTCCTTAATCCTAACCCTAACCCTAACCCTTAACGTGACACTCTTCCGAGGCCTTACCCTCACCCGTGCCCTAATCGTAAGCAGTACACTAACACTAACTTGTGCCCTCACACGTACGCTAACCCTTAATCGTTGTCGTACCCTAAACTGTACCCTAATCCCTCCCCATTCCCTAACCCTAACCCTAACCCGAATCTTAACCCTGACCCTCACCTGAAGCCTTACCCTCACCCGTGCCCTAATCTTAACCAGGACACTAACACTAACCCTTGCCCTCACACGAACGCTAACCCTTAAGCACTGTCGTACCCTAAGCTGTACCCTAATCCCTCTGCATTCCTTAACCCTAACCCTAACCCGAATCCTAACCCTGACCCTCACCCGAAGCCTTACCCTCACCCGTGCCCTAATCTTAACCAGGACACCAACACTAACTCGTGCCCTCACACGTACGCTAAAGCTTCAGCGTTGTCGTACCCTAAATTGTACCCTAATCCCTGCCCATTCCTTAACCCTAACCCTAACCCCATCCCTAAACCTGACCCACTTCCGATGCCCTACCCTAACCAATGCCCTAATCTTATCCAGTACACAAACACTAACTCATGCCCTCAAACGTACGCTAACCCTTAAGCATTGTCGTACCCTATTCTGTACCCTAATCCCTCCCCATCCCTTAACCCTAACCGTAAGCGAAACCCTGAACGTGACCCTTTTCCGAGGCCTTACCCTCATCGGTGCCGTTGTCTTAACCAGTACACCAACACTAACTCGTGCCCTCACACTTACGCTAACCCTTAAGCATTGTCATACTCTAACCTGTACCCTAATCCCTCTCCATTCCCTAACCCTAACCCTAACCCGAATCCTAACCCTGACCCTCACCCGAAGCCTTACCCTCACCCGTGCCCTAATCTTAACCAGGACACCAAGACTAACTCGTACCCTCAAACGTACGCTAACACTAAACCGCAGCGGTACACTAACCTGTACCCTAATCAATCCCCATTCCCTAACCCTAACCTTAACCCTAACCCTTAAGGTGACCCTCTTCCGAGACCTTACCCTCACCCGTGCCCTAATCGTAAGCAGTACACTAACACTAACTAGTGACCTCACACGTATGCTAAACCTTAAGTGTTGTGGTACCCTAAACTGTGCCCTAATATCTCCCCATTCCCTAACCCTAACCCTAACCCGAATTCTATCCCTGACCCTCACCCGAAACCTTACCCTCACCCGTGCCCTAATCTTAACCAGGACACCAACACTAACTTGTGCCCTCACACGTAGGCTAACCCTTAATCGTTGTCGTACCCTAAACTGTACCCTAATCCCTCCCCATTCCCCAACCCTAACCCTAACCCGAATCCTAACCCTGACCCTCACCTGAAGCCTTACCCTCACCCGTGCCCTAATCTTAACCAGGACACTAACACTAACCCTTGCCCTCACACGAACGCTAACCCTTAAGCACTGTCGTACCCTAAGCTGTACCCTAATCCCTCTGCATTCCTTAACCCTAACCTTAACCCGAATCCTAACCCTGACCCTCACCCGAAGCCTTAAACCCACCCGTGCCCTAATCTTAACCAGGACACCAACACTAACTCGTGCCCTCACACGTACGCTAAACCTTAAGCGTTGTCGTACCCTAAATTTTATCCTAATCCCTCCCCATTCCTTAACCTTAACCCTAACCCCATCCCTAACCCTGACCCACTTCCGATGCCCTACCCTAACCAATGCCCTAATCTTAACCAGTACACAAACACTAACTCATGCCCTCAAACGTACGCTAACCCTTAAGCATTGTCGTACCCTATCCTGTAACCTAATCCCTCCCCATTCCCTAACCCTAACCCTAAGCGAAACCCTGAACGTGACCCTTTTCCGAGGCCTTACCCTCATCGGTGCCGTTCTCTTAACCAGTACACAAACACTAACTCGTGCCCTCACAGTTACGCTAACCCTTAAGCATTGTCGTACCCTAACCTGTACCCTAATCCCTCTCCATTCCCTAACCTTAACCCTAACCCGAATCCTAACCCTGACCCTCACCCGAAGCCTTACCCTCACCCGTGCCCTAATCTTAACCAGGACACCAAGACTAACTCGTGCCCTCAAACGTATGCTAACACTAAACCGCAGCGGTACCCTAAACTGTACCCTAATCCCTCTCCATTCCCTAACCCTAACCCTAACCTGAAACCTAACCATGACACTCACCCGAAACTTTACCCTCACCCGTGTCCTAATTTTAACCAGTACATCAACACTAACCCATGCCCTCTAACGTACGCCAACCCTAAGCCATTGCCGTACCCTAACCTGTACCCAAATCAATCCCCATTCCCTAACCCTAAACCTAAACCTTAACGTGACCCTCTTCCGAGGCCTTACCCTCACCCGTGCCCTAATCGTAAGCAGTACACTAACACTAACTAGTGACCTCACACGTACGCTAAACCTTAAGCGTTGTGGTACCCTAAACTGTGCCCTAATATCTCCCCATTGCCTAACCCTAACCCTAACCCGAATTCTATCCCTGACCCTCACCCGAAACCTTACCCTCACCCGTGCCCTAATCTTAACCAGGACACCAACACTAACTTGTGCCCTCACACGTACGTTAACACTTAATCGTTGTCGTACCCTAAACTGTACCCTAATCCCTCCCCATTCCCTAACCCTAACCCTAACCCGAATCCTAACCCTGACCCTCACCTGAAGCCTTACCCTCACCCGTGCCCTAAACTTAACCAGGACACTAACACTAACCCTTGCCCTCACACGAACGCTAACCCTTAAGCACTGTCGTACCCTAAGCTGTACCCTAATCCCTCTGCATTCCTTAACCCTAACCCTAACCCTAACCCTAACCCTAACCCTAACCTTAACCCTAACCCTAACCCTAACCCTAACCAATGCCCTAATCTTAACCAGTACACAAAAACTAACTCATGCCCTCAAACGTACGCTAACCCTTAAACATTGTCGTGCCCTATCCTGTACCCTAATCCCTCCCCATTCCCTAACCCTAACCCTAAGCGAAACCCTGAACGTGACCCTTTTCCGAGGCCTTACCCTCATCGTTGCCGTTGTCTTAACCAGTACACCAACACTAACTCGTGCCCTCACACTTACGCTAACCCTTAAGCATTGTCGTACCCTAACCTGTACCCTAATCCCTCTCCATTCCCTAACCCTAACCCTAACCCGAATCCTAACCCTGACCCTCACCCGAAGCCTTACCCTCACCCGTGCCCTAATCTTAACCAGGACACCAAGACTAACTCGTGCCCTCAAACGTACGCTAACACTAAACCGCAGCGGTACCCTAACCTGTACCCTAATCCCTCTCCATTCCCTAACCCTAACCCTAACCTGAAACCTAACCATGACACTCACCCGAAACTTTACCCTCACCCGTGTCCTAATTTTAACCAGTACATCAACACTAACCCATGCCCTCTAACGTACGCCAACCCTAAGCCATTGCCGTACCCTAACCTGTACCCTAATCAATCCCCATTCCCTAACCCTAACCCTAAACCTAACCCTTAACGTGACCCTCTTCCGAGGCCTTACCCTCACCCGTGCCCTAATCTTAAGCAGTACACTAACACTAACTAGTGACCTCACACGTACGCTAAACCTTAAGCGTTGTGGTACCCTAAACTGTGCCCTAATATCTCCCCATTCCCTAACCCTAACCCTAACCCGAATTCTATCCCTGACCCTCACCCGAAACCTTACCCTCACCCGTGTCCTAATCTTAACCAGGACACCAACACTAACTTGTGCCCTCACACGTACGCTAACCCTTAATCGTTGTCGTACCCTAAACTGTACCCTAATCCCTCCCCATTCCCCAACCCTAACCCTAACACGAATCCTAACCCTGACCCTCACCTGAAGCCTTACCCTCACCCGTGCCCTAATCTTAACCAGGACACTAACACTAACCCTTGCCCTCACACGAACGCTAACCCTTAAGCACTGTCGTACCCTAAGCTGTACCCTAATCCCTCTGCATTCCTTAACCCTAACCTTAACCCGAATCGTAACCCTGGCCCTCACCCGAAGGCTTACCCTCACCCGTGCCCTAATCTTAACCAGGACACCAACACTAACTCGTGCCCTCACACGTACGCTAAACCTTAAGCGTTGTCGTACCCTAAATTTTAACCTAATCCCTCCCCATTCCTTAACCTTAACCATAACCCCATCACTAAACCTGACCCACTTCCGATGCCCTACCCTAACCAATGCCCTAATCTTAACCAGTACACAAACACTAACTCATGCCCTCAAACGTACGCTAACCCTTAAGCATTGTCGTACCCTCTCCTGTAACCTAATCCCTCCCCATTCCCTAACCCTAACCCTAAGCGAAACCCTGAACGTGACCCTTTTCCGAGGCCTTACCCTCATCGGTGCCGTTCTCTTAACCAGTACACCAACACTAACTCGTGCCCTCACACTTACGCTAACCCTTAAGCATTGTCGTACCCTAACCTGTACCCTAATCCCTCTCCATTCCCTAACCCTAACCCTAACCCGAATCCTAACCCTGACCCTCACCCGAAGCCTTACCCTCACCCGTGCCCTAATCTTAACCAGGACACCAAGACTAACTCGTGCCCTCAAACGTACGCTAACACTAAACCGCAGCGGTACCCTAAACTGTACCCTAATCCCTCTCCATTCCCTAACCCTAACCCTAACCTGAAACCTAACCATGACACTCACCCGAAACTTTACCCTCACCCGTGTCCTAATTTTAACCAGTACATCAACATTAACCCATGCCCTCTAACGTACGCCAAACCTAAGCCATTGCCGTACCCTAACCTGTACCCTAATCAATCCCCATTCCCTAACCCTAAACCTAAACCTTAACGTGACCCTCTTCCGAGGCCTTACCCTCACCCGTGCCCTAATCGTAAGCAGTACACTAACACTAACTAGTGACCTCACACGTACGCTAAACCTTAAGCGTTGTGGTACCCTAAACTGTGCCATAATATCTCCCCATTGCCTAACCCTAACCCTAACCCGAATTCTATCCCTGACCCTCACCCGAAACCTTACCCTCATCCGTGCCCTAATCTTAACCAGGACACCAACACTAACTTGTGCCCTCACACGTACGCTAACCCTTAATCGTTGTCGTACCCTAAACTGTACCCTAATCCCTCCCCATATCCTAACCCTAACCCTAACCAGAATCCTAACCCTGACCCTCACCTGAAGCCTTACCCTCACCCGTGCCCTTATCTTAACCAGGACACTAACACTAACCCTTGCCCTCACACGAACGCTAACCCTTAAGCACTGTCGTACCCTAAGCTGTACCCTAATCCCTCTGCATTCCTTAACCCTAACCCTAACCCTAACCCTAACCCTAACCTTAACCCTAACCCTAACCCTAACCCTAACCCTAACCCTAACCAATGCCCTAATCTTAACCAGTACACAAACACTAACTCATGCCCTCAAACGTACGCTAACCCTTAAGCATTGTCGTACCCTATCCTGTACCCTAATCCCTCCCCATTCCCTAAGCCTAACCCTAAGCGAAACCCTGAACGTTACCCTTTTCCGAGGCCTTACCCTCATCGGTGCCGTTGTCTTAACCAGTACACCAACACTAACTCGTGCCCTCACACTTACGCTAACCCTTAAGCATTGTCGTACCCTAACCTGTACCCTAATCCCTCTCCATTCCCTAACCCTAACCCTAACCCGAATCCTAACCCTGACCCTCACCCGAAGCCTTACCCTCACCCGTGCCCTAATCTTAACCAGGACACCAAGACTAACTCGTGCCCTCAAACGTACGCTAACACTAAACCGCAGCGGTACCCTAAACTGTACCCTAATCCCTCTCCATTCCCTAACCCTAACCCTAACCTGAAACCTAACCATGACACTCACCCGAAACTTTACCCTCACCCGTGTCCTAATTTTAACCACTACATCAACACTAACCCATGCCCTCTAACGTACGCCAACCCTAAGCCATTGCCGTAGCCTAACCTGTACCCTAATCAATCCCCATTCCCTAACCCTAACCCTAACCCTAACCCTTAACGTGACCCTCTTCCGAGGCCTTACCCTCACCCGTGCCCTAATCGTAAGCAGTACACTAACACTAACTAGTGACTTCACACATACTCTAAACCTTAAGCGTTGTGGTACCCTAAACTGTGCCCTAATATCTCCCCATTCCCTAACCCTAACCCTAACCCGAAATCTATCCCTGACCCTCACCCTAAACCTTACCCTCACCCGTTCCCTAATCTTAACAAGGGCACCAACACTAACTTGTGCCCTCACACGTACGCTAACCCTTAATCGTTGTCGTACCCTAAACTGTACCCTAATCCGTCCCCATTCCCTAACCCTAACCCTAACCCGAATCCTAACCCTGACCCTCACCTGAAGCCTTACCCTCACCCGTGCCCTAATCTTAACCAGGACACTAACACTAACCCTTGCCCTCACACGAACGCTAACCCTTAAGCACTGTCGTACCCTAAGCTGTACCCTAATCCCTCTGCATTCCTTAACCCTAACCCTAACCCTAACCCTAACCCTAACCCTAACCTTAACCCAACCCCTAACCCTAACCCTAACCAATGCCCTAATCTTAACCAGTACACAAAAACTAACTCATGCCCTCAAACGTACGCTAACCCTTAAACATTGTCGTGCCCTATCCTGTACCCTAATCCCTCCCCATTCCCTAACCCTAACCCTAAGCGAAACCCTGAACGTGACACTTTTCCGAGGCCTTACCCTCATCGTTGCCGTTGTCTTAACCAGTACACCAACACTAACTCGTGCCCTCACACTTACGCTAACCCTTAAGCATTGTCGTACCCTAACCTGTACCCTAATCCCTCTCCATTCCCTAACCCTAACCCTAACCCGAATCCTAACCCTGACCCTCACCCGAAGCCTTACCCTCACCCGTGCCCTAATCTTAACCAGGACACCAAGACTAAATCGTGCCCTCAAACGTACGCTAACACTAAACCGCAGCGGTACCCTAAACTGTACCCTAATCCCTCTCCATTCCCTAACCCTAACCCTAACCTGAAACCTAACCATGACACTCACCCGAAACTTTACCCTCACCCGTGTCCTAATTTTAACCAGTACATCAACACTAACCCATGCCCTCTAACGTACGCCAACCCTAAGCCATTGCCGTACCCTAACCTGTACCCTAATCAATCCCCATTCCCTAACCCGAACCCTAACCCTAACCCTTAACGTGACCCTCTTCCGAGGCCTTACCCTCACCCGTGCCCTAATCTTAAGCAGTACACTAACACTAACTAGTGACCTCACACGTACGCTAAACCTTAAGCGTTGTGGTACCCTAAACTGTGCCCTAATATCTCCCCATTCCCTAACCCTAACCCTAACCCGAATTCTATCCCTGACCCTCACCCGAAACCTTACCCTCACCCGTGTCCTAATCTTAACCAGGACACCAACACTAACTTGTGCCCTCACACGTACGCTAACCCTTAATCGTTGTCGTACCCTAAACTGTACCCTAATCCCTCCCCATTCCCCAACCCTAACCCTAACACGAATCCTAACCCTGACCCTCACCTGAAGCCTTACCCTCACCCGTGCCCTAATCTTAACCAGGACACTAACACTAACCCTTGCCCTCACACGAACGCTAAGCCTTAAGCACTGTCGTACCCTAAGCTGTACCCTAATCCCTCTGCATTCCTTAACCCTAACCTTAACCCGAATCCTAACCCTGGCCCTCACCCGAAGGCTTACCCTCACCCGTGCCCTAATCTTAACCAGGACACCAACACTAACTCGTGCCCTCACACGTACGCTAAACCTTAAGCGTTGTCGTACCCTAAATTTTACCCTAATCCCTCCCCATTCCTTAACCTTAACCATAACCCCATCACTAAACCTGACCCACTTCCGATGCCCTACCCTAACCAATGCCCTAATCTTAACCAGTACACAAACACTAACTCATGCCCTCAAACGTACGCTAACCCTTAAGCATTGTCGTACCCTATCCTGTAACCTAATCCTTCCCCATTCCCTAACCCTAACCCTAAGCGAAACCCTGAACGTGACCCTTTTCCGAGGCCTTACCCTCATCGGTGCCGTTCTCTTAACCAGTACACCAACACTAACTCGTGCCCTCACACTTACGCTAACCCTTAAGCATTGTCGTACCCTAACCTGTACCCTAATCCCTCTCCATTCCCTAACCCTAACCCTAACCCGAATCCTAACCCTGACCCTCACCCGAAGCCTTACCCTCACCCGTGCCCTAATCTTAACCAGGACACCAAGACTAACTCGTGCCCTCAAACGTACGCTAACACTAAACCGCAGCGGTACCCTAAACTGTACCCTAATCCCTCTCCATTCCCTAACCCTAACCCTAACCTGAAACCTAACCATGACACTCACCCGAAACTTTACCCTCACCCGTGTCCTAATTTTAACCACTACATCAACACTAACCCATGCCCTCTAACGTACGCCAACCCTAAGCCATTGCCGTAGCCTAACCTGTACCCTAATCAATCCCCATTCCCTAACCCTAACCCTAACCCTAACCCTTAACGTGACCCTCTTCCGAGGCCTTACCCTCACCCGTGCCCTAATCGTAAGCAGTACACTAACACTAACTAGTGACTTCACACATACGCTAAACCTTAAGCGTTGTGGTACCCTAAACTGTGCCCTAATATCTCCCCATTCCCTAACCCTAACCCTAACCCGAAATCTATCCCTGACCCTCACCCTAAACCTTACCCTCACCCGTTCCCTAATCTTAACAAGGGCACCAACACTAACTTGTGCCCTCACACGTACGCTAACCCTTAATCGTTGTCGTACCCTAAACTGTACCCTAATCCGTCCCCATTCCCTAACCCTAACCCTAACCCGAATCCTAACCCTGACCCTCACCTGAAGCCTTACCCTCACCCGTGCCCTAATCTTAACCAGGACACTAACACTAACCCTTGCCCTCACACGAACGCTAACCCTTAAGCACTGTCGTACCCTAAGCTGTACCCTAATCCCTCTGCATTCCTTAACCCTAACCCTAACCCTAACCCTAACCCTAACCCTAACCTTAACCCAACCCCTAACCCTAACCCTAACCAATGCCCTAATCTTAACCAGTACACAAAAACTAACTCATGCCCTCAAACGTACGCTAACCCTTAAACATTGTCGTGCCCTATCCTGTACCCTAATCCCTCCCCATTCCCTAACCCTAACCCTAAGCGAAACCCTGAACGTGACACTTTTCCGAGGCCTTACCCTCATCGTTGCCGTTGTCTTAACCAGTACACCAACACTAACTCGTGCCCTCACACTTACGCTAACCCTTAAGCATTGTCGTACCCTAACCTGTACCCTAATCCCTCTCCATTCCCTAACCCTAACCCTAACCCGAATCCTAACCCTCACCCTCACCCGAAGCCTTACCCTCACCCGTGCCCTAATCTTAACCAGGACACCAAGACTAAATCGTGCCCTCAAACGTACGCTAACACTAAACCGCAGCGGTACCCTAAACTGTACCCTAATCCCTCTCCATTCCCTAACCCTAACCCTAACCTGAAACCTAACCATGACACTCACCCGAAACTTTACCCTCACCCGTGTCCTAATTTTAACCAGTACATCAACACTAACCCATGCCCTCTAACGTACGCCAACCCTAAGCCATTGCCGTACCCTAACCTGTACCCTAATCAATCCCCATTCCCTAACCCGAACCCTAACCCTAACCCTTAACGTGACCCTCTTCCGAGGCCTTACCCTCACCCGTGCCCTAATCTTAAGCAGTACACTAACACTAACTAGTGACCTCACACGTACGCTAAACCTTAAGCGTTGTGGTACCCTAAACTGTGCCCTAATATCTCCCCATTCCCTAACCCTAACCCTAACCCGAATTCTATCCCTGACCCTCACCCGAAACCTTACCCTCACCCGTGTCCTAATCTTAACCAGGACACCAACACTAACTTGTGCCCTCACACGTACGCTAACCCTTAATCGTTGTCGTACCCTAAACTGTACCCTAATCCCTCCCCATTCCCCAACCCTAACCCTAACACGAATCCTAACCCTGACCCTCACCTGAAGCCTTACCCTCACCCGTGCCCTAATCTTAACCAGGACACTAACACTAACCCTTGCCCTCACACGAACGCTAAGCCTTAAGCACTGTCGTACCCTAAGCTGTACCCTAATCCCTCTGCATTCCTTAACCCTAACCTTAACCCGAATCCTAACCCTGGCCCTCACCCGAAGGCTTACCCTCACCCGTGCCCTAATCTTAACCAGGACACCAACACTAACTCGTGCCCTCACACGTACGCTAAACCTTAAGCGTTGTCGTACCCTAAATTTTACCCTAATCCCTCCCCATTCCTTAACCTTAACCATAACCCCATCACTAAACCTGACCCACTTCCGATGCCCTACCCTAACCAATGCCCTAATCTTAACCAGTACACAAACACTAACTCATGCCCTCAAACGTACGCTAACCCTTAAGCATTGTCGTACCCTATCCTGTAACCTAATCCTTCCCCATTCCCTAACCCTAACCCTAAGCGAAACCCTGAACGTGACCCTTTTCCGAGGCCTTACCCTCATCGGTGCCGTTCTCTTAACCAGTACACCAACACTAACTCGTGCCCTCACACTTACGCTAACCCTTAAGCATTGTCGTACCCTAACCTGTACCCTAATCCCTCTCCATTCCCTAACCCTAACCCTAACCCGAATCCTAACCCTGACCCTCACCCGAAGCCTTACCCTCACCCGTGCCCTAATCTTAACCAGGACACCAAGACTAACTCGTGCCCTCAAACGTACGCTAACACTAAACCGCAGCGGTACCCTAAACTGTACCCTAATCCCTCTCCATTCCCTAACCCTAACCCTAACCTGAAACCTAACCATGACACTCACCCGAAACTTTACCCTCACCCGTGTCCTAATTTTAACCAGTACATCAACATTAACCCATGCCCTCTAACGTACGCCAAACCTAAGCCATTGCCGTACCCTAACCTGTACCCTAATCAATCCCCATTCCCTAACCCTAAACCTAAACCTTAACGTGACCCTCTTCCGAGGCCTTACCCTCACCCGTGCCCTAATCGTAAGCAGTACACTAACACTAACTAGTGACCTCACACGTACGCTAAACCTTAAGCGTTGTGGTACCCTAAACTGTGCCATAATATCTCCCCATTGCCTAACCCTAACCCTAACCCGAATTCTATCCCTGACCCTCACCCGAAACCTTACCCTCACCCGTGCCCTAATCTTAACCAGGACACCAACACTAACTTGTGCCCTCACACGTACGCTAACCCTTAATCGTTGTCGTACCCTAAACTGTACCCTAATCCCTCCCCATATCCTAACCCTAACCCTAACCAGAATCCTAACCCTGACCCTCACCTGAAGCCTTACCCTCACCCGTGCCCTAATCTTAACCAGGACACTAACACTAACCCTTGCCCTCACACGAACGCTAACCCTTAAGCACTGTCGTACCCTAAGCTGTACCCTAATCCCTCTGCATTCCTTAACCCTAACCCTAACCCTAACCCTAACCCTAACCTTAACCCTAACCCTAACCCTAACCCTAACCCTAACCCTAACCAATGCCCTAATCTTAACCAGTACACAAACACTAACTCATGCCCTCAAACGTACGCTAACCCTTAAGCATTGTCGTACCCTATCCTGTACCCTAATCCCTCCCCATTCCCTAAGCCTAACCCTAAGCGAAACCCTGAACGTGACCCTTTTCCGAGGCCTTACCCTCATCGGTGCCGTTGTCTTAACCAGTACACCAACACTAACTCGTGCCCTCACACTTACGCTAACCCTTAAGCATTGTCGTACCCTAAACTGTACCCTAATCCCTCTCCATTCCCTAACCCTAACCCTAACCCGAATCCTAACCCTGACCCTCACCCGAAGCCTTACCCTCACCCGTGCCCTAATCTTAACCAGGACACCAAGACTAACTCGTGCCCTCAAACGTACGCTAACACTAAACCGCAGCGGTGCCCTAAACTGTACCCTAATCCCTCTCCATTCCCTAACCCTAACCCTAACCTGAAACCTAACCATGACACTCACCCGAAACTTTACCCTCACCCGTGTCCTAATTTTAACCACTACATCAACACTAACCCATGCCCTCTAACGTACGCCAACCCTAAGCCATTGCCGTAGCCTAACCTGTACCCTAATCAATCCCCATTCCCTAACCCTAACCCTAACCCTAACCCTTAACGTGACCCTCTTCCGAGGCCTTACCCTCACCCGTGCCCTAATCGTAAGCAGTACACTAACACTAACTAGTGACTTCACACATACGCTAAACCTTAAGCGTTGTGGTACCCTAAACTGTGCCCTAATATCTCCCCATTCCCTAACCCTAACCCTAACCCGAAATCTATCCCTGACCCTCACCCGAAACCTTACCCTCACCCGTTCCCTAATCTTAACAAGGGCACCAACACTAACTTGTGCCCTCACACGTACGCTAACCATTAATCGTTGTCGTACCCTAAACTGTACCCTAATCCGTCCCCAATCCATAACCCTAACCCTAACCCGAATCCTAACCCTGACCCTCACCTGAAGCCTTACCCTCACCCGTGCCCTAATCTTAACCAGGACACTAACACTAAACCTTGCCCTCACACGAACGCTAACCCTTAAGCACTGTCGTACCCTATGCTGTATCCTAATCCCTCTGCATTCCTTAACCCTAACCCTAACCCGAATCCTAACCCTGACCCTCACCCGAAGCCTTACCATCACCCGTGCCCTAATCTGAACCATCACACCAACACTAACTCGTGCCCTCACACGTACGCTAAACCTTAAGCGTTGTCGTACCCTAAATTGTACCCTAATCCCTCCCCATTCCTTAACCCTAAACCTAACCCCATCCCTAAACCTGACCCACTTCCGATGCCCTACACTAACCAATGCCCTAATATTAACCAGGACACAAACACTAACTCATGCCCTCAAACGTACGCTAACCCTTAAGCATTGTCGTACCCTATCCTGTACCCTAATCCCTCCCCATTCCCTAACCCTAACCCTAAGCGAAACCCTGAACGTGACCCTTTTCCGAGGCCTTACCCTTATCGGTGCCGTTGTCTTAACCAGTACACCAACACTAACTCGTGCCCTCACACTTACGCTAACCCTTAAGCATTGTTGTACCCTAAACTATACCCTAATCCCTCTCCATTCCCTAACCCTAACCCTAACCCGAATCCTAACCCTGACCCTCACCCGAAGCCTTACCCTCACCCGTGCCCTAATCTTAACCAGGACACCAACACTAACTCGTGCCCTCACACGTACGCTAAACCTTAAGCGTTGTCGTACCCTAAATTGTACCCTATTCCCTCCCCATTCCTTAACCCTAACCCTAACCCCATCCCTAAACCTGACCCACTTCCGATGCCCTACCCTAACCAATGCCCTAATCTTAACCAGTACACAAACACTAACTCATGCCCTCACACTTACGCTAACCCTTAAGCATTCTCGTACCCTAACCTGTACCCTAATCCCTCTACATTCCCTAACCCTAACCCTAACCCGAATCCTAACCCTGACCCTCACCCGAAGTCTTACCCTCACCCGTGCCCTAATCTTAACCAGGACACCAAGACTAACTCGTGCCCTCAAATGTACGCTAACACTAAACCGCAGTGGTACCCTAACCTGTACCCTAATCCCTCTCCATTCCCTAACCCTAACCCTAACCTGAAAGCTAACCATGACACTCACCCGAAACTTTACCCTCACCCGTGTCCTAATTTTAACCAGTACATCAACACTAACCCATGCCCTCTAACGTACGCCGAACCTAAGCCATTGCCGTACCCTAACCTGTACCCTAATCAATCCCCATTCCCTAACCCTAACCCTAACCCTAACCTTTAACGTGACCCTCTTCCGAGGCCTTACCCTCACTCGTGCCCTAATCCTAAGCAGTACACTAACACTAACTAGTGACATCACACGTACACTAAACCTTAAGCGTTGTGGTACCCTAAACTGTGCCCTAATATCTCCCCATTACCTAACCCTAACCCTAACCCGAATTCTATCCCTGACCCTCACCGGAAACCTTACCCTCACCCGTGCCCTAATCTTAAACAGGACACCAACACTAACTTGTGCCCTCACACGTACGCTAACCCTTAATCGTTGTCGTACTCTAAACTGTACCCTAATCCCTCCCCATTCCCTAACCCTAACCCTAAGCGAAACCCTGAACGTGACCCTTTTCCGAGGCTTTACCCTCATCGGTGCCGTTGTCTTAACCAGTACACCAACACTAACTCGTGCCCTCACACTTACGCTAACCCTTAAGCATTGTCGTACCCTAACCTGTACCCTAATCCCTCTCCATTCCCTAACCCTAACCCTAACCCGAATCCTAACCCTGACCCTCACCCGAAGCCTTAACCTCACCCGTGCCCTAATCTTAACCAGGACACCAAGACTAACTCGTGCCCTCAAACGTACGCTAACAGTAAACCGCAGCAGTACCCTAACCTGTACCCTAATCCCTCTCCATTCCCTAACCCTACCCTACCCCATCCCTAAACCTGACGCACTTCCGATGCCCTACACTAACCAATGCCCTAATCTTAACCAGAACACAAACACTAACTCATGCCCTCATACGTACGCTAACCCTTAAGCATTGTCGTACCCTATCCTGTACCCTAATCCCTCCCCATTCCCTAACACTAATCCAAAGCGAAACCCTGAACGTGACCCTTTTCCTCGGCCTTACCCTCATCGGTGCCGTTGTCTTAACCCGTACACCAACACTAACTCGTGCCCTCACACTTACGCTAACCCTTAAGCATTGTCGTACCCTAACCTGTACCCTAATCCCTCTCCATTCCCTAACCCTAACCCTAACCCGAATCCTAACCCTGACCCTCACCCGAAACCCTACCCTCAAACGTGCCCTAATCTTAACCAGGACACCAAGACTAACTCGTGCCCTCAAACGTACGCTAACACTAAACCGCAGCGGTACCCTAACCTGTACCCAAATCACTCTCCATTCCCTAACCCTAACCCTAACCTGAAACCTAACCATGACACTCACCCGAAACTTTACCCTCACCCGTGTCCTAATTTTAACCAGTACATCAACACTAACCCATGTCCTCTAACGTTCGCCAACCCTAAGCCATTTCCGTACCCTAACCTGTACCCTAATCAATCCCCATTCCCTAACCCTAACCCTAACCCTAACCTTTAACGTGACCCTCTTCCGAGGCCTTACCCTCACCCGTGCCCTAATCGTAAGCAGTACACTAACACTAACTAGTGACCTCACACGTATGCTAAACCTTAAGCGTTGTGGTACCCTAAACTGTGCCCTAATATCTCCCCATTCCCTAACCCTAACCCTAACCCGAATTCTATCCCTGACCCTCACCCGAAACCTTACCCTCACCCGTGCCCTAATCTTAACCAGGACACCAACACTAACTTGTGCCCTCACACGTACGCTAACCCTTAATCGTTGTCGTACCCTAAACTGTACCCTAATCCCTCCCCATTCCCTAACCCTAACCCTAACCCGAATCCTAACCCTGACCCTCACCTGAAGCCTTACCCTCACCCGTGCCCTAATCTTAACCAGGACACTAACACTAACCCTTGCCCTCACACAAACGCTAACCCTTAAGCACTGTCGTACCCTAAGCTGTACCCTAATCCCTCTGCATTCCTTAACCCTAACCCTAACCCGAATCCTAATCCCGACCCTCACCCGAAGCCTTACCCTCACCCGTGCCCTAATTTTAACCAGGACACCAACACTAACTCGTGCCCTCACACGTACGCTAAACCTTAAGCGTTGTCGTACCCTAAATTGTACCCTAATCCCTCTCCATTCCTTAACCCTAACCCTAACCCCATCCCTAAACCTGACCCACTTCCGATGCCCTACCCTAACCAATGCCCTAATCTTAACCAGTACACAAACACTAACTCATGCCCTCAAACGTACGCTAACCCTTAAGCATTGTCGTACCCTATCCTGTACCCTAATCCCTCCCCATTCCCTAACCCTAACCCTAAGCGAAACCCTCAACGTGACCCTTTTCTGAGGCCTTACCCTCATCGGTGCCGTTGTCTTAACCAGTACACCAACACTAACTCGTGCCCTCACACTTACGCTAACCCTTAAGCATTGTCGTACCCTAACCTGTACCCTAATCCCTCTCCATTCCCTAACCCTAACCCTAACCCGAATCCTAACCCTGACCCTCACCCGAAACCTTACCCTCACCCGTGCCCTAATCTTAACCAGGACACCAAGACTAACTCGTGCCCTCAAACGTACGCTAACAGTAAACCGCAGCGGTACCCTAACCTGTACCCTAATCCCTCTCCATTCCCTAACCCTAACCCTAACCTGAAACCTAACCGTGACACTCACCCGAAACTTTACCCTCACCCGTGTCCTAATTTTAACCACTATATCAACACTAACCCATGCCCTCTAACGTACGCCAACCCTAAGCCATTGCCGTGCCCTCACCTGTACCCTAATCAATCCCCATTCCCTAACCCTAACCCTAACCCTAACCCTTAACGTGACCCTCTTCCGAGGCCTTACTCTCACCCGTGCCCTAATCGTAAGCAGTACACTAACACTAACTAGTGACCTCACACGTATGCTAAACCTTAAGCGTTGTGGTACCCTAAACTGTGCCCTAATATCTCCCCATTCCCTAACCCTAACCCTAACCCGAATTCTATCCCTGACCCTCACCCGAAACCTTACCCTCACCCGTGCCCTATTCTTAACCAGGACACTAACACTAACCCTTGCCCTCACACGAACTCTAACCCTTAAGCACTGTCGTACCCTAAGCTGTACCCTAATCCCTCTGCATTCCTTAACCCTAACCCTAACCCGAATCCTAACCCTGACCCTCACCCGAAGCCTTACCCTCACCCGTGCCCTAATCTTAACCAGGACACCAACACTAACTCGTGCCCTCACACGTACGCTAAACCTTAAGCGTTGTCGTACCCTAAATTGTACCCTAATCCCTCTCCATTCCTTAACCCTAACCCTAACCCCATCCCTAAACCTGACCCACTTCCGATGCCCTACCCTAACCAATGCCCTAATCTTAACCAGTACACAAACACTAACTCATGCCCTCAAACTTACGCTAACCCTTAAGCATTGTCGTACCCTATCCTGTACCCTAATCCCTCCCCATTCCCTAAACCTAACCCTAAGCGAAACCCTGAACGTGACCCTTTTCCAAGGCCATACCCTCATCGGTGCCGTTGTCTTAACCAGTACACCAACACTAACTCGTGCCCTCACACTTACGCTAACCCTTAAGCATTGTCGTACCCTAACCTGTACCCTAATCCCTCTCCATTCCCTAACCCTAACCCTAACCCGAATCCTAACCCTGACCCTCACCCGAAGCCTTACCCTCACCCATGCCCTAATCTTAACCAGGACACCAAGACTAACTCGTGCCCTCAAACGTACGCTAACAGTAAACCGCAGCGGTACCCTAACCTGTACCCTAATCCCTCTCCATTCCCTAACCCTAACCCTAACCTGAAACCTAACTATGACACTCACCCGAAACTTTACCCTCACCCGTGTCCTAATTTTAACCAGTACATCAACACTAACCCATGCCCTCTAACGTACGCCAACCCTAAGCCATTGCCGTGCCCTCACTTGTACCCTAATCAATCCCCATTCCCTAACCCTAACCCTAACCCTAACCCTTAACGTGACCCTCTTCCGAGGCCTTACCCTCACCCGTGCCCTAATCGTAAGCAGTACACTAACACTAACTAGTGACCTCACACGTACGCTAAACCTTAAGCGTTGTGGTACCCTAAACTGTGCCCTAATATCTACCCATTCCCTAACCCTAACCCTAACCCGAATTCTATCCCTGACCCTCACCCGAAACCTTACCCACACCCGTGCCCTAATCTTAACCAGGACACCAACACTAACTCGTCCCCTCACACGTACGCTAACCCTTAATCGTTGTTGTACCCTAAACTGTACCCTAATCCCTCCCCATTCCCTAACCCTAACCCTAACCCGAATCCTAACTCTGACCCTCACCTGAAGCTTTACTCTCACCCGTGCCCTAATCTTAACCAGGACACTAACACTAACCCTTGCCCTCACACGAACACTAACCCTTAAGCACTGTCGTACCCTAAGCTGTACCCTAATCCCTCTGCATTCCTTAACCCTAACCCTAACCCGAATCCTAACCCTGACCCTCACCCGAAGCCTTACCCTCACCCGTGCCCTAATCTTAACCAGGACACCAACACTAACTCGTGCCCTCACACGTACGCTAAACCTTAGGCGTTGTCGTACCCTAAATTGTACCCTAATCCCTCCCCATTCCTTAACCCTAACCCTAACCCCATCCCTAAACCTGACCAACTTCCGATGCCCTACCCTAACCAATGCCCTAATCTTAACCAGAACACAAACACTAACTCATGCCCTCAAACGTACGCTAACCCTTAAGCATTGTCGTACCCTATCCTGTACCCTAATCCCTCCCCATTCCCTAACCCTAATCCTAAGCGAAACCCTGAACGTGACCCTTTTCCGAGGCCTTACCCTCATCGGTGCCGTTGTCTTAACCAGTACACCAACACTAACTCGTGCCCTCACACTTACGCTAAGCCTTAAGCATTGTCGTACGCTAACCTGTACCCTAATCCCTCTCCATTCCCTAACCCTAACCCTAACCCGAATCCTAACCCTGACCCTCACCCGAAACCCTACCCTCACCCGTGCCCTAATCTTAACCAGGACACCAAGACTAACTCGTGCCCTCAAACGTACGCTAACACTAAACCGCAGCAGTACCCTAACCTGTACCCTAATCCCTCTCCATTCCCTAACCCTAACCCTAACCTGAAACCTAACCATGACACTCACCCGAAACTTTACCCTCACCCGTGTCCTAATTTTAACCAGTACATCAACACTAAGCCATGTCCTCTAACGTACGCCAACCTTAAGCCATTGCCGTACACTAACCTGTACCCTAATCAATCCCCATTCCCTAACCCTAACCCTAACCCTAACCCTTAACGTGACCCTCTTCCGAGACCTTACCCTCACCAGTGCCCTAATCGTAAGCAGTACACTAACACTAACTAGTGACCTCACACGTACGCTAAACCTTAAGCGTTGTGGTACCCTAAACTGTGCCCTAATATCTCCCCATTCCCGAAACCTAACCCTAACCCGAATTCTATCCCTGACCCTCACCCGAAACCTTACCCTCACCCGTGTCCTAATCTTAACCAGGACACCAACACTAACTTGTGCCCTCACACAAACGCTAACCCTTAATCGTTGTCGTACCCTAAACTGTACCCTAATCCCTCCCCATTCCCTAACCCTAACCCTAACCCGAATCCTAACCCTGACCCTCACCTGAAGCCTTACCATCACCTGTGCCCTAATCTTAACCAGGACACTAACACTAACCCTTGCCCTCACACAAACGCTAACCCTTAAGCACTGTCGCACCCTAAGCTGTACCCTAATCCCTCTGCATTCCTTAACACTAAACCTAACCCGAATCCTAACCCTGACCCTCACCCGAAGCCTTACCCTCACCCGTGCCCTAATCTTAACCAGGACACCAACACTAACTCGTGCCCTCACACGTACGCTAAACCTTAAGCGTTGTCGTACCCTAAATTGTACCCTAATCCCTCTCTATTCCTTAACCCTAACCCTAACCCCATCCCTAAACCTGACCCACTTCCGATGCCCTACCCTAACCAATGACCTAATCTTAACCAGTACACAAACACTAACTCATGCCCTCAAACGTACGCTAACCCTTAAGCATTGTCGTACCCTATCCTGTACCCTAATCCCTCCCCATTCCCTAACCCTAACCCTAACCCGAATCCTAACCCTGACCCTCACCCGAAACCTTACCCTCACCCGTGTCCTAATCTTAACCAGGACACCTAGACTAACTCGTGCCCTCAAACGTACGCTAACACTAAACCGCAACGGTACACTAACCTGTACCCTAATCCCTCTCCATTCCCTAACCCTAACCCTAAGCTGAAACCTAAGCATGACACTCGCCCGAAACTTTACCCTCACCCGTGTCCTAATTTTAACCAGTACATCAACACTAACCCATGCCCTCTAACGTACGCCAACCCTAAGCCATTGCCGTGCCCTAACCTGTACCCTAATCAATCCCCATTCCCTAACCCTAACCCTAACCCTAACCCTTAACGTGACCCTCTTCCGAGGCCTTACCCTCACCCGTGCCCTAATCGTAAGCAGTACACTAACACTAACTAGTGACCTCACACGTACGCTAAACCTTAAGCGGTGTGGTACCCTAAACTGTGCCCTAATATCTCCCCATTCCCTAACCCTAACCCTAACACGAATTCTATCCCTGACCCTCACCCGAAACCTTACCCTCACCCGTGCCCTAATCTTAACCAGGACACCAACACTAACTTGTGCCCTCACACGTACGCTAACCCTTAATCGTTGTCGTACCCTAAACTGTACCCTAATCCCTCCCCAATCCCTAACCCTAACCCTAACCCGAACCCTAACCCTGACCCTCACCTGAAGCCTTCCCCTCACCCGTGCCCTAATCTTAACCAGGACACTAACACTAACCCTTGCCCTCACACGAAGGCTAACCCTTAAGCGCTGTCGTACCCTAAGCTGTACCCTAATCCCTCTGCATTCCTTAACCCTAACCCTAACCCGAATCCTAACCCTGACCCTCACCCGAAGCCTTACCCTCACCCGTGCCCTAATCTTAACCAGGACACCAACACTAACTCGTGCCCTCACACGTACGCTAAACCTTAAGCGTTGTCGTACCCTAAATTGTACCCTAATCCCTCCCCATTCCTTAACCCTAAGCCTAACCCCATCCCTAAACCTGACCCACTTCCGATGCCCTACCCTAACCAATGCCCTAATCTTAACCAGTACACAAACACTAACTCATGCCCTCAAACGTACGCTAACCCTTAAGCATTGTCGTACCCTATCCTGTACCCTAATACCTCCCCATTCCCTAACCCTAACCCTAAGCGAAACCCTCAACGTGACCCTTTTCCGAGGCCTTACCCTCATCGGTGCCGTTGTCTTAACCAGTACACCAACAGTAACTCGTGCCCTCACTCTTACGCTAACCCTTAAGCATTGTCGTACCCTAACCTGTACCCTAATCCCTCTCCATTCCCTAACCCTAATCCTAACCCGAATCCTAACCCTGACCCTCACCCGAAGCCTTACCCTCACCCGTGCCCTAATCTTAACCAGGACACCAAGACTAACTCGTGCTCTCAAACGTACGCTAACAGTAAACCGCAGCGGTACCCTAAACTGTACCCTAATCCCTCTCCATTCCCTAACCCTAACCCTAACCTGAAACCTAACCATGACACTCACCCGAAACTTTACCCTCACCCGTGTCCTAATTTTAACCAGTACATCAACACTAACCCATGCCCTCTAACGTACGCCAACCCTAAGCCATTGCCGTGCCCTAACCTGTACCCTAATGAATCCCCATTCCCTAACCCTAACCCTAACCCTAACCCTTAACGTGACCCTCTTCCGAGGCCTTACCCTCACCCGTGCCCTAATCGTAAGCAGTACACTAACACTAACTAGTGACCTCACACGTACGCTAAAACTTAAGCGTTGTGGTACCCTAAACTGTGCCCTAATATCTCCCCATTCCCTAACCCTAACCCTAACACGAATTCTATCCCTGACCCTCACCCGAAACCTTACCCTCACCCGTGCCCTAATCTTAACCAGGACACCAACACTAACTTGTGCCCTCACACGTACGCTAACCCTTAATCTTTGTCGTACCCTAAACTGTACCCTAATCCCTCCCCATTCCCTAACCCTAACCCTAACCCGAATCCTAACCCTGACCCTCACCTGAAGCCTTACCCTCACCCGTGCCCTAATCTTAACCAGGACACTAACACTAAACCTTGCCCTCACACGAACGCTAACCCTTAAGCACTGTCGTACCCTAAGCTGTACCCTAATCCCTCTGCATTCCTTAACCCTAACCCTAACCCGAATCCTAACCCTGACCCTCACCCGAAGCCTTACCCTCACCCGTGCCCTAATCTTAACCAGGACACCAACACTAACTCGTGCCCTCACATGTACGCTAAACCTTAAGCGTTGTCGTACCCTAAATTGTACCCTAATCCCTCCCCATTCCTTAACCCTAACCCTAACCCCATCCCTAAACCTGACCCACTTCCGATGCCCTACCCTAACAAATGCCCTAATCTTAACCAGAACACAAACACTAACTCATGCCCTCAAACGTACGCTAACCCTTAAACATTGTCGTACCCTATCCTGTACCCTAATCCCTCCCCATTCCCTAACCCTAATCCTAAGCGAAACCCTCAACGTGACCCTTTTCCGAGGCCTTACCCTCATCGGTGCCGTTGTCTTAACCAGTACACCAACACTAACACGTGCCCTCACACTTACGCTAACCCTTAAGCATTGTCGTACCCTAACCTGTACCCTATTCCCTCTCCATTCCCCAACCCTAACTCTAACCCGAATCCTAACCCTGACCCTCACCCGAAACATTACCCTCACCCGTGTCCTAATCTTAACCAGGACACCAAGACTAACTCGTGCCCTCAAACGTACGCTAACACTAAACCGCAGCGGTACACTAACCTGTACCCTAATCCCTCTCCATTCCCTAACCCTAACCCTAACCTGAAACCTAACCATGACACTCACCCGAAACTTTACCCTCACCCGTGTCCTAATTTTAACCAGTACATCAACACTAACCCATGCCCTCTAACGTACGCCAACCCTAAGCCATTGCCGTGCCCTAACCTGTACCCTAATCAATCCCCATTCCCTAACCCTAACCCTAACCCTAACCCTTAACGTGACCCTCTTCCAAGGCCTTACCCTCACCCGTGCCCTAATCGTAAGCAGTACACTAACACTAACTAGTGACCTCACACGTACGCTAAACCTTAAGCGTTGTGGTACCCTAAACTGTGCCCTAATATCTCCCCATTCCTTAACCCTAACCCTAACCCGAATTCTATCCCTGACCCTCACCCAAAACCTTACCCTCACCCGTGCCCTAATCTTAACCAGGACACTAACACTAACCCTTGCCCTCACACGAACGCTAACCCTTTAGCACTATCGTACCCTAAGCTGTACCCTAATCCCTCTGCATTCCTTAACCCTAACCCTAACCCGAATGCTAACCCTGACCCTCACCCGAAGCCTTACCCTCACCCGTGCCCTAATCTTAACCAGGACACCAACACTAACTCGTGCCCTCACACGTACGCTAAACCTTAAGCGTTGTCGTACCCTAAATTGTACCCTAATCCCTCCCCATTCCTTAACCCTAACCCTAACCCCACCCCTAAACCTGACCCACTTCCGATGCCCTACCCTAACCAATGCCCTAATCTTAACCAGAACACAAACACTAACTCATGCCCTCAAACGTACACTAACCCTTAAGCATTGTCGTACCCTATCCTGTACCCTAATCCCTCCCCATTCCCTAACCCTAATCCTAAGCGAAACCCTGAACGTGACCCTTTTCCGAGGCCTTACCCTCATCGGTGCCGTTGTCTTAACCAGTACACCAACACTAACTCGTGCCCTCACACTTACGCTAACCCTTAAGCATTGTTGTACCCTAACCTGTACCCTAATCCCTCTCCATTCCCTAACCCTAACCCTAACCCGAATCCTAACCCTGACCCTCACCCGAAACCTTACCCTCACCCGTGCCCTAATCTTAACCAGGACACCAAGACTAACTCGTGCCCTCAAACATACGCTAACACTAAACCGCAGCGGTATCCTAACCTGTACCCTAATCCCTCTCCATTCCCTAACCCTAACCCTAACCTGAAACCTAACCATGATACTCACCTGAAACTTTACCCTCACCCGTGTCCTAATTTTAACCAGTACATCAACACTAACACATGCCCTCTAACGTACGCCAACCCTAAGCCATTGCCGTACCCTAACCTGTACCCTAATCAATCCCCATTCCCTAACCCTAACCCTAACCCTAACCCTTAACGTGACCCTCTTCCGAGGCCTTACCCTCACCCGTGCCCTAATCGTAAGAAGTACACTAACACTAACTAGTGACCTCACACGTACGCTAAACCTTAAGCGTTGTGGTACCCTAAACTGTGCCCTAATATCTCCCCATTCCCTAACCCTAACCCTAACACGAATTCTATCCCTGACCCTCACCCGAAACCTTACCCTCACCCGTGCCCTAATCTTAACCAGGACACCAACACTAACTCGTGCCCTCACATGTACGCTAAACCTTAAGCGTTGTCGTACCCTAAATTGTACCCTAATCCCTCCCCATTCCTTAACCCTAACCCTAACCCCATCCCTAAACCTGACCCACTTCCGATGCCCTACCCTAACAAATGCCCTAATCTTAACCAGAACACAAACACTAACTCATGCCCTCAAACGTACGCTAACCCTTAAGCATTGTCGTACCCTATCTTGTACCCTAATCCCTCCCCATTCCCTAACCATAACCCTAAGCGAAACCCTGAACGTGACCCTTTTCCGAGGCCTTACCCTCATCGTTGCCGTTGTCTTAACCAGTACACCAACACTAACTCGTGCCCTCACACTTACGCTAACCCTTAAGCATTGTCGTACCCTAACCTGTACCCTAATCCCTCTCCATTCCCTAACCCTAACCCTAACCCGAATCCTAACCCTGACCCTCACCCGAAACCCTACCCTCACCCGTGCCCTAATCTTAACCAGGAAACCAAGACTAACTCGTGCCCTCAAACGTACGCTAACACTAAACCGCAGCGGTACCCTAACCTGTACCCTAATACCTCTCCATTCCCTAACCCTAACCCTAACCTGAAACCTAACCATGACACTCACCCGAAACTTTACCCTCACCCGTGTCCTAATTTTAACCAGTACATCAACACTAACCCATGCCCTCTAACGTACGCCAACCCTAAGCCATTGCCGTACCCTCACCTGTACCCTAATCAATCCCCATTCCCTAACCATAACCCTAACCCTAACCCTTAACGTGACCCTCTTCCAAGGCCTTACCCTCACCCGTGCCCTAATCGTAAGCAGTACACTAACTCTAACTAGTGACCTCACACGTACGCTAAACCTTAAGCGTTGTGGTACCCTAAACTGTGCCCTAATATCTCCCCATTCCCTAACCCTAACCCTAACCCGAATTCTATCCCTGACCCTCACCCGAAACCTTACCCTCACCCGTGCCCTAATCTTAACCAGGACACCCACACTAACTTGTGCCCTCACACGTACGCTAACCCTGAATCGTTGTCGTACCCTAAACTGTACCCTAATCCCTCCCCATTCCCTAACCCTAACCCTAACCCGAATCCTAACCCTGACCCTCACCTGAAGCCTTACCCTCACCAGTGCCCTAATCTTAACCAGGACACTAACACTAACCCTTGCCCTCACACGAACGCTAACCCTTAAGCACTGTCGTACCCTAAGCTGTACCCTAATCCCACTGCATTCCTTAACCCTAACCCTAACCCGAATCCTAACCCTGACCCTCACCCGAAGCCTTACCCTCACCCGTGCCCTAATCTTAACCAGGACACCAACACTAACTCGTGCCCTCACACGTACGCTAAACCTTAAGCGTTGTCGTACCCTATATTGTACCCTAATCCCTCCCCATTCCTTAACCCTAACCCTAACCCCATCCCTAAACCTGACCCACTTCCGATGCCCTACCCTAACCAATGCCCTAATTTTAACCAGTACACAAACACTAACTCATGCCCTCAAACGTACGCTAACCCTTAAGCATTGTCGTACCCTATCCCGTACCCTAATCCCTCCCCATTCCCTAACCCTAACCCTAAGAGAAACCCTGAACGTGACCCTTTTCCGAGGCCTTACCCTCATCGGTGCCGTTGTCTTAACCAGGACACCAACACTAACTCGTGCCCTCACACTTACGCTAACCCTTAAGCATTGTCGTACCCTAACCTGTACCCTAATCCCTCTCCATTCCCTAACCCTAACCCTAACCTGAAACCTAACCATGACACTCACCCGAAACTTTACCCTCACCCGTGTCCTAATTTTAACCAGTACATCAACACTAACCCATGCCCTCTAACGTACGCCAACCGTAAGCCATTGCCGTACCCTAACCTGTACCCTAATCAATCCCCATTCCCTAACCCTAACCCTAACCCTAACCCTTAACGTGACCCTCTTCCGAGGCCTTACCCTCACCCGTGCCCTAATCGTAAGCAGTACACTAACACTAAGTAGTGACCTCACACGTACGCTAAACCTTAAGCGTTGTGGTACCCTAAACTGTGCCCTAATATCTCCCCATTCCCTAACCCTAACCCTAAAACGAATTCTATCCCTGACCCTCACCCGAAACCTTACCCTCACCCGTGCCCTAATCTTAACCAGGACACCAACACTAACTTGTGCCCTCACACGTACGCTAACCCTTAATCGTTGTCGTACCCTATCCTGTACCCTAATCCCTCCCCATTCCCTAACCCTAACCCTAAGCGAAACCCTGAACGTGACCCATTTCCGAGGCCTTACCCTCATCGGTGCCGTTGTCTTAACCAGTACACCAACACTAACTCGTGCCCTCACACTTACGCTAACCCTTAAGCATTGTCGTACCATAACCTGTACCCTAATCCCTCTCCATTCCCTAACCCTAACCCTAACCCTAACCCTAAGCCATTGCCGTACCCTAACCTGTACCCTAATCAATCCCCATTCCCTAACCCTAACCCTAACCCTAACCGTTAACGTGACCCTCTTCCGAGGCCTTACCCTCACCCGTGCCCTAATCGTAAGCAGTACACTAACACTAACTAGTGACCTCACACGTATGCTAAACCTTAAGCGTTGTGGTACCCTAAACTGTGCCCTAATATCTCCCCATTCCCTAACCCTAACCCTAACCCGAATTCTATCCCTGACCCTCACCCGAAACCTTACCCTCACCCGTGCCCTAATCTTAACCAGGACACCAACACTAACTTGTGCCCTTACACGTACACTAACCCTTAATCGTGGTCGTACCCTAAACTGTACCCTAATCCCTCCCCATTCCCTAACCCTAACCCTAACCCGAATCCTAACCCTGACCCTCACCTGAAGCCTTACCCTCACCCGTGCCCTAATCTTAACCAGGACACTAACACTAACCGTTGCCCTCACACGAACGCTAACCCTTAAGCACTGTCGTACCCTAAGCTGTACCCTAATCCCTCTGCATTCCTTAACCCTAACCCTAACCCGAATCCTAACCCTGACCCTCACCCGAAGCCTTACCCTCACCCGTGCCCTAATCTTAACCAGGACACCAACACTAACTCGTGCCCTCACACCTACGCTAAACCTTAAGCGTTGTCGTACCCTAAATTGTACCCTAATCCCTCCCCATTCCTTAACCCTAACCCTAACTCCATCCCTAAACCTGACCCACTTCCGATGCCCTACCTTAACAAATGCCCTAATCTTAATCAGTACACAAACACTAACTCATGCCCTCAAACGTACGCTAACCCTTAAGCATTGTCGTACCCTATCCTGTACCCTAATCCCTCCCCATTCCCTAACCCTAACCCTAAGCGAAACCCTGAACGTGACCCTTTTCCGAGGCCTTACCCTCATCGGTGCCGTTGTCTTAACCAGTACACCAACACTAACTCGTGCCCTTACACTTACGCTAACCCTTAAGCATTGTCGTACCCTAACCTGTACCCTAATCCCTCTCCATTCCCTAACCCTAACCCTAACCCGAATCCTAACCCTGACCCTCACCCGAAGCCTTACCCTCACCTGTGCCCTAATCTTAACCAGGACACCAAGACTAACTCGTGCCCTCAAACGTATGCTAACACTAAACCGCAGGGGTACCCTAACCTGTACCCTAATCCCTCTCCATTCCCTAACCCTAACCCTAACCTGAAACCTAACCATGACACTCACCCGAAACTTTACCCTCACCCGTGTCCTAATTTTAACCAGTACATCAACACTAACCCATGCCCTCTAACGTACGCCAACCCTAAGCCATTGCCGTACCCTAACCTGTACCCTAATCAATCCCCATTCCCTAACCCTAACCCTAACCCTAACCCTTAACGTGACCCTCTTTTGAGGCCTTACCCTCACCCGTGCCCTAATCGTAAGCAGTACACTAACACTAACTAGTGACCTCACACGTACGCTAAACCTTAAGCGTTGTGGTACCCTAAACTGTGCCCTAATATCTCCCCATTCCCTAACCCTAACCCTAACCCGAATTCTATCCCTGACACTCACCCGAAACGTTACCCTCACCCGTACCCTAATCTTAACCAGGACACCAACACTAACTCGTGCCCTCACACGTACGCTAACCCTTAATCGTTGTCGTACCCTAATCCCTCCCCATTCCCTAACCCTAACCCTAACCCGAATCCTAACCCTGACCCTCACCTGAAGCCTTAGCCTCACCCGTGCCCTAATCTTAACCAGGACACTAACACTAACCCTTGCCCTCACACAAACGCTAACCCTTAAGCACTGTGGTACCCTAAGCTGTACCCTAATCACTCTGCATTCCTTAACCCTAACCCTAACCCGAATCGTAACCCTGACCCTCACCCGAAGCCTTACCCTCACCCGTGACCTAATCTTAACCAGGACACCAACACTAACTCGTGCCCTCACATGTACGCTAAACCTTAAGCGTTGTCGTACCCTAAATTGTACCCTAATCCCTCCCCATTCCTTAACCCTAACTCTAACCCCATCCCTAAACCTGACCCACTTCCGATGCCCTACCCTAACCAATGCCCTAATCTTAACCAGTACACAAACACTAACTCATGCCCTCAAACGTACGCTAACCCTTAAGCATTGTCGTACCCTATCCCGTACCCTAATCCCTCCCCATTCCCTAACCCTAACCCTAAGCGAAACCCTGAACGTGACCCTTTTCCGAGGCCTTACCCTCATCGGTGCCGTTGTCTTAACCAGGACACCAACACTAACTCGTGCCCTCACATTTACGCTAACCCTTAAGCATTGTCGTACCCTAACCTGTACCCTAATCCCTCTCCATTCCCTAACCCTAACCCTAACCTGAAACCTAACCATGACACTCACCCGAAACTTTACCCTCACCCGTGTCCTAATTTTAACCAGTACATCAACACTAACCCATGCCCTCTAACGTACGCCAACCGTAAGCCATTGCCGTACCCTAACCTGTACCCTAATCAATCCCCATTCTCTAACCCTAACCCTACCCTAACCCTTAACGTGACCCTCTTCCGAGGCCTTACCCTCACCCGTGTCCTAATCGTAAGCAGTACACTAACACTAAGTAGTGACCTCACACGTACACTAAACCTTAAGCGTTGTGGTACCCTAAACTGTGCCCTAATATCTCCCCATTCACTAACCCTAACCCTAACCCGAATTCTATCCCTGACCCTCACCCGAAACCTTACCCTCACCCGTGCACTAATCTTAACCAGGACACCAACACTAACTTGTGCGCTCACACGTACGCTAACCCTTAATCGTTGTCGTACCCTATCCTGTACCCTAATCCCTCCCCAATTCCTAACCCTAACCCTAAGCGAAACCCTGAACGTGACCCTTTTCCGAGGCCTTACCCTCATCGGTGCCGTTGTCTTAACGAGTACACCAACAGTAACTCGTGCCCTCACACTTACGCTAACCCTTAAGCATTTTCGTAACCTAACCTGTACCCTAATCCCTCTCCATTCCCTAACCCTAACCCTAACCCTAACCCTAAGCCATTGCCGTACCCTAACCTGTATCCTAATCAATCCCCATTCCCTAACCCTAACCCTAACCCTAACCTTTAACGTGACCCTCTTCCGAGGCCTTACCCTCACCCGTGCCCTAATCGTAAGCAGTACACTAACACTAACTAGTGACCTCACAGGTACGCTAAACCTTAAGCGTTGTGGTACCCTAAACTGTGCCCTAATATCTCCCCATTCACTAACCCTAACCCTAACCCTAACCCGAATTCTATCCCTGACCCTCACCCGGAACCTTACCCTCACCCGTGCCCTAATCTTAACCAGGACACCAACACTAACTTGTGCCCTCTCACGTACGCTAACCCTTAATCGTTGTCGTACCCTAAACTGTACCCTAATCCCTCCCCATTCCCTAACCCTAACCCTAACCCGAATCCTAACCCTGACCCTCACCTGAAGGCTTACCCTCACCCGTGCCCTAATCTTAACCAGGACACTAACACTAAACCTTGCCCTCACACGAACGCTAGCCCTTAAGCACTGTCGTACCCTAAGCTGTACCCTAATCGCTCTGCATTCCTTAACCCTAACCCTAACCCGAATCCTAACCCTGACCCTCACCCTAAGCATTACCCTCACCCGTGCCCTAATCTTAACCAGGACACCAACACTAACTCGTGCCCTCACACGTACGCTAAACCTTAAGCGTTGTCGTACCCTAAATTGTACCCTAATCCCTCCCCATTCCTTAACCCTAACCCTAACCCCATCCGTAATCCTGACCCACTTCCGATGCCCTACCCTAACCAATGGCCTAATCTTAAACAGTACACAAACACTAACTCATGCCCTCAAACGTACGCTAACCCTTAAGCATTGTCGTACCCTATCCTGTACCCTAATCCTTCCCCATTCCCTAACCCTAACCCTAAGCGAAACCCTGAACGTGACCCTTTTCCGAGGTCTTACCCTCATCGGTGCAGTTGTCTTACACAGTACACCAACACTAACCCGTGCCCTCACACTTACGCTAAACCTTAAGCATTGTCGTACCCTAACTTGTACCCTAAACCCTCTCCATTCCCTAACCCTAACCCTAACCCCAATCCTAACCCTGACCCTCACCCGAAACCTTACCCTCACCCGTGCCCTAATCTTAACCAGGACACCAACACTAACTCGTGCCCTCACACTTACGCTAACCCTTAAGCATTGTCGTACCCTAACCTGTACCCTAATCCCTCTCCATTCCCTAACCCTAACCCTAACCTGAAACCTAACCATGACACTCACCCGAAACTATACCCTCACACGTGTCCTAATTTTAACCAGTATATCAACACTAGCCCATGCCCTCTAACGTACACCAACCCTAAGCCATTGCCGTACCCTAACCTGTACCCTAATCAATCCCCATTCCCTAACCCTAACCCTAACCCTAACCCTTAACGTGACCCTCTTCCGAGGCCTTACCCTCACCCGTGCCCTAATCGTAAGCAGTACACTAACACTAACTAGTGACCTCACACGTACGCTAAACCTTAAGCGTTGTGGTACCCTAAACTGTGCCCTAATATCTCCCCATTCCCTAACCCTAACCCTAACCCGAATTCTATCCCTGACACTCACCCGAAACCTTACCCTCACCCGTGCCCTAATCTTAACCAGGACACCAACACTAACTCGTGCCCTCACACGTACGCTAACCCTTAATCGTTGTCGTACCCTAATCCCTCCCCATTCCCTAACCCTAACCCTAACCCGAATCCTAACCCTGACCCTCAACCGAAGCCTTACCCTCACCCGTGCCCTAATCTTAACCAGGACACCAACACTAACTCGTGCCCTCACACGTACGCTAAACCTTAAGCGTTGTCGTACCCTAAATTGTACCCTAATCTCTCCCCATTCCTTAACCCTAACCCTAACCCCATCCCTAAACCTGACCCACTTCCGATGACCTACCCTAACCAATGCCCTAATCTTAACCAGTACACAAACACTAACTCATGCCCTCAAACGTACGCTAACCCTTAAGCATTGTCGTACCCTATCCCGTACCCTAATCCCTCCCCATTCCTTAACCCTAACCCTAAGCGAAACCTTGAACGTGACCCTTTTCCGAGGCCTTACCCTCATCGGTGCCGTTGTCTTAACCAGGACACCAACACTAACTCGTGCCCTCACACTTACACTAACCCTTAAGCATTGTCGTACCCTAACCTGTACCCTAATCCCTCTCCATTCCCTAACCCTAACCCTAACCTGAAACCTAACCATGACACTCACCCGAAACTTTACCCTCACCCGTGTCCTAATTTTAACCAGTATATCAACACTAACCCATGCCCTCTAACGTACGCCAACCCTAAGCCATTGCCGTACCCTAACCTGTACCCTAATCAATCCCCATTCCCTAACCCTAACCCTAACCCTAACCCTTAACGTGACCCTCTTCCGAGGCCTTACCCTCACCCGTGCCCTAATCGTAAGCAGTACACTAACACTAAGTAGTGACCTCACACGTACGCTAAACCGTAATCGTTGTCGTACCCTAAACTGTACCCTAATCCCTCCCCATTCCCTAACCCTAACCCTAACCCGAATCCTAACCCTGACCCTCACCTGAAGCCTTACCCTCACCCGTGCCCTAATCTTAACCAGGACACTAACACTAACCCTTGCCCTCACACGAACGCTAACCCTTAAGCAATGTCGTACACTAAATTGTACCCTAATCCCTCCCCATTCCTTATCCCTAACCCTAACCCCATCCCTAAACCTGACCCACTTCCGATGCCCTACGCTAACCAATGCCCTAATCTTAACCAGTACACAAACACTAACTCATGCCCTCAAACGTACGCTAACCCTTAAGCATTGTCGTACCCTATCCTGTACCCTAATCCCTCCCCATTCCCTAACCCTAACCCTAAGCGAAACCCTGAACGTGACCCTTTTCCGAGGCCTTCCCCTCATCGGTGCCGTTGTCTTAACCAGTACACCAACACTAACTCGTGCCCTCACACTTACGCTAACTCTTAAGCATTGTCGTACCCTAACCTGTACCCTAATCCCTCTCCATTCCCTAACCCTAACCCTAATCCGAATCCTAACCCTGACCCTCACCCGAAGCCTTACCCTCACCTGTGCCCTAATCTTAACCGGGACACCAAGACTAACTCGTGCCCTCAAACGTATGCTAACACTAAACCGCAGGGGTACCCTAACCTGTACCCTAATCCCTCTCCATTCCCTAACCCTAACCCTAACCTGAAACCTAACCATGACACTCACACGAAACTATACCCTCACACGTGTCCTAATTTTAACCAGTACATCAACACTAACCCATGCCCTCTAACGTACGCCAACCCTAAGCCATTGCCGTACCCTCACCTGTACCCTAATCAATCCCCATTCCCTAACCCTAACCCTAACCCTAACCCTTAACGTGACCCTCTTCCGAGGCCTTACCCTCTACCCGTGCCCTAATCGTAAGCAGTACACTAACACTAACTAGTGACCTCACACGTACGCTAAACCTTAAGCGTTGTGGTACCCTAAACTGTGCCCTAATATCTCCCCATTCCCTAACCCTAACCCTAACCCGAATTCTATCCCTGACACTCACCCGAAACCTTACCCTCACCCGTGCCCTAATCTTAACCAGGACACCAACACTAACTCGTGCCCTCACACGTACGCTAACCCTTAATCGTTGTCGTACCCTAATCCCTCCCCATTCCCTAACCCTAACCCTAACCCGCATCCTAACCCTGACCCTCACCTGAAGCCTTACCCTCACCCGTGCCCTAATCTTAACCAGGACACTAACACTAACCCTTGCCCTCACACGAACGCTAACCCTTAAGCACTGTCGTACCCTAAGCTGTACCCTAATCCCTCTGCATTCCTTAACCCTAACCCTAACCCGAATCCTAACCCTGACCCTCACCCGAAGCCTTACCCTCACCCGTGCCCTAATCTTAACCAGGACACCAACACTAACTCGTGCCCTCACACGTACGCTAAACCTTAAGCGTTGTCGTACCCTAAATTGTACCCTAATCCCTCCCCATTCCTTAACCCTAATCCTAACCCCATCCCTAAACCTGACCCACTTCCGATGCCCTACCCTAACCAATGCCCTAATTTTAACCAGTACACAAACACTAACTCATGCCCTCAAACGTACGCTAACCCTTAAGCATTGTCGTACCCTATCCCGTACCCTAATCCCTCCCCATTCCCTAACCCTAACCCTAAGCGAAACCCTGAACGTGACCCTTTTCCGAGGCCTTACCCTCATCGGTGCCGTTGTCTTAACCAGGACACCAACACTAACTCGTGCCCTCACACTTACGCTAACCCTTAAGCATTGTCGTACCCTAACCTGTACCCTAATCCCTCTCCATTCCCTAACCCTAACCCTAACCTGAAACTTAACCATGACACTCACCCGAAACTTTACCCTCACCCGTGCCCTAATTTTAACCAGTACATCAACACTAACCCATGCCCTCTAACGTACGCCAACCGTAAGCCATTGCCGTACCCTAACCTGTACCCTAATCAATCCCCATTCCCTAACCCTAACCCTAACCCTAACCCTTAACGTGACCCTCTTCCGAGGCCTTACCCTCACCCGTGCCCTAATCGTAAGCAGTACACTAACACTAAGTAGTGACCTCACACGTACGCTAAACCTTAAGCGTTGTGGTACCCTAAACTCTGCCCTAATATCTCCCCATTCCCTAACCCTAACCCTAAAACGAATTCTATCCCTGACCCTCACCCGAAACCTTACCCTCACCCGTGCCCTAATCTTAACCAGGACACCAACACTAACTTGTGCCCTCACACGTACGCTAACCCTTAATCGTTGTCGTACCCTATCCTGTACCCTAATCCCTCCCCATTCCCTAACCCTAACCCTAAGCGAAACCCTGAACGTGACCCTTTTCCGAGGCCTTACCCTCATCAGTGCCGTTGTCTTAACCAGTACACCAACACTAACTCGTGCCCTCACACTTACGCTAACCCTTAAGCATTGTCGTACCCTAACCTGTACCCTAATCCCTCTCCATTCCCTAACCCTAACCCTAACCCTAACCCTAAGCCATTGCCGTACCCTAACCTGTACCCTAATCAATCCCCTTTCCCTAACCCTAACCCTAACCCTAACCGTTAACGTGACCCTCTTCCGAGGCCTTACCCTCACCCGTGCCCTAATCGTAAGCAGTACACTAACACTAACTAGTGACCTCACACGTATGCTAAACCTTAAGCGTTGTGGTACCCTAAACTGTGCCCTAATATCTCCCCATTCCCTAACCCTAACCCTAACCCGAATTCTATCCCTGACCCTCACCCGAAACCTTACCCTCACCCGTGCCCTAATCTTAACCAGGACACCAACACTAACTTGTGCCCTAACACGTACACTAACCCTTAATCGTTGTCGTACCCTAAACTGTACCCTAATCCCTCCCCATTCCCTAACCCTAACCCTAACCCGAATCCTAACCCTGACCCTCACCTGAAGCCTTACCCTCACCCGTGCCCTAATCTTAACCAGGACACTAACACTAACCGTTGCCCTCACACGAACGCTAACCCTTAAGCACTGTCGTACCCTAAGCTGTACCCTAATACCTCTGCATTCCTTAACCCTAACCCTAACCCGAATCCTAACCCTGACCCTCACCCGAAGCCTTACCCTCACCCGTGCCCTAATCTTAACCAGGACACCAACACTAACTCGTGCCCTCACACGTACGCTAAACCTTAAGCGTTGTCGTACCCTAAATTATACCCTAATCCCTCCCCATTCCTTAACCCTAACCCTAACTCCATCCCTAAACCTGACCCACTTCCGATGCCCTACCTTAACCAATGCCCTAATCTTAATCAGTACACAAACACTAACTCATGCCCTCAAACGTACGCTAACCCTTAAGCATTGTCGTACCCTATCCTGTACCCTAATCCCTCCCCATTCCCTAACCCTAACCCTAAGCGAAACGCTGAACGTGACCCTTTTCCGAGGCCTTACCCTCATCGGTGCCGTTGTCTTAACCAGTACACCAACACTAACTCGTGCCCTCACACTTACGCTAACCCTTAAGCATTGTCGTACCCTAACCTGTACCCTAATCCCTCTCCATTCCCTAACCCTAACCCTAACCCGAATCCTAACCCTGACCCTCACCCGAAGCCTTACCCTCACCTGTGCCCTAATCTTAACCAGGACACCAAGACTAACTCGTGCCCTCAAACGTATGCTAACACTAAACTGCAGGGGTACCCTAACCTGTACCCTAATCCCTCTCCATTCCCTAACCCTAACCCTAACCTGAAACCTAACCATGACACTCACCCGAAACTTTACCCTCACCCGTGTCCTAATTTTAACCAGTACATCAACACTAACCCATGCCCTCTAACGTACGCCAACCCTAAGCCATTGCCGTACCCTAACCTGTACCCTAATCAATCCCCATTCCCTAACCCTAACCCTAACCCTAACCCTTAACGTGACCCTCTTTTGAGGCCTTACCCTCACCCGTGCCCTAATCGTAAGCAGTACACTAACACTAACTAGTGACCTCACACGTACGCTAAACCTTAAGCGTTGTGGTACCCTAAACTGTGCCCTAATATCTCCCCATTCCCTAACCCTAACCCTAACCCGAATTCTATCCCTGACACTCACCCGAAACCTTACGCTCACCCGTGCCCTAATCTTAACCAGGACACCAACACTAACTCGTCCCCTCACACGTACGCTAACCCTTAATCGTTGTCGTACCCTAATCCCTCCCCATTCCCTAACCCTAACCCTAACCCGAATCCTAACCCTGACCCTCACCTGAAGCCTTACCCTCACCCGTGTCCTAATTTTAACCAGTATATCAACACTAACCCATGCCCTCTAACGTACGCCAACCCTAAGCCATTGCCGTACCCTAACCTGTACCCTAATCAATCCCCATTCCCTAACCCTAACCCTAACCCTAGCCCTTAACGTGACCCTCTTCCGAGGCCTTACCCTCACCCGTGCCCTAATCGTAAGCAGTACACTAACACTAAGTAGTGACCTCACACGTACGCTAAACCGTAATCGTTGTCGTACCCTAAACTGTACCCTAATCCCTCCCCATTCCCTAACCCTAACCCTAACCCGAATCCTAACCCTGACCCTCACCTGAAGCCTTACCCTCACCCGTGCCCTAATCTTAACCAGGACACTAACACTAACCCTTGCCCTCACACGAACGCTAACCCTTAAGCACTGTCGTACCCTAAGCTGTACCCTAATCCCTCTGCATTCCTTAACCCTAACCCTAACCCGAATCCTAACCCTGACCCTCACCCGTAGCTATACCCTCACCCGTGCCCTAATCTTAACCAGGACATCAACACTAACTCGTGCCCTCACACGTACGCTAAACCTTAAGCGTTGTTGTACCCTAAACTGTGCCCTAATATCTCCCCATTCCCTAACCCTAACCCTAACCCTAACCCTTAACGTGACCCTCTTTCGAGGCCTTACCCTCACCCGTGCCCTAATCGTAAGCAGTACACTAACACTAACTAGTGACCTCACACGTACGCTAAACCTTAAGCGTTTTGGTACCCTAAACTGTGCCCTAATATCTCCCCATTCCCTAACCCTAACCCTAAACCGAATTCTATCCTTGACCCTCACCCGAAACCTTACCCTCACCCGTGCCCTAATCTTAAGCAGGACACCAACACTAACTCGTGCCCTCACACGTACGCTAAACCTTAAGCGTTGTCGTACCCTAAATTGTACCCTAATCCCTCCCCATTCCTTATCCCTAACCCTAACCCCATCCCTAAACCTGACCCACTTCCGATGCCCTACCCTAACCAATGCCCTAATCTTATCCAGTACACAAACACTAACTCATGCCCTCAAACGTACGCTAACCCTTAAGCATTGTCGTACCCTAGCCTGTACCCTAATCCCTCCCAATTCCCTAACCCTAACCCTAAGAGAAACCCTGAACGTGACCATTTTCCGAGGCCTTACCCTCATCGGTGCCGTTGTCTTACCCAGTACACCAACACAAACTCGTGCCCTCACACTTACGCTAACTCTTAAGCATTGTCGTACCCTAACCTGTACCCTAATCCCTCTCCATTCCCTAACCCTAACCCTAACCCGAATCCTAACCCTGACCCTCACCCGAAGCCTTACCCTCACCCGTGCCCTAATCTTAACCAGGACACCAAGACTAACTCGTGCCCTCAAACGTACGCTAACACTAAACCGCAGCGGTACCCTAACCTCTACCCTAATCCCTCTCCATTCCCTAACCCTAACCCTAACCTGAAACCTAACCATGACACTCACCCGAAACTATACCCTCACACGTGTCCTAATTTTAACCAGTACATCAACACTAACCCATGCCCTCTAACGTACGCCAACCCTAAGCCATTGCCGTACCCTCACCTGTACCCTAATCAATCCCCATTCCCTAACCCTAACCCTAACCCTAACCCTTAACGTGACCCTCTTCCGAGGCCTTACCCTCTACCCGTGCCCTAATCGTAAGCAGTACACTAACACTAACTAGTGACCTCACACGTACGCTAAACCTTAAGCGTTGTGGTACCCTAAACTGTGCCCTAATATCTCCCCATTCCCTAACCCTAACCCTAACCCGAATTCTATCCCTGACACTCACCCGAAACCTTACCCTCACCCGTGCCCTAATCTTAACCAGGACACCAACACTAACTCGTGCCCTCACACGTACGCTAACCCTTAATCGTTGTCGTACCCTAATCCCTCCCCATTCCCTAACCCTAACCCTAACCCGAATCCTAACCCTGACCCTCAACTGAAGCCTTACCCTCACCCGTGCCCTAATCTTAACCAGGACACTAACACTAACCCTTGCCCTCACACGAACGCTAACCCTTAAGCACTGTGGTACCCTAAGCTGTACCCTAATCCCTCTGCATTCCTTAACCCTAACCCTAAACCGAATCGTAACCCTGACCCTCACCCGAAGCCTTACCCTCACCCGTGACCTAATCTTAACCAGGACACCAACACTAACTCGTGCCCTCACACGTACGCTAAACCTTAAGCGTTGTCGTACCCTAAATTGTACCCTAATCCCTCCCCATTCCTTAACCCTAACTCTAACCCCATCCCTAAACCTGACCCACTTCCGATGCCCTACCCTAACCAATGCCCTAATCTTAACCAGTACACAAACACTAACTCATGCCCTCAAACGTACGCTAACCCTTAAGCATTGTCGTACCCTATCCCGTACCCTAATCCCTCCCCATTCCCTAACCCTAACCCTAAGCGAAACCCTGAACGTGAACCTTTTCCGAGGCCTTACCCTCATCGGTGCCGTTGTCTTAACCAGGACACCAACACTAACTCGTGCCCTCACACTTACGCTAACCCTTAAGCATTGTCGTACCCTAACCTGTACCCTAATCCCTCTCCATTCCCTAACCCTAACCCTAACCTGAAACCTAACCATGACACTCACCCGAAACTTTACCCTCACCCGTGTCCTAATTTTAACCAGTACATCAACACTAACCCATGCCCTCTAACGTACGCCAACCGTAAGCCATTGCCGTACCCTAACCTGTACCCTAATCAATCCCCATTCTCTAACCCTAACCCTAACCCTAACCCTTAACGTGACCCTCTTCCGAGGCCTTACCCTCACCCGTGCCCTAATCGTAAGCAGTACACTAACACTAAGTAGTGACCTCACACGTACACTAAACCTTAAGCGTTGTGGTACCCTAAACTGTGCCCTAATATCTCCCCATTCCCTAACTCTAACCCTAACCCGAATTCTATCCCTGACCCTCACCCGAAACCTTACCCTCACCCGTGCCCTAATCTTAACCAGGACACCAACACTAACTTGTGCCCTCACACGTACGCTAACCCTTAATCGTTGTCGTACCGTATCCTGTACCCTAATCCCTCCCCATTCCCTAACCCTAACCCTAAGCGAAACCCTGAACGTGACCCTTTTTCGAGGCCTTACCCTCATCGGTGCCGTTGTCTTAACGAGTACACCAACACTAACTCGTGCCCTCACACTTACGCTAACCCTTAAGCATTGTCGTACCCTAACCTGTACCCTAATCCCTCTCCATTCCCTAACCCTAACCCTAACCCTAACCCTAAGCCATTGCCGTACCCTAACCTGTACCCTAATCAATCCCCATTCCCTAACCCTAACCCTAACCCTAACCCTTAACGTGACCCTCTTCCGAGGCCTTACCCTCACCCGGGCCCTAATCGTAAGCAGTACACTAACACTAACTAGTGACCTCACACGTACGCTAAACCTTAAGCGTTGTGGTACCCTAAACTGTGCCCTAATATCTCCCCATTCACTAACCCTAACCCTAACCCTAACCCGAATTCTATCCCTGACCCTCACCCGGAACCTTACCCTCACCCGTGCCCTAATCTTAACCAGGACACCAACACTAACTTGTGCCCTCTCACGTACGCTAACCCTTAATCGTTGTCGTACCCTAAACTGTACCCTAATCCCTCCCCATTCGTAACCCTCACCCTAACCCGAATCCTAACCCTCACCCTCACCTGAAGCGTTACCCTCACCCATGCCCTAATCTTAACCAGGACACTAACACTAACCCTTGCCCTCACACGAACGCTAACCCTTAAGCACTGTCATACCCTAAGCTGTACCCTAATCCCTCTGCATTCCTTAACATTAACCCTAACCCGAATCCTAACCCTGACCCTCACCCGAAGCCTTACCCTCACCCGTGCCCTAATCTTAACCAGGACACCAACACTAACTCGTGCCCTCACATGTACGCTAAACCTTAAGCGTTGTCGTACCCTAAATTGTACCCTAATCCCTCCCTATTCCTCAACCTTAACCCTAACCCCATCCCTAAACCTGACCCACTTCCGATGCCCTACCCTAACCAATGCCCTAATCTTAACCAGTACACAAACACTAACTCATGCCCTCAAACGTACGCTAACCCTTAAGCATTGTCGTACCCTATCCTGTACCCTAATCCCTCCCCATTCCCTAACCCTAACCCTAAGCGAAACCCTGAACGTGACCATTTTCCGAGGCCTTACCCTCATCGGTGCCGTTGTCTTAACCAGGACACCAACACTAACTCGTGCCCTCACACTTACGCTAACCCTTAAGCATTGTCGTACCCTAACCTGTACCCTAATCCCTCTCCATTCCCTAACCCTAACCCTAACCTGAAACCTAACCATGACACTCACCCGAAACTTTACCCTCACCCGTGTCCTAATTTTAACCAGTACATCAACACTAACCCATGCCCTCTAACGTACGCCAACCCTAAGCCATTGCCGTACCCTAACCTGTACCCTAATCAATCCCCATTCCCTAACCCTAACCCTAACCCTAACCCTTAACGTGACCCTCTTCCGAGGCCTTACCCTCACCCGTGCCCTAATCGTAAGCAGTACACTAACACTAAGTAGTGACCTCACACGTACGCTAAACCTTAAGCGTTGTGGTACCCTAAACTGTGCCATAATATCTCCCCATTCCCTAACCCTAACCCTAACACGAATTCTATCCCTGACCCTCACCCGAAACCTTACTCTCACCCGTGCCCTAATCTTAACCAGGACACTAACACTAAACCTTGCCCTCACACGAACGCTAACCCTTAAGCACTGTCGTACCCTAAGCTGTACCCTAATCGCTCTGCATTCCTTAACCCTAACCCTAACCCAAATCCTAACCCTGACCCTCACCCGAAGCATTACCCTCACCCGTGCCCTAATCTTAACCAGGACACCAACACTAACTTGTGCATTCACACGTACGCTAAACCTTAAGCGTTGTCGTACCCTAAATTGTACCCTAATCCCTCCCCATTCCTTAACCCTAACCCTAACCCCATCCGTAATCCTGACCCACTTCCGATGCCCTACCCTAACCAATGCCCTAATCTTAAACAGTACACAAACACTAACTCATGCCCTCAAACGTACGCTAACCCTTAAGCATTGTCGTACCCCACCCTGTACCCTAATCCCTCCCCATTCCCTAACCCTAACCCTAAGCGAAACCCTGAACGTGACCCTTTTCCAAGGCCTTACCCTCATCGGTGCCGTTGTCTTAACCAGTACACCAACACTAACTCGTGGCCTCACACTTACGCTAACCCTTAAGCATTGTCGTACCCTAACCTGTACCCTAATCCCTCTCCATTCCCTAACCCTAACCCTAACCCGAATCCTAATCCTGACCCTCACCCGAAGCCTTACCCTCACCCGTGCCCTAATCTTAACCAGGACACCAAGACTAACTCATGCCCTCAAACGTACGCTAACACTAAACCGCAGCGGTACCCTAACCTGTACCCTAATCCCTCTCCATTCCCTAACCCTAACCCTAACCTGAAACCTAACCATGACACTCACCCGAAACTTTACCCTCACCCGTGTCCTAATTTTAACCAGTACATCAACACTAACCCATGCCCTCTAACGTACGCCAACCCTAAGCCATTGCCGTACCCTAACCTGTACCCTAATCAATCCCCATTCCCTAACCCTAACCCTAACCCTAACCCTTAACGTGACCCTCTTCCGAGGCCTTACCCTCACCCGTGCCCTTATCGTAAGCAGTACACTAACACTAACTAGTGACCTCACACGTACGCTAAACCTTAAGCGTTGTGGTACCCTAAACTGTGCCCTAATATCTCCCCATTCCCTAACCCTAACCCTAACCCGAATTCTATCCCTGACCCTCACCCGAAACCTTACCCTCACCCGTGCCCTAATCTTAACCAGGACACCAACACTAACTTGTGCCCTCACACGTACGCTAACCCTTAATCGTTGTCTTACCCTAAACTGTACCCTAATCCCTCCCCATTCCCTAACCCTAACCCTAACCCGAATCCTAACCCTGACCCTCACCTGAAGCCTTACCCTCACCCGTGCCCTAATCTTAACCAGGACACTAACACTAACCCTTGACCTCACACGAACGCTAACCCTTAAGCGCTGTCTTACCCTAAGCTGTACCCTAATCCCTCTGCATTCCTTAACCCTAACCCTAACCCGAATCCTAACCCTGACCCTCACCCGAAGCCTTACCCTCACCCGTGCCCTAATCTTAACCAGGACACCCACACTAACTCGTGCCCTCACACGTACGCTAAACCTTAAGCGTTGTTGTACCCTAAATTGTACCCTAATCCCTCCCCATTCCTTAACCCTAACCCTAACCCCATCCCTAAACCTGACCCACTTCCGATGCCCTACCCTAACCAATGCCCTAATCTTAACCAGTACACAAACACTAACTCATGCCCTCAAACGTATGCTAACCCTTAAGCATTATCGTACCCTATCCTGTACCCTAATCCCTCCCCATTCCCTAACCCTAACCCTAAGCGAAACCCTGAACGTGACCCTTTTCCAAGGCCTTACCCTCATCGGTGCCGTTGTCTTAACCAGTACACCAACACTAACTCGTGCCCTCACACTTACGCTAACCCTTAAGCATTGTCCTACCCTAACCTGTACCCTAATCCCTCTCCATTCCCTAACCCTAACCCTAACCCGAATCCTAATCCTGACCCTCACCCGAAGCCTTACCCTCACCCTTGCCCTAATCTTAACCAGGACACCAAGACTAACTCGTGCTCTCAAACGTACGCTAACACTAAACCGCAGAGGTACCCTAACCTGTACCCTAATCCCTCTCCATTCCCTAAACCTAACCCTAACCTGAAACCTAACCATGACACTCACCCGAAACTTTGGCCTCACCCGTGGCCTAATTTTAACCAGTACATCCACACTAACCCATGCCCTCTAACGTACGCCAACCCTAAGCCATTGCCGTACCCTAACCTGTACCCTAATCAATCCCCATTCCCTAACCCTAACCCTAACCCTAACCCTTAACGTGACCCTCTTCCGAGGCCTTACCCTCACCCCTGCCCTAATCGTAAGCAGTACACTAACACTAACTAGTGACCTCACACGTACTCTAAACCGTAAGCGTTGTGGTACCATAAACTGTGCCCTAATATCTCCCTATTCCCTAACCCTAACCCTAACCCGAATTCTATCCCTGACCCTCACCCGAAACCTTATCCTCACCCGTGTCCTAATCTTAACCAGGACACCAACACTAACTTGTGCCCTCACACGTACGCTAACCCTTAATCGTTGTCATACCCTAAACTGTACCCTAATCCCTCCCCATTCCCTAACCCTAACCCTAACCCGAATCCTAACCCTGACCCTCACCTGAAGCCTTACCCTCACCCGTGCCCTAATCTTAACCAGGACACTAACACTAACCCTTGACCTCACACGAACGCTAACCCTTAAGCGCTGTCTTACCCTAAGCTGTACCCTAATCCCTCTGCATTCCTTAACCCTAACCCTAACCCGAATCCTAACCCTGACCCTCACCCGAAGCCTTACCCTCACCCGTGCCCTAATCTTAACCAGGACACCCACACTAACTCGTGCCCTCACACGTACGCTAAACCTTAAGCGTTGTCGTACCCTAAATTGTACCCTAATCCCTCCCCATTCCTTAACCCTAACCCTAACCCCATCCCTAAACCTGACCCACTTCCGATGCCCTACCCTAACCAATGCCCTAATCTTAACCAGTACACAAACACTAACTCATGCCCTCAAACGTATGCTAACCCTTAAGCATTATCGTACCCTATCCTGTACCCTAATCCCTCCCCATTCCCTAACCCTAACCCTAAGCGAAACCCTGAACGTGACCCTTTTTCAAGGCCTTACCCTCATCGGTGCCGTTGTCTTAACCAGTACACCAACACTAACTCGTGCCCTCACACTTACGCTAACCCTTAAGCATTGTCCTACCCTAACCTGTACCCTAATCCCTCTCCATTCCCTAACCCTAACCCTAACCCGAATCCTAATCCTGACCCTCACCCGAAGCCTTACCCTCACCCGTGCCCTAATCTTAACCAGGACACCAAGACTAACTCGTGCCCTCACACGTACGCTAACACTAAACCGCAGCGGTACCCTAACCTGTACCCTAATCCCTCTCCATTCCCTAAACCTAACCCTAACCTGAAACCTAACCATGACACTCACCCCAAACTTTACCCTCACCCGTGTCCTAATTTTAACCAGTACATCAACACTAACCCATGCCCTCTAACGTACGCCAACCCTAAGCCATTGCCGTACCCTAACCTGTACCCTAATCAATCCCCATTCCCTAACCCTAACCCTAACCCTAACCCTTATCGTGACCCTCTTCCAAGCCCTTACCCTCACCCGTGCCCTAATCGTAAGCAGTATACTAACACTAACTAGTGACCTCACAGGTACGCTAAACCTTAAGCGTTGTGGTACCCTAAACTGTGCCCTAATATCTCCCCATTCCCTAACCCTAACCCTAACCCGAATTCTATCCCTGACTCTCACCCGAAACCTTACCCTGACCCGTGCCCTAATCTTAACCAGGACACCAACACTAACGTGCCCTCACACGTACGCTAACCCTTAATCGTTGTCGTACCCTAAACTGTACGCTAATCCCTCCCCATTCCCTAACCCTAACCCTAACCCTAATCCTAACCCTGACCCTCACCTGAAGCCTTACCCTCACCCGTGCCCTAATCTTAACCAGGACACTAACACTAACCCTTGCCCTCACACGAACGCTAACCCTTAAGCACTGTCGTACCCTAAGCTGTACCCTAATCCCTCTGCATTCCTTAACCCTAACCCTAACCCGAATCCTAACCCTGACCCTCACCCGAAGCCTTACCCTCACCCGTGCCCTAATCTTAACCAGGACACCAACACTAACTCGTGCTCTCACACATACGCTAAACCTTAAGCGTTGTCGTACCCTAAATTGAACCCTAATCCCTCCCCATTCCTTAACCCTAACCCTAACCCCATCCCTAAACCTGACCCACTTCCGATGCCCTACCCTAACCAATGCCCTAATCTTAACCAGTACACAAACACTAACTCATGCCCTCAAACGCACGCTAACCCTTAAGCATTGTCGTACCCTATCCTGTACCCTAATCCCTCCCCATTCCCTAAAACTAACCCTAAGCAAAACCCTGAACGTGACCCTTTTCCGAGGCCTTACCCTCATCGGTGCCGTTGTCTTAACCAGTACACCAACACTAACTCGTGCCCTCACACTTACGCTAACCCTTAGGCATTGTCGTACCCTAACCTGTACCCTAATCCCTCTCCATTCCCTAACCCTAACCCTAACCCGAATCCTAACCCTGACCCTCACCCGAAGCCTTACCCTCACCCGTGCCCTAATCTTAAGCAGGACAACAAGACTAACTAGTGACCTCACACATACGCTAAACCTTAAGCGTTGTGGTACCCTAAACTGTGCCCTAATATCTCCCCATTCCCTAACCCGAATTCTATCCCTGACCCTCACCCGAAACCTTACCCTCACCCGTGCCCTAATCTTAACCAGGACACCAACCCTAACTTGTGCCCTCACACGTACGCTAACCCTTAATCGTTGTCGTACCCTAAACTGTAACCTAATCCCTCCCCATTCCCTAACCCTAACCCTAACCCGAATCCTAACCCTGACCGTCACCCGAAGCCTTACCCTCACCCGTGCCCTAATCTTAACCAGGACACCAAGACTAACTTGTGCCCTCACACGTACGCTAACACTAGACCGCAGCGGTACACTAACCTGTTCCCTAATCCCTCTCCATTCCCTAACCCTAACCCTAACCTGAAACCTAACCATGACACTCACCCGAAACTTTACCCTCACCCGTGTCCTAATTTTAACCAGTACCTCAACACTAACCCATGCCCTCTAACGTACGCCAACCCTAAGCCATTGCCGTACCCTAACCTGTACCCTAATCAATCCCCATTCCCTAACCCTAAGCCTAACCCTAACCCTTAACGTGACCCTCTTCCGAGGCCTTACCCTCACCCGTGCCCTAATCGTAAGCAGTACACTAACACTAACTAGTGACCTCACACGTACGCTATACCTTAAGCGTTGTGGTACCCTAAACTGTGCGCTAATATCTCCCCATTCCCTAACCCTAACCCTAACCCGAATTCTATCCCTGACCCTCACCCGAAACCTTAACCTCACCTGTGCCCTAATCTTAACCAGGACACTAACACTAACCCTTGCCCTCACACGAACGCTAACCCTTAATCGTTGTCGTACCCTAAACTGTACCCTAATCCCTCCCCATTCCCTAACCCTAACCCTAACCCGAATCCTATCCCTGACCCTCACCTGAAGCCTTAGCCTCACCCGTGCCCTAATCTTAACCAGGACACTAACACTAACCCTTGCCCTCACACGAACGCTAACCCTTAAGCACTGTCGTACCCTAAGCTGTACCCTAATCCCTCTGCATTCCTTAACCCTAACCCTAACCCGAATCCTAACCCTGACCCTAACCAGAAGCCTTACCCTCACCCGTGCCCTAATCTTAACCAGGACACCAACACTTACACGTGCCCTCACACGTACGCTAAACCTTAAGCGTTGTCGTACCCTAAATTGTACCCTAATCCCTCCCCATTCCTTAACACTAACCCTAACCCCATCCCTAAACCTGACCCACTTCCGATGCCCTACCCTAACCAATGCCCTAATCTTAACCAGTACACAAACACTAACTCATGCCCTCAAACGTACGCTAACCCTTAAGCATTGTCGTACCCTATCCTGTACCCGAATCCCTCCCCATTCCCTAACCCTAACCCTAAGCGAAACCCTGAACGTGACCCTTTTCCGAGGCCTTACCCTCATCGGTGCCGTTGTCTTAACCAGTACAACAACACTAACTCGTGCCCTCACACTTACGCTAACCCTTAAGCAATGTCGTACCCTAACCTGTACCCTAATCCCTCTCCATTCCCTAACCCTAGCTATAACCCGAATCCTAACCCTGACCCTCACCCGAAGCCTTACCCACACCCGTGCCCTAATCTTAACCAGGACACCAAGACTAACTCGTGCCCTCACACATACGCTAACACTAAACCGCAGCGGTACCCTAACCTGTACCCTAATCCCTCTCCATTCCCTAACCCTAACCCTAATCTGAAACCTAACCATGACACTCACCCGAAACTTTGCCCTCACCCGTGTCCTAATTTTAACCAGTACATCAACACTAACCCATGCCCTCTAACGTACGCCAAGCCTAAGCCATTGCCGTACCCTAACCTGTACCCTAATCAATCCCCATTCCCTAACCCTAACCCTAACCCTAACCCTTAACGTGGCCCTCTTCCAAGACCTTACCCTCACCCGTGCCCTTATCGTAAGCTGTACACTAACACTAACTAGTGACCTCACACGTACGCTAAACCTTAAGCGTTGTGGTACCCTAAACTGTGCCCTAATATCTCCCCATTCCCTAACACTAACCCTAACCCGAATTCTATCCCTGACCCTCACCCGAAACCTTACCCTCACACGTGCCCTAATCCTAACCAGGACACCAACACTAAGTTGTGCCCTCACACGTACGCTAACCCTTAATCGTTGTCGTACCCTAAACTGTACCCTAATCCCTCCCCATTCCCTAACCCTAACACTAATCCGAATCCTAACCCTGACCCTCACCTGAAGCCTTACCCTCACCCGTGCCCTAATCTTAACCAGGACACTAACACTGACCCTTGCCCTCACACGAACGCTAACCCTTAAGCACTGTCATACCCTAAGCTGTACCCTAATCCCTCTGCATTCCTTAACCCTAACCCTAACCCGAATCCTAACCCTGACCCTCACCCGAAGCCTTACCCTCACCCGTACCCTAATCTTAACCAGGACACCAACACTAACTCGTGCCCTCACACGTACGCTAAACCTTAAGCGTTGTCGTACCCTAAATTGTACCCTAATCCCTCCCCATTCCTTAACCCTAACCCTAACCCCATCCCTAAACCTGACCCACTTCCGATGCCCTACCCTAACCAATGCCCTAATCTTAACCAGTACACAAACACTAACTCATGCCCTCAAACGCACGCTAACCCTTAAGCATTGTCGTACCCTATCCTGTACCCTAATCCCTCCCCATTCCCTAAACCTAACCCTAACCCGAATCCTAACCCTGACCCTCACAGAAAGCCTTACCCTCACCCGTGCCCTAATCTTAACCAGGACACGAACACTAACTTGTGCCCTGACACGTACGCTAACCCTTAATCTTTGGCGTACCCTAAACTGTACCCTAATCCCTCCCCATTCCCTAACTCTAACCCTAACCCGAATCCTAACCCTGACCCTCACCCGAAGCCTTACCCTCACCCGTGCCCTAATCTTAACCAGTACACCAAGACTAACTCGTGCCCTCACACGTACGCAAACACTAGACCGCAGCGGTACCCTAACCTGTACCCTAATCCCTCTCCATTCCCTAACCCTAACCCTAACCTGAAACCTAAACATGACACTCACCCGAAACTTTACCCTCACCCGTCTCCTAATTTTAACCAGTACATCAACACTAACCCATGCCCTCTAACGTACGCCAACCCTAAGCCATTGCCGTACCCTAACCTGTACCCTAATCAATCCCCATTCCCTAACCCTAACCCTAACCCTAACCCTTAACGTGACCCTCTTCCGAGTCCTTACCCTCACCCTTGCCCTTATCATAAGCAGTACACTAACACTAACTAGTGACCTCACACGTACGCTAAACCTTAAGCGTTGTCGTACCCTAAATTATACCCTAATCCCTCACCATTCCTTAACCCTAACCCTAACCCCATCCCTAAACCTGACCCACTTCCGATACCCTACCCTAACCAATGCCCTAATCTTAACCAGTACACAAACACTAACTCATGCCCTCAAACGTACGCTAACCCTTAAGCATTGTCGTACCCTAAACTGTACCCTAATCCCTCCCCATTCACTAACCCTAACCCTAAGCGAAACCCTGAACGTGACCCTTTTCCGAGGACTTACCCTCATCGTTGCCGTTGTCTTAACCAGTACACCAACACTAACTCGTGCCCTCACACTTACGCTAACCCTTAAGCATTGTCGTACCCTAACCTGTACCCTAATCCCTCTCCATTCCCTAACCCTAACCCTAACACGAATCCTAACCCTGACCCTCACCCGAAGCCTTACCCTCACCCGTGCCCTAATCTTAACCAGGACACCAAGACTAACTCGTGCCCTCACACGTACGCTAACACTAGACCGCAGCGGTACCCTAACCTGTACCCTAATCCCTCTCCATTCCCTAACCCTAACCCTAACCTGAAACCTAACCATGACACTCACCCGAAACTTTACCCTCACCCGTGTCCTAATTTTAACCAGTACATCAACACTAACCCATGCCCTCTAACGTACGCCAACCCTAAGCCATTGCCGTACCCTAACCTGTACCCTAATCAATCCCCATTCCCTAACCCTAACCCTAACCCTAACCCTTAACGTGACCCTCTTCCGAGGCCTTACCCTCACCCTTGCCCTTATCGTAAGCAGTACACTAACACTAACTAGTGACCTCACACGTACGCTAAACCTTAAGCGTTGTGGTACCCTAAACTGTGCCCTAATATCTCCCCATTCCCTAACCCTAACCCTAACCCGAATTCTATCCCTGACCCTCACCCGAAACCTTACCCTCACCCGTGCCCTAATCTTAACCAGGACACCAACACTAACTTGTGCCCTCACACGTACGCTAACCCTTAATCGTTGTCGTACCCTAAACTGTACCCTAATCCCTCCCCATTCCCTAACCCTAACCCTAACCCGAATCCTAACCCTGACCCTCACCTGAAGTCTTACCCTCACCCGTGCCCTAATCTTAACCAGGACACTAACACTAACACTTGCCCTCACATGAACGCTAACCCTTAAGCACTGTCGTACCCTAAGCTGTACCCTAATCCCTCTGCATTCCTTAACCCTAACCCTAACCCGAATCCTAACCCTGACCCTCACCCGAAGCCTTACCCTCACCCGTGCCCTAATCTTAACCAGGACACCAACACTAACTCGTGCCCTCACACGTATGCTAAACCTTAAGCGTTGTCGTACCCTAAGTTGTACCCTAATCCCTTCCCATTCCTTAACCCTAACCCTAACCCCATCACTAAACCTGACCCACTTCCGATGCTCTACCCTAACCAATGCCCTAATCTTAACCAGTACACAAACACTAACTCATGTCCTCAAACGTACGCTAACCCTTAAGCATTGTCGTACCCTATCCTGTACCCTAATCCCTCCCCATTCCCTAAACCTAACCCTAAGCGAAACCCTGAACGTGACCCTTTTCCGAGGCCTTACCCTCATCGGTGCCGTTGTCTTAACCAGTACACCAACACTAACTCGTGCCCTCACACTTACGCTAACCCTTAAGCATTGTCGTACCCTAACCTGTACCCTAATCCCTCTCCATTCCCTACCCCTAACCCTAACCCGAATCCTAACCCTGACCCTCACTCGAAGCCTTACCCTCACCCGTGACCTAATCTTAACCAGGACACCAAGACTAACTCGTGCTCTCAAACGTACGCTAACACTAAACCGCAGAGGTACCCTAACCTGTACCCTAATCCCTCTCCATTCCCTAACCCTAACCCTAACCTGAAACCTAACCGTGACACTCACCCGAAACTTTACCCTCACCCATGTCCTAATTTTAACCAGTACATCAACACTAACCCATGCCCTCTTACGTACGCCAACCCTAAGCCATTGCCGTACCCTAACCTGTACCCTAATCAACCCCCATTCCCTAACCCTAACCCTAAACCTAACCCTTAACGTGACCCTCTTCCGAGGCCTTACCCTAACCCGTGCCCTAATCGTAAGCAGTACACTAACACTAACTAGTGACCTCACACGTACGCTAAACCTTAAGCGTTGTGGTACCCTAAACTGTGCCCTAATATCTCCCCATTCCCTAACCCTAACCCTAACCCGAATTCTATCCCTGACCCTCACCCGAAACCTTACCCTCACCCGTGCCCTAATCTTAACCAGGACACCAACACTAACTTGTGCCCTCACACGTATGCTAACCCTTAATCGTTGTCGTACCCTAAACTGTACCCTAATCCCTCCCCATTCCCTAACCCTAACCCTAACCCGCATCCTAACCCTGACCCTCACCTGAAGCCTTACCCTCACCCGTGCCCTAATCTTAACCAGGACACTAACACTAACCCTTGCCCTCACACGAACGCTAACCCTTAAGCACTGTCGTACCCTAAGCTGTACCCAAATCCCTCTGCATTCCTTAACCCTAACCCTAACCCGAATCCTAACCCTGACCCTCACCCGAAGCCTTACCCTCACCCGTGCCCTAATCTTAACCAGGACACCAACACTAACTCGTGCCCTCACACGTACGCTAAACATTAAGCGTTGTCGTACCCTAAATTGTACCCTAATCCCTCCCCATTCCTTAACCCTAACCCTAACCCCATCCCTAAACCTGACCCACTTCCGATGTCCTACCCTAACCAATGCCCTAATCTTAACCAGTACACAAACACTAACTCATGCCCTCAAACGTACGCTAACCCTTAAGCATTGTCGTACCCTAAACTGTACCCTAATCCCTCCCCATTCACTAACCCTAACCCTAAGCGAAACCCTGAACGTGACCCTTTTCCGAGGACTTACCCTCATCTTTGCCGTTGTCTTAACCAGTACACCAACACTAACTCGTGCCCTCACACTTACGCTAACCCTTAAGCATTGTCGTACCCTAACCTGTACCCTAATCCCTCTCCATTCCCTAACCCTAACCCTAACACGAATCCTAACCCTGACCCTCACCCGAAGCCTTACCCTCACCCGTGCCCTAATCTTAACCAGGACACCAAGACTAACTCGTGCCCTCAAACGTACGCTAACACTAAACCGCAGCGGTACCCTAACCTGTACCCTAATCCCTCTCCATTCCCTAACCCTAACCCTAACCTGAAACCTACCCATGACACTCACCCGAAACTTTACCCTCACCCGTGTCCTAATTTTAACCAGTACATCAACACTAACCCATGCCCTCTAACGTACGCCAACCCTAAGCCATTGAAGTACCCTAACCTGTACCCGAATCAATACCCATTCCCTAACCCTAACCCTAACACTAACCCTTAACATGACCCTCTTCCGAGGCCTTACCCTCACCCGTGCCCTAATCGTAAGCAGTTCACTAACACTAACTAGTGACCTCACATGTACGCTAAACCTTAAGCGTTGTGGTACCCTAAACTGTGCCCTAATATCTCCCCATTCCCTAACCCTAACCCTAACCCGAATTCTATCCCTGACCCTCACCCGAAACTTTACCCTCACCCGTGCCCTAATCTTAACCAGGACACCAACACTAACTTTTGCCCTCACACGTATGCTAACCCTTCATCGTTGTCGTACCCTAAACTGTACCCTAATCCCTCCCCATTCCCTAACCCTAACCCTAACCCGAATCCTAACCCTGACCCTCACCTGAAGCCTTACCCTCACCCATGCCCTAATCTTAACCAGGACACTAACACTAACCCTTGCCCTCACACGAACGCTAACCCTTAAGCACTGTCGTACCCTAAGCCGTACCCTAATCCCTCTGCATTCCTTAACCCTAACGCTAACACGAAACCTAACCCTGACCCTCACCCGAAGCCTTACCCTCACCCGTGCCCTAATCTTAACCAGGACACCAACACTAACTCGTGCCCTCACACGTACGCTAAACCTTAAGCGTTGTCGTACCCTAAATTGTACCCTAATCCCTCCCCATTCCTTAACCCTAACCCTAACCCCATCCCTAAACCTGACCCACTTCCGATGACCTACCCTAACCAATGCCCTAATCTTAACCAGTACACAAACACTAACTCATGCCCTCAAACATACGCTAACCCTTAAGCATTGTCGTACCCTATCCTGTACCCTAATCCCTCCCCATTCCCTAACCCTAACCCTAAGCGAAACCCTGAACGTGACCCTTTTCCGAGGCCTTACCCTCATCGGTGCCGTTGTCTTAACCAGTACACCAACACTAACTCGTGCCCTCACACTTACGCTAACCCTTAAGCATTGTCGTACCCTAACCTGTACCCTAATCCCTCTCCATTCCCTAAGCCTAACCCTAACCCGAATCCTAACCCTGACCCTCACCCGAAGCCTTACCCTCACCCGTGCCCTAATCTTAACCAGGACACCAAGACTAACTCGTGCCCTCAAACGTACGCTAACACTAAACCGCAGCGGTACCCTAACCTGTACCCTAATCCCTCTCCATTCCCTAACCCTAACCCTAACCTGAAACCTAACCATGACACTCACCCGAAACTTTACCCTCACCCGTGTCCTAATTTTAACCAGTACATCAACACTAACCCATGCCCTCTAACGTACGCCAACCCTAAGCCATTGCCGTACCTTAACCTGTACCCTAATCAATCCCCATTCCCTAACCCTAACCCTAACCCTAACCCTTAACGTGACCCTCTTCCGAGGCCTTACCCTCACCCGTGCCCTAATCGTAAGCAGTACACTAACACTAACTAGTGACCTCACACGTACGCTAAACCTTAAGCGTTGTGGTACCCTAAACTGTGCCCTAATATCTCCCTATTCCCTAACCCTAACCCTAACCCGAATTCTATCCCGGACCCTCACCCGAAACCTTACCCTCACCCGTGCCCTAATCTTAACCAGGACACAAACACTAACTTGTGCCCTCACACGTACGCTAACCCTTAATCGTTGTCGTACCCTAAACTGTACCCTAATCCCTCCCCATTCCCTAACCCTAACCCTAACCCGAATCCTAACCCTGACCCTCACCTGAAGCCTTACACTCACCCGTGCCCTAATCTTAACCAGGACACTAACACTAACCCTTGCCCTCACACGAACGCTAACCCTTAAGCACTGTCGTACCCTAAGCTGTACCCTAATCCCTCTGCATTCCTTAACCCTAACCCTAACCCGAATCCTAACCCTGACCCTCACCCGAAGCCTTACCCTCACCCGTGCCCTAATCTTAACTAGGACACCAACACTAACTCCTGCCCTCACACGTACGCTAAACCTTAAGCGTTGTCGTACCCTAACCTGTACCCTAATCCCTCTCCATTCCCTAACCCTAACCCTAACCTGAAACCTAACCATGACACTCACCCGAAACTTTACCCTCACCCGTGTCCTAATTTTAACCAGTACATCAACACTAACCCATGCACTCTAACGTACGCCAACCCTAAGCCATTGCCGTGCCCTAACCTGTACCCTCATCAATCCCCATTCCCTAACCCTAACCCTAACCCTAACCCTTAACGTGACCCTCTTCCGAGGCCTTACCCTCAACCGTGCCCTAATCGTAAGCAGTACACTAACACTAACTAGTGACCTCACACGTATACTAAACCTTAAGCGTTGTGGTACCCTAAACTGTGCCCTAATATCTCCCCATTCCCTAACCCTAACCCTAACCCGAATTCTATCCCTGACCCTCACCCGAAACCTTACCCTCACCCGTGCCCTAATCTTAACCAGGACACCAACACTAACTTGTGCCCTCACACGTACGCTAACCCTTAATCGTTTTCGTACCCTAAACTGTACCCTAATCCCTCCCCATTCCCTAACCCTAACCCTAACCCGAATCCTAACCCTGACCCTCACCTGAACCCTTACCCTCACCCGTGCCCTAATCTTAACCAGGACACTAACACTAACCCTTGCCCTCACACGAACGCTAACCCTTAAGCACTGTCGTACCCTAAGCTGTACCCTAATCCCTCTGCATTCCTTAACCCTAACCCTAACCCGAATCCTAACCCTGGCCCTCACCCGAAGCCTTACCCTCACCCGTGCCCTAATCTTAACCAGGACACCAACACTAACTCGTGCCCTCACACGTACGCTAAACCTTAAGTGTTGTCGTACCCTAAATTGTACCCTAATCCCTCCCCATTCCTTAACCCTAAACCTAACCCCATCCCTAAACCTGACCCACTTCCGATGCCCTACCCTAACCAATGCACTAATCTTAACCAGTACACAAACACTAACTCATGCCCTCAAACGTACGCTAACCCGTAAGCATTGTCGTACCCTATCCTGTACCCTAATCCCTCCCCATTCCCTAACCCTAACCCTAAGCGAAACCCTGAACGTGACCCTTTTCCGAGGCCTTACCCTCATCGGTGCCGTTGTCTTAACCAGTACACCAACACTAACTCGTGCCCTCGCACTTACGCTAACCCTTAAGCATTGTCGTACCCTAACCTGTACCCTAATCCCTCTCCATTCCCTAACCCTAACCCTAACCCGAATCCTAACCCTGACCCTCACCCGAAGCCTTACCCTCACCCGTGCCCTAATCTTAACCAGGACACCAAGACTAACTCGTGCCCTCAAACGTACGCTAACACTAAACCGCAGCGGTACACTAACCTGTACCCTAATCCCTCTCCATTCCCTAACCCTAACCCTAACCTGAAACCTACCCATGACACTCACCCGAAACTTTACCCTCACCCGTGTCCTAATTTTAACCAGTACATCAACACTAACCCATGCCCTCTAACGTACGCCAACCCTAAGCCATTGCCGTACCCTAACCTGTACCCTAATCAATCCCCATTCCCTAACCCTAACCCTAACCCTAACCCTTAACGTGACCCTCTTCCGAGGCCTTACCCTCACCCGTGCCCTAATCGTAAGCAGTACACTAACACTAACTAGTGAGCTCACACGTACGCTAAACCTTAAGCGTTGTGGTACCCTAAACTGTGCCCTAATATCTCCCCATTCCCTAACCCTAACCCTAACCCGAATTCTATCCCGGACCCTCACCCGAAACCTTACCCTCACCCGTGCCCTAATCTTAACCAGGACACCAACACTAACTTGTGCCCTCACACGTATGCTAACCCTTAATCGTTGTCGTACCCTAAACTGTACCCTAATCCCTCTCCATTCCCTAACTCTAACCCTAACCTGAAACCTAACCATGACACTCACCCGAAACTTTACCCTCACCCGTGTCCTAATTTTAACCAGTACATCAACACTAACCCATGCCCTCTAACATACGCCAACCCTAAGCCATTGCCGTACCGTAACCTGTACCCTAATCAATCCCCATTCCCTAACCCTAACCCTAACCCTAACCCTTAACGTGACCCTCTTCCGAAGCCTTACCTTCACCCGTGCCCTAATAGTAAGCAGTACACTAACACTAACTAGTGACCTCACACGTACGCTAAACCTTAAGCATTGTGGTACCCTAAACTGTGCCCTAATATCTCCCCATTCCCTAACCCTAACCCTAACCCGAATTCTATCCCTGACCCTCACCCGAAACCTTACCCTCACCCGTGCCCTAATCTTAACCAGGACACCAACACTAACTTGTGCCCTCACACGTACGCTAACCCTTAATCGTTGTCGTACCCTAAACTGTACCCTAATCCCTCCCCATTCCCTAACCCTAACCCTAACCCGAATCCTAACCCTGACCCTCACCTGAAGCCTTACCATCACCCGTGCCCTAATCTTACCCAGGACACTAACACTAACCCTTGCCCTCACACGAACGCTAACCCTTAAGCACTGTCGTACCCTAAGCTGTACCCTAATCCCTCTGCATTCCTTAACCCTAACCCTAACCCGAATCCTAACCCTGACCCTCACCCGAAGCCTTACCCTCACCCGTGCCCTAATCTTAACCAGGACACCAACACTAACTCGTGCCCTCACACGTACGCTAAAACTTAAGCGTTGTCGTACCCTAAATTGTACCCTAATCCCTCCCCATTCCTTAACCCTAACCCTAACCCCATCCCTAAACCTGACCCACTTCCGATGCCCTACCCTAACCAATGCCCTAATCTTAACCAGTACACAAACACTAACTCATGCCCTCAAACGTACGCTAACCGTTAAACATTGTCGTACCCTATCCTGTACCCTAATCCCTCCCCATTCCCTAACCCTAACCCTAAGCGAAACCCTGAACGTGACCCTTCTCCGAGGCCTTACCCTCATCGGTGCCGTTGTCTTAACCAGTACACCAACACTAACTCGTGCCCTCACACTTACGCTAACCCTTAAGCATTGTCGTACCCTAACCTGTAACCTAATCCCTCTCCATTCCCTAACCCTAACCCTAACCCGAATCCTAACCCTGACCCTCACCCGAAGCCTTACCCTCACCCGTGCCCTAATCTTAACCAGGACACCAAGACTAACTCGTGCCCTCAAACGTACGCTAACACTAAACCGCAGCGGTACCCTAACCTGTACCCTAATCCCTCTCCATTCCCTAACCCTAACCCTAACCTGAAACCTAACCATGACACTCACCCGAAACTTTACCCTCACCCGTGTCCTAATTTTAACCAGTACATCAACACTAACCCATGCCCTCTAACGTACGCCAACCCTAAGCCATTGCCGTACCCTAACTTGTACCCTAATCAATCACCATTCCCTAACCCTAACCCTAACCCTAACCCTTAACGTGACCCTCTTCCGAGGCCTTACCCTCACCCGTGCCCTAATCGTAAGCAGTACACTAACACTAACTAGTGACCTCACACGTACGCTAAACCTTAAGCGTTGTGGTACCCTAAACTGTGCCCTAATATCTCCCCATTCCCTAACCCTAACCCTAACCCGAATTCTATCCCTGACCCTCACCCGAAACCTTAACCTCACCCGTGCCCTAATCTTAACCAGGACACCAACACTAACTTGTGCCCTCACACGTACGCTAACCCTTAATCGTTGTCGTACCCTAAACTGTACCCTAATCCCTCCCCATTCCCTAACCCTAACCCTAAGCGAAACCCTGAACGTGACCCTTTTCCGAGGCCTTACCCTCATCGGTGCCGTTGTCTTAACCAGTACACCAACACTAACTCGTGCCCTCACACTTACGCTAACCCTTAAGCATTGTCGTACCCTAACCTGTACCCTAATCCCTCTCCATTCCCTAACCCTAACCCTAACCCGAATCCTAACCCTGGTCCTCACCCGAAGCCTTACCCTCACCCATGCCCTAATCTTAACCAGGACACCAAGACTAACTCGTGACCTCAAACGTAGGCTAACACTAAACCGCAGCGGTACCCTAACCTGTACCCTAATCCCTCTCCATTCCCTAACCCTAACCCTAACCTGAAACCTAACCATGACACTCACCCGAAACTTTACCCTCACCCGTGTCCTAATTTTAACCAGTACATCAACACTAACCCATGCCCTCTAACGTACGACAACCCTAAGCCATTGCCGTACCCTAACCTGTACCCTAATCAATCCCCATTCCCTAAACCTAACCCTAACCCTAACCCTTAACGTGACCCTCTTCTGAGGCCTTACCCTCACCCGTGCCCTAATCGTAAGCAGTACACTAACACTAACTAGTGACCTCACACGTACACTAAACCTTAAGCGTTGTGGTACCCTAAACTGTGCCCTAATATCTCCACATTCCCTAACCCTAACCCTAACCCGAATTCTATCCCTGACCCTCACCCGAAACCTTACCCTCACCCGTGCCCTAGTCTTAACCAGGATACCAACACTAACTTGTGCCCTCACACGTACGTTAACCCTTAATCGTTGTCGTACCCTAAACTGTACCCTAATCCCTCCCCATTCCCTAACCCTAACCCTAACCCGAATCCTAACCCTGACCCTCACCTGAAGCCTTACCCTCACCCGTGCCCTAATCTTAACCAGGACACTAACACTAACCCTTGCCCTCACACGAACGCTAACCCTTAAGCACTGTTGTACCCTAAGCTGTACCCTAATACCTCTGCATTCCTTAACCCTAACCCTAACCCGAATCCTAACCCTGACCCTCACCCGAAGCCTTACCTTCACCCGTGCCCTAATCTTAACCAGGACACCAACACTAACTCGTGCGCTCACACGTACGCTAAACGTTAAGCATTGTCGTACCCTAAATTGTACCCTAATCCCTCCCCATTCATTAACCCTAACCCTAACCCCATCCCTAAACCTGACCCACTTCCGATGCCCTACCCTAACCAATGCCCTAATCTTAACCAGTACACAAACACTAACTCATGCCCTCAAACGTACGCTAACCCTTAAGCATTGTCGTACCCTATCCTGTACCCTAATCCCTCCCCATTCCCTAACCCTAACCCTATGCGAAACCCTGAACGTGACCCTTTTCCGAGGCCTTACCCTCATCGGTGCCGTTGTCTTAACCAGTACACCAGCACTAACTCGTGCCCTCACACTTACGCTAACCCTTAAGCATTGTCGTACCCTAACCTGTACCCTAATCCCTCTCCATTCCCTAACCCTAACCCTAACCCGAATCCTAACCCTGACCCTCACCCGAAGCCTTACCCTCACCCGTGCCCTAATCTTAACCAGGACACCAAGACTAACTCGTACCCTCAAACGTATGCTAACACTAAACCGCAGCGGTACACTAACCTGTACCCTAATCAATCCCCATTCCCTAACCCTAACCTTAACCCTAACCCTTAAGGTGACCCTCTTCCGAGGCCTTACCCTCACCCGTGCCCTAATCGTAAGCAGTACACTAACACTAACAAGTGACCTCACACGTACGTTAAACTTTAAGCGTTGTGGTACCCTAAACTGTGCCCTAATATCTCCCCATTCCCTAACCCTAACCCTAACACGAATTGTATCCCTGACCCTCACCTGAAGCCTTACACTCACCCGTGCCCTAATCTTAACCAGGACACTAACACTAACTCGTGCCCTCACACGTACGCTAAACCTTAAGCGTTGTCGTACCCTAAATTGTACCCTAATCCCTCCCCATTCCTTAACCCTAACCCTAACCCCATCCCTAAACCTGACCCACTTCCGATGCCTTACCCTAACCAAGGCCCTAATCTTAACCAGTACACAAACACTAACTCATGCCCTCAAACGTACGCTAACCCTTAAGCATTGTCGTACCCTATCCTGTACCCTAATCCCTCCCCATTCCCTAACCCTAACCCTAAGCGAATCCCTGAACGTTACCCTTTACCGAGGCCTTACCCTCATCGGTGCCGTTGTCTTAACCAGTACTCCAACACTAACTCGTGCCCTCACACTTACGCTAACCCTTAAGCATTGTCGTACACTAACCTGTACCCTAATCCCTCTCCATTCCCTAACCCTAACCCTAACCCGAATCCTAACCCTGACCCTCACCCGAAGCCTTACCCTCACCCGTACCCTAATCTTAACCAGGACACCAAGACTAACTCGTGCCCTCAAACGTACGCTAACACTAAACCGCAGCGGTACCCTAAGCTGTACCCTAATTCCTCTCCATTCCCTAACCCTAACCCTAACCTGAAACCTAACCATGACACTCACCCGAAACTTTACCCTCACCCGTGTCCTAATTTTAACCAGTACATCAACACTAACCCATGCCCTCTAACGTACGCCAACCCTAAGCCATTGCCGTACCCTAACCTGTACCCTAATCAATCCCCATTCCCTAACCCTAACCCTAACCCTAACCCTTAACGTGACCCTCTTCCGAGGCCTTACCCTCACCCGTGCCCTAATCTTAAGCAGTACACTAACACTAACTAGTGACCTCACACGTACGCTAAACCTTAAGCGTTGTGGTACCCTAAACTGTGCCCTAATATCTCCCCATTCCCTAATCCTAACCCTAACCCGAATTCTATCCCTGACCCTCACCCGAAACCTTACCCTCACCCGTGTCCTAATCTTAACCAGGACACCAACACTAACTTGTGCCCTCACACGTACGTTAACCCTTAATCGTTGTCGTACCCTAAACTGTACCCTAATCCCTCCCCATTCCCCAACCCTAACCCTAACACGAATCCTAACCCTGACCCTCACCTGAAGCCTTACCCTCACCCGTGCCCTAATCTTAACCAGGACACTAACACTAACCCTTGCCCTCACACGAGCGCTAACCCTTAAGCACTGTCGTACCCTAAGCTGTACCCTAATGCCTCTGCATTCCTTAAACCTAACCTTAAACCGAATCCTATCCCTGACCCTCACCCGAAGCCTTACCCTCACCCGTGCCCTAATCTTAACCAGGACACCAACACTAACTCGTGCCCTCACACGTACGCTAAACCTTAAGCGTTGTCGTACCCTAAATTTTACCCTAATCCCTCCCCATTCCTTAACCTTAACCCTAACCCCATCCCTAAACCTGACCCACTTCCGATGCCCTACCCTAACCAATGCCCTAATCTTAACCAGTACACAAACACTAACTCATGCCCTCAAACGTACGCTAACCCTTAAGCATTGTCGTACCCTATCCTGTAACCTAATCCCTCCACATTCCCTAACCCTAACCCTAAGCGAAACCCTAAACGTGACCCTTTTCCGAGGCCTTACCCTCATCGGTGCCGTTGTCTTAACCAGTACACCAACACTAACTCGTGCCCTCACACTTACGCTAACCCTTAAGCATTGTCGTACCCTAACCTGTACCCTAATCCCTCTCCATTCCCTAACCCTAACCCTAACCCGAATCCTAACCCTGACCCTCACCCGAAGCCTTACCCTCACCCGTGCCCTAATCTTAACCAGGACACCAAGACTAACTCGTGCCCTCAAATGTACGCTAACACTAAACCGCAGCGGTACCCTAACCTGTATCCTAATCCCTCTCCATTCCCTAACCCTAACCCTAACGTGAAACCTAACCATGACACTCACCCGAAACTTTACCCTCACCCGTGTCCTAATTTTAACCAGTACATCAACACTAACCCATGCCCTCTAACGTACGCCAACCCTAAGCCATTGCCGTAGCCTAACCTGTACCCTAATCAATCCCCATTCCCTAACCCTAAACCTAAACCTTAACGTGACCCTCTTCCGAGGCCTTACCCTCACCCGTGCCCTAATCGTAAGCAGTACACTAACACTAACTAGTGACCTCACACGTACGCTAAACCTTAAGCGTTGTGGTACCCTAAACTGTGCCCTAATATCTCCCCATTGCCTAACCCTAACCCTAACCCGAATTCTATCCCTGACCCTCACCCGAAACCTTACCCTCACCCGTGCCCTAATCTTAACCAGGACACCAACACTAAGTTGTGCCCTCACACGTACGTTAACCCTTAATCGTTGTCGTACCCTAAACTGTACCCTAATCCCTCCCCATACCCTAACCCTAACCCTAACCCGAATCCTAACCCTGACCCTCACCTGAAGCCTTACCCTCACCCGTGCCCTAATCTTAACCAGGACACTAACACTAACCCTTGCCCTCACACGAACGCTAACCCTTAAGCACTGTCGTACCCTAAGCTGTACCCTAATCCCTCTGCATTCCTTAACCCTAACACTAACCCTAACCCTAACCCTAACCTTAACCCTAACCCTAACCCTAACCCTAACCAATGCCCTAATCTTAACCAGTACACAAACACTAACTCATGCCCTCAAACGTACGCTAACCCTTAAACATTGTCGTACCCTATCCTGTACCCTAATCCCTCCCCATTCCCTAACCCTAACCCTAAGCGAAACCCTGAACGTGACCCTTTTCCGAGGCCTTACCCTCATCGGTGCCGTTGTCTTAACCAGTACACCAACACTAACTCGTGCCCTCACACTTACGCTAACCCTTAAGCATTGTCGTACCCTAACCTGTACCCTAATCCCTCTCCATTCCCTAACCCTAACCCTAACCCGAATCCTAACCCTGACCCTCACCCGAAGCCTTACCCTCACCCGTGCCCTAATCTTAACCAGGACACCAAGACTAACTCGTGCCCTCAAACGTACGCTAACACTAAACCGCAGCGGTACCCTAACCTGTACCCTAATCCCTCTCCATTCCCTAACCCTAACCCTAACCTGAAACCTAACCATGACACTCACCCGAAACTTTACCCTCACCCGTGTCCTAATTTTAACCAGTACATCAACACTAACCCATGCCCTCTAACGTACGCCAACCCTAAGCCATTGCCGTACCCTAACCTGTACCCTAATCAATCCCCATTCCCTAACCCTAACCCTAACCCTAACCCTTAACGTGACCCTCTTCCGAGGCCTTACCCTCACCCGTGCCCTAATCTTAAGCAGTACACTAACATTAACTAGTGACCTCACACGTACGCTAAACCTTAAGCGTTGTGGTACCCTAAACTGTGCCCTAATATCTCCCCATTCCCTAATCCTAACCCTAACCCGAATTCTATCCCTGACCCTCACCCGAAACCTTACCCTCACCCGTGTCCTAATCTTAACCAGGACACCAACACTAACTTGTGCCCTCACACGTACGCTAACCCTTAATCGTTGTCGTACCCTAAACTGTACCCTAATCCCTCCCCATTCCCCAACCCTAACCCTAACACGAATCCTAACCCTGACCCTCACCTGAAGCCTTACCCTCACCCGTGCCCTAATCTTAACCAGGACACTAACACTAACCCTTGCCCTCACACGAACGCTAACCCTTAAGCACTGTCGTACCCTAAGCTGTACCCTAATGCCTCTGCATTCCTTAACCCTAACCTTAAACCGAATCCTATCCCTGACCCTCACCCGAAGCCTTACCCTCACCCGTGCCCTAATCTTAACCAGGACACCAACACTAACTCGTGCCCTCACACGTACGGTAAACCTTAAGCGTTGTCGTACCCTAAATTTTACCCTAATCCCTCCCCATTCCTTAACCTTAACCCTAACCCCATCCCTAAACCTGACCCACTTCCGATGCCCTACCCTAACCAATGCCCTAATCTTAACCAGTACACAAACACTAACTCATGCCCTCAAACGTACGCTAACCCTTAAGCATTGTCGTACCCTATCCTGTAACCTAATCCCTCCACATTCCCTAACCCTAACCCTAAGCGAAACCCTGAACGTGACCCTTTTCCGACGCCTTACCCTCATCGGTGCCGTTGTCTTAACCAGTACACCAACACTAACTCGTGCCCTCACACTTACGTTAACCCTTAAGCATTGTCGTACCCTAACCTGTACCCTAATCCCTCTCCATTCCCTAATCCTAACCCTAACCCGAATCCTAACCCTGACCCTCACCCGAAGCCTTACCCTCACCCGTGCCCTAATCTTAACCAGGACACCAAGACTAACTCGTGCCCTCACACGTACGCTAACACTAAACCGCAGCGGTACCCTAAGCTGTACCCTAATCCCTCTCCATTCCCTAACCCTAACCCTAACCTGAAACCTAACCATGACACTCACCCGAAACTTTACCCTCACCCGTGTCCTAATTTTAACCAGTACATCAACACTAACCCATGCCCTCTAACGTACGCCAACCCTAAGCCATTGCCGTACCCTAACCTGTACCCTAATCAATCCCCATTCCCTAACCCTAACCCTAACCCTAACCCTTAACGTGACCCTCTTCCGAGGCCTTACCCTCACCCGTGCCCTAATCTTAAGCAGTACACTAACACTAACTAGTGACCTCACACGTACGCTAAACCTTAAGCGTTGTGGTACCCTAAACTGTGCCCTAATATCTCCCCATTCCCTAATCCTAACCCTAACCCGAATTCTATCCCTGACCCTCACCCGAAACCTTACCCTCACCCGTGTCCTAATCTTAACCAGGACACCAACACTAACTTGTGCCCTCACACGTACGTTAACCCTTAATCGTTGTCGTACCCTAAACTGTACCCTAATCCCTCCCCATTCCCCAACCCTAACCCTAACACGAATCCTAACCCTGACCCTCACCTGAAGCCTTACCCTCACCCGTGCCCTAATCTTAACCAGGACACTAACACTAACCCTTGCCCTCACACGAGCGCTAACCCTTAAGCACTGTCGTACCCTAAGCTGTACCCTAATGCCTCTGCATTCCTTAAACCTAACCTTAAACCGAATCCTATCCCTGACCCTCACCCGAAGCCTTACCCTCACCCGTGCCCTAATCTTAACCAGGACACCAACACTAACTCGTGCCCTCACACGTACGCTAAACCTTAAGCGTTGTCGTACCCTAAATTTTACCCTAATCCCTCCCCATTCCTTAACCTTAACCCTAACCCCATCCCTAAACCTGACCCACTTCCGATGCCCTACCCTAACCAATGCCCTAATCTTAACCAGTACACAAACACTAACTCATGCCCTCAAACGTACGCTAACCCTTAAGCATTGTCGTACCCTATCCTGTAACCTAATCCCTCCACATTCCCTAACCCTAACCCTAAGCGAAACCCTAAACGTGACCCTTTTCCGAGGCCTTACCCTCATCGGTGCCGTTGTCTTAACCAGTACACCAACACTAACTCGTGCCCTCACACTTACGCTAACCCTTAAGCATTGTCGTACCCTAACCTGTACCCTAATCCCTCTCCATTCCCTAACCCTAACCCTAACCCGAATCCTAACCCTGACCCTCACCCGAAGCCTTACCCTCACCCGTGCCCTAATCTTAACCAGGACACCAAGACTAACTCGTGCCCTCAAATGTACGCTAACACTAAACCGCAGCGGTACCCTAACCTGTATCCTAATCCCTCTCCATTCCCTAACCCTAACCCTAACGTGAAACCTAACCATGACACTCACCCGAAACTTTACCCTCACCCGTGTCCTAATTTTAACCAGTACATCAACACTAACCCATGCCCTCTAACGTACGCCAACCCTAAGCCATTGCCGTACCCTAACCTGTACCCTAATCAATCCCCATTCCCTAACCCTAAACCTAAACCTTAACGTGACCCTCTTCCGAGGCCTTACCCTCACCCGTGCCCTAATCGTAAGCAGTACACTAACACTAACTAGTGACCTCACATGTACGCTAAACCTTAAGCGTTGTGGTACCCTAAACTGTGCCCTAATATCTCCCCATTGCCTAACCCTAACCCTAACCCGAATTCTATCCCTGACCCTCACCCGAAACCTTACCCTCACCCGTGCCCTAATCTTAACCAGGACACCAACACTAACTTGTGCCCTCACACGTACGTTAACCCTTAATCGTTGTCGTACCCTAAACTGTACCCTAATCCCTCCCCATACCCTAACCCTAACCCTAACCCGAATCCTAACCCTGACCCTCACCTGAAGCCTTACCCTCACCCGTGCCCTAATCTTAACCAGGACACTAACACTAACCCTTGCCCTCACACGAACGCTAACCCTTAAGCACTGTCGTACCCTAAGCTGTACCCTAATCCCTCTGCATTCCTTAACCCTAACACTAACCCTAACCCTAACCCTAACCTTAACCCTAACCCTAACCCTAACCCTAACCAATGCCCTAATCTTAACCAGTACACAAACACTAACTCATGCCCTCAAACGTACGCTAACCCTTAAACATTGTCGTACCCTATCCTGTACCCTAATCCCTCCCCATTCCCTAACCCTAACCCTAAGCGAAACCCTGAACGTGACCCTTTTCCGAGGCCTTACCCTCATCGGTGCCGTTGTCTTAACCAGTACACCAACACTAACTCGTGCCCTCACACTTACGCTAACCCTTAAGCATTGTCGTACCCTAACCTGTACCCTAATCCCTCTCCATTCCCTAACCCTAACCCTAACCCGAATCCTAACCCTGACCCTCACCCGAAGCCTTACCCTCACCCGTGCCCTAATCTTAACCAGGACACCAAGACTAACTCGTGCCCTCAAACGTACGCTAACACTAAACCGCAGCGGTACCCTAACCTGTACCCTAATCCCTCTCCATTCCCTAACCCTAACCCTAACCTGAAACCTAACCATGACACTCACCCGAAACTTTACCCTCACCCGTGTCCTAATTTTAACCAGTACATCAACACTAACCCATGCCCTCTAACGTACGCCAACCCTAAGCCATTGCCGTACCCTAACCTGTACCCTAATCAATCCCCATTCCCTAACCCTAACCCTAACCCTAACCCTTAACGTGACCCTCTTCCGAGGCCTTACCCTCACCCGTGCCCTAATCTTAAGCAGTACACTAACACTAACTAGTGACCTCACACGTACGCTAAACCTTAAGCGTTGTGGTACCCTAAACTGTGCCCTAATATCTCCCCATTCCCTAATCCTAACCCTAACCCGAATTCTATCCCTGACCCTCACCCGAAACCTTACCCTCACCCGTGTCCTAATCTTAACCAGGACACCAACACTAACTTGTGCCCTCACACGTACGCTAACCCTTAATCGTTGTCGTACCCTAAACTGTACCCTAATCCCTCCCCATTCCCCAACCCTAACCCTAACACGAATCCTAACCCTGACCCTCACCTGAAGCCTTACCCTCACCCGTGCCCTAATCTTAACCAGGACACTAACACTAACCCTTGCCCTCACACGAACGCTAACCCTTAAGCACTGTCGTACCCTAAGCTGTACCCTAATGCCTCTGCATTCCTTAACCCTAACCTTAAACCGAATCCTATCCCTGACCCTCACCCGAAGCCTTACCCTCACCCGTGCCCTAATCTTAACCAGGACACCAACACTAACTCGTGCCCTCACACGTACGGTAAACCTTAAGCGTTGTCGTACCCTAAATTTTACCCTAATCCCTCCCCATTCCTTAACCTTAACCCTAACCCCATCCCTAAACCTGACCCACTTCCGATGCCCTACCCTAACCAATGCCCTAATCTTAACCAGTACACAAACACTAACTCATGCCCTCAAACGTACGCTAACCCTTAAGCATTGTCGTACCCTATCCTGTAACCTAATCCCTCCACATTCCCTAACCCTAACCCTAAGCGAAACCCTGAACGTGACCCTTTTCCGACGCCTTACCCTCATCGGTGCCGTTGTCTTAACCAGTACACCAACACTAACTCGTGCCCTCACACTTACGTTAACCCTTAAGCATTGTCGTACCCTAACCTGTACCCTAATCCCTCTCCATTCCCTAATCCTAACCCTAACCCGAATCCTAACCCTGACCCTCACCCGAAGCCTTACCCTCACCCGTGCCCTAATCTTAACCAGGACACCAAGACTAACTCGTGCCCTCAAATGTACGCTAACACTAAACCGCAGCGGTACCCTAACCTGTATCCTAATCCCTCTCCATTCCCTAACCCTAACCCTAACCTGAAACCTAACCATGACACTCACCCGAAACTTTACCCTCACCCGTGTCCTAATTTTAACCAGTACATCAACACTAACCCATGCCCTCTAACGTACGCCAACCCTAAGCCATTGCCGTAGCCTAACCTGTACCCTAATCAATCCCCATTCCCTAACCCTAAACCTAAACCTTAACGTGACCCTCTTCCGAGGCCTTACCCTCACCCGTGCCCTAATCGTAAGCAGTACACTAACACTAACTAGTGACCTCACACGTACGCTAAACCTTAAGCGTTGTGGTACCCTAACCTGTGCCCTAATATCTCCCCATTGCCTAACCCTAACCCTAACCCGAATTCTATCCCTGACCCTCACCCGAAACCTTACCCTCACCCGTGCCCTAATCTTAACCAGGACACCAACACTAACTTGTGCCCTCACACGTACGTTAACCCTTAATCGTTGTCGTACCCTAAACTGTACCCTAATCCCTCCCCATACCCTAACCCTAACCCTAACCCGAATCCTAACCCTGACCCTCACCTGAAGCCTTACCCTCACCCGTGCCCTAACCTTAACCAGGACACTAACACTAACCCTTGCCCTCACACGAACGCTAACCCTTAAGCACTGTCGTACCCTAAGCTGTACCCTAATCCCTCTGCATTCCTTAACCCTAACCCTAACCCTAACCCTAACCCTAACCTTAACCCTAACCCTAACCCTAACCCTAAACCTAACCCTAACCAATGCCCTAATCTTAACCAGTACACAAACACTAACTCATGCCCTCAAACGTACGCTAACCCTTAAGCATTGTCGTACCCTATCCTGTACCCTAATCCCTCCCCATTCCCTAACCCTAACCCTAAGCGAAACCCTGAACGTGACCCTTTTCCGAGGCCTTACCCTCATCGGTGCCGTTGTCTTAACCAGTACACCAACACTAACTCGTGCCCTCACACTTACGCTAACCCTTAAGCATTGTCGTACCCTAACCTGTACCCAAATCCCTCTCCATTCCCTAACCCTAACCCTAACCCGAATCCTAACCCTGACCCTCACCCGAAGCCTTACCCTCACCCGTGCCCTAATCTTAACCAGGACACCAAGACTAACTCGTGCCCTCAAACGTACGCTAACACTAAACCGCAGCGGTACCCTAAACTGTACCCTAATCCCTCTCCATTCCCTAACCCTAACCCTAACCTGAAACCTAACCATGACACTCACCCGAAACTTTACCCTCACCCGTGTCCTAATTTTAACCAGTACATCAACACTAACCCATGCCCTCTAACGTACGCCAACCCTAAGCCATTGCCGTAGCCTAACCTGTACCCTAATCAATCCCCATTCCCTAACCCTAACCCTAACCCTAACCCTTAACGTGACCCTCTTCCGAGGCCTTACCCTCACCCGTGCCCTAATCGTAAGCAGTACACTAACACTAACTAGTGACTTCACACGTACGCTAAACCTTAAGCGTTGTGGTACCCTAAACTGTGCCCTAATATCTCCCCATTCCCTAACCCTAACCCTAACCCGAATTCTATCCCTGACCCTCACCCGAAACCTTACCCTCACCTGTTCCCTAATCTTAACAAGGGCACCAACACTAACTTGTGCCCTCACACGTACGCTAACCCTTAATCGTTGTCGTACCCTAAACTGTACCCTAATCCCTCCCCATTCCCTAACCCTAACCCTAACCCGAATCCTAACCCTGACCCTCACCTGAAGCCTTACCCTCACCCGTGCCCTAATCTTAACCAGGACACTAACACTAAACCTTGCCCTCACACGAACGCTAACCCTTAAGCACTGTCGTACCCTATGCTGTACCCTAATCCCTCTGCATTCCTTAACCCTAACCCTAACCCGAATCCTAACCCTGACCCTCACCCGAAGCCTTACCCTCACCCGTGCCCTAATCTGAACCAGGACACCAACACTAACTCGTGCCCTCACACGTACGCTAAACCTTAAGCGTTGTCGTACCCTAAATTGTACCCTAATCCCTCCCCATTCCTTAACCCTAAACCTAACCCCATCCCTAAACCTGACCCACTTCCGATGCCCTACCCTAACCAATGCCCTAATATTAACCAGTACACAAACACTAACTCATGCCCTCAAACGTACGCTAACCCTTAAGCATTGTCGTACCCTATCCTGTACCCTAATCCCTCCCCATTCCCTAACCCTAACCCTAAGCGAAACCCTGAACGTGACCCTTTTCCGAGGCCTTACCCTTATCGGTGCCGTTGTCTTAACCAGTACACCAACACTAACTCGTGCCCTCACACTTACGCTAACCCTTAAGCATTGTCGTACCCTAAACTATACCCTAATCCCTCTCCATTCCCTAACCCTAACCCTAACCCGAATCCTAACCCTGACCCTCACCCGAAGCCTTACACTCACCCGTGCCCTAACCTTAACCAGGACACCAAGACTAACTCGTGCCCTCAAACGTACGCTAACACTAAACCGCAGCGGTACCCTAACCTGTACCCTAATCCCTCTCCATTCCCTAACCCTAACCCTAACCTGAAACCTAACCATGACACTGACCCGAAACTTTACCCTCACCCGTGTGTTAATTATAACCAGTACATCAACACTAACCCATGCCCTCTAACGTACGTCAACCCTAAGCCATTGCATACCCTCACCTGTACCCTAAACAATCCCCATTCCTTAACCCTAACCCTAACCCTAACCCTTAACGTGACCCTCTTCCAAGGCCTTACCCTCACCCGTGCCCTAATCGTAAGCAGTACACTAACTCTAACTTGTGACCTCACACGTACGCTAAACCTTAAGCGTTGTGGTACCCTAAACTGTGCCCTAATATCTCCCCATTCCCTAACCCTAACCCTAACCCGAATTCTATCCCTGACCCTCACCCGAAACCTTACCCTCACCCGTGCCCTAATCTTAACCAGGACACCAACACTAACTTGTGCCCTCACACCTACGCTAACCCTTAATCGTTGTCGGACCCTAAACTGTACCCTAATCCCTCCCCATTCCCTAACCCTAACCCTAACCCGAATCCTAACCCTGACCCTCACCTGAAGCCTTACCCTCACCCGTGCCCTAAACTTAACCAGGACACTAACACTAACCCTTGCCCTCACACGAATGCTAACCCTTAAGCACTGTCGTACCCTAAGCTGTACCCTGATCCCTCTGCATTTCTTAACCCTAACCCTAACCCGAATCCTAACCCTGACCCTCACCCGAAGCCTTACCCTCACCCGTGCCCTAATCTTAACCAGGACACCAACACTGACTCGTGCCCTCACACGTACGCTAAACCTTAAGATTTGTCGTACCCTAAATTGTACCCTAATCCCTCCCCATTCCTTAACCCTAACCCTAAAGCCATCCCTAAACCTGACCCACTTCCGATGCCCTACCCTAACCAATGCCCTAATCTTAACCAGTACACAAACACTAACTCATGCCCTCAAACGTACGCTACCCCTTAAGCATTGTCGTACCCTATCCTGTACCCTAATCCCTCCCCATTCCCTAACCCTAACCTTAAGCGAAACCCTGAACGTGACCCTTTTCTGAGGCCTTACCCTCATCGGTGCCGTTGTCTTAACCAGTACACCAACACTAACTCGTGCCCTCACACTTACGCTAACCCTTAAGCATTGTCGTTCCCTAACCTGTACCCTAATCCCTCTCCATTCCCTAACCCTAACCCTAACCCGAATCCTAACCCTGACCCTCACCCGAAGCCTTACCCTCACCCGTGCCCTAATCTTAACCAGGACACCAACACTAACTCGTGCCCTCACACGTACGCTAAACCTTAAGCGTTGTCGGACCCTAAATTGTACCCTAATCTCTCCCCATTCCTTAACCCTAACCCTAACCCCATCCCTAAACCTGACCCACTTCCGATGCCCTACCCTAACCAATGACCTAATCTTAACCAGTTCACAAACACTAACTCATGCCCTCACACTTACGCTAACCCTTAAGCATTGTCGTACCCTAACCTGTACCCTAATCCCTCTCCATTCCCTAACGCTAACCCTAACCCGAATACTAACCCAGACCCTCACCCGAAGCCTTACCCTCACCCGTGCCCTAATCTTAACCAGGACACCAAGACTAACTCGTGCCCTCAAACGTACGCTAACACTAAACCGCAGCGGTACCCTAAGCTGTACCCTAATCCCTCTGCATTCCCTAACCCTAACCCTAACCCTAACCCTAACCCTAACCTTAACCCTAACCCTAACCCTAACCCTAAACCTAACCCTAACCAATGCCCTAATCTTAACCAGTACACAAACACTAACTCATGCCCTCAAACGTACGCTAACCCTTAAGCATTGTCGTACCCTATCCTGTACCCTAATCCCTCCCCATTCCCTAACCCTAACCCTAAGCGAAACCCTGAACGTGACCCTTTTCCGAGGCCTTACCCTCATCGGTGCCGTTGTCTTAACCAGTACACCAACACTAACTCGTGCCCTCACACTTACGCTAACCCTTAAGCATTGTCGTACCCTAACCTGTACCCTAATCCCTCTCCATTCCCTAACCCTAACCCTAACCCGAATCCTAACCCTGACCCTCACCCGAAGCCTTACCCTCACCCATGCCCTAATCTTAACCAGGACACCAAGACTAACTCGTGCCCTCAAACGTACGCTAACACTAAACCGCAGCGGTACCCTAAACTGTACCCTAATCCCTCTCCATTCCCTAACCCTAACCCTAACCTGAAACCTAACCATGACACTCACCCGAAACTTTACCCTCACCCGTGTCCTAATTTTAACCAGTACATCAACACTAACCCATGCCCTCTAACGTACGCCAACCCTAAGCCATTGCCGTAGCCTACCCTGTACCCTAATCAATCCCCATTCCCTAACCCTAACCCTAACCCAACCCTTAACGTGACCCTCTTCCGAGGCCTTACCCTCACCCGTGCCCTAATCGTAAGCAGTACACTAACACTAACTAGTGACTTCACACGTACGCTAAACCTTAAGCGTTGTGGTACCCTAAACTGTGCCCTAATATCTCCCCATTCCCTAACCCTAACCCTAACCCGAATTCTATCCCTGACCCTCACCCGAAACCTTACCCTCACCCGTTCCCTAATCTTAACAAGGGCACCAACACTAACTTGTGCCCTCACACGTACGCTAACCCTTGATCGTTGTCGTACCCTAAACTGTACCCTAATCCCTCCCCATTCCCTAACCCTAACCCTAACCCGAATCCTAACCCTGACCCTCACCTGAAGCCTTACCCTCACCCGTGCCCTAATCTTAACCAGGACACTAACACTAAACCTTGCCCTCACACGAACGCTAACCCTTAAGCACTGTCGTACCCTATGCTGTACCCTAATCCCTCTGCATTCCTTAACCCTAACCCTAACCCGAATCCTAACCCTGACCCTCACCCGAAGCCTTACCCTCACCCGTGCCCTAATCTGAACCAGGACACCAACACTAACTCGTGCCCTCACACGTACGCTAAACCTTAAGCGTTGTCGTACCCTAAATTGTACCCTAATCCCTCCCCATTCCTTAACCCTAAACCTAACCCCATCCCTAAACCTGACCCACTTCCGATGCCCTACCCTAACCAATGCCCTAATATTAACCAGTACACAAACACTAACTCATGCCCTCAAACGTACGCTAACCCTTAAGCATTGTCGTACCCTATCCTGTACCCTAATCCCTCCCCATTCCCTAACCCTAACCCTAAGCGAAACCCTGAACGTGACCCTTTTCCGAGGCCTTACCCTTATCGGTGCCGTTGTCTTAACCAGTACACCAACACTAACTCGTGCCCTCACACTTACGCTAACCCTTAAGCATTGTCGTACCCTAAACTATACCCTAATCCCTCTCCATTCCCTAACCCTAACCCTAACCCGAATCCTAACCCTGACCCTCACCCGAAGCCTTACACTCACCCGTGCCCTAACCTTAACCAGGACACCAAGACTAACTCGTGCCCTCAAAGGTACGCTAACACTAAACCGCAGCGGTACCCTAACCTGTACCCTAATCCCTCTCCATTCCCTAACCCTAACCCTAACCTGAAACCTAACCATGACACTGACCCGAAACTTTACCCTCACCCGTGTGTTAATTATAACCAGTACATCAACACTAAACCATGCCCTCTAACGTACGTCAACCCTAAGCCATTGCATACCCTCACCTGTACCCTAAACAATCCCCATTCCTTAACCCTAACCCTAACCCTAACCCTTAACGTGACCCTCTTCCAAGGCCTTACCCTCACCCGTGCCCTAATCGTAAGCAGTACACTAACTCTAACTTGTGACCTCACACGTACGCTAAACCTTAAGCGTTGTGGTACCCTAAACTGTGCCCTAATATCTCCCCATTCCCTAACCCTAACCCTAACCCGAATTCTATCCCTGACCCTCACCCGAAACCTTACCCTCACCCGTGCCCTAATCTTAACCAGGACACCAACACTAACTTGTGCCCTCACACCTACGCTAACCCTTAATCGTTGTCGTACCCTAAACTGTACCCTAATCCCTCCCCATTCCCTAACCCTAACCCTAACCCGAATCCTAACCCTGACCCTCACCTGAAGCCTTACCCTCACCCGTGCCCTAAACTTAACCAGGACACTAACATTAACCCTTGCCCTCACACGAACGCTAACCCTTAAGCACTGTCGTACCCTAAGCTGTACCCTGATCCCTCTGCATTCCTTAACCCTAACCCTAACCCGAATCCTAACCCTGACCCTCACCCGAAGCCTTACCCTCACCCGTGCCCTAATCTTAACCTGGACACCAACACTGACTCGTGCCCTCACACGTACGCTAAACCTTAAGATTTGTCGTACCCTAAATTGTAACCTAATCCCTCCCCATTCCTTAACCCTAACCCTAAAGCCATCCCTAAACCTGACCCACTTCCGATGCCCTACCCTAACCAATGCCCTAATCTTAACCAGTACACAAACACTAACTCATGCCCTCAAACGTACGCTAACCCTTAAGCATTGTCGTACCCTATCCTGTACCCTAATCCCTCCCCATTCCCTAACTCTAACCCTAAGCGAAACCCTGAACGTGACCCTTTTCTGAGGCCTTACCCTCATCGGTGCCGTTGTCTTAACCAGTACACCAACACTAACTCGTGCCCTCACACTTACGCTAACCCTTAAGCATTGTCGTTCCCTAACCTGTAACCTAATCCCTCTCCATTCACTAACCCTAACCCTAACCCGAATCCTAACCCTGACCCTCACCCGAAGCCTTACCCTCACCCGTGCCCTAATCTTAACCAGGACACCAACACTAACTCGTGCCCTCACACGTACGCTAAACCTTAAGCGTTGTCGGACCCTAAATTGTACCCTAATCCCTCCCCATTCCTTAACCCTAACCCTAACCCCATCCCTAAACCTGACCCACTTCCGATGCCCTACCCTAACCAATGACCTAATCTTAACCAGTTCACAAACACTAACTCATGCCCTCACACTTACGCTAACCCTTAAGCATTGTCGTACCCTAACCTGTACCCTAATCCCTCTCCATTCCCTAACCCTAACCCTAACCCGAATACTAACCCAGACCCTCACCCGAAGCCTTACCCTCACCCGTGCCCTAATCTTAACCAGGACACCAAGACTAACTCGTGCCCTCAAACGTACGCTAACACTAAACCGTAGCGGTACCCTAACCTGTACCCTAATCCCTCTCCATTCCCTAACCCTAACCCTAACCTGAAACCTAACCATGACACTCACCCGAAACTTTACCCTCACCCGTGTCCTAATTTTAACCAGTACATCAACACTAACCCATGCCCTCTAACGTACGCCAACCCTAAGCCATTGCCGTACCCTGACCTGTACCCTAATCAATCCCCATTCCCTAACCCTAACCCTAACCCTAACCCTTAACGTGACCCTCTTCCAAGGCCTTACCCTCACCCGTGCCCTAATCGTAAGCAGTACACTAACTCTAACTAGTGACCTCACACGTACGCTAAACCTTAAGGGTTGTGGTCCCCTAAACTGTGCCCTAATATCTCCCCATTCACTAACCCTAACCCTAACCCTAACCCGAATTCTATCCCTGACCCTCACCCGAAACCTTACCCTCACCCGTGCCCTAATCTTAACCAGGACACCAACACTAACTTGTGCCCTCACACGTACGCTAACCCTTAATCGTTGTCGAACCCTAAACTGTACCCTAATCCCTCCCCATTCCCTAACCCTAACCCTAACCCGAATCCTAACCCTGACCCTCACCTGAAGCCTTACCCTCACCCGTGCCCTAATCTTAACCAGGACACTAACACTAACCCTTGCCCTGAAACGAACGCTAACCCTTAAGCACTGTCGAACCCTAAGCTGTACCCTGATCCCTCTGCATTCCTTAACCCTAACCCTAACCCGAATCCTAACCCTGACCCTCACCCGAAGCCTTACCCTCACCCGTGCCCTAATCTTAACCAGGACACCAACACTGACTCGTGCCCTCACACGTACGCTAAACCTTAAGATTTGTCGTACCCTAAATTGTACCCTAATCCCTCCCCATTCCTTAACCCTAACCCTAAAGCCATCCCTAAACCTGACCCACTTCCGATGCCCTACCCTAACCAATGCCCTAATCTTAACCAGTACACAAACACTAACTCATGCCCTCAAACGTACGCTACCCCTTAAGCATTGTCGTACCCTATCCTGTACCCTAATCCCTCCCCATTCCCTAACCCTAACCTTAAGCGAAACCCTGAACGTGACCCTTTTCTGAGGCCTTACCCTCATCGGTGCCGTTGTCTTAACCAGTACACCAACACTAACTCGTGCCCTCACACTTACGCTAACCCTTAAGCATTGTCGTTCCCTAACCTGTACCCTAATCCCTCTCCATTCCCTAACCCTAACCCTAACCCGAATCCTAACCCTGACCCTCACCCGAAGCCTTACCCACACCCGTGCCCTAATCTTAACCAGGACACCAACACTAACTCGTGCCCTCACACGTACGCTAAACCTTAAGCGTTTTCGGACCCTAAATTGTACCCTAATCTCTCCCCATTCCTTAACCCTAACCCTAACCCCATCCCTAAACCTGACCCACTTCCGATGCCCTACCCTAACCAATGACCTAATCTTAACCAGTTCACAAACACTAACTCATGCCCTCACACTTACGCTAACCCTTAAGCATTGTCGTACCCTAACCTGTACCCTAATCCCTCTCCATTCCCTAACCCTAACCCTAACCCGAATACTAACCCAGACCCTCACCCGAAGCCTTACCCTCACCCGTGCCCTAATCTTAACCAGGACACCAAGACTAACTCGTGCCCTCAAACGTACGCTAACACTAAACCGCAGCGGTACCCTAAGCTGTACCCTAATCCCTCTGCATTCCCTAACCCTAACCCTAACCCTAACCCTAACCCTAACCTTAACCCTAACCCTAACCCTAACCCTAAACCTAACCCTAACCAATGCCCTAATCTTAACCAGTACACAAACATTAACTCATGCCCTCAAACGTACGCTAACCCTTAAGCATTGTCGTACCCTATCCTGTACCCTAATCCCTCCCCATTCCCTAACCCTAACCCTAAGCGAAACCCTGAACGTGACCCTTTTCCGAGGCCTTACCCTCATCGGTGCCGTTGTCTTAACCAGTACACCAACACTAACTCGTGCCCTCACACTTACGCTAACCCTTAAGCATTGTCGTACCCTAACCTGTACCCTAATCCCTCTCCATTCCCTAACCCTAACCCTAACCCGAATCCTAACCCTGACCCTCACCCGAAGCCTTACCCTCACCCATGCCCTAATCTTAACCAGGACACCAAGACTAACTCGTGCCCTCAAACGTACGCTAACACTAAACCGCAGCGGTACCCTAAACTGTACCCTAATCCCTCTCCATTCCCTAACCCTAACCCTAACCTGAAACCTAACCATGACACTCACCCGAAACTTTACCCTCACCCGTGTCCTAATTTTAACCAGTACATCAACACTAACCCATGCCCTCTAACGTACGCCAACCCTAAGCCATTGCCGTAGCCTAACCTGTACCCTAATCAATCCCCATTCCCTAACCCTAACCCTAACCCAACCCTTAACGTGACCCTCTTCCGAGGCCTTACCCTCACCCGTGCCCTAATCGTAAGCAGTACACTAACACTAACTAGTAACTTCACACGTACGCTAAACCTTAAGCGTTGTGGTACCCTAAACTGTGCCCTAATATCTCCCCATTCCCTAACCCTAACCCTAACCCGAATTCTATCCCTGACCCTCACCCGAAACCTTACCCTCACCCGTTCCCTAATCTTAACAAGGGCACCAACACTAACTTGTGCCCTCACACGTACGCTAACCCTTAATCGTTGTCGTACCCTAAACTGTACCCTAATCCCTCCCCATTCCCTAACCCTAACCCTAACCCGAATCCTAACCCTGACCCTCACCTGAAGCCTTACCCTCACCCGTGCCCTAATCTTAACCAGGACACTAACACTAAACCTTGCCCTCACACGAACGCTAACCCTTAAGCACTGTCGTACCCTATGCTGTACCCTAATCCCTCTGCATTCCTTAACCCTAACCCTAACCCGAATCCTAACCCTGACCCTCACCCGAAGCCTTACCCTCACCCGTGCCCTAATCTGAACCAGGACACCAACACTAACTCGTGCCCTCACACGTACGCTAAACCTTAAGCGTTGTCGTACCCTAAATTGTACCCTAATCCCTCCCCATTCCTTAACCCTAAACCTAACCCCATCCCTAAACCTGACCCACTTCCGATGCCCTACCCTAACCAATGCCCTAATATTAACCAGTACACAAACACTAACTCATGCCCTCAAACGTACGCTAACCCTTAAGCATTGTCGTACCCTATCCTGTACCCTAATCCCTCCCCATTCCCTAACCCTAACCCTAAGCGAAACCCTGAACGTGACCCTTTTCCGAGGCCTTACCCTTATCGGTGCCGTTGTCTTAACCAGTACACCAACACTAACTCGTGCCCTCACACTTACGCTAACCCTTAAGCATTGTCGTACCCTAAACTATACCCTAATCCCTCTCCATTCCCTAACCCTAACCCTAACCCGAATCCTAACCCTGACCCTCACCCGAAGCCTTACACTCACCCGTGCCCTAACCTTAACCAGGACACCAAGACTAACTCGTGCCCTCAAACGTACGCTAACACTAAACCGCAGCGGTACCCTAACCTGTACCCTAATCCCTCTCCATTCCCTAACCCTAACCCTAACCTGAAACCTAACCATGACACTGACCCGAAACTTTACCCTCACCCGTGTGTTAATTATAACCAGTACATCAACACTAACCCATGCCCTCTAACGTACGTCAACCCTAAGCCATTGCATACCCTCACATGTACCCTAAACAATCCCCATTCCTTAACCCTAACCCTAACCCTAACCCTTAACGTGACCCTCTTCCAAGGCCTAACACTCACCCGTGCCCTAATCGTAAGCAGTACACTAACTCTAACTTGTGACCTCACACGTACGCTAAACCTTAAGCGTTGTGGTACCCTAAACTGTGCCCTAATATCTCCCCATTCCCTAACCCTAACCCTAACCCGAATTCTATCCCTGACCCTCACCCGAAACCTTACCCTCACCCGTGCCCTAATCTTAACCAGGACACCAACACTAACTTGTGCCCTCACACCTACGCTAACCCTTAATCGTTGTCGTACCCTAAACTGTACCCTAATCCCTCCCCATTCCCTAACCCTAACCCTAACCCGAATCCTAACCCTGACCCTCACCTGAAGCCTTACCCTCACCCGTGCCCTAAACTTAACCAGGACACTAACACTAACCCTTGCCCTCACACGAACGCTAACCCTTAAGCACTGTCGTACCCTAAGCTTTACCCTGATCCCTCTGCATTCCTTAACCCTAACCCTAACCCGAATCCTAACCCTGACCCTCACCCGAAGCCTTACCCTCACCCGTGCCCTAATCTTAACCTGGACACCAACACTGACTCGTGCCCTCACACGTACGCTAAACCTTAAGATTTGTCGTACCCTAAATTGTAACCTAATCCCTCCCCATTCCTTAACCCTAACCCTAAAGCCATCCCTAAACCTGACCCACTTCCGATGCCCTACCCTAACCAATGCCCTAATCTTAACCAGTACACAAACACTAACTCATGCCCTCAAACGTACGCTAACCCTTAAGCATTGTCGTACCCTATCCTGTACCCTAATCCCTCCCCATTCCCTAACCCTAACCCTAAGCGAAACCCTGAACGTGACCCTTTTCTGAGGCCTTACCCTCATCGGTGCCGTTGTCTTAACCAGTACACCAACACTAACTCGTGCCCTCACACTTACGCTAACCCTTAAGCATTGTCGTTCCCTAACCTGTACCCTAATCCCTCTCCATTCACTAACCCTAACCCTAACCCGAATCCTAACCCTGACCCTCACCCGAAGCCTTACCCTCACCCGTGCCCTAATCTTAACCAGGACACCAACACTAACTCGTGCCCTCACACGTACGCTAAACCTTAAGCGTTGTCGGACCCTAAATTGTACCCTAATCCCTCCCCATTCCTTAACCCTAACCCTAACCCCATCCCTAAACCTGACCCACTTCCGATGCCCTACCCTAACCAATGACCTAATCTTAACCAGTTCACAAACACTAACTCATGCCCTCACACTTACGCTAACCCTTAAGCATTGTCGTACCCTAACCTGTACCCTAATCCCTCTCCATTCCCTAACCCTAACCCTAACCCGAATACTAACCCAGACCCTCACCCGAAGCCTTACCCTCACCCGTGCCCTAATCTTAACCAGGACACCAAGACTAACTCGTGCCCTCAAACGTACGCTAACACTAAACCGCAGCGGTACCCTAACCTGTACCCTAATCCCTCTCCATTCCCTAACCCTAACCCTAACCTGAAACCTAACCATGACACTCACCCGAAACTTTACCCTCACCCGTGTCCTAATTTTAACCAGTACATCAACACTAACCCATGCCCTCTAACGTACGCCAACCCTAAGCCATTGCCGTACCCTGACCTGTACCCTAATCAATCCCCATTCCCTAACCCTAACCTTAACCCTAACCCTTAACGTGACCCTCTTCCAAGGCCTTACCCTCACCCGTGCCCTAATCGTAAGCAGTACACTAACTCTAACTAGTGACCTCACACGTACGCTAAACCTTAAGGGTTGTGGTCCCCTAAACTGTGCCCTAATATCTCCCCATTCACTAACCCTAACCCTAACCCTAACCCGAATTCTATCCCTGACCCTCACCCGAAACCTTACCCTCACCCGTGCCCTAATCTTAACCAGGACACCAACACTAACTTGTGCCCTCACACGTACGCTAACCCTTAATCGTTGTCGAACCCTAAACTGTACCCTAATCCCTCCCCATTCCCTAACCCTAACCCTAACCCGAATCCTAACCCTGACCCTCACCTGAAGCCTTACCCTCACCCGTGCCCTAATCTTAACCAGGACACTAACACTAAACCTTGCCCTGAAACGAACGCTAACCCTTAAGCACTGTCGTACCCTAAGCTGTACCCTGATCCCTCTGCATTCCTTAACCCTAACCCTAACCCGAATCCTAACCCTGACCCTCACCCGAAGCCTTACCCTAACCCGTGCCCTAATCTTAACCAGGACACCAACACTAACTGGTGCCCTCACATGTACGCTAAACCTTAAGCGTTGTCGTACCCTAAATTGTACCCTAATCCCTCCCCATTCCTTAACCCTAACCCTAAAGCCATCCCTAAACCTGACCCACTTCCGATGCCTTACCCTAACCAATGCCCTAATCTTAACCAGTACACAAACACTAACTCATGCCCTCAAACGTACGCTAACCCTTAAGCATTGTCGTACCCTATCCTGTACCATAATCCCTCCCCATTCCCTAACCCTAACCCTAAGCGAAACCCTGAACGTGACCCTTTTCCGAGGCCTTACCCTTATCGGTGCCGTTGTCTTAACCAGTACACCAACACTAACTCGTGCCCTCACACTTACGCTAACCCTTAAGCATTGTCGTACCCTAACCTGTACCCTAATCCCTCTCCATTCCCTAACCCTAACCCTAACCCGAATCCTAACCCTGACCCTCACCCGAAGCCTTACCCTCACCCGTGCCCTAATCTTAACCAGGACACCAAGACTAACTCGTGCCCTCAAACGTACGCTAACACTAAACCGCAGCGGTACCCTAACCTGTACCCTAATCCCTCTCCATTCCCTAACCCTAACCCTAACCTGAAACTTAACCATGACACTCACCCGAAACTTTACCCTCACCCGTGTCCTAATTTTAACCAGTACATCAACACTAACCCATGCCCTCTAACGTACGCCAACCCTAAGCCATTGCCGTACCCTCACCTGTACCCTAATCAATCCCCATTCCCTAACCCTAACCCTAACCCTAACCCTTAACGTGACCCTCTTCCAAGGCCTTACCCTCACCCGTGCCCTAATCGTAAGCAGTACACTAACTCTAACTAGTCACCTCACACGTACGCTAAACCTTAAGCGTTGTGGTACTCTAAACTGTGCCCTAATATCTCCCCATTCCCTAACCCTAACCCTAACCCGAATTCTATCCCTGACCCTCACCCGAAACCTTACCTTCACCCGTGCCCTAATCTTAACCAGGACACCAACACTAACTTGTGCCCTCACACGTACGCTAACCCTTAATCGTTGTCGTACCCTAAACTGTACCCTAATCCCTCCCCATTCCCTAACCCTAACCCTAACCCGAATCCTAACCCTGACCCTCACCTGAAACCTTACCCTCACCCGTGCCCTAATCTTAACCAGGACACTAACACTAACCCTTGCCCTCACACGAACGCTAACCCTTAAGCACTGTCGAACCCTAAGCTGTACCCTGATCCCTCTGCATTCCTTAACCCTAACCCTAACCCGAATCCTAACCCTGACCCTCACCCGAAGCCTTACCCTCACCCGTGCCCTAATCTTAACCAGGACACCAACACTAACTCGTGCCCTCACACGTACGCTAAACCTTAAGCGTTGTCGTACCCTAAATTGTACCCTAATCCCTCCCCATTCCTTAACCCTAACCCTAAAGCCACCCCTAAACCTGACCCACTTCCGATGCCCTACCCTAACCAATGCCCTAATCTTAACCAGTACACAAACACTAACTCATGCCCTCAAACGTACGCTAACCCTTAAGCATTGTCGTACCCTATCCTGTACACTAATCCCTCCCCATTCCCTAACCCTAACCCTAAGCGAAACCCTGAACGTGACCCTTTTCCGAGGCCTTACCCTCATCGGTGCCGTTGTCTTAACCAGTACACCAACACTAACTCGTGCCCTCACACTTACGCTAACCCTTAAGCATTGTCGTACCCTAACCTGTACCCTAATCCCTCTCCATTCCCTAACCCTAACCCTAACCCGAATCCTAACCCTGACCCTCACCCGAAGCCTTACCCTCACCCGTGCCCTAATCTTAACCAGGACACCAACACTAACTCGTGCCCTGACACGTACGCTAAACCTTAAGGGTTGTCGTAGCCTAAATTGTACCCTATTCCCACCCCATTCCTTAACCCTAACCCTAAACCCATCCCTAAACCTGACCCACTTCCGATGCCCTACCCTAACCAATGCCCTAATCTTAACCAGTACACAAACACTAACTCATGCCCTCACACTTACTCTAACCCTTAAGCATTCTCGTACCCTAACCTGTACCCTAATCCCTCTACGTTCCCTAACCCTAACCCTAACCCGAATCCTAACCCTGACCCTCACCCGAAGTCTTACCCTCACCCGTGCCCTAATCTTAACCAGGACACCAAGACTAACTTGTGCCCTCAAACGTACGCTAACACTAAACCGCAGCGGTACCCTAACCTGTACCCTAATCCCTCTCCATTCCCTAACCCTAACCCTAACCTGAAAGCTAACCATGACACTCACCCGAAACTTTACCCACACCCGTGTCCTAATTTTAACCAGTACATCAACACTAACCCATGCCCTCTAACGTACGCCGAACCTAAGCCATTGCCGTACCCTAACCTGTACCCTAATCAATCCCCATTCCCTAACCCTAACCCTAACCCTAACCTTTAACGTGACCCACTTCCGAGGCCTTACCCTCACTCGTGCCCTAATCCTAAGCAGTACACTAACACTAACTAGTGACCTCACACGTACGCTAAACCTTAAGCGTTGTGGTACCCTAAACTGTGCCCTAATATCTCCCCATTACCTAACCCTAACCCTAACCCGAATTCTATCCCTGACCCTCACCGGAAACCTTACCCTCACCCGTGCCCTAATCTTAACCAGGACACCAACACTAACTTGTGCCCTCACACGTACGCTAACCCTTAATCGTTGTCGTACCCTAAACTGTACCCTAATCCCTCCCCATTCCCTAACCCTAACCCTAACCCGAATCCTAACCCTGACCCTCACCTGAAGCCTTACCCTCACCCGTGCCCTAATCTTAACCAGGACACTAACACTAACCCTTGCCCTCACACGAACGCTAACCCTTAAGCACTGTCGTACTCTAAGCTGTACCCTAATCCCTCTGCATTCCTTAACCCTAACCCTAACCCGAATCCTAACCCTGACCCTCACCCGAAGCCTTACCCTCACCCGTGCCCTAATCTTAACCAGGACACGAACACTAACTCGTGCTCACACACGTACACTAAACCTTAAGCGTTGTCGTACCGTAAATTGTACCCTAATCCCTCCACATTCCTTAACCCGAACCCTAACCCCATCCCTAAACCTGACCCACTTCCGATGCCCTACCCTAACCAATGCCCTATCTTCAACCAGTACACAAAGACTAACTCATGCCCTCAAACGAACGCTAACCCTTAAGCATTGTCGTACCCTATCCTGTACCCTAATCCCTCCCCATTCCCTAACCCTAACCCTAAGCGAAACCCTGAACGTGACCCTTTTCCGAGGCCTTACCCTCATCGGTGCCCTTGTCTTAACCAGTACACCAACACTAACTCGTGCCCTCACACTTACGCTAACACTTAAGCATTGTCGTACACTAACATGTACCCTAATCCCTCTCCATTCCCTAACCCTAACCCTAACCCGAATCCTAACCCTGACACTCACCCGAAGCCTTACCCTCACCCGTGCCCTAATCTTAACCAGGACACCAAGACTAACTCGTGCCCTCAAACGTACGCTAACACTAAACCGCAGCGGTACCCTAACCTGTACCCTATTCCCTCTCCATTCCCTAACCCTAACCCTAACCTGAAACCTAACCATGACACTCACCCGAAACTTTACCCTCACCCGTGTCCTAATTTTAACCAGTACATCAACACTAACCCATGCCCTCTAACTTACGCTAACCCTAAGCCATTGCCGTACCCTAACCTGTACCCTAATCAATCCCCATTCCCTAACCCTAACCCTAACCCTAACCCTTAACGTGACCCTCTTCCGAGGCCTTACCCTCACCCGTGCCCTAATCGTAAGCAGTACACTAACACTAACTAGTGACCTCACACGTACGCTAAACCTTAAGCGTTGTGGTTCCCTAAACTGTGCCCTAATATCTCCCCATTCCCTAACCCTAACCCTAACCCGAATTCTATCCCTGACCCTCACCCGAAACCTTACATTCACCCGTGCCCTAATCTTAACCAGGACACCCACACTAACTCGTGCCCTCACACGTACGCTAACCCTTAATCGTTGTCGTACCCTAAACTGTACCCCAATCCCTCCGCATTCCTTAACCGTAACCCTAAACCGAATCCTAACCCTGACCCTCACCCGAAGCCTTACCCTCATCCGTGCCCTAATCTTAACCAAGACACCAACACTAACTCGTGCCCTCACACGTACACTAAACCTTAAGTGTTGTCGTACCCTAAATTGTACCCTAATCCCTCCCCATTCCTTAACCCTAACGCTAACCCCATCCCTAAACCTGACCCACTTCCGATGCCCTACCCTAACCAATGCCCTAACCTTAACCAGTACACAAAGACTAACTCATGCCCTCAAACGTACGCTAACCCTTAAGCATTGTCGTACCCTATACTGTACCATAATCCCTCCCCATTCCCTAACCCTAACCCTAAGCGAAACCCTGAACGTGACCCTTTTCCGAGTGCTTACCCTCATCGGTGCCCTTGTCTTAACCAGTACACAAACACTAACTCGTGCCCTCACACTTACGCTAACACTTAAGCATTGTCGTACACTAACATGTACCCTAATCCCTCTCCATTCCCTAACCCTAACCCTAACCCGAATCCTAACACTGACCCTCACCCGAAGCCTTACCCTCACCTGTACCCTAATCTTAACCAGGACACCAAGGCTAACTCGTGCCCTCACACGTACGCTAACACTAAACCGCAGCGGTACCCTAACCTGTACCCTAATCCGTCTCCATTACCTAACCCTAACCCTAACCTGAAACCTAACCATGACTCTCACCCGAAACTTTACCCTCACCCGTGTCCTAATTTTAACCAGTACATCAACACTAACCCATGCCCTCTAACGTACGCTAACCCTAAGCCATTGCCGTACCCTAACCTGTACACTAATCAATCTCCATTCCCTAACCATAACCCTAACCCTAACCCTTAACGTGACCATCTTCCGAGGCATTACCCTCACCCGTGCCCTAATCGTAAGCAGTACACTAACACTAACTAGTGACCTCACACGTACGCTAAACCTTAAGCGTTGTCGTACCCTAAATTGTACCCTAATCCCTCCCCATTCCTTAACCCTAACCCTAACCCCATCCCTAAAACTGACCCACTTCCGATGCCCTACCCTAACCAATGCCCTAATCTTAACCAGTACACAAACACTAACTCATGCCCTCAAATGTACGCTAACCCTTAAGCATTGTCGTACCCTATCCTGTACCATAATGCCTCCCCATTCCCTAACCCTAACCCTAAGCGAAACCCTGAACGTGACCCTTTTCCGAGGCCTTACCCTCATCGGTGCCCTTGTCTTAACCAGTACACCAACACTAACTCGTGCCCTCACACTTACGCTAACCCTTAAGCATTGTCGTACCCTAACATGTACCCTAATCCCTCTCCATTCCCTAACCCTAACCCTAACCCGAATCCTAACCCTGACCCTCACCCGAAGCCTTACCCTCGCCCGTGCCCTAATCTTAACCAGGACACCAAGACTAACTCGTGCCCTCACACGTACGCTATCACTAAACCGCAGCGGTACCCTAACCTGTACCCTCATCCCTCTCCATTCCCTAACCCTAACCCTAACCATAAACCTAACCATGACACTCACCCGAAACTTTACCCTCACCCGTGTCCTAATTTTAACCAGTACATCAACACTAACCCATGCCCTCTAACGTACGCTAACCCTAAGCCATTGCCGTACCCTAACCTGTACGCTAATCAATCCCCATTCCCTAACCCTAACCCTAAACCTTAACGTGGCCCTCTTCCGAGGCCTTACCCTCACCCGTGCCCTAATCGTAAGCAGCACACTAACACTAACTAGTGACCTCACACGTACGCTAAACCTTAAGCGTTGTGGTACCATAAACTGTGCCCTAATATCTCCCCATTCCCTAACCCTAACCCTAACACGAATTCTATCCCTGACCCTCACCCGAAACCTTACCCTCACCCGTGCCCTAATCTTAACCAGGACACCAACACTAACTCGTGCCCTCACACGTACGCTAACCCTTAATCGTTGTCGTACCCTAAACTGTGCCCTAATCCCTCCCCATTCCCTAACCCTAACCCTAACCCGAATCCTAACTCTGACCCTCACCTTAAGCCTTACCCTCACCCGTGCCCTAATCTTAACCAGGACACAAACACTAACCCTTGCCATCACACGAACGCTAACCCTTAAGCACTGTCGTACCCTAAGCTGTACCCTAATCCCTCTGCATTCCTTAACCCTAACCCTAACACGAATCCTAACCCCGACCATCACCCGAAGCCTTACCCTCATCCGTGCCCTAATCTTAACCAGGACACCAACACTAACTCGTGCCCTCACACGTACACTAAACCTTAAGTGCTGTCGTACCCTAAATTGTAGCCTAATCCCTCCCCATTCGTTAACCCTAACGCTAACCCCATCCCTAAACCTGACCCACTTCCGATGCCCTACCCTAACCAATGCCCTAACCTTAACCAGTACACAAACACTAACTCATGCCCTCAAACGTACGCTAACCCTTAAGCATTGTCGTACCCTATCCTGTACCCTAATCCCTTCCCATTCCCTAACCCTAACCCTAAGCGAAACCCTGAATGTGACCCTTTTCCGATGCCTTACCCTCATCGGTGCCTTTGTCTTAACCAGTACACCAACACTAACTCGTGCCCTCAAACTTACGTTAACCCTTAAGCATTGTCGTACCCTAATCCCTCTCCATTCCCGAACCCTAACCCTAACCCGAATCCTAACCCTGACCTTCACCCGAAGCCTTACACTCACCCGTGCCCTAATCTTAACCAGGACACCAAGACTAACTCGTGCCCTCACACGTATGCTAACACTAAACCGCAGCAGTACCCTATCCTGTACCCTAATCCCTCCCCATTCCCTAACCCTAACCCTAAGCGAAACCCTGAACGTGACCCTTTTCCGAGGCCTTACCCTCATCGGTGCCCTTGTCTTAACCAGTACACCAACACTAACTCGTGCCCTGACACTTACGCTAACACTTAAGCATTGTCGTACACTAACATGAAACCTAATCCCTCTCCATTCCCTAACCCTAACCCTAACCCGAATCCTAACCCTGACCCTCACCCGAAGCCTTACCCTCACCCGTGCCCTAATCTTAACCAGGACACCAAGACTAACTCGTGCCCTCACACGTACGCTAACACTAAACTGCAGCGGTACCCTAACCTGTACCCTAATCCCTCTCCATTCCCGAACACTAACCCTAACCTGAAACCTAACCATGACACTCACCCGAAACTTTACCCTCACCCGTGTCCTAATTTTAACCAGTACATCAACACTAACAAATGCCCTCTAACGTACGCTAACCCTAAGCCATTTCCGTACCCTAACCTGTACCTAATCAATCCCCATTCCCTAACCCTAACCCTAAACCTAACCCTTAACGTGACCCTCTTCCGAGGCCTTAGCCTCACCCGTGCCCTAATCGTAAGCAGTACACTAACACTAACTAGTGACCTCACACGTACGCTAAACATTAAGTGTTGTGGTACCCTAAACTGTGCCCTAATATCTACCCATTCCCTAACCCTAAACCTAACCCGAATTCTATCCCTGACCCTCACCCGAAACCTTACCCTCACCCGTGCCCTAATCTTAACCAGGACACCAACACTAACTCGTGCCCTCACACGTACGCTAACCCTTAATCGTTGTCGTACCCTAAACAGTACCCTAATCCCTCCCCATTCCCTAACCCTAACCCTAACCCGAATCCTAACCCTGACCCTCACCTGAAGCCTTACCCTCACCCGTGCCCTAATCTTAACCAGGACACCAACACTAACTCGTGCCCTCACACGTACGCTAAACCTTAAGCGTTGTCGTACCCTAAATTGTACCCTAATCCCTCCCCATTCCTTAACCCTAACCCTAACCCCATCCCTAAACCTGACCCACTTCCGATGCCCTACCCTAACCAATGCCCTAAACTCAACCAGTACACAAAGACTAACTCATGCCCTCAAACGTACGCTAACCCTTAAGCATTGTCGTACCCTATCCTGTATCCTAATCCCTCCCCATTCCCTAACCCTAACCCTAAGCGAAACCCTGAACGTGACCCTTTTCCGAGGCCTTACCCTCATCGGTGCCCTTGTCTTAACGAGTACACCAACACAAACTCGTGCCCTCACACTTACGCTAACCCTTAAGCATTGTCGTACCCTAACCTGTACCCTAATCCCTCTCCATTCCCTAACCCTAACCCTAACCCGAATCCTAACCCTGACCCTCACCCGAAGCCTTACCCTCACCCGTGCCCTAATCTTAACCAGGACACCAAGACTAACTCGTGCCCTCAAAGGTACGCTAACACTAAAGCGCAGCGGTACCCTAACCTGTACCCTAATCCCTCTCCATTCCCTAACCCTAACCCTAACCTGAAACCTAACCATGACACTCACCCGAAACTTTACCCTCACCCGTGTGTTAATTTTAACCAGTACATCAACACTAACCCATGCCCTCTAACGTACGTCAACCCTAAGCCATTGCGTACCCTCACCTGTACCCTAAACAATCCCCATTCCTTAACCCTAACCCTAACCCTAACCCTTAACGTGACCCTCTTCCAAGGCCTTACCCTCACCCGTGCCCTAATCGTAAGCAGTACACTAACTCTAACTTGTGACCTCACACGTACGCTAAACCTTAAGCGTTGTGGTACCCTAAACTGTGCCCTAATATCTCCCCATTCCCTAACCCTAACCCTAACCCGAATTCTATCCCTGACCCTCACCCGAAACCTTACCCTCACCCGTGCCCTAATCTTAACCAGGACACCAACACTAACTTTTGCCCTCACACCTACGCTTACCCTTAATCGTTGTCGTACACTAAACTGTACCCTAATCCCTCCCCATTCCCTAACCCTAACCCTAACCCGAATCCTAACCCTGACCCTCACCTGAAGCCTTACCCTCACCCGTGCCCTAAACTTAACCAGGACACTAACACTAACCCTTGCCCTCACACGAACGCTAACCCTTAAGCACTGTCGTACCCTAAGCTGTACCCTGATCCCTCTGCATTCCTTAACCCTAACCCTAACCCGAATCATAACCCTGACCCTCACCCGAAGCCTTACCCTCACCCGTGCCCTAATCTTAACCAGGACACCAACACTAACTCGTGCCCTCACACGTACGCTAAACCTTAAGATTTGTCGTACCCTAAATTGTACCCTAATCCCTCCCCATTCCTTAACCCTAACCCTAAAGCCATCCCTAAACCTGACCCACTTCCGATGCCCTACCCTAACCAATGCCCTAATCTTAACCAGTACACAAACACTAACTCATGCCCTCAAACGTACGCTAACCCTTAAGCATTGTCGTACCCTATCCTGTACCCTAATCCCTCCCCATTCCCTAACCCTAACCCTAAGCGAAACCCTGAACGTGACCCTTTTCCGAGGCCTTACCCTCATCGGTGCCGTTGTCTTAACCAGTACACCAACACTAACTCGTGCCCTCACACTTACGCTAACCCTTAAGCATTGTCGTTCCCTAACCTGTACCCTAATCCCTCTCCAGTCCCTAACCCTAACCCTAACCCGAATCCTAACCCTGACTCTCACCCGAAGCCTTACCCTCACCCGTGCCCTAATCTTAACCAGGACACCAACACTAACTCGTGCCCTCACACGTACGCTAAACCTTAAGCGTTGTCGTACCCTAACTTGTACCCCATTCCCTCCGCATTCCTTAACGCTAACCCTAACCCCATCCCTAAACCTGACCCACTTCCGATGCCCTACCATAACCAATGACCTAATCTTAACCAGTTCACAAACACTAACTCATGCCCTCACACTTACGCTAACCCTTAAGCATTGTCGTACCCTAACCTGTACCCTAATCCCTCTCCTTTCCCTAACCCTAACCCTAACCCGAATACTAACCCAGACCCTCACCCGAAGCCTTACCCTCACCCGTGCCCTAATCTTAACCAGGACACCAAGACTAACTCGTGCCCTCAAACGTACGCTAACACTAAACCGCAGCGGTACCCTAACCTGTACCCTAATCCCTCTCCATTCCCTAACCCTAACCCTAACCTGAAACCTAACCATGACACTCACCCGAAACTTTACCCTCACCCGTGTCCTAATTTTAACCAGTACATCAACACTAACCCATGCCCTCTAACGTACGCCAACCCTAAGCCATTGCCGTACCCTCACCTGTACCCTAATCAATCCCCATTCCCTAACCCTAACCCTAACCCTAACCCTTAACGTGACCCTCTTCCAAGGCCTTACCCTCACCCGTGCCCTAATCGTAAGCAGTACACTAACTCTAACTAGTGACCTCACACGTACGCTAAACCTTAAGGGTTGTGGTACCCTAAACTGTGCCCTAATATCTCCCCATTCACTAACCCTAACCCTAACCCTAACCCGAATTCTATCCCTGACCCTCACCCGAAACCTTACCCTCACCCGTGCCCTAATCTTAACCAGGACACCAACACTAACTCATGCCCTCACACGTACGCTAACCCTTAATCGTTGTCGTACCCTAAACTGTACCCTAATCCCTCCCCATTCCCTAACCTTAACCCTAACCCGAATCCTAACCCTGACCCTCACCTGAAGCCTTACCCTCACCCGTGCCCTAATCTTAACCAGGACACTAACACTAACCCTTGCCCTCACACGAACGCTAACCCTTAAGCACTGTCGTACTCTAAGCTGTACCCTAATCCCTCTGCATTCCTTAACACTAACCCTAACCCGAATCCTAACCCTGACCCTCACCCGAAGCCTTACCCTCACCCGTGCCCTAATCTTAACCAGGACACCAACACTAACTCGTGCCCTCACACGTACGCTAAACCTTAAGCGTTGTCGTACCCTAAATTGTACCCTAATCCCTCCCCATTCCTTAACCCTAACCCTAACCCCATCCCTAAACCTGACCCACTTCCGATGCCCTACCCTAACCAATGCCCTAATCTTAACCAGTACACAAACACTAACTCATGCCCTCAAACGTACGCTAACCCTTAAGCATTGTCGTACCCTATCCTGTACCCTAATCCCTCCCCATTCCCTAACCCTAATCCTAAGCGAAACCCTGAACGTGACCCTTTTCCGAGGCCTTACCCTCATCGGTGCCGTTGTCTTAACCCGTACACCAACACTAACTCGTGCCCTCACACTTACGCTAACCCTTAAGCATTGTCGTACCCTAACCTGTACCCTAATCCCTCTCCATTCCCTAACCCTAACCCTAACCCGAATCCTAACCCTGACCCTCACCCGAAGCCTTACCCTCACCCGTGCCTTAATCTTAACCAGGACACCAACACTAACTCGTGCCCTCACACGTACGCTAAACCTTAAGCGTTGTCGTACCCTAAATTGTGCCCTAATCCCTCCCCATTCCTTAACCCTAACCCTAAAGCCATCCCAAACCTGACCCACTTCCGATGCCCTACCCTAACCAATGCCCTAATCTTAACCAGTACACAAACACTAACTCATGCCCTCAAACGTACGCTAACCCTTAAGCATTGTCGTACCCTATCCTGTACCCTAATCCCTCCCCATTCCCTAACCCTAACCCTAAGCGAAACCCTGAACGTGACCCTTTTCCGAGGCCTTACCCTCATCGGTGCCGTTGTCTTAACCAGTACACCAACACTAACTCGTGACCTCACACTTAGGCTAACCCTTAAGCATTGTCGTACCCTAACCTGTACCCTAATCCCTCTCCATTCCCTAACCCTAACCCTAACCCGAATCCTAACCCTGACCCTCACCCGAAGCCTTACCCTCACCCGTGCCCTAATCTTAACCAGGACACCAACACTAACTCGTGCCCTCACACGTACGATAAACCTTAAGCGTTGTCGTACCATAAATTGTACCCTATTCCCTCCCCATTCCTTAACCCTAACCCTAACCCCATCCCTAAACCTGACCCACTTCCGATGCGCGACCCTAACCAATGCCCTAATCTTAACCAGTACACAAACACTAACTCATGCCCTCACACTTACGCTAACCCTTAAGCAGTGTCGTACCCTAACCTGTACCCTAATCCCTCTGCATTCCCTAACCCTAACCCTAACCCGAATCCTAACCCTGACCCTCACCCGAAGTCTTACCCTCACCCGTGCCCTAATCTTAACCAGGACACCAAGACTAACTTGTGCCCTCAAACGTACGCTAACACTAAACCGCAGCGGTACCCTAACCTGTACCCTAATCCCTCTCCATTCCCTAACTCTAACCCTAACCTGAAAGCTAACCATGACACTCACCCGAAACTTTACCCTCACCCGTGTCCTAATTTTAACCAGTACATCAACACTAACCCATGCCCTCTAACGTACGCCAAACCTAAGCCATTGCCGTACCCTAACCTGTACCCTAATCAATCCCCATTCCCTAACCCTAACCCTAACCCTAACCTTTAACGTGACCCTCTTCCGAGGTCTTACCCTCACCCGTGCCCTAATCCTAAGCAGTACACTAACACTAACTAGTGACGTCAAACGTACGCTAAGCCTTAAGCGTTGTGGTACCCTAAACTGTGCCCTAATATCTCCCCATTACCGAACCCTAACCCTAACCCGAATTCTATCCCTGACCCTCACCCGAAACCTTACCCTCACCCGTGCCCTAATCTTAACCAGGACACCAACACTAACTTGTGCCCTCACACGTACGCTAACCCTTAATCGTTGTCGTACCCTAAACTGTACCCTAATCCCTCCCCATTCCCTAACCCTAACCCTAACCCGAATCCTAACCCTGACCCTCACCTGAAGCCTTACCCTCACCCGTGCCCTAATCTTAACCAGGACACTAACACTAACCCTTGCCCTCACACGAACGCTAACCCTTAAGCACTGTCGTACTCTAAGCTGTACCCTAATCCCTCTGCATTCCTTAACCCTAACCCTAACCCGAATCCTAACCCTGACCCTCACCCGAAGCCTTACCCTCACCCGTGCCCTAATCTTAACCAGGACACCAACACTAACTCGTGCCCTCACACGTACGCTAAACCTTAAGCGTTGTCTTACCCTAAATTGTACCTTATTCCCTCCCCATTCCTTAACCCTAACCCTAACCCCATCCCTAAACCTGACCCACTTCCGATGCCCTACCCTAACCAATGCCCTAATCTTAACCAGTACACAAACACTAACTCATGCCCTCACACTTACGCTAACCCTTAAGCATTGTCGTACCCTAACCTGTACCCTAATCCCTCTCCATTCCCTAACCCTAACCTTAACCCGAATCCTAACCCTGACCCTCACCCGAAGTCTTACCCTCACCCGTGCCCTAATCTTAACCAGGACACCAAGACTAACTCGTGCCCTCAAACGTACGCTAACACTAAACCGCAGCGGTACCCTAACCTGTACCCTAATCCCTCTCCATTCCCTAACCCTAACCCTAACCTGAAAGCTAACCATGACACTCACCCGAAACTTTACCCTCACCCGTGTCCTAATTTTAACCAGTACATCAACACTAACCCATGCCCTCTAACGTACGCCGAACCTAAGCCATTGCCGTACCATAACCTGTACCCTAATCAATCCCCATTCCCTAACCCTAACCCTAACCCTAACCTTTAACGTGACCCACTTCCGAGGCCTTACCCTCACTCGTGCCCTAATCCTAAGCAGTACACGAACACTAACTAGTGACCTCACACGTACGCTAAACGTTAAGCGTTGTGGTACCCTAAACTGTGCCCTAATATCTCCCCATTACCGAACCCTAACCCTAACCCGAATTCTATCCCTGACCCTCACCGGAAACCTTACCCTCACCCGTGCCCTAATCTTAACCAGGACACCAACACTAACTTGTGCCCTCACACGTACGCTAACCCTTAATCGTTGTCGTACCCTAAACTGTACCCTAATCCCTCCCCATTCCCTAACCCTAACCCTAACCCGAATCCTAACCCTGACCCTCACCTGAAGCCTTACCCTCACCCGTGCCCTAATCTTAACCAGGACACTAACACTAACCCTTGCCCTCACACGAACGCTAACCCTTAAGCACTGTCGTACTCTAAGCTGTACCCTAATCCCTCTGCATTCCTTAACCCTAACCCTAACCCGAATCCTAACCCTGACCCTCACCCGAAGCCTTACCCTCACCCGTGCCCTAATCTTAACCAGGACACCAACACTAACTCGTGCCATCACACGTACGCTAAACCTTAAGCGTTGTCGTACCCTAAATTATACCCTAATCCCTCCCCATTCCTTAACCCTAACCCTAACCCCATCCCTAAACCTGACCCACTTCCGATGCCCTACCCTAACCAATGCCCTAATCTTAACCAGAACACAAACACTAACTCATGCCCTCAAACGTACGCTAACCCTTAAGCATTGTCGTACCCTATCCTGTACCCTAATCCCTCCCCATTCCCTAACCCTAACCCTAAGCGAAACCCTGAACGTGACCCTTTTCCGAGGCCTTACCCTCATCGGTGCCGTTGTCTTAACCAGTACACCAACACTAACTCGTGCCCTCACACTTACGCTAACCCTTAAGCATTGTCGTACCCTAACCTGTACCCTAATCCCTCTCCATTCCCTAACCCTAACCCTAACCCGAATCCTAACCCTGACCCTCACCCGAAGCCTTACCCTCACCCGTGCCCTAATCTTAACCAGGACACCAAGACTAACTTGTGCCCTCAAACGTATGCTAACACTAAACCGCAGCGGTACCCTAACCTGTACCCTAATCCCTCTCCATTCCCTAACCCTAACCCTAACCTGAAAGCTAACCATGACACTCACCCGAAACTTTACCCTCACCCGTGTCCTAATTTTAACCAGTACATCAACACTAACCCATGCCCTCTAACGTACGCCAAACCTAAGCCATTGCCGTACCCTAACCAGTACCCTAATCAATCCCCATTCCCTAACCCTTAACCTAAACCTAACCTTTAACGTGACCCGCTTCCGAGGCCTTACCCTAACCCGTGCCCTAATCCTAAGCAGTACACTAACACTAACTAGTGACCTCACACGTACGCTAAACCTTAAGCGTTGTGGTACCCTAAACTGTGCCCTAATATCTCCCCATTACCTAACCCTAACCCTAACCCGAATTCTATCCCTGACCCTCACCCGAAACCTTACCCTCACCCGTGCCCTAATCTTAACCAGGACACCAACACTAACTTGTGCCCTCACACGTACGCTAACCCTTAATCGTTGTCGTACCCTAAACTGTACCCTAATCCCTCCCAATTCCCTAACCCTAACCCTAACCCGAATCCTAACCCTGACCCTCACCTGAAGCCTTACCCTCACCCGTGCCCTAATCTTAACCAGGACACTAACACTAACCCTTGCCCTCACACGAACGCTAACCCTTAAGCACTGTCGTACTCTAAGCTGTACCCTAATCCCTCTGCATTCCTTAACCCTAACCCTAACCCGAATCCTAACCCTGACCCTAACCCGAAGCCTTACCCTCACCCGTGCCCTAATCTTAACCAGGACACCAACGCTAACTCGTGCCCTCACACGTACGCTAAACCTTAAGCGTTGTCGTACCCTAAATTGTACCCTATTCCCTCCCCATTCCTTAACCCTAACCCTAACCCCATCCCTAAACCTGACCCACTTCCGATGCCCTACCCTAACCAATGCCCTAATCTTAACCAGTACACAAACACTAACTCATGCCCTCACACTTAGGCTAACCCTTAAGCATTGTCGTACCCTATCCTGTGCCCTAATCCCTCCCCATTCCCTAACCCTAACCCTAAGCGAAACCCTGAACGTGACCCTTTTCCGAGGCTTTACCCTCATCGGTGCCGTTGTCTTAACCAGTACACCAACACTAACTCGTGCCCTCACACTTACGCTAACCCTTAAGCATTGTCGTACCCTAACCTGTACCCTAATCCCTCTCCATTCCCTAACCCTAACCCTAACCCGAATCCTAACCCTGACCCTCACCCGAAGCCTTACCCTCACCCGTGCCTTAATCTTAACCAGGACACCAAGACTAACTCGTGCCCTCAAACGTACGCTAACAATAAACCGCAGCAGTACCCTAACCTGTACCCTAATCCCTCTCCATTCCCTAACCCTAACCCTAACCCCTTCCCTAAACCTGACCCACTTCCGATGCCCTACACTAACCAATGCCCTAATCTTAACCAGAACACAAACACTAACTCATGCCCTCAAACTTACGCTAACCCTTAAGCATTGTCGTACCCTATCCTGTACCCTAATCCCTCCCCATTCCTTAACCCTAACCCTAACCCCATCCCTAAACCTGACCAATTTCCGATGCCCTACCCTAACCAATGCCCTAATCTTAACCAGAACACAAACACTAACTCATGCCCTCAAACGTACGCTAACCCTTAAGCATTGTCGTACCCTATCCTGTACCCTAATCCCTCCCCATTCCCTAACCCTAATCCTAAGCGAAACCCTGAACGTGACCCTTTTCCGAGGCCTTACCCTCATCGGTGCCGTTGTCTTAACCAGTACACCAACACTAACTCGTGCCCTCACACTTATGCTAAGCCTTAAGCATTGTCGTACGCTAACCTGTACCCTAATCCCTCTCCATTCCCTAACCCTAACCCTAACCCGAATCCTAAACCTGACCCTCACCCGAAACCCTACCCTCACCCGTTCCCTAATCTTAACCAGGACACCAAGACTAACTCGTGCCCTCAAACGTACGCTAACACTAAACCGCAGCAGTACCCTAACCTGTACCCTAATCCCTCTCCATTCCCTAACCCTAACCCTAACCTGAAACCTAACTATGACACTCACCCGAAACTTTACCCTCACCCGTGTCCTAATTTTAACCAGTACATCAACACTAACCCATGCCCTCTAACGTACGCCAATCCTAAGCCATTGCCGTGCCCTCACCTGTACCCTAATCAATCCCCATTCCCTAACCCTAACCCTAACACTAACCCTTAACGTGACCCTCTTCCGAGGCCTTACCCTCACCCGTGCCCTAATCCTAAGCAGTACACTAACACTAACTAGTGACCTCACACGTACGCTAAACGTTAAGCGTTGTGGTACCCTAAACTGTGCCCTAATATCTCCCCATTCCCTAACCCTAACTCTAACCCGAATTCTATCCCTGACGCTCACCCGAAACCTTACCCACACCCGTGCCCTAATCTTAACCAGGACACCAACACTAACTCGTGCCCTCACACGTACGCTAACCCTTAATCGATGTTGTACCCTAAACTGTACCCTAATCCCTCCCCATTCCCTAACCCTAACCCTAACCCGAATCCTAACTCTGACCCTCACCTGAAGCTTTACTCTCACCCGTGCCCTAATCTTAACCAGGACACTAACACTAACCCTTGCCCTCACACGAACGCTAACCCTTAAGCACTGTCGTACCCTAAGCTGTACCCTAATCCCTCTGCATTCCTTAACCCTAACCCTAACCCGAATCCTAACCCTGACCCTCACCCGAAGCCTTACCCTCACCCGTGCCCTAATCTTAACCAGGACACCAACACTAACTCGTGCCCTCACACGTACACTAAACCTTAGGCGTTGTCGTACCCTAAATTGTACCCTAATCCCTCCCCATTCCTTAACCCTAACCCTAACCCCATCCCTAAACCTGACCAACTTCCGATGCCCTACCCTAACCAATGCCCTAATCTTAACCAGAACACAAACACTAACTCATGCCCTCAAACGTACGCTAACCCTTAAGCATTGTCGTACCCTATCCTGTACCCTAATCCCTCCCCATTCCCTAACCCTAATCCTAAGCGAAACCCTGAACGTGACCCTTTTCCGAGGCCTTACCCTCATCGGTGCCGTTGTCTTAACCAGTACACCAACACTAACTCGTGCCCTCACACTTACGCTAAGCCTTAAGCATTGTCGTACGCTAACCTGTACCCTAATCCCTCTCCATTCCCTAACCCTAACCCTAACCCGAATCCTAACCCTGACCCTCACCCGAAACCCTACCCTCACCCGTGCCCTAATCTTAACCAGGACACCAAGACTAACTCGTGCCCTCAAACGTACGCTAACACTAAACCGCAGCAGTACCCTAACCTGTACCCTAATCCCTCTCCATTCCCTAACCCTAACCCTAACCTGAAACCTAACCATGACACTCACCCGAAACTTTACCCTCACCCGTGTCCTAATTTTAACCAGTACATCAACACTAAGCCATGTCCTCTAACGTACGCCAACCCTAAGCCATTGCCGTACACTAGCCTGTACCCTAATCAATCCCCATTCCCTAACCCTAACCCTAACCCTTAACGTGACCCTCTTCCGAGACCTTACGCTCACCAGTGCCCTAATCGTAAGCAGTACACTAACACTAACTAGTGACCTCACACGTACGCTAAACCTTAAGCGTTGTGGTACCCTAAACTGTGCCCTAATATCTCCCCATTCCCTAACCCTAACCCTAACCCTAATTCTATCCCTGACCCTCACCCGAAACCTTACCCTCACCCGTGCCCTAATCTTAACCAGGACACCAACACTAACTTGTGCCCTCACACGTACGCTAACCCTTAATCGTTGTCGTACCCTAAACTGTACCCTAATCCCTCCCCAATCCCTAACCCTAACCCTAACCCGAACCCTAACCCTGACCCTCACCTGAAGCCTTCCCGTCACCCGTGCCCTAATCTTAACCAGGACACTAACACTAACCCTTGCCCTCACACGAAGGCTATCCCTTAAGCGCTGTCGTACCCTAAGCTGTACCCTAATCCCTCTGTATTCCTTAACCCTAACCCTAACCCGAATCCTAACCGTGACCCTCACCCGAAGCCTTACCCTCACCCGTGCCCTAATCTTAACCAGGACACCAACACTAACTCGTGCCCTCACACGTACGCTAAACCTTAAGCGTTGTCGTACCCTAAATTTTACCCTAATCCCTCCCCATTCCTTAACCCTAAGCCTAACCCCATCCCTAAACCTGACCCACTTCCGATGCCCTACCCTAACCAATGCCCTAATCTTAACCAGTACACAAACACTAACTCATGCCCTCAAACGTACGCTAACCCTTAAGCATTGTCGTACCCTATCCTGTACCCTAATACCTCCCCATTCCCTAACCCTAACCCTAAGCGAAACCCTCAACGTGACCCTTTTCCGAGGCCTTACCCTCATCGGTGCCGTTGTCTTAACCAGTACACCAACACTAACTCGTGCCCTCACTCTTACGCTAACCCTTAAGCATTGTCGTACCCTAACCTGTACCCTAATCCCTCTCCATTCCCTAACCCTAATCCTAACCCGAATCCTAACCCTGACCCTCACCCGCAGCCTTACCCTCACCCGTGCCCTAATCTTAACCAGGACACCAAGACTAACTCGTGCCCTCAAACGTACGCTAACACTAAACCGCAGCGGTACCCTAACCTGTACCCTAATCCCTCTCCATTCCCTAACCCTAACCCTAACCTGAAACCTAACCATGACACTCACCCGAAACTTTACCCTCACCCGTGTCCTAATTTTAACCAGTACATCAACACTAACCCATGCCCTCTAACGTACGCCAACCCTAAGCCATTGCCGTACCCTAACTGAACCCTAATCAATCCCCATTCCCTAACCCTAACCCTAACCCTTAACGTGACCCTCTTCCGAGGCCTTACCCTCACCCGTGCCCTAATCGTAAGCAGTACACTAACACTAACTAGTGACCTCACACGTACGCTAAACCTTAAGCGTTGTGGTACCCTAAACTGTGCCCTAATATCTCCCCATTCCCTAACCCTAACCCTAACCCGAATTCTATCCCTGACCCTCACCCGAAACCTTACCCTCACCCGTGCCCTAATCTTAACCAGGACACCAACACTAACTTGTGCCCTCACACGTACGCTAACCCTTAATCGTTGTCGTACCCTAAACTGTACCCTAATCCCTCCCCATTCCCTAACCCTAACCCTAACCCAAATCCTAACCCTGACCCTCACCTGAAGCCTTACCCTCTCCCGTGCCCTAATCTTAACCAGGACACTAACACTAACCCTTGCCCTCACACAAACGCTAACCCTTAAGCACTGTCGTACCCTAAGCTGTACCCTAATCCCTCTGCATTCCTTAACCCTAACCCTAACCCGAATCCTAACCCTGACCCTCACCCGAAGCCTTACCCTCACCCGTGCCCTAATCTTAACCAGGACACCAAAACTAACTCGTGCCGTCACACGTACGCTAAACCTTAAGCGTTGTCGTACCCTAAATTGTACCCTAATCCATCCCCATTCCTTAACCCTAACCCTAACCCCATCCCTAAACCTGACCCACTTCCGCTGCCCTACGCTAACCGATGCCCTAATCTTAACCAGTACACAAACACTAACTCATGCCCGCAAACGTACGCTAACCCTTAAGCATTGTCGTACCCTATCCTGTACCCTAATCCCTCCCCATTCCCTAACCCTAACCCTAAGCGAAACCCTCAACGTGACCCTTTTCCGAGGCCTTACCCTCATCGGTGCCGTTGTCTTAACCAGTACACCAACACTAACTCGTGCCCTCACACTTACGCTAACCCTTAAGCATTGTCGTACCCTAACCTGTACCCTATTCCCTCTCCATTCCCCAACCCTAACCGTAACCCGAATCCTAACCCTGACCTCACCCGAAACCTTACCCTCACCCGTGTCCTAATCTTAACCAGGACACCAAGACTAACTCGTGCCCTCAAACGTACGCTAACACTAAACCGCAGCGGTACACTAACCTGTACCCTAATCCCTCTCCATTCCCTAACCCTAACCCTAAGCTGAAACCTAACCATGACACTCACCCGAAACTTTACCCTCACCCGTGTCCTAATTTTAACCAGTACATCAACACTAACCCATGCTCTCTAACGTACGCCAACCCTAAGCCATTGCCGTGCCCTAACCTGTACCCTAATCAATCCCCATTCCCTAACCCTAACCCTAACCCTTAACGTGACCCTCTTCCGAGGCCTTACCCTCACCCGTGCCCTAATCGTAAGCAGTACACTAACACTAACTAGTGACCTCACACGTACGCAAAACCTTAAGCGTTGTGGTACCCTAAACTGTGCCCTAATATCTCCCCATTCCTTAACCTTAACCCTAACCCGAATTCTATCCCTGACCCTCACCCGAAACCTTACCCTCACCCGTGCCCTAATCTTAACCAGGACACTAACACTAACCCTTGCCCTCACACGAACGCTAACCCTTTAGCACTATCGTACCCTAAGCTGTACCCTAATCCCTCTGCATTCCTTAACCCTAACCCTAACCCGAATGCTAACCCTGACCCTCACCCGAAGCCTTACCCTCACCCGTGCCCTAATCGTAACCAGGACACCAACACTAACTCGTGCCCTTACACGTACGCTAAACCTTAAGCGTTGTCGTACCCTAAATTGTACCCTAATCCCTCCCCATTCCTTAACCCTAACCCTAACCCCACCCCTAAACCTGACCCACTTCCGATGCCCTACCCTAACCAATGCCCTAATCTTAACCAGAACACAAACACTAACTCATGCCCTCACACTTACGCTAACCCTTAAGCATTGTCGTACCCTAACCTGTACCCTAATCCCTCTCCATTCCCTAACCCTAACCCTAACCCGAAATCTAACCCTGACCCTCACAAGAAACCTTACCCTCACCCGTGCCCTAATCTTAACCAGGACACCAAGAGTAACTCGTGCCCTCAAACGTACGCTAACACTAAACCGCAGCGGTACCCTAACCTGTACCCTAATCCCTCTCCATTCCCTAACCCTAACCCTAACCTGAAACCTAACCATGATACTCACCTGAAACTTTACCCTCACCCGTGTCCTAATTTTAACCAGTACATCAACACTAACCCATGCCCTCTAATGTACGCCAACCCGAAGCCATTGCCGTACCCTAACCTGTACCCTAATCAATCCCCATTCCCTAACCCTAACCCTAACCCTAACCCTTAACGTGACCCTCTTCCGAGGCCTTACCCTCACCCGTGCCCTAATCGTAAGCAGTACACTAACACTAACTAGTGACCTAACACGTACGCTAAACCTTAAGCGTTGTGGTACCCTAAACTGTGCCCTAATATCTCCCCATTCCCTAACCCTAACCCTAACCCGAATTCTATCTCTCACCCTCACCCGAAACCTTACCCTCACCCGTGCCCTAATCTTAACCAGGACACCAACACTAACTTGTGCCCTCACACGTACGCTAACCCTTAATCGTTGTCGTACCCTAAACTGTACCCTAATCCCTCCCCAATCCCTAACCCTAACCCTAACACGAACCCTAACCCTGACCCTCACCTGAAGCCTTCCCCTCACCCGTGCCCTAATCTTAACCAGGACACTAACACTAAACCTTGCCCTAACACGAACGCTAACCCTTAAGCACTGTCGTACCCTAAGCTGTACCCTAATCCCTCAGCATTCCTTAACCCTAACCCTAACCCGAATCCTAACCCTGACCCTCACCCGAAGCCTTACCCTCACCCGTGCCCTAATCTTAACCAGGACACCAACACTAACTCGTGCCCTCACACGTACGCTAAACCTTAAGCGTTGTCGTGCCCTATATTGTACCCTAATCCCTCCCCATTCCTTAACCCTAACCCTAACCCCTTCCCTAAACCTGACCCACTTCCGATGCCCTACCCTAACCAATGCCCTAATCTTAACCAGAACACAAACACTAACTCATGCCCTCAAACGTACGCTAACCCTTAAGCATTGTCGTACCCTATCTTGTACCCTAATCCCTCCCCATTCCCTAACCCTAACCCTAAGCGAAACCCTGAACGTGACCCTTTTCCGAGGCCTTACCCTCATCGGTGCCGTTGTCTTAACCAGTACACCAACACTAACTCGTGCCCTCACACTTACGCTAACCCTTAAGCATTGTCGTACCCTAACCTGTACCCTAATCCCTCTCCATTCCCTAACCCTAACCCTAACCCGAAATCTAACCCTGACCCTCACCCGAAACCTTACCCTCACCCGTGCCCTAATCTTAACCAGGACACCAAGACTAACTCGTGCCCTCAAACGTACGCTAACACTAAACCGCAGCGGTACCCTAACCTGTACCCTAATCCCTCTCCATTCCCTAACCCTAACCCTAACCTGAAACCTAACCATGATACTCACCTAAAACTTTACCCTCACCCGTGTCCTAATTTTAACCAGTACATCAACACTAACCCATGCCCTCTAACGTACGCCAACCCGAAGCCATTGCCGTACCCTAACCTGTACCCTAATCAATCCCCATTCCCTAACCCTAACCCTAACCCTAACCCTTAACGTGACCCTCTTCCGAGGCCTTACCCTCACCCGTGCCCTAATCGTAAGCAGTACACTAACACTAACTAGTGACCTCACACGTACGCTAAACCTTAAGCGTTGGGGTACCCTAAACTGTGCCCTAATATCTCCCCATTCCCTAACACTAACCCTAACACGAATTCTATCCCTGACCCTCACCCGAAACCTTACCCTCACCCGTGCCCTAATCTTAACCAGGACACCAACACTAACTTGTGCCCTCACACGTACGCTAACCCTTAATCGTTGTCGTACCGTAAACTGTACCCTAATCCCTCCCCATTCGCTAACCCTAACCCTAACCCGAATCCTAACCCTGACCCTCACTTGAAGCCTTACCCTCACCCGTGCCCTAATCTTAACCAGGACACTAACACTAAACTTTGCCCTCACACGAACGCTAACCCTTAAGCACTGTCGTACCCTAAGCTGTACCCTAATCCCTCAGCATTCCTTAAACCTAACCCTAACACGAATCCTAACCCTGACCCTCACCCGAAGCCTTACCCTCACCCGTGCCCTAATCTTAACCAGGACACCAACACTAACTCGTGCCCTCACACGTACGCTAAACCTTAAGCGTTGTAGTACCCTATATTGTACCCTAATCCCTCCCCATTCCTTAACCCTAACCCTAACCCCATCCCTAAACCTGACCCACTTCCGATGCCCTACCCTAACCAATGCCCTAATCTTAACCAGAACACAAACACTAACTCATGCCCTCAAACGTACGCTAACCCTTAAGCATTGTCGTACCCTATCTTGTACCCTAATCCCTCCCCATTCCCTAACCCTAACCCTAAGCGAAACCCTGAACGTGACCCTTTTCCGAGGCCTTACCCTCATCGGTGCCGTTGTCTTAACCAGTACACCAACACTAACTCGTGCCCTCACACTTACGCTAACCCTTAAGCATTGTCGTGCCCTCACCTGTACCCTAATCCCTCTCCATTCCCTAACCCTAACCCTAAACCGAATCCTAACCCTGACCCTCACCCGAAGTCTTACCCTCACCCATGCCCTAATCTTAACCAGGACACCAAGACTAACTTGTGCCCTCAAACGTACTCTAACACTAAACCACAGCGGTACCCTAACCTGTACCCTAATCCCTCTCCATTCCCTAACCCTAACCCTAACCTGAAAGCTAACCATGACACTCACCCGAAACTTTACCCCCACCCGTGTCCTAATTTTAACCAGTACATCAACACTAACCCATGCCCTCTAACGTACGCCAACCCTAAGCCATTGCCGTACCCTAACCTGTACCCTAATCAATCCCCACTCCCTAACCCTAACCCTAACCCTAACCTTTAACGTGACCCTCTTCCAAGGCCTTACCCTCACCCGTGCCCTAATCCTAAGCAGTACACTAACACTAACTAGTGACCTCACACGTACGCTAAACCTTAAGCGTTGTGGTACCCTAAACTGTGAACTAATATCTCCCCATTCCCTAACCCTAACCCTAACCCGAATTCTATCCCTGACCCTCACCCGAAACCTTACCCTCACCCGTGCCCTAATCTTAACCAGGACACCAACACTAATTCGTGCCCTCACACGTACGCTAACCCTTAATCGTTGCCGTACCCTAAACTGTACCCTAATCCCTCCCCATTCCCTAACCCTAACCCTAACCCGAATCCTAACCCTGACCCTCACGTGAAACCTTACACTCACCCGTGCCCTAATCTTAACCAGGACACTAACACTAACCCTTGCCCTCACACGAACGCTAACCCTTAAGCACTGTCGTACCCTAAGCTGTACCCTAATCCCTCTGCATTCACTAACCCTAACCCTAAACCGAATCCTAACCCTGACCCTCACCCGAAGTCTTACCCTCACCCGTGCCCTAATCTTAACCAGGACACCAAGACTAACTTGTGCCCTCAAACGTACGCTAACACTAAACCGCAGCGGTACCCTAACCTGTACCCTAATCCCTCTCCATTCCCTAACCCTAACCCTAACCTGAAAGCTAACCATGACACTCACCCGAAACTTTACCCTCACCCGTGTCCTAATTTTAACCAGTACATCAACACTCACCCATGCCCTCTAACGTACGCCAACCCTAAGCCATTGCCGTACCCTAACCTGTACCCTAATCAATCCCCACTCCCTAACCCTAACCCTAACCCTAACCCTTAACGTGACCCTCTTCCAAGGCCTTACCCTCACCCGTGCCCTAATCCTAAGCAGTACACTAACACTAACTAGTGACCTCACACGTACGCTAAACCTTAAGCGTTGTGGTACCCTAAACTGTGAACTAATATCTCCCCATTCCCTAACCCTAACCCTAACCCGAATTCTATCCCTGACCCTCACCCGAAACCTTACCCTCACCCGTGCCCTAATCTTAACCAGGACACCAACACTAATTCGTGCCCTCACACGTACGCTAACCCTTAATCGTTGCCGTACCCTAAACTGTACCCTAATCCCTCCCCATTCCCTAACCCTAACCCTAACCCGAATCCTAACCCTGACCCTCACCTGAAGCCTTACCCTCACCCGTGCCCTAATCTTAACCAGGACACTAACACTAACCCTTGCCCTCACACGAACGCTAACCCTTAAGCACTGCCGTACCCTAAGCTGTACCCTAATCGCTCTGCATTCCTTAACCCTAACCCGAACCCTAATCCTAACCCTGAGCCTCACCCGAAGCCTTACCCTCACCCGTGCCCTAATCTTAACCAGGACACCAACACTAACTCGTGCCCTCACACGTACGCTAAACCTTAAGCGTTGTCGTACCCTAAATTGTACCCTAATCCCTCCTCATTCCTTAACCCTAACCCTAACCCCATCCCTAAACCTGACCCACTTCCGATGCCCTACCCTAACCAATGCCCTAAACTTAACCAGTACACAAACACTAACTCATGCCCTAAAACGTACGCTAACCCTTAAGCATTGTCGTACCCTATCCTGTACCCTAATCCCTCCCCATTCCCTAACCCTAACCCTAAGCGAAACCCTGAACGTGACCCTTTTCCAAGGCCTTACCCTCATCAGTGCCGTTGTCTTAACCAGTACACCAACACTAACTCGTGCCCTCACACTTACGCTAACCCTTAAGCATTGTCGTACCCTAACCTGTACCCTAATCCCTCTCCATTCCCTAACCCTAACCCTAACCCGAATCCTAACCCTGACCCTCACCCGAAACCTTACCCTCACCCGTGCCCTAATATTAACCAGGACACCAAGACTAACTCGTGTCCTCAAACGTACACTAACACTAAACCGCAGCGGTACCCTAACCTGTACCCTAATCCCTCTCCATTCCCTAACCCTAACCCTAACCTGAAACCTAACCATGACACTCACCCGAAACTTTACCCTCACCCGTGTCCTAATTTTAACCAGTACATCAACACTAACCCATGCCCTCTAACGTAAGCCAACCCTAAGCCATTGCCGTACCATAAGCTGTACCCTAATCAATCCCCATTCCCTAACCCTAACCCTAACCCTAACCCTTAACGTGACCCTCTTCCGAGGCCTTACCCTCACCCGTGCCCTAATCGTAAGCAGTACACTAACACTAACTAGTGACCTCACACGTACGCTAAACCTTAAGCGTTGGGGTACCCTAAACTGTGCCCTAATATCTCCCCATTCCCTAACCCTAACCCTAACCCGAATTCTATCCCTGACCCTCACCCGAAACCTTACCCTCACCCGTGTCCTAATCTTAACCAGGACACCAACACTAACTTGTGCCCTCACACGTACGCTAACCCTTAATAGTTGTCGTACCCTAAACTGTACCCTAATCCCTCCCCATTCCCTAACCCTAACCCTAACCCGAATCCTAACCCTGACCCTCACGTGAAACCTTACCCTCACCCGTGCCCGAATCTTAACCAGGACACTAACACTAACCCTTGCCCTCACACGAACGCTAACCCTTAAGCACTGTCGTACCCTAAGCTGTACCTTAATCCCTCTGCATTCCTTAATCCTAACCCTAACCCGAATCCTAACCCTGACCCTCACCCGAAGTCTTACCCTCACCCGTGCCCTAATCTTAACCAGGACACCAACACTAACTCGTGCCCTCACACGTACGCTAAACCTTAAGCGCTGTCGTACCCTAAATTGTACCCTAATCCCTCCCCATTCCTTAACCGTAACCCTAACCCCATCCCTAAACCTGACCCACTTCCGATGCCCTACCCTAACCAATGCCCTAATCTTAACCACTACAGAAACACTAACTCATGCCCTCAAACGTACGCTAACCCTTAAGCATTGTCGTACCCTATCCTGTACCCTAATCCCTCTCCATTCCCTAACCCTAACCCTAACCCGAATCCTAACCCTGACCCTCACCCGAAGCCTTACCCTCACCCGTGCCCTAATCTTAACCAGGACACCAAGACTAACTCGTGCCCTCAAACGTACACTAACACTAAACCGCAGCGGTACCCTAACCTGTACCCTAATCCCTCTCCATTCCCTAACCCTAACCCTAACCTGAAACCTAACCATGACACTCACCCGAAACTTTACCCTCACCCGTGTCCTAATTTTAACCAGGACATCAACACTAACCCATGCCCTCTAACGTACGCCAACTCTAAGCCATTGCCGTACCCTAACCTGTACCCTAATGAATCCCCATTCCCTAACCCTAACCCTAACCCTAACCCTTAACGTGACCCTCTTCCGAGGCCTTACACTCACCCCTGCCCTAATCGTAAGCAGTACACTAACACTAACTAGTGACCTCACACGTACGCTAAACCTTAAGCGTTGTGGTACCCTAAACTGTGCCCTAATATCTCCCCATTCCCTAACCCTAACCCTAACCCGAATTCTATCCCTGACCCTCACCCGAAACCTTACCCTCACCCGTGCCCTAATCTTAACCAGGACACCAACACTAACTTGTGCCCTCACACGTATGCTAACCCTTAATCGTTGTCGTACCCTAAACTGTACCCAAATCCCTCCCCATTCCCTAACCCTAACCCTAACCCGAATCCTAACCCTGACCCTCACCTGAATCCTTACCCTCACCCGTGCCCTAATCTTAACCAGGAAACTAACACTAACCCTTGCCCTCACACGAACGCTAACCCTTAAGCACTGTGGTACCCTAAGCTGTACCCTAATCACTCTGCATTCCTTAACCCTAACCCTAACCCGAATCCTAACCCTGACCCTCACCCGAAGCCTTACCCTCACCCGTGCCCTAATCTTAACCAGAACACCAACACTAACTCGTGCCCTCACACGTGCGCTAAACCTTAAGCGTTGTCGTACCCTAAATTGTACCCTAATACCTCCCCATTCCTTAACCCTAACCCTAACCCCATCCCTAAGCCTGACCCACTTCCGATGCCTTACCCTAAACAATGCCCTAATCTTAACCAGTACACAAACACTAACTCATGCCCTCAAACGTATGCTAACCCCTAAGCACTGTCGTACCCTATCCTGTACCCTAATCCCTCCCCATTCCCTAACCCTAACCCTAAGCGAAACCCTGAACGTGACCCTTTTCCGAGGCCTTACCCTCATCGGTGCCGTTGTCTTAACCAGTACACCAAAACTAACTCGTGCCCTCACACGTAGGCTAAACCTTAAGCGTTGTCGTACCCTAAATTGTACCCTAATCCCTCCCCATTCCTTAACACTAACCCTAACCCCATCCCTAAACCTGACCCACTTCCGATGCCCTACCCTAACCAATGCCCTAATCTTAACCAGTACAGAAACACTAACTCATGCCCTCAAACGTACGCTAACCCTTAAGCATTGTCGTACCCTATCCTGTACCCTAATCACTCCCCATTCCCTAACCCTAACCCTAAGCGAAACCCTGAACGTGACCCTGTTCCGAGGCCTTACCCTCATCGGTGCCGTTGTCTTACACAGTACACCAACACTAACTCGTGCCCTCACACTTACGCTAAACCTTAAGCATTGTCGTACCCTAACCTGTACCCTAAACCCTCTCCATTCCCTAATCCTAACCCTAACCCGAATCCTAACCCTGACCCTCACCCGAAACCTTACCCTCACCCGTGCGTAATCTTAACCAGGACACCAAGACTAACTCGTGCCCTCAAACGTACGCTAACACTAAACCGCAGCGGTACCCTAACCTGTACCCTAATCCCTCTCCTTTCCCTAACCCTAACCCTAACCTGAAACCTAACCATGATACTCACCTGAAACTTTACCCTCACCCGTGCCCTAATCTTAACCAGGACACCAACACTAACTCGTGCCCTCACACGTACGCTAACCCTTAATCGTTGTCGTACCCTAATCCCTCTGCATTCCATAACCCTAACCCTAACCCGAATCCTAACCCTGACCCTCACCCGAAGCCTTACCCTCACCCGTGCCCTAATCTTAACCAGGACACCAACACTAACTCGTGCCCTCACACGTACGCTAAACCTTAAGCGTTGTCGTACCCTAAATTGTACCCTAATCCCTCCCCATTCCTTAAACCTAACCCTAACCCCATCCCTAAACCTGACCCACTTCCGATGCCCTACCCTAACCAATGCCCTAATCTTAACCAGTACACAAACACTAACTCATGCCCTCAAACTTACGCTAACCCTTAAGCATTGTCGTACCCTATCCTGTACCCTAATCCCTCCCCATTCCCTAACCCTAAACCTAAGCGAAACCCTGAACGTGACCCTTTTCCGAGGCCTTACCCTCATCGGTGCCGTTGTCTTAACTAGGACACCAACACTAACTCGTGCACTCACACTTACGCTAACCCTTAAGCATTGTCGTACCCTAACCTGTACCCTAATCCCTCTCCATTCCCTAACCCTAACCCTAACCTGAAACCTAACCATGACACTCACCCGAAACTTTACCCTCACCCGTGTCCTAATTTTAACCAGTAAATCAACACTAACCCATGCCCTCTAACGTACGCCAACCGTAAGCCATTGCCGTACCCTAACCTGTACCCTAATCAATCCCCATTCCCTAACCCTAACCCTAACCCTAACCCTTAACGTGACCCTCTTCCGAGGCCTTACCCTCACCCGTGCCCTAATCGTAAGCAGTACACTAACACTAAGTAGTGACCTCACACGTACGCTAAACCTTAATCGTTGTCGTACCCTAAACTGTACCCTAATCCCTCCCCATTCCCTAACCCTAACCCTAACCCGAATCCTAACCATGACCCTCACCTGAAGCCTTACCCTCACGCGTGCCCTAATCTTAACCAGGACACTAACACTAACCCTTGCCCTCACACGAACGCTAACCCTTAAGCACTGTCGTACCCTAAGCTATACCCTAATCCCTCTGCATTCCTTAACCCTAACCCTAACCCGAATCCTAACCCTGACCCTCACCCGAAGCCTTACCCTCACCCGTGCCCTAATCGTAAGCAGTACACTAACACTAACTAGTGACCTCACACGTACGCTAAACCTTAAGCGTTTTGGTACCCTAAACTGTGCCCTAATATCTCCCCATTCCCTAACCCTAACCCTAAACCGAATTCTATCCATGACCCTCACCCGAAACCTTACCCTCACCCGTGCCCTAATCTTAACCAGGACACCAACACTAACTCGTGCCCTCACACGTACGCTAAACCTTAAGCGTTGTCGTACCCTAAATTGTACCCTAATCCCTCCCCATTCCTTAACCCTAACCCTAACCCCATCCCTAAACCTGACCCACTTCCGATGCCCTACCCTAACCAATGCCCTAATCTTAACCAGTACACAAACACTAACTCATGCCCTCAAACGTACGCTAACCCTTAAGCATTGTCGTACCCTACCCTGTACTCTAATCCCTCCCCATTCCCTAACGCTAACCCTAAGTGAAACCCTGAACGTGACCATTTTCCGAGGCCTTACCCTCATCGGTGCCGTTGTCTTAACCAGTACACCAACACTAACTCGTGCCCTCACACTTACGCTAACTCTTAAGCATTGTCGTACCCTAACCTGTACCCTAATCCCTCTCCATTCCCTAACTCTAACCCTAACCCGAATCCTAACCCTGACCCTCACCCGAAGCCTTAACCTCACCCGTGCCCTAATCCTAACCAGGACACCAAGACTAACTCGTGCCCTCAAACGTACGCTAACACTAAACCGCAGCGGTACCCTAACCTGTACCCTAATCCCTCTCCATTCCCTAACCCTAACCCTAACCTGAAACCTAACCATGACACTCACCCGAAACTATACCCTCACACGTGTCCTAATTTTAACCAGTACATCAACACTAACCCATGCCCTCTAACGTACACCAACCCTAAGCCATTGCCGTACCCTAACCTGTACCCTAATCAATCCCCATTCCCTAACCCTAACCCTAACTCTAACCGTTAACGTGACCCTCTTCCGAGGCCTTACTCTCTACCCGTGCCCTAATCGTAAGCAGTACACTAACACTAACTAGTGACCTCACACGTACGCTAAACCTTAAGCGTTGTGGTACCCAAAACTGTGCCCTAATATATCCCCATTCCCTAACCCTAACCCTAACCCGAATTCTATCCCTGACCCTCACCCGAAACCTTACCCTCACCCGTGCCCTAATCTTAACCAGGACACCAACACTAACTCGTGCCCTCACACGTACGCTAACCCTTAATCGTTGTCGTACCCTAATCCCTCCCCATTCCCTAACCCTAACCCTAACCCGAATCCTAACCCTGACCCACACCTGAAGCCTTACCCTCACCCGTGCCCTAATCTTAACTAGGACACTAACACTAACCCTTGCCCTCACACGAACGCTAACCTTTAAGCACTGTCGTACCCTAAGCTGTACCCTAATCCCTCTGCATTCCTTAACCCTAACCCTAACCCGAATCCTAACCCTGACCCTCACCCGAAGCCTTACCCTCACCCGTGCCCTAATCTTAACCAGGACACCAACACTAACTCGTGCCCTCACACATACGCTAACCCTTAATCGTTGTCGTGCCCTAATCCCTCCCCATTCCCTAACCCTAACCCTAACCCGAATCCTAACCCTGACCCTCACCTGAAGCCTTACCCTCACCCGTGCCCTAATCTTAACCAGGACACTAACACTAACCCTTGCCCTCACACGAACGCTAAACCTTAAGCACTGTCGTACCCTAAGCTGTACCCTAATCCCTCTGCATTCCTTAACCATAACCCTAACCCGAATCCTAACCCTGACCCTCACCCGAAGCCTTACCCTCACCCGTGACCTAATCTTAACCAGGACAACAACACTAACTCGTGCCCTCACACGTACGCTAAACCTTAAGCGTTGTCGTACCCTAAATTGTACCCTAATCCCTCCCCATTCCTTAACCCTAACCCTAACCCCATCCCTAAACCTGACCCACTTCCGATGCCCTACCCTAACCAATGCCCTAATCTTAACCAGTACACAAACACTAACTCATGCCCTCAAACGTACGCTAACCCTTAAGCATTGTCGTACCCTATCCCGTACCCTAATCCCTCCCCATTCCCTAACCCTACCCCTAAGCGAAACCCTGAACGTGACCCTTTTCCGAGGCCTTACCCTCATCGGTGCCGTTGTCTTGACCAGGACACCAACACTAACTCGTGCCCTCAAACTTACGCTAACCCTTAAGCATTGTCGTACCCTAACCTGTACCCTAATCCCTCTCCATTCCCTAACCCTAACGCTAACCTGAAACCTAACCATGACACTCACCCGAAACTTTACCCTCACCCGTGTCCTAATTTTAACCAGTACATCAACACTAACCCATGCCCTCTAACGTACGCCAACCCTAAACCGTTGCCGTACCCTAACCTGTACCCTAATCAATCCCCATTCCCTAACCCCAACCCTAACCCTAACCCTAAACGTGACCCTCTTCTGAGGCCTTACCCTCACCCGTGCTCTAATCGTAAGCAGTACACCAACACTAACTTGTGCCCTCACACGTACGCTAACCCTTAATCGTTGTCGTACCCTAAACTGTACCCTAATCCCTCCCCATTCCCTAACCCTAACCCTAACCCGAATCCTAACTCTGACCCTCACCTGAAGCCTTACCCTCACCCGTGCCCTAATCTTAACCAGGACACTAACACTAACCCTTGCCCTCACACGAAAGCTAACCCTTAAGCACTGTCGTACCCTAAGCTGTACCCTAATCCCTCTGCATTCCTTAACCCTAACCCTAACCCGAATCCTAACCCTGACCCTCACCCGAAGCCTTACCCTCACCCGTGACCTAATCTTAACCAGGACACCAACACTGACTCGTGCCCTCACACGTACGCTAAACCTTAAGCGTTGTCGTACCCTAAATTGTACCCTAATCCCTCCCCATTCCTTAACCCTAACCCTAACCCCATCCCTAAACCTGACCCACTTCCGATGCCCTACCCTAACCAATGCCCTAATCTTAACCAGTACACAAACACTAACTCATGCCCTCAAACGTACGCTAACCCTTAAGCATTGTCGTACCCTAACCTGTACCCTAATCCCTCTCCATTCCCTAACCCTAACCCTAACCTGAAACCTAACCATGACACTCACCCAAAACTTTACCCTCACCCGTGTCCTAATTTTAACCAGTACATCAACACTAACCCATGCCCTCTAACGTACGCCAACCCTAAGCCATTGCCGTACCCTAACCTGTACCCTAATCAATCCCCATTCCCTAACCCTAACCCTAACCCTAACCCTTAACGTGACCCTCTTCCGAGGCCTTACCCTCACCCGTGCCCTAATCGTAAGCAGTATACTAACACTAAGTAGTGACCTCACACGTACGCTAAACCTTAAGCGTTGTGGTACCCTAAACTGTGCCCTAATATCTCCCCATTCCCTAACCTTAACCCTAACCCGAATTCTATCCCTGACCCTCACCCGAAACCTTACCCTCACCCGTGCCCTAATCTTAACCAGGACACCAACACTAACTTGTGCCCTCACACGTACGCTAACCCTTAATCGTTGTCGTACACTATCCTGTACCCTAATCCCTCCCCATTCCCTAACCCTAACCCTAAGCGAAACCCTGAACGTGACCCTTTTCCGAGGCCTTACCCTCATCGATGCCGTTGTCTTAAAGAGTACACCAACACTAACTCGTGCCCTCACACTTACGCTAACCCTTAAGCATTGTCGTACCCTAACCTGTACCCTAATCCCTCTCCATTCCCTAACCCTAACCCTAACCCTAAACCTAAGCCATTGCCGTACCCTAACCTGTACCCTAATCAATCCCCATTCCCTAACCCTAACCCTAACCCTAACCCTTAACGTGACCCTCTTCCGAGGCCTTACCCTCACCCGTGCCCTAATCGTAAGCAGTACACTAACACTAACTAGTGACCTCACACGTACGCTAAACCTTAAGCGTTGTGGTACCCTAAACTGTGCCCTAATATCTCCCCATTCACTAACCCTAACCCTAACCCTAACCCGAATTCTATCCCTGACCCTCACCCGGAACCTTACCCTCACCCGTGCCCTAATCTTAACCAGGACACCAACACTAACTTGTGCCCTCTCACGTACGCTAACCCTTAATCGTTGTCGTACCCTAAACTGTACCCTAATCCCTCCCCATTCGTAACCCTCACCCTAACCCGAATCCTAACCCTGACCCTCCCCTGAAGCGTTACCCTCACCCGTGCCCTAATCTTAACCAGGACACTAACACTAACCCTTGCCCTCACACGAACGCTAACCCTTAAGCACTGTCGTACCCTAAGCTGTACCCTAATCCCTATGCATTCCTTAACATTAACCCTAACCCGAATCCTAACCCTGACCCTCACCCGAAGCCTTACCCTCACCCGTGCCCTAATCTTAACCAGAACAGCAACACTAACTCGTGCCCTCAAACGTACGCTAACACTAATCCGCAGCGGTACCCTAACCTGTACCCTAATCCCTCTCCATTCCCTAACCCTAACGCTAACCTGAAACCTAACCATGACACTCACCCGAAACTTTACCCTCACCCGTGTCCTAATTTTAACCAGTACATCAACACTAACCCATGCCCTCTAACGTACGCCAACCCTAAGCCATTGCCGTACCCTAACCTGTACCCTAATCAATCCCCATTCCCTAACCCCAACCCTAACCCTAACCCTAAACGTGACCCTCTTCTGAGGCCTTACCCTCACCCGTGCTCTAATCGTAAGCAGTACACCAACACTAACTTGTGCCCTCACACGTACGCTAACCCTTAATCGTTGTCGTACCCTAAACTGTACCCTAATCCCTCCCCATTCCCTAACCCTAACCCTAACCCGAATCCTAACCCTGACCCTCACCTGAAGCCTTACCCTCACCCGTGCCCTAATCTTAACCAGGACACTAACACTAACCCTTGCCCTCACACGAACGCTAACCCTTAAGCACTGTCGTACCCTAAGCTGTACCCTAATCCCTCTGCATTCCTTAACCCTAACCCTAACCCGAATCCTAACCCTGACCCTCACCCGAAGCCTTACCCTCACCCGTGACCTAATCTTAACCAGGACACCAACACTGACTCGTGCACTCACACGTACGCTAAACCTTAAGCGTTGTCGTACCCTAAATTGTACCCTAATCCCTCCCCATTCCTTAACCCTAACCCTAACCCCATCCCTAAATCTGACCCACTTCCGATGCCCTACCCTAACCAATGCCCTAATCTTAACCAGTACACAAACACTAACTCATGCCCTCAAAAGTACGCTAACCCTTAAGCCTTGTCGTACCCTATCCTGTACCCTAATCCCTCCCCATTCCTTAACCCTAACCCTAACCTGAAACCTAACCATGACACTCACCCGAAACTTTACTCTCACCCGTGTCCTAATTTTAACCGGTACATCAACACTAACCCATGCCCTCTAACGTACGCCAACCCTAAGCCATTGCCGTACCCTAACCTGTACCCTAATCAATCACCATTCCCTAACCCTAACCCTAACCCTAACCCTTAACGTGACCCTCTTCCGAGGCCTTACCCTCACCCGTGCCCTAAACGTAAGCAGTACACTAACACTAACTGGTGACCTCACACGTACGCTAAATCTTAAGCGTTGTGGTACCCTAAACTGTGCCCTAATATCTCCTCATTCCCTAACCCTAACCCTAACCCGAATTCTATCCCTGACCCTCACCCGAAACCTTACCCTCACCCGTGCCCTAATCTTAACCAGGACACAAACACTAACTCGTTCCCTCACACGTATGCTAAACCTTAAGCGTTGTCGTACCCTAAATTGTACCCTAATCCCTCCCCATTCCTTAACCCTAACCCTAACCCCATCCCTAAACCTGACCCACTTCCGATGCCCTACCCTAACCAATGCCCTAATCTTAACCAGTACACAAACACTAACTCATGCCCTCAAACGTACGCTAACCCTTAAGCATTGTCGTACCCTATCCTGTAGCCAAATCCCTCCCCATTCCCTAAGCCTAACCCTAAGCGAAACCCTGAACGTGACCCTTTTCCGAGGCCTTACCTTCATCGGTGCCGTTGTCTTAACCAGTACACCAACACTAACTCGTGCCCTCACACTTACGCTAACCCTTAAGCATTGTCGTACCCTAAACTGTACCCTAAACCCTCCCCATTCCCTAACCCTAACCCTAACCCGAATCCTAACCCTGACCCTCACCTGAAGCCTTACCCTCACCCGTACCCTAATCTTAACCAGGACACTAACACTAACACTTGCCCTCACACGAACGCTAATCCTTAAGCACTGTCGTACCATAAGCTGTACCCTAATCCCTCTGCATTCCTTAACCCTAACCCTAACCCGAATCCTAACCCTGACCCTCACCCGAAGCCTTACCCTCACCCGTGCCCTAATCTTAACCAGGACACCAAGACTAACTCGTGCCCTCAAACGTACGCTAACACTAAACCGCAGCGGTACCCTAACCTGTACCCTAATCCCTCTCCATTCCCTAACCCTAACCCTAACCTGAAACCTAACCATGACACTCACCCTAAACTTTACCCTCACCCGTGTCCTAATTTTAACCAGTACATAAACACTAACCCATGCCCTCTAACGTACGCCAACCCTAAGCCATTGCCGTACTCTAACCTGTACCCTAATCAATCCCCATTCCCTAAACCTAACCCTAACCCTAACCCTTAACGTGACCCTCTTCCGAGGCCTTACCCTCACCCGTGCCCTAATCATAAGCAGTACACTAACACTAACTAGTGACCTCACACGTACGCTAAACCTTAAGCGTTGTGGTACCCTAAACTTTGCCCTAATATCTCCCCATTCCCTAACCCTAACCCTAACCCGAATTCTATCCCTGACAGTCACCTGAAACCTTACCCTCACCCGTGCCCTAATCTTAACCAGGACACCAACACTAACTCGTGCCCTCACACGTACGTTAACCCTTAATCGTTGTCGTACCCTAAACTGTACCCTAATCCCTCCCCATTCCCTAACCCTAACCCTAAACCGAATCCTGACCCTGACCCTCACCTGAAGCCTTACCCTCACCCGTGCCCTAATCTTAACCAGGACACTAACACTAACCCTTGCCCTCACACGAACGCTAACCCTTAAGCACTGTCGTACCCTAAGCTGTACCCTAATCCCTCTGCATTCCTTAACCCTAACCCTAACCCGAATCCTAACCCTGACCCTCACCCGAAGCCTTACCCTCACCCGTGCCCTAATCTTAACCAGGACACCAACACTAACTCGTGCCCTCACACGTACGCTAAACCTTAAGCGTTGTCGTACCCTAAATTGTACCCTAATACCTCCCCATTCCTTAACCCTAACCCTAACCCCATCCCTAAACCTGACCCACTTGCGATGCCTTACCCTAAACAATGCCCTAAACTTAACCAGTACACAAACACTAACTCATTCCCTCAAACGTATGCTAACCCCTAAGCACTGTCGTACCCTATCCTGTACCCTAATCCCTCCCCATTCCCTGACCCTAACCCTAAGCGAAACCCTGAACGTGACCCTTTTCCGAGGCCTTACCCTCATCGGTGCCGTTGTCTTAACCAGTACACCAACACTAACTAGTGCCCTCACACTTACGCTAACCCTTAAGCATTGTCGTACCCTAACCTGTACCCTAATCCCTCTCCATTCCGTAACCCTAACCCTAACCCGAATCCTAACCCTGACCCTCACCCGAAGCCTTACCATCACCCGTGCCCTAATCTTAAACAGGACACCAAGACTAACTCGTGCCCTCAAACGTACGCTAACACTAAACCGCAGCGGTACCCTAACCTGTACCCTAATCCCTCTCCATTCCCTAACCCTAACCCTAACCTGAAACCTAACCATGACACTCACCCGAAACTTTACCCTCACCCGTGTCCTAATTTTAACCAGTACATCAACACTAACCCATGCCCTCTAACGTATGCCAACCCTAAGCCATTGCCGTACCCTAACCTGTACCCTAATCAATCCCCATTCCCTAACCCTAACCCTAACCCTAACCCTTAACGTGACCCTCTTCCGAGGCCTTTCCCTCACCCGTGCCCTAATCGTAAGCAGTACACTAACACTAACTAGTGACCTCACACGTACGCTAAACCTTAAGCGTTGTGGTACCCTAAACTGTGCCCTAATATCTCCCCATTCCCTAACCCTAACCCTAACCCGAATTCTATCCCTGACCCTCACCCGAAACCTTACCCTCACCCGTGCCCTAATCTTAACCAGGACACCAACACTAACTTGTGCCCTCACACGTACGCTAACCCTTAATTGTTGTCGTACCCTAAACTGTACCCTAATCCCTCCCCATTCCCTAACCCTAACCCTAACCCGCATCCTAACCCTGACCCTCACCTGAAGCCTTACCCTCCCCCAGCCCTAATCTTAACCAGGACACTAACACTAACCCTTGCCCTCACACGAACGCTAACCCTTAAGCACTGTCGTACCCTAAGCTGTACCCTAATCCCTCTGCATTCCTTAACCCTAAACCTAACCCGAATCCTAACCCTGACCGTCACCCGAAGCCTTACCCTCACCCGTGCCCTAATCTTAACCAGGACACCAACACTAACTCGTGCCCTCACACGTACGCTAAACCTTAAGCGTTGTCGTACCCTAAATTGTACCCTAATCCCTCCCCATTCCTTAACCCTAACCCTAGCCCCATCCCTAAACCTGACCCACTTCCGATGCCCTACCCTAACCAATGCCCTAATTTTAACCAGTACACAAACACTAACTCATGCCCTCAAACGTACGCTAACACTTAAGCATTGTCGTACCCTATCCCGTACCCTAATCCCTCCCCATTCCCTAACCCTAACCCTAAGCGAAACCCTGAACGTGACCCTTTTCTGAGGCCTTACCCTCATCGGTGCCGTTGTCTTAACCAGGACACCAACACTAACTCGTGCCCTCACACTTACGCTAACCCTTAAACATTGTCGTACCCTAACCTGTACCCTAATCCCTCTCCATTCCCTAACCCTAACCCTAACCTGAAACCTAACCATGACACTCACCCGAAACTTTACCCTCACCCGTGTCCTAATTTTAACCAGTACATCAAAACTAACCCATGCCCTCTAACGTACGCCAACCGTAAGCCATTGCCGTACCCTAACCTGTACCCTAATCAATCCCCATTCCCTAACCCTAACCCTAACCCTAACCCTTAACGTGACCCTCTTCCGAGGCCTTACCCTCACCCGTGCCCTAATCGTAAGCAGTACACTAACACTAAGTAGTGACCTCACACGTACGCTAAACCTTAAGCGTTGTGGTACCCTAAACTGTGCCCTAATATCTCCCCATTCCCTAACCCTAACCCTAAAACGAATTCTATCCCTGACCCTCACCCGAAACCTTACCCTCACCCGTGCCCTAATCTTAACCAGGACACCAACACTAACTTGTGCCCTCACACGTACGCTAACCCTTAATCGTTGTCGTACCCTATCCTGTACCCTAATCCCTCCACATTCCCTAACCCTAACCCTAAGCGAAACCCTGAACGTGACCCTTTTCCGAGGCCTTACCCTCATCGGTGCCGTTGTCTTAACCAGTACACCAACACTAACTCGTGCCCTCACACTTACGCTAACCCTTAAGCATTGTCGTACCCTAACCTGTACCCTAATCCCTCTCCATTCCCTAACCCTAACCCTAACCCTAACCCTAAGCCATTGCCGTACCATAAACTGTACCCTAATCAATCCCCATTCCCTAACCCTAACCCTAACCCTAACCCTTAACGTGAACCTCTTCCGAGGCCTTACCCTCACCCGTGCCCTAATCGTAAGCAGTACACTAACACTAACTAGTGACCTCACACTTAAGCTAACCCTTAATCGTTGTCGTACCCTAAACTGTACCCTAATCCCTCCCCATTCCCTAACCCTAACCCTAACCCGAATCCTAACCCTGACCCTCACCTGAAGCCTTACCCTCACCCGTGCCCTAATCTTAACCAGGACACTAACACTAACCCTTGCCCTCACACGAATGCTAACCCTTAAGCACTGTCGTACCCTAAGCTGTACCCTAATCCCTCTGCATTCCTTAACCCTAACCCTAACCCGAATCCTAACCCTGACCCTCACCCGAAGCCTTACCCTCACCCGTGCCCTAATCTTAACCAGGACACTAACACTAACCCTTGCCCTCACACGAACGCTAACCCTTAAGCACTGTCGTACCCTAAGCTGTACCCTAATCCCTCTGCATTCCTTAACCCTAACCCTAACCCGAATCCTAACCCTGACCCTCACCCGAAGCCTTACCCTCACCCGTGCCCTAATCTTAACCAGGACACCAACACTAACTCGTGCCCTCACACGTACGCTAAACCTTAAGCGTTGTCGTACCCTAAATTGTACCCTAATCCCTCCCCATTCCTTAACCCTAACCCTAACCCCATCCCTAAACCTGACCCACTTCCGATGCCCTACCCTAACCAATGCCCTAATTTTAACCAGTACACAAACACTAACTCATGCCCTCAAACGTACCCTAAACATTAAGCATTGTCGTACCCTATCCCGTACCCTAATCCCTCCCCATTCCCTAACCCTAACCCTAAGCGAAACCCTGAACGTGACCCTTTTCCGAGGCCTTACCCTCATCGTTGCCGTTGTCTTAACCAGGACACCAACACTAACTCGTGCCCTCACACTTACGCTAACCCTTAAGCATTGTCGTACCCTAAACTGTACCCTAATCCCTCTCCATTTCCTAACCCTAACCCTAACCTGAAACCTAACCATGACACTCACCCGAAACTTTACCCTCACCCGTGTCCTAATTTTAACCAGTACATCAACACTAACCCATGCCCTCTAACGTACGCCAACCGTAAGCCATTGCCGTACCCTAACCTGTACCCTAATCAATCCCCATTCCCTAACCCTAACCCTAACCCTAACCCTTAACGTGGCCCTCTTCCGAGGCCTTACCCTCACCCGTGCCCTAATCGTAAGCAGTACACCAACACTAACTAGTGCCCTCACACTTACGCTAACCCTTAAGCATTGTCGTACCCTAACCTGTATCCTAATCCCTCTCCATTCCCTAACCCTAACCCTAACCCGAATCCTAACCCTGACCCTCACCCGAAGCCTTACACTCACCCGTGCCCTAATCTTAACCAGGACACCAAGACTAATTCGTGCCCTCAAACATACGCTAACACTAAACCGCAGCGGTACCCTAACCTGTACCCTAATCCCTCTCCATTCCCTAACCCTAACCCTAACCTGAAACCTAACCATGACACTCACCCGAAACTTTACCCTGACCCGTGTCCTAATTTTAACCAGTACATCAACACTAACCCATGCCCTCTAACGTACGCCAACCCTAAGCCATTGCCGTAACCTAACCTGTACCCTAATCAATCCCCATTCCCTAACCCTAACCCTAACCCTAACCCTTAACGTGACCCTCTTCCGAGGCCTTACCCTCACCCGTGCCCTAATCGTAAGCAGTACACTAACACTAACTAGTGACCTCACACGTACGCTAAACCTTAAGCGTTGTGGTACCCTAAACTGTGCCCTAATATCTCCCCATTCCCTAACCCTAACCCTAACCCGAATTCTATCCCTGACCCTCACCCGAAACCTTACCCTCACCCGTGCCCTAATCTTAACCAGGACACCAACACTAACTTGTGCCCTCACACGTACGCTAACCCTTCATCGTTGTCGTACCCTAAACTGTACCCTAATCCCTTCCCATTCCCTAACCCTAACCCTAACCCGAATCCTAACCCTGACCCTCACCTGAAGCCTTACCCTCACCCGTGCCCTAATCTTAACCAGGACACTAACACTAACCCTTGCCCTCACACGAACGCTAACCCTTAAGCACTGTCGTACCCTAAGCTGTACCCTAATCCCTCTGCATTCCTTAACCCTAACCCTAACCCGAATCCTAACCCTGACCCTCACCCGAAGCCTTACCCTCACCCGTGCCCTAATCTTAACCAGAACACCAACACTAACTCGTGCCCTCACACGTAGGCTAAACCTTAAGCGTTGTCGTACCCTAAATTGTACCCTAATCCCTCCCCATTCCTTAACCCTAACCCTAACCCCATCCCTAAACCTGACCCACTTCCGATGCCCTACCCTAACCAATGCCCTAATCTTAACCAGTACAGAAACACTAACTCATGCCCTCAAACGTACGCTAACCCTTAAGCATTGTCGTACCCTATCTTGTACCCTAATCCCTCCCCATTCCCTAACCCTAACCCTAAGCGAAACCCTGAACGTGACCCTGTTCCGAGGCCTTACCCTAATCGGTGCCGTTGTCTTACACAGTACACCAACACTAACTCGTGCCCTCACAATTACGCTAAACCTTAAGCATTGTCGTACCCTAACCTGTACCCTAAACCCTCTCCATTCCCTAATCCTAACCCTAACCCGAATCCTAACCCTGACCCTCACCCGAAACCTTACCCTCACCCGTGCCCTAATCTTAACCAGGACACCAAGACTAACTCGTGCCCTCAAACGTACGCTAACACTAAACCGCAGCGGTACCCTAACCTGTACCCTAATCCCTCTCCATTCCCTAACCCTAACCCTAACCTGAAACCTAACCATGATACTCACCTGAAACTTTACCCTCACCCGTGCCCTAATCTTAACCAGAACACCAACACTAACTCGTGCCCTCACACGTACGCTAACCCTTAATCGTTTTCGTACCCTAATCCCTCTGCATTCCTTAACCCTAACCCTAACCCGAATCCTAACCCTGACCCTCACCCGAAGCCTTACCCTCACCCGTGCCCTAATCTTAACCAGGACACCAACACTAACTCGTGCACTCACACTTACGCTAACCCTTAAGCATTGTCGTACCCTAACCTGTACCCTAATCCCTCTCCATACCCTAACCCTAACCCTAACCTGAAACCTAACCATGACACTCACCCGAAACTTTACCCTCACCCGTGTCCTAATTTTAACCAGTACATCAACACTAACCCATGCCCTCTAACGTACGCCAACCGTAAGCCATTGCCGTACCCTAACCTGTACCCTAATCAATCCCCATTCCCTAACCCTAACCCTAACCCTAACCCTTAACGTGACCCTCTTCCGAGGCCTTACCCTCACCCGTGCCCTAATCGTAAGCAGTACACTAACACTAACTAGTGACCTCACACGTACGCTAAACCTTAATCGTTGTCGTACCCTAAACTGTACCCTAATCCCTCCCCATTCCCTAACCCTAACCCTAACCCGAATCCTAACCCTGACCCTCACCTGAAGCCTTACCCTCACGCGTGCCCTAATCTTAACCAGGACACTAACACTAACCCTTGCCCTCACACGAACGCTAACCCTTAAGCACTGTCGTACCCTAAGCTATACCCTAATCCCTCTGCATTCCTTAACCCTAACCCTAACCCGAATCCTAACCCTGACCCTCACCCGAAGCCTTACCCTCACCCGTGCCCTAATCTTAACCAGGACACCAACACTAACTCGTGCCCTCACACGTACGCTAAACCTTAAGCGTTGTCGTACCCTAAATTGTACCCTAATCCCTCCCCATTCCTTAACCCTAACCCTAACCCCATCCATAAACCTGACCCACTTCCGATGCCCTACCCTAACCAATGCCCTAATCTTAACCAGTACACAAACACTAACTCATGCCCTCAAACGTACGCTAACCCTTAAGCATTGTCGTACCCTACCCTGTACTCTAATCCCTCCCCATTCCCTAACGCTAACCCTAAGCGAAACCCTGAACGTGACCATTTTCCGAGGCCTTACTCTCATCGGTGCCGTTGTCTTAACCAGTACACCAACACTAACTCGTGCCCTCACACTTACGCTAACTCTTAAGCATTGTCGTACCCTAACCTGTACCCTAATCCCTCTCCATTCCCTAACCCTAACCCTAACCCTAACCCTAACCCTAACCCTAACCCTTAATCGTTGTCGTACCCTAATCCCTCTCCATTCCCTAACCCTAACCCTAACCCGCATCCTAACCCTGACCCTTACCTGAAGCCTTACCCTCACCCGTGCCCTAATCATAACCAGGACACTAACACTAACCCTTGCCCTCACACGAACGCTAACCCTTAAGCACTGTCGTACCCTAAGCTGTACCCTAATCCCTCTGCATTCCTTAACCCTAACCCTAACCCGAATCCTAACCCTGACACTCACCCGAAGCCTTACCCTCACCCGTGACCTAATCTTAACCAGGACACCAACACTAACTCGTGCCCTCACACGTACGCTAATCCTTAAGCGTCGTCGTACCCTAAATTGTACCCTAATCCCTCCCCATTCCTTAACCCTAACCCTAACCCCATCCCTAAACCTGACCCACTTCCGATGCCCTACCCTAACCAATGCCCTAATCTTAACCAGTACACAAACACTAACTCATGCCCTCAAACGTACGCTAACCCTTAAGCATTGTCGTACCCTATCCCGTACCCTAATCCCTCCCCATTCCCTAACCCTAACCCTAAGCGAAACCCTGAACGTGACCCTTTTCCGAGGCCTTACCCTCTTCGGTGCCGTTGTCTTAACCAGGACACCAACACTAACTCGTGCCCTCACACTTACGCTAACCCTTAAGCATTGTCGTACCCTAACCTGTACCCTAATCCCTCTCCATTCCCTAACCCTAACCCTAACCTGAAACCTAACCATGACACTCACCCGAAACTTTACCCTCACCCGTGTCCTAATTTTAACCAGTACATCAACACTAACCCATGCCCTCTAACGTACGCCAACCGTAAGCCATTGCCGTACCCTAACCTGTACCCTAATCAATCCCCATTCCCTAACCCTAACCCTAACCCTAACCCTTAACGTGACCCTCTTCCGAGGCCTTACCCTCACCCGTGCCCTAATCGTAAGCAGTACACTAACACTAAGTAGTGACCTCACACGTACGCTAAACCTTAAGCGTTGTGGTACCCTAAACTGTGCCCTTATATCTCCCCATTCCCTAACACTAACCCTAAAACGAATTCTATCCCTGACCCTCACCCGAAACCTTACCCTCACCCGTGCCCTAATCTTAACCAGGACACCAACACTATCTCGTGCCCTCACACGTACGCTAACCCTTAATCGTTGTCGTACCCTATCCTGTACCCTAATCCCTCCCCATTCCCTAACCCTAACCCTAAGCGAAACCCTGAACGTGACCTTTTTCCGAGGCCTTACCCTCATCGGTGCCGTTGTCTTAACCAGTACACCAACACTAACTCGTGCCCTCACACTTACGCTAACCCTTAAGCATTGTCGTACCCTAACCTGTACCCTAATCCCTCTCCATTCCCTAACCCTAACCCTAACCCTAACCCTAAGCCATTGCCGTACCCTAACCTGTACCCTAATCATTCCCCATTCCCTAACCCGAACCCTAACCCTAACCCTTAACGTGACCCTCTTCCGAGGCCTTACCCTCACCCGTGCCCTAATCGTAAGCAGTACACTAACACTAACTAGTGACCTCACACGTATGCTAAACCTTAAGCGTTGTGGTACCCTAAACTGTGCCCTAATATCTCCCCATTCCCTAACCCTAACCCTAACCCGAATTCTATCCCTGATCCTCACCCGAAACCTTACCCTCACCCGTGCCCTAATCTTAACCAGGACACCAACACTAACTCGTGCCCTCACACGTACGTTAACCCTTAATCGTTGTCGTACCCTAAACTGTACCCTAATCCCTCCCCATTCCCTAACCCTAACCCTAAACCGAATCCTAACCCTGACCCTCACCTGAAGCCTTACCCTCACCCGTGCCCTAATCTTAACCAGGACACTAACACTAACCCTTGCCCTCACACGAACGCTAACCCTTAAGCACTGTCGTACCCTAAGCTGTACCCTAATCCCTCTGCATTCCTTAACCCTAACCCTAACCCGAATCCTAACCCTGACCCTCACCCGAAGCCTTACCCTCACCCGTGCCCTAATCTTAACCAGGACACCAACACTAACTCGTGCCCTCACACGTACGCTAAACCTTAAGCGTTGTCGTACCCTAAATTGTACCCTAATGCCTCCCCATTCCTTAACCCTAACCCTAACCCCATCCCTAAACCTGACCCACTTGCGATGCCTTACCCTAAACAATGCCCTAATCTTAACAAGTACACAAACACTAACTCATGCCCTCAAACGTATGCTAACCCCTAAGCACTGTCGTACCCTATCCTGTACCCTAATCCCTCCCCATTCCCTAACCCTAACCCTAAGCGAAACCCTGAACGTTACCCTTTTCCGAGGCCTTACCCTCATCGGTGCCGTTGTCTTAACCAGTACACCAACACTAACTAGTGCCCTCACACTTACGCTAACCCTTAAGCATTGTCGTACCCTAACCTGTACCCTAATCCCTCTCCATTCCGTAACCCTAACCCTAACCCGAATCCTAACCCTGACCCTCACCCGAAGCCTTACCCTCACCCGTGCCCTAATCTTAACCAGGACACCAAGACTAACTCGTGCCCTCAAACGTACACTAACACTAAACCGCAGCGGTACCCTAACCTGTACCCTAATCCCTCTCCATTCCCTAACCCTAACCCTAACCTGAAACCTAACCATGACACTCACCCGAAACTTTACCCTCACCCGTGTCCTAATTTTAACCAGTACATCAACACTAACCCATGCCCTCTAACGTATGCCAACCCTAAGCCATTGCCGTACCCTAACCTGTACCCTAATCAATCCCCATTCCCTAACCCTAACCCTAACCCTAACCCTTAACGTGACCCTCTTCCGAGGCCTTACCCTCACCCGTGCCCTAATCGTAAGCAGTACACTAACACTAACTAGTGACCTCACACGTACGCTAAACCTTAAGCGTTGTGGTACCCTAAACTGTGCCCTAATATCTCCCCATTCCCTAACCCTAACCCTAACCCGAATTCTATCCCTGACCCTCACCCGAAACCTTACCCTCACCCGTGCCCTAATCTTAACCAGGACACCAACACTAACTTGTGCCCTCACACGTACGCTAACCCTTAATTGTTGTCGTACCCTAAACTGTACCCTAATCCCTCCCCATTCCCTAACCCTAACCCTAACCCGCATCCTAACCCTGACCCTCACCTGAAGCCTTACCCTCACCCGTGCCCTAATCTTAACCAGGACACTAACACTAACCCTTGCCCTCACACGAACGCTAACCCTTAAGCACTGTCGTACCCTAAGCTGTACCCTAATCCCTCTGCATTCCTTAACCCTAACCCTAACCCGAATCCTAACCCTGACCCTCACCCGAAGCCTTACCCTCACCCGTGCCCTAATCTTAACCAGGACACCAACACTAACTCGTGCCCTCACACGTACGCTAAACCTTAAGCGTTGTCGTACCCTAAATTGTACCCTAATCCCTCCCCATTCCTTAACCCTAACCCTAACCCCATCCCTAAACCTGACCCACTTCCGATGCCCTACCCTAACCAATGCCCTAATTTTAACCAGTACACAAACACTAACTCATGCCCTCAAACGTACGCTAACCCTTAAGCATTGTCGTACCCTATCCCGTACCCTAATCCCTCCCCATTCCCTAACCCTAACCCTAATCGAAACCCTGAACGTGACCCTTTTCTGAGGCCTTACCCTCATCGGTGCCGTTGTCTTAACCAGGACACCAACACTAACTCGTGCCCTCACACTTACGCTAACCCTTAAACATTGTCGTACCCTAACCTGTACCCTAATCCCTCTCCATTCCCTAACCCTAACCCTAACCTGAAACCTAACCATGACACTCACCCGAAACTTTACCCTCACCCGTGTCCTAATTTTAACCAGTACATCAACACTAACCCATGCCCTCTAACGTACGCCAACCGTAAGCCATTGCCGTACCCTAACCTGTACCCTAATCAATCCCCATTCCCTAACCCTAACCCTAACCCTAACCCTTAACGTGACCCTCTTCCGAGGCCTTACCCTCACCCGTGCCCTAATCGTAAGCAGTACACTAACACTAAGTAGTGACCTCACACGTACGCTAAACCTTAAGCGTTGTGGTACCCTAAACTGTGCCCTAATATCTCCCCATTCCCTAACCTTAACCCTAAAACGAATTCTATCCCTGACCCTCACCCGAAACCTTACCCTCACCCGTGCCCTAATCTTAACCAGGACACCAACACTAACTTGTGCCCTCACACGTACGCTAACCCTTAATCGTTGTCGTACCCTATCCTGTACCCTAATCCCTCCCCATTCCCTAACCCTAACCCTAAGCGAAACCCTGAACGTGACCCTTTTCCGAGGCCTTACCCTCATCGGTGCCGTTGTCTTAACCAGTACACCAACACTAACTCGTGCCCTCACACTTACGCTAACCCTTAAGCATTGTCGTACCCTAACCTGTACCCTAATCCCTCTCCATTCCCTAACCCTAACCCTAACCCTAACCCTAAGCCATTGCCGTACCATAAACTGTACCCTAATCAATCCCCATTCCCTAACCCTAACCCTAACCCTAACCCTTAACGTGACCCTCTTCCGAGGCCTTACCCTCACCCGTGCCCTAATCGTAAGCAGTACACTAACACTAACTAGTGACCTCACACGTACGCTAACCCTTAATCGTTGTCGTACCCTAAACTGTACCCTAATCCCTCCCCATTCCCTAACACTAACCCTAACCCGAATCCTAACCCTGACCCTCACCCGAAGCCTTACCCTCACCCGTGCCCTAATCTTAACCAGGACACTAACACTAACCATTGCCCTCACACGAACGCTAAACCTTAAGCACTGTCGTACCCTAAGCTGTACCCTAATCCCTCTGCATTCCTTAATCCTGACCCTAACCCGAATCCTAACCCTGACCCTCACCCGAAGCCTTACCCTCACCCGTGCCGTAATCTTAACCAGGACACCAACACTAACTCGTGCCCTCACACGTACGCTAAACCTTAAGCGTTGTCGTACCCTAAATTGTACCCTAATCCCTCCCCATTCCTTAACCCTAACCCTAACCCCATCCCTAAACCTGACCCACTTCCGATGCCCTACCCTAACCCATGCCCTAATTTTAACCAGTACACAAACACTAACTCATGCCCTCAAACGTACGCTAACCCTTAAGCATTGTCGTACCCTATCCCGTACCCTAATCCCTCCCCATTCCCTAACCCTAACCCTAAGTGAAACCCTGAACGTGACCCTTTTCCGAGGCCTTACCCTCATCGGTGCCGTTGTCTTAACCAGGACACCAACACTAACTCGTGCACTCACACTTACGCTAACCCTTAAGCATTGTCGTACCCTAACCTGTACCCTAATCCCTCTCCATTTCCTAACCCTAACCCTAACCTGAAACCTAACCATGACACTCACCCGAAACTTTACCCTCACCCGTGTCCTAATTTTAACCAGTACATCAACACTAACCCATGCCCTCTAACGTACGCCAACCGTAAGCCATTGCCGTACCCTAACCTGTACCCTAATCAATCCCCATTCCCTAACCCTAACCCTAACCCTAACCCTTAACGTGGCCCTCTTCCGAGGCCTTACCCTCACCCGTGCCTTAATCGTAAGCAGTACACCAACACTAACTAGTGCCCTCACACTTACGCTAACCCTTAAGCATTGTCGTACCCTAACCTGTATCCTAATCCCTCTCCATTCCCTAACCCTAACCCTAACCCGAATCCTAACCCTGACCCTCACCCGAAGCCTTACACTCACCCGTGCCCTAATCTTAACCAGGACACCAAGACTAATTCGTGCCCTCAAACATACGCTAACACTAAACCGCAGCGGTACCCTAACCTGTACCCTAATCCCTCTCCATTCCCTAACCCTAACCCTAACCTGAAACCTAACCATGACACTCACCCGAAACTTTACCCTCACCCGTGTCCTAATTTTAACCAGTACATCAACACTAACCCATGCCCTCTAACGTACGCCAACCCTAAGCCATTGCCGTAACCTAACCTGTACCCTAATCAATCCCCATTCCCTAACCCTAACCCTAAGCCTAACCCTTAACGTGACCCTCTTCCGAGGCCTTACCCTCACCCGTGCCCTAATCGTAAGCAGTACACTAACACTAACTAGTGACCTCACACGTACGCTAAACCTTAAGCGTTGTGGTACCCTAAACTGTGCCCTAATATCTCCGCATTCCCTAACCCTAACCCTAACCCGAATTCTATCCCTGACCCTCACCCGAAACCTTACCCTCACCCGTGCCCTAATCTTAACCAGGACACCAACACTAACTTGTGCCCTCACACGTACGCTAACCCTTCATCGTTGTCGTACCCTAAACTGTACCCTAATCCCTTCCCATTCCCTAACCCTAACCCTAACCCGAATCCTAACCCTGACCCTCACCTGAAGCCTTACCCTCACCCGTGCCCTAATCTTAACCAGGACACTAACACTAACCCTTGCCCTCACACGAACGCTAACCCTTAAGCACTGTCGTACCCTAAGCTGTACCCTAATCCCTCTGCATTCCTTAACCCTAACCCTAACCCGAATCCTAACCCTGACCCTCACCCGAAGCCTTACCCTCACCCGTGCCCTAATCTTAACCAGAACACCAACACTAACTCGTGCCCTCACACGTAGGCTAAACCTTAAGCGTTGTCGTACCCTAAATTGTACCCTAATCCCTCCCCATTCCTTAACCCTAACCCTAACCCCATCCCTAAACCTGACCCACTTCCGATGCCCTACCCTAACCAATGCCCTAATCTTAACCAGTACAGAAACACTAACTCATGCCCTCAAACGTACGCTAACCCTTAAGCATTGTCGTACCCTATCTTGTACCCTAATCCCTCCCCATTCCCTAACCCTAACCCTAAGCGAAACCCTGAACGTGACCCTGTTCCGAGGCCTTACCCTAATCGGTGCCGTTGTCTTAACCAGTACACCAACACTAACTCGTGCCCTCACAATTACGCTAAACCTTAAGCATTGTCGTACCCTAACCTGTACCCTAAACCCTCTCCATTCCCTAATCCTAACCCTAACCCGAATCCTAACCCTGACCCTCACCCGAAACCTTACCCTCACCCGTGCCCTAATCTTAACCAGGACACCAAGACTAACTCGTGCCCTCAAACGTACGCTAACACTAAACCGCAGCGGTACCCTAACCTGTACCCTAATCCCTCTCCATTCCCTAACCCTAACCCTAACCTGAAACCTAACCATGATACTCACCTGAAACTTTACCCTCACCCGTGCCCTAATCTTAACCAGAACACCAACACTAACTCGTGCCCTCACACGTACGCTAACCCTTAATCGTTTTCGTACCCTAATCCCTCTGCATTCCTTAACCCTAACCCTAACCCGAATCCTAACCCTGACCCTCACCCGAAGCCTTACCCTCACCCGTGCCCTAATCTTAACCAGGACACCAACACTAACTCGTGCACTCACACTTACGCTAACCCTTAAGCATTGTCGTACCCTAACCTGTACCCTAATCCCTCTCCATACCCTAACCCTAACCCTAACCTGAAACCTAACCATGACACTCACCCGAAACTTTACCCTCACCCGTGTCCTAATTTTAACCAGTACATCAACACTAACCCATGCCCTCTAACGTACGCCAACCGTAAGCCATTGCCGTACCCTAACCTGTACCCTAATCAATCCCCATTCCCTAACCCTAACCCTAACCCTAACCCTTAACGTGACCCTCTTCCGAGGCCTTACCCTCACCCGTGCCCTAATCGTAAGCAGTACACTAACACTAACTAGTGACCTCACACGTACGCTAAACCTTAATCGTTGTCGTACCCTAAACTGTACCCTAATCCCTCCCCATTCCCTAACCCTAACCCTAACCCGAATCCTAACCCTGACCCTCACCTGAAGCCTTACCCTCACGCGTGCCCTAATCTTAACCAGGACACTAACACTAACCCTTGCCCTCACACGAACGCTAACCCTTAAGCACTGTCGTACCCTAAGCTATACCCTAATCCCTCTGCATTCCTTAACCCTAACCCTAACCCGAATCCTAAGCCTGACCCTCACCCGAAGCCTTACCCTCACCCGTGCCCTAATCTTAACCAGGACACCAACACTAACTCGTGCCCTCACACGTACGCTAAACCTTAAGCGTTGTCGTACCCTAAATTGTACCCTAATCCCTCCCCATTCCTTAACCCTAAACTTAACCCCATCCATAAACCTGACCCACTTCCGATGCCCTACCCTAACCAATGCCCTAATCTTAACCAGTACACAAACACTAACTCATGCCCTCAAACGTACGCTAACCCTTAAGCATTGTCGTACCCTACCCTGTACTCTAATCCCTCCCCATTCCCTAACGCTAACCCTAAGCGAAACCCTGAACGTGACCATTTTCCGAGGCCTTACTCTCATCGGTGCCGTTGTCTTAACCAGTACACCAACACTAACTCGTGCCCTCACACTTACGCTAACTCTTAAGCATTGTCGTACCCTAACCTGTACCCTAATCCCTCTCCATTCCCTAACCCTAACCCTAACCCTAACCCTAACCCTAACCCTAACCCTTAATCGTTGTCGTACCCTAATCCCTCTCCATTCCCTAACCCTAACCCTAACCCGCATCCTAACCCTGACCCTTACCTGAAGCCTTACCCTCACCCGTGCCCTAATCATAACCAGGACACTAACACTAACCCTTGCCCTCACACGAACGCTAACCCTTAAGCACTGTCGTACCCTAAGCTGTACCCTAATCCCTCTGCATTCCTTAACCCTAACCCTAACCCGAATCCTAACCCTGACACTCACCCGAAGCCTTACCCTCACCCGTGACCTAATCTTAACCAGGACACCAACACTAACTCGTGCCCTCACACGTACGCTAATCCTTAAGCGTCGTCGTACCCTAAATTGTACCCTAATCCCTCCCCATTCCTTAACCCTAACCCTAACCCCATCCCTAAACCTGACCCACTTCCGATGCCCTACCCTAACCAATGCCCTAATCTTAACCAGTACACAAACACTAACTCATGCCCTCAAACGTACGCTAACCCTTAAGCATTGTCGTACCCTATCCCGTACCCTAATCCCTCCCCATTCCCTAACCCTAACCCTAAGCGAAACCCTGAACGTGACCCTTTTCCGAGGCCTTACCCTCTTCGGTGCCGTTGTCTTAACCAGGACACCAACACTAACTCGTGCCCTCACACTTACGCTAACCCTTAAGCATTGTCGTACCCTAACCTGTACCCTAATCCCTCTCCATTCCCTAACCCTAACCCTAACCTGAAACCTAACCATGACACTCACCCGAAACTTTACCCTCACCCGTGTCCTAATTTTAACCAGTACATCAACACTAACCCATGCCCTCTAACGTACGCCAACCGTAAGCCATTGCCGTACCCTAACCTGTACCCTAATCAATCCCCATTCCCTAACCCTAACCCTAACCCTAACCCTTAACGTGACCCTCTTCCGAGGCCTTACCCTCACCCGTGCCCTAATCGTAAGCAGTACACTAACACTAAGTAGTGACCTCACACGTACGCTAAACCTTAAGCGTTGTGGTACCCTAAACTGTGCCCTTATATCTCCCCATTCCTTAACACTAACCCTAAAACGAATTCTATCCCTGACCCTCACCCGAAACCTTACCCTCACCCGTGCCCTAATCTTAACCAGGACACCAACACTATCTCGTGCCCTCACACGTACGCTAACCCTTAATCGTTGTCGTACCCTATCCTGTACCCTAATCCCTCCCCATTCCCTAACCCTAACCCTAAGCGAAACCCTGAACGTGACCTTTTTCCGAGGCCTTACCCTCATCGGTGCCGTTGTCTTAACCAGTACACCAACACTAACTCGTGCCCTCACACTTACGCTAACCCTTAAGCATTGTCGTACCCTAACCTGTACCCTAATCCCTCTCCATTCCCTAACCCTAACCCTAACCCTAACCCTAAGCCATTGCCGTACCCTAACCTGTACCCTAATCATTCCCCATTCCCTAACCCGAACCCTAACCCTAACCCTTAACGTGACCCTCTTCCGAGGCCTTACCCTCACCCGTGCCCTAATCGTAAGCAGTACACTAACACTAACTAGTGACCTCACACGTATGCTAAACCTTAAGCGTTGTGGTACCCTAAACTGTGCCCTAATATCTCCCCATTCCCTAACCCTAACCCTAACCCGAATTCTATCCCTGATCCTCACCCGAAACCTTACCCTCACCCGTGCCCTAATCTTAACCAGGACACCAACACTAACTCGTGCCCTCACACGTACGTTAACCCTTAATCGTTGTCGTACCCTAAACTGTACCCTAATCCCTCCCCATTCCCTAACCCTAACCCTAAACCGAATCCTAACCCTGACCCTCACCTTAAGCCTTACCCTCACCCGTGCCCTAATCTTAACCAGGACACTAACACTAACCCTTGCCCTCACACGAACGCTAACCCTTAAGCACTGTCGTACCCTAAGCTGTACCCTAATCCCTCTGCATTCCTTAACCCTAACCCTAACCCGAATCCTAACCCTGACCCTCACCCGAAGCCTTACCCTCACCCGTGCCCTAATCTTAACCAGGACACCAACACTAACTCGTGCCCTCACACGTACGCTAAACCTTAAGCGTTGTCGTACCCTAAATTGTACCCTAATGCCTCCCCATTCCTTAACCCTAACCCTAACCCCATCCCTAAACCTGACCCACTTGCGATGCCTTACCCTAAACAATGCCCTAATCTTAACAAGTACACAAACACTAACTCATGCCCTCAAACGTATGCTAACCCCTAAGCACTGTCGTACCCTATCCTGTACCCTAATCCCTCCCCATTCCCTAACCCTAACCCTAAGCGAAACCCTGAACGTTACCCTTTTCCGAGGCCTTACCCTCATCGGTGCCGTTGTCTTAACCAGTACACCAACACTAACTAGTGCCCTCACACTTACGCTAACCCTTAAGCATTGTCGTACCCTAACCTGTACCCTAATCCCTCTCCATTCCGTAACCCTAACCCTAACCCGAATCCTAACCCTGACCCTCACCCGAAGCCTTACCCTCACCCGTGCCCTAATCTTAACCAGGACACCAAGACTAACTCGTGCCCTCAAACGTACACTAACACTAAACCGCAGCGGTACCCTAACCTGTACCCTAATCCCTCTCCATTCCCTAACCCTAACCCTAACCTGAAACCTAACCATGACACTCACCCGAAACTTTACCCTCACCCGTGTCCTAATTTTAACCAGTACATCAACACTAACCCATGCCCTCTAACGTATGCCAACCCTAAGCCATTGCCGTACCCTAACCTGTACCCTAATCAATCCCCATTCCCTAACCCTAACCCTAACCCTAACCCTTAACGTGACCCTCTTCCGAGGCCTTACCCTCACCCGTGCCCTAATCGTAAGCAGTACACTAACACTAACTAGTGACCTCACACGTACGCTAAACCTTAAGCGTTGTGGTACCCTAAACTGTGCCCTAATATCTCCCCATTCCCTAACCCTAACCCTAACCCGAATTCTATCCCTGACCCTCACCCGAAACCTTACCCTCACCCGTGCCCTAATCTTAACCAGGACACCAACACTAACTTGTGCCCTCACACGTACGCTAACCCTTAATTGTTGTCGTACCCTAAACTGTACCCTAATCCCTCCCCATTCCCTAACCCTAACCCTAACCCGCATCCTAACCCTGACCCTCACCTGAAGCCTTACCCTCACCCGTGCCCTAATCTTAACCAGGACACTAACACTAACCCTTGCCCTCACACGAACGCTAACCCTTAAGCACTGTCGTACCCTAAGCTGTACCCTAATCCCTCTGCATTCCTTAACCCTAACCCTAACCCGAATCCTAACCCTGACCCTCACCCGAAGCCTTACCCTCACCCGTGCCCTAATCTTAACCAGGACACCAACACTAACTCGTGCCCTCACACGTACGCTAAACCTTAAGCGTTGTCGTACCCTAAATTGTACCCTAATCCCTCCCCATTCCTTAACCCTAACCCTAACCCCATCCCTAAACCTGACCCACTTCCGATGCCCTACCCTAACCAATGCCCTAATTTTAACCAGTACACAAACACTAACTCATGCCCTCAAACGTACGCTAACCCTTAAGCATTGTCGTACCCTATCCCGTACCCTAATCCCTCCCCATTCCCTAACCCTAACCCTAATCGAAACCCTGAACGTGACCCTTTTCTGAGGCCTTACCCTCATCGGTGCCGTTGTCTTAACCAGGACACCAACACTAACTCGTGCCCTCACACTTACGCTAACCCTTAAACATTGTCGTACCCTAACCTGTACCCTAATCCCTCTCCATTCCCTAACCCTAACCCTAACCTGAAACCTAACCATGACACTCACCCGAAACTTTACCCTCACCCGTGTCCTAATTTTAACCAGTACATCAACACTAACCCATGCCCTCTAACGTACGCCAACCGTAAGCCATTGCCGTACCCTAACCTGTACCCTAATCAATCCCCATTCCCTAACCCTAACCCTAACCCTAACCCTTAACGTGACCCTCTTCCGAGGCCTTACCCTCACCCGTGCCCTAATCGTAAGCAGTACACTAACACTAAGTAGTGACCTCACACGTACGCTAAACCTTAAGCGTTGTGGTACCCTAAACTGTGCCCTAATATCTCCCCATTCCCTAACCCTAACCCTAAAACGAATTCTATCCCTGACCCTCACCCGAAACCTTACCCTCACCCGTGCCCTAATCTTAACCAGGACACCAACACTAACTTGTGCCCTCACACGTACGCTAACCCTTAATCGTTGTCGTACCCTATCCTGTACCCTAATCCCTCCCCATTCCCTAACCCTAACCCTAAGCGAAACCCTGAACGTGACCCTTTTCCGAGGCCTTACCCTCATCGGTGCCGTTGTCTTAACCAGTACACCAACACTAACTCGTGCCCTCACACTTACGCTAACCCTTAAGCATTGTCGTACCCTAACCTGTACCCTAATCCCTCTCCATTCCCTAACCCTAACCCTAACCCTAACCCTAAGCCATTGCCGTACCATAAACTGTACCCTAATCAATCCCCATTCCCTAACCCTAACCCTAACCCTAACCCTTAACGTGACCCTCTTCCGAGGCCTTACCCTCACCCGTGCCCTAATCGTAAGCAGTACACTAACACTAACTAGTGACCTCACACGTACGCTAACCCTTAATCGTTATCGTACCCTAAACTGTACCCTAATCCCTCCCCATTCCCTAACACTAACCCTAACCCGAATCCTAACCCTGACCCTCACCTGAAGCCTTACCCTCACCCGTGCCCTAATCTTAACCAGGACACTAACACTAACCCTTGCCCTCACACGAACGCTAACCCTTAAGCACTGTCGTACCCTAAGCTGTACCCTAATCCCTCTGCATTCCTTAACCCTAACCCTAACCCGAATCCTAACCCTGACCCTCACCCGAAGCCTTACCCTCACCCGTGCCCTAATCTTAACCAGGACACTAACACTAACCCTTGCCCTCACACGAACGCTAAACCTTAAGCACTGTCGTACCCTAAGCTGTACCCTAATCCCTCTGCATTCCTTAATCCTGACCCTAACCCGAATCCTAACCCTGACCCTCACCCGAAGCCTTACCCTCACCCGTGCCGTAATCTTAACCAGGACACCAACACTAACTCGTGCCCTCACACGTACGCTAAACCTTAAGCGTTGTCGTACCCTAAATTGTACCCTAATCCCTCCCCATTCCTTAACCCTAACCCTAACCCCATCCCTAAACCTGACCCACTTCCGATGCCCTACCCTAACCAATGCCCTAATTTTAACCAGTACACAAACACTAACTCATGCCCTCAAACGTACGCTAACCCTTAAGCATTGTCGTACCCTATCCCGTACCCTAATCCCTCCCCATTCCCTAACCCTAACCCTAAGTGAAACCCTGAACGTGACCCTTTTCCGAGGCCTTACCCTCATCGGTGCCGTTGTCTTAACCAGGACACCAACACTAACTCGTGCACTCACACTTACGCTAACCCTTAAGCATTGTCGTACCCTAACCTGTACCCTAATCCCTCTCCATTCCCTAACCCTAACCCTAACCCTAACCCTAAGCCATTGCCGCACCCTAACCTGTACCCTAATCAATCCCCATTCCCTAACCCTAACCCTAACCCTAACCCTTAACGTGACCCTCTTCCGAGGCCTTACCCTCACCCGTGCCCTAATCGTAAGCAGTACACTAACACTAACTAGTGACCTCACACGTATGCTAAACCTTAAGCGTTGTGGTACCCTAAACTGTGCCCTAATATCTCCCCATTCCTAACCCTAACCCTAACCCGAATTCTATCCCTGACCCTCACCCGAAACCTTACCCTCACCAGTGCCCTAATCTTAACCAGGACACCAACACTAACTTGTGCCCTCACACGTACACTAACCCTTAATCGTTGTCGTACCCTAAACTGTACCCTAATCCCTCCCCATTCCCTAACCCTAACCCTAACCCGAATCCTAACCCTGACCCTCACCTGAAGCCTTACCCTCACCCGTGCCCTAATCTTAACCAGGACACTAACACTAACCCTTGCCCTCACACGAACGCTAACCCTTAAGCACTGTCGTACCCTAAGCTGTACCCTAATCCCTCTGCATTCCTTAACCCTAACCCTAACCCGAATCCTAACCCTGACCCTCACCCGAAGCCTTACCCTCACCCGTGCCCGAATCTTAACCAGGACACCAACACTAACTCGTGCCCTCACACGTACGCTAAACCTTAAGCGTTGTCGTACCCTAAATTGTACCCTAATCCTCCCCATTCCTTAACCCTAACCCTAACTCCATCCCTAAACCTGACCCACTTCCGATGCCCTACCCTAACCAATGCCCTAATCTTAATCAGTACACAAACACTAACTCATGCCCTCAAACGTACGCTAATCCTTAAGCATTGTCGTACCCTATCCTGTACCCTAATCCCTCCCCATTCCCTAACCCTAACCCTAAGTGAAACCCTGAACGTGACCCTTTTCCGAGGCCTTACCCTCATCGGTTCTGTTGTCTTAACCAGTACACCAACACTAACTCGTGCCCTCACACTTACGCTAACCCTTAAGCATTGTCGTACTCTAACATGTACCCTAATCCCTCTCCATTCCCTAACCCTAACCCTAACCCGAATCCTAACCCTGACCCTCACCCGAAGCCTTACCCTCACCTGTGCCCTAATCTTAACCATGACACCAAGACTAACTCGTGCCCTCAAACGTATGCTAACACTAAACCGCAGGGGTACCCTAACCTGTACCCTAATCCCTCTCTATTCCCTAACCCTAACCCTAACCTGAAACCTAACCATGACACTCACGCGAAACTTTACCCTCACCCGTGTCCTAATTTTAACCAGTACATCAACACTAACCCATGCCCTCTAACGTACGCCAACCCTAAGCCATTGCCGTACCCTAACCTGTACCCTAATCAATCCCCATTCCCTAACCCTAACCCTAACCCTAACCCTTAACGTGACCCTCTTCCGAGGCCTTACCCTCACCCGTGCCCTAATCGTAAGCAGTACACTAACACTAAGTAGTGACCTCACACGTACGCTAAACCTTAAGCGTTGTGGTACCCTAAACTGTGCCCTAATATCTCCCCATTCCCTAACCCTAACCCTAACCCGAATTCTATACCTGACCCTCACCCGAAACCTTACCCTCACCCGTGCCCTAATCTTAACCAGGACACCAACACTAACTTGTGCCCTCACACGTACGCTAACCCTTAATCGTTGTCGTACCCTATCCTGTACCCTAATCCCTCCCCATTCCCTAACCCTAACCCTAAGCGAAACCCTGAACGTGACCCTTTTCCGAGGCCTTACCCTCATCGTTGCCATTGACTTAACGAGTACACCAACAGTAACTCGTGCCCTCACACTTACGCTAACCCTTAAGCATTGTCGTACCCTAGCCTGTACCCTAATCCCTCTCCATTCCCTAACCCTAACCCTAACCCTAACCCTAAGCCATTGCCGTACCCTAACCTGTACCCTAATCAATCCCCATACCCTAACCCTAACCCTAACCCTAACCCTTTAAGTGACCCTCTTCCGAGGCCTTACCCTCACCCGTGCCATAATCGTAAGCAGTACACTAACACTAACTAGTGACCTCACACGTACGCTAAACCTTAAGCGTTGTGGTACCCTAAACTGTGCCCTAATATCTCCCCATTCCCTAACCCTAACCCTAACCCGAATTCTATCCCTGACCCTCACCCGAAACCTTACCCTCACCCGTGCCCTAATCTTAACCAGGACACCAACACTAACTTGTGCCCTCACACGTACGCTAACACTTAATCGTTGTCGTACCCTAAACTGTACCCTAATCCCTCCCCATTCCCTAACCCTAACCCTAACCCGAATCCTAACCCTGACCCTCACCTGAAGCCTTACCCTCACCCGTGCCCTAATCTTAACCAGGACACTAACACTAACCCTTGCCCTCACACGAACGCTAACCCTTAAGCACTGTCGTACCCTAAGCTGTACCCTAATCGCTCTGCATTCCTTAACCCTAACCCTAACCCGAATCCTAACCCTGACCCTCACCCGAAGCCTTACCCTCACCCGTGCCCTAATCTTAACCAGGACACCAACACTAACTCGTGCCCTCACACGTACGCTAAACTTTAAGCGTTGTCGTACCCTAAATTGTACCCTAATCCCTCCCCATTCCTTAACCCTAACCCTAACCCCATCCCTAAACCTGACCCACTTCCGATGCCCTACCCTAACCAATGCCCTAATCTTAACCAGTACACAAACACTAACTCATGCCCTCAAACGTACGCTAACCCTTAAGCATTGTCGTACCCTATCCTGTACCCTAATCCCTCCCCATTCCGTAACCCTAACCCTAAGCGAAACCCTGAACGTGACCCTTTCCCGAGGCCTTAACCTCATCGGTGCCGTTGTCTTAACCAGTACACCAACACTAACTCGTGCCCTCACACGTACGCTAACCTTTAAGCATTGTCGTACCGTAACCTGTACCCTAATCCCTCTCCATTCCCTAACCCTAACCCTAACCCGAATCCTAACCCTGACCCTCACCCGAAGCCTTACCCTCACCCGTGCCCTAATCTTAACCAGGACACCAAGACTAACTCGTGCCCTCACACGTACGCTAACACTAAACCGCAGCGGTACCCTAACCTGTACCCTAATCCCTCTCCATTCCCTAACCCTAACCCTAACCTGAAACCTAACCATGACACTCACCCGAAACTTTACCCTCACCCGTGTCCTAATTTTAACCAGTACATCAACACTAACCCATGCCCTCTAACGTACGCCAACCCTAAGCCATTGCCGTACCCTAACCTGTACCCTAATCAATCCCCATTCCCTAACCCTAACCCTAACCCTAACCCTTAACGTGACCCTCTTCCGACGCCTTACCCTCACCCGTGCCCTAATCCTAAGCAGTACACTAACACTAACTAGTGACCTAACACGTACGCTAAACCTTAAGCGTTGTGGTACCCTAAACTGTGCCCTAATATCTCCCCATTCCCTAACCCTAACCCTAACCCGAATTCTATCCCTGACCCTCACCCGAAACCTTACCCTCACCCGTGCCCTAATCTTAACCAGGACACCAACACTAACTTGTGCCCTCACACGTACGCTAACCCTTAATCGTTGTCGTACCCTAAACTGTACCCTAATCCCTCCCCATTCCCTAACCCTAACCCTAACCCGAATCCTAACCCTGACCCTCACCTGAAGCCTTACCCTCACCCGTGCCCTAATCTTAACCAGGACACTAACACTAACCCTTACCCTCACACGAACGCTAACCCTAAAGCACTGTGGTACCCTAAGCTGTACCCTAATCCCTCTGCATTCCTTAACCCTAACCCTAACCCGAATCCTAACCCTGACCCTCACCCGAAGTCCTTCCCTCACCCGTGCCCTAATCTTAACCAGGACACCAACACTAACTCGTGCCCTCACACGTACGCTAAACCTTAAGCGTTGTCGTACCCTAAATTGTACCCTAATCCCTCCCCATTCCTTAACCCTAACCCTAACCCCATCCCTAAACCTGACCCACTTCCGATGCCCTACCCTAACCAATGCCCTAATCTTAACCAGTACACAAACACTAACTCATGCCCTCAAACGTACGCTAACCCTTAAGCATTGTCGTACCCTATCCTGTACCCTAATCACTCCCCATTACCTAACACTAACCCTAAGCGAAACGCTGAACGTGACCCTTTTCCGAGGCCTTACCCTCATCGGTTCCGTTGTCTTAACCAGTACACCAACACTAACTCATGCCCTCACACTTACGCTAACCCTTAGGCATTGTCGTACCCTAACCTGTACCCTAATCCCTCTCCATTCCCTAACCCTAACCCTAACCCGAATCCTAACCCTGACCCTCACCCGAAGCCTTACCCTCACCCGTGCCCTAATCTTAACCAGGACACCAAGACTAACTCGTGCCCTCACACGTACGCTAACACTAAACCGCAGCGGTACCCTAACCTGTACCCTAATCCCTCTCCATTCCCTAACCCTAACCCTAAACTGAAACCTAACCATGACACTCACCCGAAACTTTACCCTCACCCGTGTCCTAATTTTAACCAGTACATCAACACTAACGCATGCCCTCTAACGTACGCCAACCCTAAGCCATTGCCGTACCCTAACCTGTACCCTAATCAATCCCCATACCCTAACCCTAACCCTAACCCTAACCCTTTAAGTGACCCTCTTCCGAGGCCTTACCCTCACCCGTGCCCTCATCTTAACCAGGACACCAACACTAACTCGTGCCCTCACACGTACGCTAAACCTTAAGCGTTGTGGTACCCTAAACTGTGCCCTAATATCTCCCCATTCCCTAACCCTAACCCTAACCCGAATTCTATCCCTGACCCTCACCCGAAACCTTACCCTCACCCGTGCCCTAATCTTAACCAGGACACCAACACTAACTTGTGCCCTCACACGTACGCTAACCCTTAATCGTTGTCGTACCCTAAACTGTACCCTAATCCCTCCCCATTCCCTAACCCTAACCCTAACCCGAATCCTAACCCTGACCCTCACCTGAAGCCTTACCCTCACCCGTGCCCTAATCTTAACCAGGACACTAACACTAACCCTTGCCCTCACACGAACACTAACCCTTAAGCACTGTCGTACCCTGAGCTGTACCCTAATCCCTCTGCATTCCTTAACACTAACCCTAACTCGAATCCTAACCCTGTCCCTCACCCGAAGCCTTACCCTCACCCGTGCCCTAATCTTAACCAGGACACCAACACTAACTCGTGCCCTCACACGTACGCTAAACCTTAAGCGTTGTCGTACCCTAAATTGTACCCTAATCCCTCCCCATTCCTTAACCCTAACCCTAACCCCATCCCTAAACCTGACCCACTTCCGATGCCCTACCCTAACCAATGCCCTAATCTTAACCAGTACACAAACACTAACTCATGCCCTCAAACGTACGCTAACCCTTAAGCATTGTCGTACCCTATCCTGTACCCTAATCCCTCCCCATTCCGTAACCCTAACCCTAAGCGAAACCCTGAACGTGACCCTTTACCGAGGCCTTACCCTCATCGGTGCCGTTGTCTTAACCAGTACACCAACACTAACTCGTTCCCTCACACTTACGCTAACCCTTAAGCATTGTCGTACCCTAACCTGTACCCTAATCCCTCTCCATTCCCTAACCCTAACCCTAACCCGAATCCTAATCCTGACCCTCACCCGAAGCCTTACCCTCACCCGTGCCCTAATCTTAACCAGGACACCAAGACTAACTCGTGCCCTCACACGTACGCTAACACTAAACCGCAGCGGTACCCTAACCTGTACCCTAATCCCTCTGCATTCCCTAACCCTAACCCTAACCTGTAACCTAACCATGACACTCACCCGAAACTTTGGCCTCACCCGTGGCCTAATTTTAACCAGTACATCAACACTAACCCATGCCCTCTAACGTACGCCAACCCTAAGCCATTGCCGTACCCTAACCTGTACCCTAATCAATCCCCATTCCCTAACCCTAACCCTAACCCTAACCCTTAACGTGACCCTCTTCCGAGGCCTTACACTCACCCGTGCCCTAATCGTAAGCAGTACACTAACACTAACTAGTGACCTCACACGTACTCTAAGCCTTAAGCGTTGTGGTACCATAAACTGTGCCCTAATATCTCCCTATTCCCTAACCCTAACCCTAACCCGAATTCTATCCCTGACCCTCACCCGAAACCTTATCCTCACCCGTGTCCTAATCTTAACCAGGACACCAACACTAACTTGTGCCCTCACACGTATGCTAACCCTTAAACGTTCTCGTACCCTAAACTGTACCCTAATCCCTCCCAATTCCCTAACCCTAACCCTTACCCGAATCCTAACCCTGACCCTCACCTGAAGCCTTACCCTCACCCGTGCCCTAATCTTAACCAGGACACTAACACTAACCCTTGACCTCACACGAACGCTAACCCTTAAGCGCTGTCGTACCCTAAGCTGTACCCTAATCCCTCTGCATTCCTTAACCCTAACCCTAACCCGAATCCTAACCCTGACCCTCACCCGAAGCCTTACCCTCACCCGTGCCCTAATCTTAACCAGGACACCAACACTAACTCGTGCCCTCACACGTACGCTAAACCTTAAGCGTTGTCGTACCCTAAATTGTACCCTAATCTCTCCCCATTCCTTAACCCTAACCCTAACCCCATCCCTAAACCTGACCCACTTCCGATGCCCTACCCTAACCAATGCCCTAATCTTAACCAGTACACAAACACTAACTCATGCCCTCAAACGTATGCTAACCCTTAAGCATTATCGTACCCTATCCTGTACCCTAATCAATCCCCATTCCCTAACCCTAACCCTAAGCGAAACCCTGAACGTGACCCTTTTCCAAGGCCTTACCCTCATCGGTGCCGTTGTCTTAACCAGTACACCAACACTAACTCGTGCCCTCACACTTACGCTAACCCTTAAGCATTGTCGTACCATAACCTGTACCCTAATCCCTCTCCATTCCCTAACCCTAACCCTAACCCGAATCCTAATCCTGACCCTCACCCGAAGCCTTAACCTCACCCGTGCCCTAATCTTAACCAGGACACCAAGACTAACTCGTGCCCTCACACGTACGCTAACACTAAACCGCAGCGGTACCCTAACCTGTACCCTAATCCCTCTCCATTCCCTAACCCTAACCCTAACCTGAAACCTAACCATGACACTCACCCGAAACTTTACCCTCACCCGTGTCCTAATTTTCACCAGTACATCAACACTAACCCATGCCCTCTAACGTACGCCAACCCTAAGCCATTGCCGTACCCTAACCTGTACCCTAATCAATCCCCATTCCCTAACCTTAACCCTAACCCTAAACCTTAACGTGACCCTCTTCCGAGGCCTTACCCTCACCCGTGCCCTAATCGTAAGCAGTACACTAACACTAACTAGTGACCTCACACATACGCTAAACCTTAAGCGTTGTGGTACCCTAAACTGTACCCTAATATCTCCCCATTCCCTAACCCGAATTCTATCCCTGACCCTCACCCGAAACCTTACCCTCACCCGTGCCCTAATCTTAACCAGGACACCAACACTAACTTGTACCCTCACACGTACGCTAACCCTTAATCGTTGTCGTACCCTAAACTGTACCCTACTCCCTCCCCATTCCCTAACCCTAACCCTAACCCGAATCCTAACCCTGACCCTCACCCGAAGCCTTACCCTCACCCGTGCCCTAATCTTAACCAGGACACCAAGACTAACTCGTGCCCTCACACGTACGCTAACACTAAACCGCAGCGGTACCCTAACCTGTACCCTAATCCCTCTCCATTCCCTAACCCTAACCCTAACCTGAAACCTAACCATGACACTCACCCGAAACTTTGCCCTCACCCGTGTCCTAATTTTAACCAGTACATCAACACTAACCCATGCCCTCTAACGTACGCCAACCCTAAGCCATTGCCGTACCCTAACCTGTACCTTAATCAATCCCCATTCCCTAACCCTAACCCTAACCCTAACCCTTAACGTGACCCTCTTCCGAGGCCTTACCCTCACCCGTGCCCTAATCGTAAGTAGTACACTAACACTAACTAGTGACCTCACACGTACGCTATACCTAAAGCGTTGTGGTACCCTAAACTGTGCCCTAATATCTCCCCATTCCCTAACCCTAACCCTAACCCGAATTCTATCCCTGACCCTCACCCGAAACCTTAACCTCACCTGTGCCCTAATCTTAACCAGGACACTAACACTAACCCTTGCCCTCACACGAACGCTAACCCTTAATCGTTGTCGTACCCTAAAATGTACCCTAATCCCTCCCCATTCCCTAACCCTAACCCTAACCCGAATCCTATCCCTGACCCTCACCTCAAGCCTTAGCCTCACCCGTGCCCTAATCTTAACCAGGAAACTAACACTAACCCTTGCCCTCACACGAACGCTAACCCTTAAGCACTGTCGTACCCTAAGCTGTACCCTAATCCCTCTGCATTCCTTAACCCTAACCCTAACCCAAATCCTAACCCTGACCCTAACCAGAAGCCTTACCCTCACCCGTGCCCTAATCTTAACCAGGACACCAACACTTACTCATGCCCTCACACGTACGCTAAACCTTAAGCGTTGTCGTACCCTAAATTGTACCCTAATCCCTCCCCATTCCTTAACCCTAACCCTAACCCCATCCCTAAACCTGACCCACTTCCGATGCCCTACCCTAACCAATGCCCTAATCTTAACCAGTACACAAACACTAACTCATGCCCTCAAACGAATGCTAACCCTTAAGCATTATCGTACCCTATCCTGTACCCTAATCCCTCCCCATTCCCTAACCCTAACCCTAAGCGAAACCCTGAACGTGACCCTTTTCCAAGGCCTTACCCTCATCGGTGCCGTTGTCTTAACCAGTACACCAACACTAACTCTTGCCCTCACACTTACGCTAACCCTTAAGCATTGTCGTACCCTAACCTGTACCCTAATCCCTCTCCATTCCCTAACCCTAACCCTAACCCGAATCCTTACCCTAACCCTCACCCGAAACCTTACCCTCACCCGTGCCCTAATCTTAACCAGGACACCAAGACTAACTCGTGCCCTCACACGTACGCTAACACTAAACCGCAGCGGTACCCTAACCTGTACCCTAATCCCTCTCCATTCCCTAACCCTAACCCTAACCTGAAACCTAACCATGACACTCACCCGAAACTTTACCCTCACCCGTGTCCTAATTTTAACCAGTACATCAACACTAACCCATGCCCTCTAATGTACGCAAACCCTAAGCCATTGCCGTACCCTAACCTGTACCCTAATCAATCCCCATTCCCTAACCCTAACTCTAACCCTAACCCTTAACGTGGCCCTCTTCCAAGGCCTTACACTCACCCGTGCCCTTATCGTAAGCAGTACACTAACACTAACTAGTGACCTCACACGTACGCTAAACCTTAAGCGTTGTGGTACCCTAAACTGTGCCCTAATATCTCCCCATTCCCTAACCCTAACCCTAACCTGAAACCTAACCATGACACTCACCCGAAACCTTACCCTCACCCGTGCCCTAATCTTAACCAGGACACCAACACTAACTTGTGCCCTCACACGTACGCTAACCCTTAATCGTTGTCGTACCCTAAACTGTACCCTAATCCCTCCCCATTCCCTAACCCTAACCCTAACCCGAATCCTAACCCTGACCCTCACCTGAAGCCTTACCCTCACCCGTGCCCTAATCTTAACCAGGACACTAACACTAACCCTTGCCCTCACACGAACGCTAACCCTTAAGCACTGTCGTACCCTAAGCTGTACCCTAATAACTCTGCATTCCTTAACCCTAACCCTAACCCGAATACTAACCCTGACCCTCACCCGAAGCCTTACCCTCACCCGTGCCCTAATCTTAACCAGGTCACCAACACTAACTCGTGCCCTCACACGTACGCTAAACCTTAAGCGTTGTCGTACCCTAAATTGTACCCTAATCCCTCCCCATTCCTTAACCCTAACCCTATCCCCATCCCTAAACCTGACCCACTTCCGATGCCCTACCCTAACCAATGCCCTAATCTTAACCAGTACACAAACACTAACTCATGCCCTCAAACGTACGCTAACCCATAAGCATTGTCGTACCCTATCCTGTACCCTAATCCCTCCCCATTCCCTAACACTAACCCTAAGCGAAACCCTGAACGTGACCCTTTTCCGAGGCCTTACCCTCATCGGTGCCGTTGTCTTAACCAGTACACTAACACTAACTCGTGCCCTCACACTTACGCTAACACTTAGGCATTGTCGTACCCTAACCTGTACCCTAATCCCTCTCCATTCCCTAACCCTAACCCTAACCCGAATCCTAACCCTGACCCTCACCCGAAGCCTTACCCTCACCCGTGCCCTAATCTTAACCAGGACACCAAGACTAACTCGTGCCCTCAAACGTACGCTAACACTAAACCGCAGCGGTACCCTAACCTGTACCCTAATCCCTGTCCATTCCCTTACCCTAACCCTAAACTGAAACCTAACCATGACACTCACCCGAAACTTTACCCTCACCCGTGTCCTAATTTTAACCAGTACATCAACACTAACCCATGCCCTCTAACGTACGCCAACCCTAAGCCATTGCCGTACCCTAACCTGTACCCTAATCAATCCCCATTCCCTAACCTTACCCTAACCCTAACCCTTAACGTGACCCTCTTCCGAGGCCTTACCCTCACCCGTGCCCTAATCGTAAGCAGTACACTAACACTAACTAGTGACCTCACACATACGCTAAACCTTAAGCGTTGTGGTACCCTAAACTGTGCCCTAATATCTCCCCATTCCCTAACCCTAACCCTAACCCGAATTCTATCCCTGACCCTCACCCGAAACCTTACCCTCACCCGTGCCCTAATCTTAACCAGGACACCAACACTAACTTGTGCCCTCACACGTACGCTAACCCTTAATCGTTGTCGTACCCTAAACTGTACCCTAATCCTTCCCCTTTCCCTAACCCTAACCCTAACCCGAATCCTAACCCTGACCCTCACCCGAAGCCTTACCCTCACCCGTGCCCTAATCTTAACCAGGACACCAAGACTAACTCGTGCCCTCACACGTACGCTAACACTAGACCGCAGCGGTACCCTAACCTGTTCCCTAAACCCTCTCCATTCCCTAACCCTAACCCTAACCTGAAACCTAACCATGACACTCTCCCGAAACTTTAGCCACACCCGTGTCCTAATTTTAACCAGTACATCAACACTAACCCATGCCCTCTAACGTACGCCAACCCTAAGCCATTACCGTACCCTAAACTGTACCCTAATCAATCCCCATTCCCTAACCCTAACCCTAACCCTAACCTTTAACGTGACCCTCTTCCGAGGCCTTACCCTCACCCGTGCCCTAATCGTAAGCAGTACACTAACACTAACTAGTGACCTCACACGTACGCTATACCTTAAGTGTTGTGGTACCCTAAACTGTGCCCTAATATCTCCCCATTCCCTAACCCTAACCCTAACCCGAATTCTATCCCTGACCCTCACCCGAAACCTTAACCTCACCTGTGCCCTAATCTTAACCAGGACACTAACACTAACCCTTGCCCTCACACGAACGCTAACCCTTAATCGTTGTCGTACCCTAAACTGTACCCTAATCCCTCCCCATTCCCTAACCCTAACCCTAACCCGAATCCTATCCCTGACCCTCACCTGAAGCCTTAGCCTCACCCGTGCCCTAATCTTAACCAGGACACTAACACTAACCCTTGCCCTCACACGAACGCTAACCCTTAAGCACTGTCGTACCCTAAGCTGTACCCTAATCCCTCTGCATTCCTTAACCCTAACCCTAACCCAAATCCTAACCCTGACCCTAACCAGAAGCCTTACCCTCACCCGTGCCCTAATCTTAACCAGGACACCAACACTTACACGTGCCCTCACACGTATGCTAAACCTTAAGCATTGTCGTACCCTAAATTGTACCCTAATCCCTCCCCATTCCTTAACCCTAACCCTAACCCCATCCCTAAACCTGACCCACTTCCGATGCCCTACCCTAACCAATGCCCTAATCTTAACCAGTACACAAACACTAACTCATGCCCTCAAACGTACGCTAACCCTTAAGCATTGTCGTACCCTATCCTGTACCCTAATCCCTCCTCATTCCCAACCCTAACCCTAAGCGAAACCCTGAACGTGACCCTTTTCCGAGGCCTTACCCTCATCGGTGCCGTTGTCTTAACCAGTACACCAACACTAACTCGTGCCCTCAAACTTACGCTAACCCTTAAGCATTGTCGTACCCTAACCTGTACCCTAATTCCTCTCCATTCCCTAACCCTAACCCTAACCCGAATCCTAACCCTGACCCTCACCCGAAGCCTTACCCTCACCCGTGCCCTAATCTTAACCAGGACACCAAGACTAACTCGTGTCCTCACACGTACGCTAACACTAAACCGCAGCGGTACCCTAACCTGTACCCTAATCCCTCTCCATTCCCTAACCCTAACCCTAACCTGAAACCTAACCATGACACTCACCCGAAACTTTACCCTCACCCGTGTCCAAATTTTAACCAGTACATCAACACTAACCCATGCCCTCTAACGTACGCCAACCCTAAGCCATTGCCGTACCCTAACCTGTACCCTAAACAATCCCCATTCCCTAACCCTAACACTAACCCTAACCCTTAACGTGACCCTCTTCCGAGGCCTTACCCTCGCCCGTGCCCTAATCGTAAGCAGTACACTAACACTAACTAGTGACCTCACACGTACTCTAAACCTTAAGCGTTGTGGTACCCTAAACTGTGCCCTAATATCTCCCCATTCCCTAACCCTAACCCTAACGCGAATTCTATCCCTGACCCTCACCCGAAACCTTACCCTCACCCGTGCCCTAATCTTAACCAGGACACCAATACTAACTTGTACCCTCACACGTACGCTAACCCTTAATCGTTGTCGTACCCTAAACTGTACCCTAATCCCTCCCCATTCCCTAACCCTAACCCTAACCCGAATCCTAACCCTGACCCTCACCTGAAGCCTTACCCTCACCCGTGCCCTAATCTTAACCAGGACGCTAACACTAACCCTTGCCCTCAAACGAACGCTAACCCTTAAGCACTGTCGTACCCTAAGCTGTACCCTAATCCCTCTGCATTCCTTAACCCTAACCCTAACCCGAATCCTAACCCTGACCCTCACCCGAAGCCTTACCCTCACCCGTGCCCTAATCTTAACCAGGACACCAACACTAACTTGTGCCCTCACAGGTACGCTAAACCTTAAGCGTTGTCATACCCTAAATTGTACCCTAATCCCTCCCCATTCCTTAACCCTAACCCTAACCCCATCCCTAAACCTGACCCACTTCCGATGCCCTACCCTAACCAATGCCCTAATCTTAACCAGTACACAAACACTAACTCATGCCCTCAAACGTACGCTAACCCTTAAGCATTGTCGTACCCTATCCTGTACCCTAATCCCTCCTCATTCCCAACCCAAACCCTAAGCGAAACCCTGAACGTGACCCTTTTCCGAGGCCTTACCCTCATCGGTGCCGTTGTCTTAACCAGTACACCAACACTAACTCGTGCCCTCACACTTACGCTAACCCTTAAGCATTGTCGTACCCTAACCTGTACCCTAATCCCTCTCCATTCCCTAACCCTAACCCTAACCCGAATCCTAACCCTGACCCTCACCCGAAGCCTTACCCTCACCCGTGCCCTAATCTTAACCAGGACACCAAGACTAACTCGTGCCCTCACACGTACGCTAACACTAAACCGCAGCGGTACCCTAACCTGTACCCTAATCCCTCTCCATTCCCTAACCCTAACCCTAACCTGAAACCTAACCATGACACTCACCCGAAACTTTACCCTCACCCGTGTCCTAATTTTAACCAGTACATCAACACTAACCCATGCCCTCTAACGTACGCCAACCCTAAGCCATTGCCGTACCCTAACCTGTACCCTAATCAATCCCCATTCCCTAACCCTAACCCTAACCCTAACCCTTAACGTGACCCTCTTCCGAGGCCTTACCCTCACCCGTGCCCTAATCGTAAGCAGTACACTAACACTAACTAGTGACCTCACACGTACGCTATACCTTAAGCGTTGTGGTACCCTAAACTGTGCCCTAATATCTCCCCATTCCCTAACCCTAACCCTAACCCGAATTCTATCCCTGACCCTCACCCGAAACCTTAACCTCACCTGTGCCCTAATCTTAACCAGGACACTAACACTAACCCTTGCCCTCACACGAACGCTAACCCTTAAGCACTGTCGTACCCTAAGCTGTACCCTAATCCCTCCCCATTCCCTAACCCTAACCCTAACCCGAATCCTAACCCTGACCCTCAACTGAAGCCTTACCCTCACCCGTGTTCTAATCTTAACCAGGACGCTAACACTAATCCTTGCCCTCACACGAACGCTAACCCTTAAGCACTGTCGTACCCTAAGCTGTACCCTAATCCCTCTGCATTACTTAACCCTAACCCTAACCCGAATCCTAACCCTGACCCTCACCCGAAGCCTTACCCTCACCCGTGCCCTAATCTTAACCAGGACACCAACACTAACTCGTGCCCTCACACGTACGCTAAACCTTAAGCGTTCTCGTACCCTAAATTGTACCCTAATCCCTCCCCATTCCTTAACCCTAACCCTAACCCCATCCCTAAACCTGACCCACTTCCGATGCCCTACCCTAACCAATGCCCTAATCTTAACCAGTACACAAACACTAACTCATGCCCTCAAACGTACGCTAACCGTTAAGAATTGTCGTACCCTATCCTGTACCCTAATCCCTCCTCATTCCCAACCCAAACCCTAAGCGAAACCCTGAACGTGACCCTTATCCGAGGCCTTACCTTCATCGGTGCCGTTGTCTTAACCAGTACACCAACACTAACTCGTGCCCTCACACTTACGCTAACCCTTAAGCATTGTCGTACCCTAACCTGTACCCTAATCCCTCTCCATTCCCTAACCCTAACCCTAACCCGAATCCTAACCCTGACCCTCACCCGAAGCCTTACCCTCACCCGTGCCCTAATCTTAACCAGGACACCAACACTAACTCGTGCCCTCACACGTACGCTAACACTAAACCGCAGCGGTACCCTAACCTGTACCCTAATCCCTCTCCATTCCCTAACCCTAACCCTAACCTGAAACCTAACCATGACACTCACCCGAAACTTTACCCTCACCCGTGCCTAATTTTAACCAGTACATCAACACTAACCCATGCCCTCTAACGTACGCCAACCCTAAGCCATTGCCGTACCATAACCTGTACCCTAATCAATCCCCATTCCCTATCCCTAACCCTAACCCTAACCCTTAACGTGACCCTCTTCCGAGGCCTTTCCCTCACCCGTGCCCTAATCGTAAGCAGTACACTAACACTAACTAGTGACCTCACACGTACTCTAAACCTTAAGCGTTGTGGTACACTAAACTGTGCCCTAATATCTCCCCATTCCCTAACCCTAACCCTAACCCGAATTCTATCCCTGACCCTCACCCGAAACCTTACCCTCACCCGTGCCCTAATCTTAACCAGGACACCAACACTAACTTGTGCCCTCACACGTACGCTAACCCTTAATCGTTGTCGTACCCTAAACTGTACCCTAATCCCTCCCCATTCCCTAACCATAACCCTAACCCGAATCCTAACCCTGACCCTCACCTGAAGCCTTACCCTCACCCGTGCCCTAATCTTAACCAGGACGCTAACACTAACACTTGCCCTCACACGAACGCTAACCCTTAAGCACTGTCGTACCCTAAGCTGTACCCTAATCCCTCTGCATTCCTTAACCCTAACCCTAACCCGAATCCTAACCCTGACCCTCACCCGAAGCCTTACCCTCACCCGTGCCCTAATCTTAACCAGGACACCAACACTAACTCGTGCCCTCACACGTACGCTAACCCTTAATCGTTGTCGTACCCTAAACTGTACCCTAATCCCTCCCCATTCCCTAACCATAACCCTAACCCGAATCCTAACCCTGACCCTCACCTGAAGCCTTACCCTCACCCGTGCCCTAATCTTAACCAGGACGCTAACACTAATCCTTGCCCTCACACGAACGCTAACCCTTAAGCACTGTCGTACCCTAAGCTGTACCCTAATCCCTCTGCATTACTTAACCCTAACCCTAACCCGAATCCTAACCCTGACCCTCACCCGAAGCCTTACCCTCACCCGTGCCCTAATCTTAACCAGGACACCAACACTAACTCGTGCCCTCACACGTACGCTAAACCTTAAGCGTTCTCGTACCCTAAATTGTACCCTAATCCCTCCCCATTCCTTAACCCTAACCCTAACCCCATCCCTAAACCTGACCCACTTCCGATGCCCTACCCTAACCAATGCCCTAATCTTAACCAGTACACAAACACTAACTCATGCCCTCAAACGTACGCTAACCCTTAAGCATTGTCGTACCCTATCCTGTACCCTAATCCCTCCTCATTCCCAACCCAAACCCTAAGCGAAACCCTGAACGTGACCCTTATCCGAGGCCTTACCTTCATCGGTGCCGTTGTCTTAACCAGTACACCAACACTAACTCGTGCCCTCACACTTACGCTAACCCTTAAGCATTGTCGTACCCTAACCTGTACCCTAATCCCTCTCCATTCCCTAACCCTAACCCTAACCCGAATCCTAACCCTGACCCTCACCCGAAGCCTTACCCTCACCCGTGCCCTAATCTTAACCAGGACACCAACACTAACTCGTGCCCTCACACGTACGCTAACACTAAACCGCAGCGGTACCCTAACCTGTACCCTAATCCCTCTCCATTCCCTAACCCTAACCCTAACCTGAAACCTAACCATGACACTCTCCCGAAACTTTACCCTCACCCGTGCCTAATTTTAACCAGTACATCAACACTAACCCATGCCCTCTAACGTACGCCAACCCTAAGCCATTGCCGTACCATAACCTGTACCCTAATCAATCCCCATTCCCTATCCCTAACCCTAACCCTAACCCTTAACGTGACCCTCTTCCGAGGCCTTTCCCTCACCCGTGCCCTAATCGTAAGCAGTACACTAACACTAACTAGTGACCTCACACGTACTCTAAACCTTAAGCGTTGTGGTACACTAAACTGTGCCCTAATATCTCCCCATTCCCTAACCCTAACCCTAACCCGAATTCGATCCCTGACCCTCACCCGAAACCTTACCCTCACCCGTGCCCTAATCTTAACCAGGACACCAACACTAACTTGTGCCCTCACACGTACGCTAACCCTTAATCGTTGTCGTACCCTAAACTGTACCCTAATCCCTCCCCATTCCCTAACCATAACCCTAACCCGAATCCTAACCCTGACCCTCACCTGAAGCCTTACACTCACCCGTGCCCTAATCTTAACCAGGACGCTAACACTAACCCTTGCCCTCACACGAACGCTAACCCTTAAGCACTGTCGTACCCTAAGCTGTACCCTAATCCCTCTGCATTCCTTAACCCTAACCCTAACCCGAATCCTAACCCTGACCCTCACCCGAAGCCTTACCCTCACCCGTGCCCTAATCTTAACCAGGACACCAACACTAACTCGTGCCCTCACACGTACGCTAAACCTTAAGCGTTGTCATACCCTAAATTGTACCCTAATCCCTCCCCATTCCTTAACCCTAACCCTAACCCCATCCCTAAACCTGACCCACTTCCGATGCCCTACCCTAACCAATGCCCTAATCTTAACCAGTACACAAGCACTAACTCATGCCCTCAAACGCACGCTAACCCTTAAGCATTGTCGTACCCTATCCTGTACCCTAATCCCTCCCCATTCCCTAACCCTAACCCTAAGCGAAACCCTGAACGTGACCCTTTTCCGAGGCCTTACCCTCATCGGTGCCGTTGTCTTAACCAGTACAACAACACTAACTCGTGCCCTCACACTTACGCTAACCCTTAAGCATTGTCGTACCCTAACCTGTACCCTAATCCCTCTCCATTCCCTAACCCTAACTATAACGCGAATCCTAACCCTGACCCTCACCCGAAGCCTTACCCTCACCCGTGCCCTAATCTTAACCAGGACACCAAGACTAACTCGTGCCCTCACACGTACCCTAACACTAAACCGCAGCGGTACCCTAACCTGTACCCTAATCCCTCTCCATTCCCTAACCCTAACCCTAATCTGAAACCTAACCATGACACTCACCCGAAACTTTGCCCTCACCCGTGTCCTAATTTTAACCAGTACATCAACACTAACCCATGCCCTCTAACGTACGCCAACCCTAAGCCATTGCCGTACCCTAACCTGTACCCTAATCAATCCCCATTCCCTAACCCTAACCCTAACCCTAACCCTTAACGTGACCCTCTTCCGAGGCCTTACTCTCACCCGTGCCCTAATCGTAAGCAGAACACTAACACTAACTAGTGACCTCACACGTACGCTAACCCTTAATCGTTGTCGTACCCTAAACTGTACCCTAATCCCTCCCCATTCCCTAACCCTAACACTAACCCGAATCCTAACCCTGACCCTCACCTGAAGCCTTACCCTCACCCGTGCCCTAATCTTAACCAGGACACTAACACTGATCCTTGCCCTCACACGAACGCTAACCCTTAAGCACTGTCGTACCCTAAGCTGTACCCTAATCCCTCTGCATTCCTTAAGCCTAACCCTAACCCGAATCCTAACCCTGACCCTCACCCGAAGCCTTACCCTCACCCGTGCCCTAATCTTAACCAGGACACCAACACTAACTCGTGCCCTCAGACGTACGCTAAACCTTAAGCGTTGTCGTACCCTAAATTGTACCCTAATCCCTCCCCATTCCTTAACCCTAACCCTAACCCCATCCCTAAACCTGACCCACTTCCGATGCCCTACCCTAACCAATGCCCTAATCTTAACCAGTACACAAACACTACCTCATGCCCTCAAACGTACGCTAACCCTTAAGCATTGTCGTACCCTATCCTGTACCCTAATCCCTCCTCATTCCCAACCCAAACCCTAAGCGAAACCCTGAACGTGACCCTTTTCCGAGGCCTTACCCTCATCGGTGCCGTTGTCTTAACCAGTACACCAACACTAACTCGTGCCCTCACACTTACGCTAACCCTTAAGCATTGTCGTACCCTAACCTGTACCCTAATCCCTCTCCATTCCCTAACCCTAACCCTAACCCGAATCCTAACCCTGACCCTCACCCGAAGCCTTACCCTCACCCGTGCCCTAATCTTAACCAGGACACCAAGACTAACTCGTGCCCTCACACGTACGCTAACACTAAACCGCAGCGGTACCCTAACCTGTACCCTAATCCCTCTCCATTCCCTAACCCTAACCCTAACCTGAAACCTAACCATGACACTCACCCGAAACTTTACCCTCACCCGTGTCCTAATTTTAACCAGTACATCAACACTAACCCATGCCTTCTAACGTACGCCAACCCTAAGCCATTGCTGTACCCTAACCTGTACCCTAATCAATCCCTATTCCCTAACCCTAACCCTAACCCTAACCCTTAACGTGACCCTCTTCCGAGGCCTTACCCTCACCCGTGCCCTAATCGTAAGCAGTACACTAACACTAACTACTGACCTCACACGTACGCTATACCTTAAGCGTTGTGGTACCCTAAACTGTGCCCTAATATCTCCCCATTCCCTAACCCTAACCCTAACCCGAATTCTATCCCTGACCCTCACCCGAAACCTTAACCTCACCTGTGCCCTAATCTTAACCAGGACACTAACACTAACCCTTGCCCTCACACGAACGCTAACCCTTAAGCACTGTCGTACCCTAAGCTGTACCCTAATCCCTCCCCATTCCCTAACCCTAACCCTAACCCGAATCCTAACCCTGACCCTCAACTGAAGCCTTACCCTCACCCGTGTTCTAATCTTAACCAGGACGCTAACACTAACACTTGCCCTCACACGAACGCTAACCCTTAAGCACTGTCGTACCCTAAGCTGTACCCTAATCCCTCTGCATTACTTAACCCTAACCCTAACCCGAATCCTAACCCTGACCCTCACCCGAAGCCTTACCCTCACCCGTGCCCTAATCTTAACCAGGACACCAACACTAACTCGTGCCCTCACACGTACGCTAAACCTTAAGCGTTCTCGTACCCTAAATTGTACCCTAATCCCTCCCCATTCCTTAACCCTTACCCTAACCCCATCCCTAAACCTGACCCACTTCCGATGCCCTACCCTAACCAATGCCCTAATCTTAACCAGTACACAAACACTAACTCATGCCCTCAAACGTACGCTAACCCTTAAGAATTGTCGTACCCTATACTGTACCCTAATCCCTCCTCATTCCCAACCCAAACCCTAAGCGAAACCCTGAACGTGACCCTTATCCGAGGCCTTACCCTCATCGGTGCCGTTGTCTTAACCAGTACACCAACACTAACTCGTGCCCTCACACTTACGCTAACCCTTAAGCATTGTCGTACCCTAACCTGTACCCTAATCCCTCTCCATTCCCTAACCCTAACCCTAACCCGAATCCTAACCCTGACCCTCACCCGAAGCCTTACCCTCACCCGTGCCCTAATCTTAACAAGGACGCTAACACTAACCCTTGCCCTCACACGAACGCTAACCCTTAAGCACTGTCGTACCCTAAGCTGTACCCTAATCCCTCTGCATTCCTTAACCCTAACCCTAACCCGAATCCTAACCCTGACCCTCACCCGAAGCCTTACCCTCACCCGTGCCCTAATCTTAACCAGGACACCAACACTAACTGGTGCCCTCACACGTACGCTAAACCTTAAGCGTTGTCGTACCCTAAATTGTACCCTAATCCCTCCCCATTCCTTAACCCTAACCCTAACCCCATCCCTAAACCTCACCCACTTCCGATGCCCTACCCTAACCAATGCCCTAATCTTAACCAGTACACAAACACTAACTCATGCCCTCAAACGTACGCTAACCCTTAAGCATTGTCGTACCCTATCCTGTACCCGAATCCCTCCCCATTCCCTAACCCTAACCCTAAGCGAAACCCTGAACGTGACCCTTTTCCGAGGCCTTACCCTCATCGGTGCCGTTGTCTTAACCAGTACAACAACACGAACTCGTGCCCTCACACTTACGCTAACCCTTTAGCATTGTCGTACCCTAACCTGTACCCTAATCCCTCTCCATTCCCTAACCCTAACTATAACGCGAATCCTAACCCTGACCCTCACCCGAAGCCTTACCCTCACCCGTGCCCTAATCTTAACCAGGACACCAAGACTAACTCGTGCCCTCACACGTACCCTAACACTAAACCGCAGCGGTACCCTAACCTGTACCCTAATCCCTCTCCATTCCCTAACCCTAACCCTAATCTGAAACCTAACCATTACACTCACCCGAAACTTTGCCCCACCCGTGTCCTAATTTTAACCAGTACATCAACACTAACCCATGCCCTCTAACGTACGCCAACCCTAAGCCATTGCCGTACCCTAACCTGTACCCTAATCAATCCCCATTCCCTAACCCTAACCCTAACCCTAACCCTTAACGTGGCCCTCTTCCAAGGCCTTACCCTCACCCGTGCCCTTATCGTAAGCTGTACACTAACACTAACTAGTGACCTCACACGTACGCTAAACCTTAAGCGTTGTGGTACCCTAAACTGTGCCCTAATATCTCCCCATTCCCTAACCCTAACCCTAACCCGAATTCTATCCCTGACCCTCACCCGAAACCTTACCCTGACCCGTGCCCTAATCCTAACCAGAACACCAACACTAAGTTGTGCCCTCACACGTACGCTAACCCTTAATCGTTGTCATACACTAAACTGTACCCTAATCCCTCCCCATTCCCTAACCCTAACCCTAACCCGAATCCTAACCCTGACCCTCACCTGAAGCCTTACCCTCACCCGTGCCCTAATCTTAACCAGGACACTAACACTAACCCTTGCCCTCACACGAACGCTAACCCTTAAGCACTGTCATACCCTAAGCTGTACCCTAATCCCTCTGCATTCCTTAACCCTAACCCTAACCCGAATACTAACCCTGACACTCACCCGAAGCCTTACCCTCACCCGTGCCCTAATCTTAACCAGGTCACCAACACTAACTCGTGCCCTCACACGTACGCTAAACCTTAAGCGTTGTCGTACCCTAAATTGTACCCTAATCCCTCCCCATTCCTTAACCCTAACCCTAACCCCATCCCTAAACCTGACCCACTTCCGATGCCCTACCCTAACCAATGCCCTAATCTTAACCAGTACACAAACACTAACTCATGCCCTCAAACGTACGCTAACCCTTAAGCATTGTCGTACCCTATCCTGTACCCTAATCCCTCCCCATTACCTAACACTAACCCTAAGCGAAACCCTGAACGTGACCCTTTTCCGAGGCGTTACCCTCATCGGTTCCGTTGTCTTAACCAGTACACCAACACTAACTCGTGCCCTCACACTTACACTAACCCTTAGGCATTGTCGTACCCTAACCTGTACCCTAATCCCTCTCCATTCCCTAACCCTAACCCTAACCCGAATCCTAACCCTGACCCTCACCCGAAGCTTTACCCTCACCCGTGCCCTAATCTTAACCAGGACACCAAGACTAAATCGTGCCCTCACACGTACGCTAACACTAAACCGCAGCGGTACCCTAACCTGTACCCTAATCCCTCTCCATTCCCTAACCCTAACCCTAATCTGAAACCTAACCATGACACTCACCCGAAACTTTGCCCTCACCCGTGTCCTAATTTTAACCAGTACATCAACACTAACCCATGCCCTCTTACATACGCCAACCCTAAGCCATTGCCGTACCCTAACCTGTACCCTAATCAATCCCCATTCCCTAACCCTAACCCTAACCCTAACCCTTAACGTGACCCTCTTCCGAGGCCTTACTCTCACCCGTGCCCTAATCGTAAGCAGTACACTAACACTAACTAGTGACCTCACACATACGCTAAACCTTAAGCGTTGTGGTACCCTAAACTGTGCCCTAATATCTCCCCATTCCCTAACCCTAACCCTAACCCGAATTCTATCCCTGACCCTCACCCGAAACCTTACCCTCACCCGTGCCCTAATCTTAACTAGGACACCAACACTAACTTGTGCCCTCACACGTACGCTAACCCTTAATCTTTGGCGTACCCTAAACTGTACCCTAATCCCTCCCCATTCCCTAACCCTAACCCTAACCCGAATCCTAACCCTGACCCTCACCCGAAGCCTTACCCTCACCCGTGCCCTAATCTTAACCAGGACACCAAGACTAACTCGTGCCCTCACACGTACGCTAACACTAGACCGCAGCGGTACCCTAACCTGTACCCTAATCCCTCTCCATTCCCTAACCCTAACCCTAACCTGAAACCTAACCATGACACTCACCCGAAACTTTACCCTCACCTGTGTCCTAATTTTAACCAGTACATCAACACTAACCCATGCCCTCTAACGTACGCCAACCCTAAGGCATTGCCGTACCCTAACCTGTACCCTAATCAATCCCCATTCCCAAATCCTAACCCTAACCCTAACCCTTAACGTGACCCTCTTCCGAGGCCTTACCCTCACCCTTGCCCTTATCGTAAGCAGTACACTAACACTAACTAACGACCTCACACGTACGCTAAACCTTAAGCGTTGTGGTACCCTAAACTGTGCCCTAATATCTCCCCATTCCCTAACCCTAACCCTAACCCGAATTCTATCCCTGACCCTCACCCGAAACCTTACCCTCACCCGTGCCCTAATCTTACCCAGGACACCAACACTAACTTGTGCCCTCACACGTACGCTAACCCTTAATCGTTGTCGTACCCTAAACTGTACCCTAATCCCTCCCCATTCCCTAACCCTAACCCTAACCCGAATCCTAACCCTGACCCTCACCTGAAGCCTTACCCTCACCCGTGCCCTAATCTTAACCAGGACACTAACACTAACCCTTGCCCTCACATGAACGCTAACCCTTAAGCACTGTCGTACCCTAAGCTGTACCCTAATCCCTCTGCATTCCTTAACCCTAACCCTAACCCGAATCCTAACCCTGACCCTCACCCGAAGCCTTACCCTCACCCGTGCCCTAATCTTAACCAGGACACCAACACTAACTCGTGCCCTCACACGTACACTAAACCTTAAGCGTTGTCGTACCCTAAATTATACCCTAATCCCTCACCATTCCTTAACCCTAACCCTAACCCCATCCCTAAACCTGACCCACTTCCGATACCCTACCCTAACCAATGCCCTAATCTTAACCAGTACACAAACACTAACTCATGCCCTCAAACGTACGCTAACCCTTAAGCATTGTCGTACCCTATCCTGTACCCTAATCCCTCCCCATTCCCTAAACCTAACCCTAAGCGAAACCCTGAACGTGACCCTTTTCCGAGGCCTTACCCTCATCGGTGCCGTTGTCTTAACCAGTACACCAACACTAACTCGTGCCCTCACACTTACGCTAAACCTTAAGCATTTTCGTACCCTAACCTGTACCCTAATCCCTCTCCATTCCCTAACCCTAACCCTAACCCGAATCCTAACCCTGACCCTCACCCGAAGCCTTACTCTCACCCGTGCCCTAATCTTAACCAGGACACCAAGACTCACTCGTGCTCTCAAACGTACGCTAACACTAAACCGCAGAGGTACCCTAACCTGTACCCTAATCCCTCTCCATTCCCTAACCCTAACCATAACCTGAAACCTAACCATGACACTCACCCGAAAGTTTACCCTCACCCGTGTCCTAATTTTAACCAGTACATCAACACTAACCCATGCCCTCTAACGTACGCTAACCCTAAGCCATTGCCGTACCCTAACCTGTACCCTAATCAACCCCCATTCCCTAACCCTAACCCTAAACCTAACCCTTAACGTGACCCTCTTCCGAGGCCTTACCCTAACCCGTGCCCTAATCGTAAGCAGTTCACTAACACTAACTAGTGACCTCACACGTACGCTAAACCTTAAGCGTTGTGGTACCCTAAACTGTGCCCTAATATCTCCCCATTCCCTAACCCTAACCCTAACCCGAATTCTATCCCTGACCCTCACCCGAAACTTTACCCTCACCCGTGCCCTAATATTAACCAGGACACCAACACTAACTTTTGCCCTCACACGTACGCTAACCCTTCATCGTTGTCGTACCCTAAACTGTACCCTAATCCCTCCCCATTCCCTAACCCTAACCCTAACCCGAATCCTAACCCTGACCCTCACCTGAAGCCTTACCCTCACCCGTGCCCTAATCTTAACCAGGACACTAACACTAACCCTTGCCCTCACACGAACGCTAACCCTTAAGCACTGTCGTACCCTAAGCTGTACCCTAATCCCTCTGCATTCGTTAACCCTAACGCTAACACGAAACCTAACCCTGACCCTCACCCGAAGCCTTACCCTCACCCGTGCCCTAATCTTAACCAGGACACCAACACTAACTCGTGCCCTCACACGTACGCTAAACCTTAAGCGTTGTCGTACCATAAATTGTACCCTAATCCCTCCCCATTCCTTAACCCTAACCCTAACCCCATCCCTAAACCTGACCCACTTCCGATGCCCTACCCTAACCAATGCCCTAATCTTAAGCAGTACACAAACACTAACTCATATCCTCAAACGTACGCTAACCCTTAAGCATTGTCGTACCCTATCCTGTACCCTAATCCCTCTCCATTCCCTAACCCTAACCCTTACCCGAATCCTAACCCTGACCCTCACCTGAAGCCTTACCCTCACCCGTGCCCTAATCTTAACCAGGACACTAACACCAACCCTTGTCCTCACACGAACGCTAACCCTTAAGCACTGTCGTACTCTAAGCTGTACCCTAATCCCTCTGCATTCCTTAACCCTAACCCTAACCCGAATCCTAACCCTGACCCTAACCCGAAGCCTTACCCTCACCCGTGCCCTAATCTTAACCAGGACACCAACACTAACTCGTGCCCTCACACGTACGCTAAACCTTAAGCGTTGTCGTACCCTAAATTGTACCCTAAACCCTCCCCATTCCTTAACCCTAACCCTAACCCCATCCCTAAACCTGACCCACTTCCGATGCCCTACCCTAACCAATGCCCTAATCTTAACCAGTACACAAACACTAACTCATGCCCTCAAACGTACGCTAACCCTTAAACATTGTCGTACCCTATCCTGTACCCTAATCCCTCCACATTCCCTAACCCTAACCCTAAGCGAAACCCTGAACGTGACCCTTTTCCGAGGCCTTACCCTCATCGGTGCCGTTGTCTTAACCAGTACACCAACACTAACTCGTGCCCTCACACTTACGCTAACCCTTAAGCATTGTCGTACCCTAACCTGTACCCTAATGCCTCTCCATTCCCTAACCCTAACCCTAACCCGAATCCTAACCCTGACCCTCACCGGAAGCCTTACCCTCACCCGTGACCTAATCTTAACCAGGACACCAAGACTAACTCGTGCCCTCAAACGTACGCTAACACTAAACCACAGCGGTACCCTAACCTGTACCCTAATCCCTCGCCATTCCCTAACCCTAACCCTAACCTGAAACCTAACCATGACACTCACCCGAAACTTTACCCTCACCCGTGTCCTAATTTTAACCAGTACATCAACACTAACCCATGCCCTCTAACGTACGCCAACCCTAAGCCATTGCCGTACCCTAACCTGTACCCTAATCAATCCCCATTCCCTAACCCTAACCCTAACCCTAACCCTTAACGTGACCCTCTTCCGAGGCCTTACCCTCACCCGTGCCCTAATCGTAAGCAGTACACTAACACTAACTAGTGACCTCACACGTACGCTAAACCTTAAGCGTTGTGGTACCCTAAACTGTGCCCTAATATCTCCCCATTCCCTAACCCTAACCCTAACCCGAATTCTATCCCTGACCCTCACCCGAAACCTTACCCTCACCCGTGCCCTAATCTTAACCAGGACACCAACACTAATTTGTGCCCTCACACGTATGCTAACCCTTAATCGTTGTCGTACCCTAAGCTGTACCCTAATCCCTCTGCATTCCTTAACCCTAACCCTAACCCGAATCCTAACCCTGACCCTCACCCGAAGCCTTACCCTCACCCGTGCCCTAATCTTAACCAGGACACCAACACTAACTCGTGCCCTCACACGTACGCTAAACCTTAAGCGTTGTCGTACCCTAAATTGTACCCAAATCCCTCCCCATTCCTTAACCCGAACCCTAACCCCATCCCTAAACCTGACCCACTTCCGATGTCCTACCCTAACCAATGCCCTAATCTTAACCAGTACACAAACACTAACTCATGCCCTCAAACGTACGCTAACCCTTAAGCATTTTCGTACCCTATCCTGTACCCTAATCCCTCCCCATTCCCTAACCCTAACCCTAAGCGAAACCCTGAACGTGACCCTTTTCCGAGGCCTTACCCTCATCGGTGCTGTTGTCTTAACCAGTACACCAACACTAACTCGTGCCCTCACACTTACGCTAACCCTTAAGCATTGTCGTACCCTAACCTGTACCCTAATCCCTCTCTATTCCCTAACCCTAACCCTAACCCGAATCCTAACCCTGACCCTCACCTGAAGCCTTACCCTCACCCGTGCCCTAATCTTAACCAGGACACTAACACTAACCCTTGCCCTCACACGAACGCTAACCCTTAAGCACTGTCATACCCTAAGCTGTACCCTAATCCCTCTGCATTCCTTAACCCTAACCCTAACCCGAATACTAACCCTGACACTCACCCGAAGCCTTACCCTCACCCGTGCCCTAATCTTAACCAGGTCACCAACACTAACTCGTGCCCTCACACGTACGCTAAACCTTAAGCGTTGTCGTACCCTAAATTGTACCCTAATCCCTCCCCATTCCTTAACCCTAACCCTAACCCCATCCCTAAACCTGACCCACTTCCGATGCCCTACCCTAACCAATGCCCTAATCTTAACCAGTACACAAACACTAACTCATGCCCTCAAACGTACGCTAACCCTTAAGCATTGTCGTACCCTATCCTGTACCCTAATCCCTCCCCATTACCTAACACTAACCCTAAGCGAAACCCTGAACGTGACCCTTTTCCGAGGCGTTACCCTCATCGGTTCCGTTGTCTTAACCAGTACACCAACACTAACTCGTGCCCTCACACTTACACTAACCCTTAGGCATTGTCGTACCCTAACCTGTACCCTAATCCCTCTCCATTCCCTAACCCTAACCCTAACCCGAATCCTAACCCTGACCCTCACCCGAAGCTTTACCCTCACCCGTGCCCTAATCTTAACCAGGACACCAAGACTAAATCGTGCCCTCACACGTACGCTAACACTAAACCGCAGCGGTACCCTAACCTGTACCCTAATCCCTCTCCATTCCCTAACCCTAACCCTAATCTGAAACCTAACCATGACACTCACCCGAAACTTTGCCCTCACCCGTGTCCTAATTTTAACCAGTACATCAACACTAACCCATGCCCTCTTACATACGCCAACCCTAAGCCATTGCCGTACCCTAACCTGTACCCTAATCAATCCCCATTCCCTAACCCTAACCCTAACCCTAACCCTTAACGTGACCCTCTTCCGAGGCCTTACTCTCACCCGTGCCCTAATCGTAAGCAGTACACTAACACTAACTAGTGACCTCACACATACGCTAAACCTTAAGCGTTGTGGTACCCTAAACTGTGCCCTAATATCTCCCCATTCCCTAACCCTAACCCTAACCCGAATTCTATCCCTGACCCTCACCCGAAACCTTACCCTCACCCGTGCCCTAATCTTACCCAGGACACCAACACTAACTTGTGCCCTCACACGTACGCTAACCCTTAATCGTTGTCGTACCCTAAACTGTACCCTAATCCCTCCCCATTCCCTAACCCTAACCCTAACCCGAATCCTAACCCTGACCCTCACCTGAAGCCTTACCCTCACCCGTGCCCTAATCTTAACCAGGACACTAACACTAACCCTTGCCCTCACATGAACGCTAACCCTTAAGCACTGTCGTACCCTAAGCTGTACCCTAATCCCTCTGCATTCCTTAACCCTAACCCTAACCCGAATCCTAACCCTGACCCTCACCCGAAGCCTTACCCTCACCCGTGCCCTAATCTTAACCAGGACACCAACACTAACTCGTGCCCTCACACGTACGCTAAACCTTAAGCGTTGTCGTACCCTAAATTATACCCTAATCCCTCACCATTCCTTAACCCTAACCCTAACCCCATCCCTAAACCTGACCCACTTCCGATACCCTACCCTAACCAATGCCCTAATCTTAACCAGTACACAAACACTAACTCATGCCCTCAAACGTACGCTAACCCTTAAGCATTGTCGTACCCTATCCTGTACCCTAATCCCTCCCCATTCCCTAAACCTAACCCTAAGCGAAACCCTGAACGTGACCCTTTTCCGAGGCCTTACCCTCATCGGTGCCGTTGTCTTAACCAGTACACCAACACTAACTCGTGCCCTCACACTTACGCTAAACCTTAAGCATTTTCGTACCCTAACCTGTACCCTAATCCCTCTCCATTCCCTAACCCTAACCCTAACCCGAATCCTAACCCTGACCCTCACCCGAAGCCTTACTCTCACCCGTGCCCTAATCTTAACCAGGACACCAAGACTCACTCGTGCTCTCAAACGTACGCTAACACTAAACCGCAGAGGTACCCTAACCTGTACCCTAATCCCTCTCCATTCCCTAACCCTAACCATAACCTGAAACCTAACCATGACACTCACCCGAAAGTTTACCCTCACCCGTGTCCTAATTTTAACCAGTACATCAACACTAACCCATGCCCTCTAACGTACGCTAACCCTAAGCCATTGCCGTACCCTAACCTGTACCCTAATCAACCCCCATTCCCTAACCCTAACCCTAAACCTAACCCTTAACGTGACCCTCTTCCGAGGCCTTACCCTAACCCGTGCCCTAATCGTAAGCAGTTCACTAACACTAACTAGTGACCTCACACGTACGCTAAACCTTAAGCGTTGTGGTACCCTAAACTGTGCCCTAATATCTCCCCATTCCCTAACCCTAACCCTAACCCGAATTCTATCCCTGACCCTCACCCGAAACTTTACCCTCACCCGTGCCCTAATATTAACCAGGACACCAACACTAACTTTTGCCCTCACACGTACGCTAACCCTTCATCGTTGTCGTACCCTAAACTGTACCCTAATCCCTCCCCATTCCCTAACCCTAACCCTAACCCGAATCCTAACCCTGACCCTCACCTGAAGCCTTACCCTCACCCGTGCCCTAATCTTAACCAGGACACTAACACTAACCCTTGCCCTCACACGAACGCTAACCCTTAAGCACTGTCGTACCCTAAGCTGTACCCTAATCCCTCTGCATTCGTTAACCCTAACGCTAACACGAAACCTAACCCTGACCCTCACCCGAAGCCTTACCCTCACCCGTGCCCTAATCTTAACCAGGACACCAACACTAACTCGTGCCCTCACACGTACGCTAAACCTTAAGCGTTGTCGTACCATAAATTGTACCCTAATCCCTCCCCATTCCTTAACCCTAACCCTAACCCCATCCCTAAACCTGACCCACTTCCGATGCCCTACCCTAACCAATGCCCTAATCTTAAGCAGTACACAAACACTAACTCATATCCTCAAACGTACGCTAACCCTTAAGCATTGTCGTACCCTATCCTGTACCCTAATCCCTCTCCATTCCCTAACCCTAACCCTTACCCGAATCCTAACCCTGACCCTCACCTGAAGCCTTACCCTCACCCGTGCCCTAATCTTAACCAGGACACTAACACCAACCCTTGTCCTCACACGAACGCTAACCCTTAAGCACTGTCGTACTCTAAGCTGTACCCTAATCCCTCTGCATTCCTTAACCCTAACCCTAACCCGAATCCTAACCCTGACCCTAACCCGAAGCCTTACCCTCACCCGTGCCCTAATCTTAACCAGGACACCAACACTAACTCGTGCCCTCACACGTACGCTAAACCTTAAGCGTTGTCGTACCCTAAATTGTACCCTAAACCCTCCCCATTCCTTAACCCTAACCCTAACCCCATCCCTAAACCTGACCCACTTCCGATGCCCTACCCTAACCAATGCCCTAATCTTAACCAGTACACAAACACTAACTCATGCCCTCAAACGTACGCTAACCCTTAAACATTGTCGTACCCTATCCTGTACCCTAATCCCTCCACATTCCCTAACCCTAACCCTAAGCGAAACCCTGAACGTGACCCTTTTCCGAGGCCTTACCCTCATCGGTGCCGTTGTCTTAACCAGTACACCAACACTAACTCGTGCCCTCACACTTACGCTAACCCTTAAGCATTGTCGTACCCTAACCTGTACCCTAATGCCTCTCCATTCCCTAACCCTAACCCTAACCCGAATCCTAACCCTGACCCTCACCGGAAGCCTTACCCTCACCCGTGACCTAATCTTAACCAGGACACCAAGACTAACTCGTGCCCTCAAACGTACGCTAACACTAAACCACAGCGGTACCCTAACCTGTACCCTAATCCCTCGCCATTCCCTAACCCTAACCCTAACCTGAAACCTAACCATGACACTCACCCGAAACTTTACCCTCACCCGTGTCCTAATTTTAACCAGTACATCAACACTAACCCATGCCCTCTAACGTACGCCAACCCTAAGCCATTGCCGTACCCTAACCTGTACCCTAATCAATCCCCATTCCCTAACCCTAACCCTAACCCTAACCCTTAACGTGACCCTCTTCCGAGGCCTTACCCTCACCCGTGCCCTAATCGTAAGCAGTACACTAACACTAACTAGTGACCTCACACGTACGCTAAACCTTAAGCGTTGTGGTACCCTAAACTGTGCCCTAATATCTCCCCATTCCCTAACCCTAACCCTAACCCGAATTCTATCCCTGACCCTCACCCGAAACCTTACCCTCACCCGTGCCCTAATCTTAACCAGGACACCAACACTAATTTGTGCCCTCACACGTATGCTAACCCTTAATCGTTGTCGTACCCTAAGCTGTACCCTAATCCCTCTGCATTCCTTAACCCTAACCCTAACCCGAATCCTAACCCTGACCCTCACCCGAAGCCTTACCCTCACCCGTGCCCTAATCTTAACCAGGACACCAACACTAACTCGTGCCCTCACACGTACGCTAAACCTTAAGCGTTGTCGTACCCTAAATTGTACCCAAATCCCTCCCCATTCCTTAACCCGAACCCTAACCCCATCCCTAAACCTGACCCACTTCCGATGTCCTACCCTAACCAATGCCCTAATCTTAACCAGTACACAAACACTAACTCATGCCCTCAAACGTACGCTAACCCTTAAGCATTTTCGTACCCTATCCTGTACCCTAATCCCTCCCCATTCCCTAACCCTAACCCTAAGCGAAACCCTGAACGTGACCCTTTTCCGAGGCCTTACCCTCATCGGTGCTGTTGTCTTAACCAGTACACCAACACTAACTCGTGCCCTCACACTTACGCTAACCCTTAAGCATTGTCGTACCCTAACCTGTACCCTAATCCCTCTCTATTCCCTAACCCTAACCCTAACCCGAATCCTAACCCTGACCCTCACCCGAAGCCTTACACTCACCCGTACCCTAATCTTAACCAGGACACCAAGACTAACTCGTGCCCTCAAACGTACGCTAACAATAAACCGCAGCGGTACCCTAACCTGTACCCTAATCCCTCTCCATTCCCTAACCCTAACCCTAACCTGAAACCTAACCATGACACTCTCCCGAAACTTTACCCTCACCCGTGTCCTAATTTTAACCAGTACATCAACACTAACCCATGCCCTCTAACGTACGCCAACCCTAAGCCATTGCCGTACCCTAACCTGTACCCTAATCAATCCCCATTCCCTAACCCTAACCCTAACCCTAACCCTTAACGTGACCCTCTTCCGAGGCCTTACCCTCACCCGTGCCCTAATCGTACGCAGTACACTAACACTAACTAGTGACCTCACACGTACGCTAAACCTTAAGCGTTGTGGTACCCTAAACTGTGCCCTAATATCTCCCCATTCCCTAACCCTAACCCTAACCCGAATTCTATCCCCGACCCTCACCCGAAACCTTACCCTCACCGGTGCCCTAATCTTAACCAGGACACCAACACTAACTTGTGCCCTCACACGTACGCTAACCCTTAATCGTTGTCGTACCCTAAACTGTACCCTAATCCCTCCCCATTCCCTAACCCTAACCCTAACCCGAATCCTAACCCTGACCCTCACCTGAAGCCATACCCTCACCCGTGCCCTAATCTTAACCAGGACACTAACACTAACCCTTGCCCTCACACGAACGCTAACCCTTAAGCACTGTCGTACCCTAAGCTGTACCCTAATCCCTCTGCATTCCTTAACCCTAACCCTAACCCGAATCCTAACCCTGACCCTCACCCGAAGCCTTACCCTCACCCGTGCCCTAATCTTAACCAGGACACCAACACTAACTCATGCCCTCACACGTACGCTAAACCTTAAGCGTTGTCGTACCCTAAATTGTACCCTAATCCCTCCCCATTCCTTAACCCTAACCCTAACCCCATCGCTAAACCTGACCCACTTCCAATGCCCTACCCAAACCAATGCACTAATCTTAACCAGTACAAAAACACTAACTCATGCCCTCAAACGTACGCTAATCCTTAAGGATTGTCGTACCCTATCCTGTACCCTAATCCCTCCCCATTCCCTAACCCTAACCCTAAGCGAAACCCTGAACGTGACCCTTTTCCGAGGCCTTACCCTCATCGGTGCCGTTGTCTTAACCAGTACACCAACACTAACTCGTGCCCTCAAACTTACGCTAACACTTAAGCATTGTCGTACCCTAACCTGTACACTAATCCCTCTCCATTCCCTAACCCTAACCCTAACCCGAATCCTATCCCTGACCCTCACGCGAAGCCTTACCCTCACCCGTGCCCTAATCTTAACCAGGACACCAAGACTAACTCGTGCCCTCAAACGTACGCTAACACTAAACCGCAGCAGTACCCTAACCTGTACCCTAATCCCTCTCCATTGCCTAACCCTAACCCTAACCTGAAACCTACCCATGACACTCACCCGAAACTTTACCCTCACCCGTGTCCTAATTTTAACCAGTACATCAACACTAACCCATGCCCTCTAACGTACGCCAACCCTAAGCCATTGCCGTACCCTAACCTGTACCCTAATCAATCCCCATTCCCTAACCCTAACCCTAACCCTAACCCTTAACGTGACCCTCTTCCGAGGCCTTACCCTCACCCGTGCCCTAATCGTAAGCAGTACACTAACACTAACTAGTGAGCTCACACGTACGCTAAACCTTAAGCGTTGTGGTACCCTAAACTGTGCCCTAATATCTCCACATTCCCTAACCCTAACCCTAACCCGAATTCTATCCCGGACCCTCACCCGAAACCTTACCCTCACCCGTGCCCTAATCTTAACCAGGACACAAACACTAACTTGTGCCCTCACACGTACGCTAACCCTTAATCGTTGTCATACCCTAAACTGTACCCTAATCCCTCCCCATTCCCTAACCCTAACCCTAACCCGAATCCTAACCCTGACCCTCACCTGAAGCCTTACACTCACCCGTGCCCTAATCTTAACCAGGACACCAAGACTAACTCGTGCCCTCACACGTACGCTAACACTAAACCGCAGCGGTACCCTAACCTGTACCCTAATCCCTCTCCATTCCCTAAACCTAACCCTAACCTGAAACCTAACCATGACACTCACCCGAAACTTTACCCTCACCCGTGTCCTAATTTTAACCAGTACATCAACACTAACCCATGCCGTCTAACGTACGCCAACCCTAAGCCATTGTCGTACCCTAACCTGTACCCTAATCAATCCCCATTCCCTAACCCTAACCCTAACCCTAACCCTTAACGTGACCCTCTTCCGAGGCCTTACCCTCACCCGTGCCCTAATCTTAACCAGGACACCAACACTAACTCGTGCCCTCACACGTACGCTAAACCTTAAGTGTTGTCGTACCCTAAATTGTACCCTAATCCCTCCCCATTCCTTAACCCTAACCCTAACCCCATCCCTAAACCTGACCCACTTCCGATGCCCTACCCTAACCAATGCACTAATCTTAACCAGTACACAAACACTAACTCATGCCCTCAAACGTACGCTAACCCTTAAGCATTGTCATACCCTATCCTGTACCCTAATCCCTCCCCATTCCCTAACCCTAACCCTAAGCGAAACCCTGAACGTGACCCTTTTCCGAGGCCTTACCCTCATCGGTCCGTTATCTTAACCAGTACACCAACACTAACTCGTGCCCTCACACTTACGCTAACCATTAAGCATTGTCGTACCCTAACCTGTACCCTAATCCCTCTCCATTCCCTAACCCTAACCCTAACCCGAATCCTAACCCTGACCCTCACCCGAAGCCTTACCCTCACCCGTGCCCTAATCTTAACCAGGACACCAAGACTAACTCGTGCCCTCAAACGTACGCTAAAACTAAACCGCAGCGGTACCCTAACCTGTACCCTAATCCCTCTCCATTCCCTATCCCTAACCCTAACCTGAAACCTAACCATGACACTCACCCGAAACTTTACCCTCACCCGTGTCCTAATTTTAACCAGTACATCAACACTAACCCATGCCCTCTAATGTACGCCAACCCTAAGCCATTGCCGTACCCTAACCTGTACCCTGAGCAATCCCCATTCCCTAACCCTAACCCTAACCTTAACCATTAACGTGACCCTCTTCCGAGGCCTTACCCTCACCCGTGCCCTAGTCGTAAGCAGTACACTAACACTAACTAGTGACCTCACACGTACGCTAAACCTTAAGCGTTGTGGTACCCTAAACTGTGCCCTAATATCTCCCCATTCCCTAACCCTAACCCTAACTCGAATTCTATCCCTGACCCTCACCCGAAACCTTACCCTCACCTGTGCCCTAATCTTAACCAGGACACCAACACTAACTTGTGCCCTCACACGTACGCTAACCCTAAATCATTGTCGTTCCCTAAACTGTACCCTAATCCCTCCCCATTCCCTAACCCTAACCCTAACCCGAATCCTAACCCTGACCCTCACCTGAAGCCTTACCCACACCCGTGCCCTAATCTTAACCAGGACACTAACACTAACCCTTGCCCTCACACGAAGGCTAACCCTTATGCACTGTCGTACCCTAAGCTGTACCCTAATCCCTCTGCATTCCTTAACCCTAACCCTAAACCGAATCCTAACCCTGACCCTCACCCGAAGCCTTACCCTCACCCGTGCCCTAATTTTAACCAGGACACCAACACTAACTCGTGCCCTCACACGTACGCTAAACCTTAAGCGTTGTCGTACCCTAAATTTTACCCTAATCCCTCCCCATTCCTTAACACTAACCCTAACCCCATCCCTAAACCTGACCCACTTCCGATGACCTACCCTAACCAATGCCCTAATCTTAACCAGTACACAAACACTAACTCATGCCCTCAAATGTACGCTAACCCTTAAGCATTGTCGTACCCTATCCTGTACCCTAAGCCCTCCCCATTCCCTAACCCTAACCCTAAGCAAAACCCTGAACGTGACTCTTTTCCGAGGCCTTACCCTCATCGGTGCCGTTGTCTTAACCAGTACACCAACACTAACTCGTGCCCTCACACTTACGCTAACCCTTAAGCATTGTCGTACCCTAACCTGTACCCTAATCTCTCTCCATTCCCTAACCCTAACCCTAACCCGAATCCTAACCCTGACCCTCACCCGAAGCCTTACCCTCACCCGTGTCCTAATCTTAACCAGGACACCAAGACTAACTCGTGCCCTCAAACGTACGCTAACACTATACCGCAGCGGTACCCTAACCTGTACCCTAATCCCTCTCCATTCCCTAACCCTAACCCTAACCTGAAACCTAACCATGACACTCACCCGAAACTTTACCCTCACCCGTGTCCTAATTTTAACCAGTACATCAACACTAACCCATGCCCTCTAACGTACGCCAACCCTAAGCCATTGCCGTACCCTAACCTGTACCTAATCAATCCCCATTCCCTAACCCTAACCCTAACCCTAACCCTTAACGTGACCCTCTTCCGAAGCTTTACCCTCACCCGTGCCCTAATAGTAAGCAGTACACTAACACTAACTAGTGACCTCACACGTACGCTAAACCTTAAGCGTTGTGGTACCCTAAACTGTGCCCTAATATCTCCCCATTCCCTAACCCTAACCCTAACCCGAATTCTATCCCTGACCCTCACCCGAAACCTTACCCTCACCCGTGCCCTAATCTTAACCAGGACACCAACACTAACTTGTGCCCTCACACGTACGCTAACCCTTAATCGTTGTCGTACCCTAAACTGTACCCTAATCCCTCCCCATTCCCTAACCCTAACCCTAACCCGAATCCTAACCCTGACCCTCACCTGAAGCCTTACCCTCACCCGTGCCCTAATCTTACCCAGGACACTAACACTAACCCTTGCCCTCACACGAACGCTAACCCTTAAGCACTGTCGTACCCTAAGCTGTACCCTAATCCCTCTCCATTCCTTAACCCTAACCCTAACCCGAATCCTAACCCTGACCCTCACCCGAAGCCTTACCCTCACCCGTGCCCTAATCTTAACCAGGACACCAACACTAACTCGTGCCCTCACACGTATGCTAAAACTTAAGCGTTGTCGTACCCTAAATTGTACCCTAATCCCTCCACATTCCTTAACCCTAACCCTAACCCCATCCCTAAACCTGACCCAATTCCGATGCCCTACCCTAACCAATGCACTAATCTTAACCAGTACAAAAACACTAACTCATGCCCTCAAACGTACGCTAACCCTTAAGCATTGTCGTACCCTATCCTGTACCCTAATGCCTCCCCATTCCCTAACCCTAACCCTAAGCGAAACCCTGAACTTGACCCTTTTCCGAGGCCTTAACCTCATCGGTGCCGTTGTCTTAACCAGTACACCAACACTAACTCGTGCCCTCACACTTACACTAACCCTTAAGCATTGTCGTACCCTAACCTGTACCCTAATCCCTCTCCATTTCCTAACCCTAACACTAACCCGAATCCTAACCCTGACCCTCACCCGAAGCCTTACCCTCACCCGTGCCCTAATCTTAACCAGGACACCAAGACTAACTCGTGCCCTCAAACGTACGCTAACACTAAACCGCAGCGGTATCCTAACCTGTACCCTAATCCCTCTCCATTCCCTAACCCTAACCCTAACCTGAAACCTAACCATGACACTCACCCGAAACTTTACCCTCACCCGTGTCCTAATTTTAACCAGTACATCAACACTAACCCATGCCGTCTAACGTACGCTAACCCTAAGCCATTGTCGTACCCTAACCTGTACCCTAATCAATCCCCATTCCCTAACCCTAACCCTAACCCTAACCCTTAACGTGACCCTCTTCCGAGGCTTTACCCTCACCCGTGCCCTAATCTTAACCAGGACACCAACACTAACTCGTGCCCTCACACGTACGCTAAACCTTAAGTGTTGTCGTACCCTAAATTGTACCCTAATCCCTCCCCATTCCTTAACCCTAACCCTAACCCCATCCCTAAACCTGACCCACTTCCGATGCCCTACCCTAACCAATGCACTAATCTTAACCAGTACACAAACACTAACTCATGCCCTCAAACGTACGCTAACCCTTAAGCATTGTCGTACCCTATCCTGTACCCTAATCCCTCCCCATTCCCTAACCCTAACCCTAAGCGAAACCCTGAACGTGACCCTTTTCCGAGGCCTTACCCTCATCGGTCCGTTATCTTAACCAGTACACCAACACTAACTCGTGCCCTCACACTTACGCTAACCATTAAGCATTGTCGTACCCTAACCTGTACCCTAATCCCTCTCCATTCCCTAACCCTAACCCTAACCCGAATCCTAACCCTGACCCTCACCCGAAGCCTTACCCTCACCCGTGCCCTAATCTTAACCAGGACACCAAGACTAACTCGTGCCCTCAAACGTACGCTAAAACTAAACCGCAGCGGTACCCTAACCTGTACCCTAATCCCTCTCCATTCCCTAACCCTAACCCTAACCTGAAACCTAACCATGACACTCACCCGAAACTTTACCCTCACCCGTGTCCTAATTTTAACCAGTACATCAACACTAACCCATGCCCTCTAATGTACGCCAACCCTAAGCCATTGCCGTACCCTAACCTGTGCCCTAAGCAATCCCCATTCCCTAACCCTAACCCTAACCTTAACCATTAACGTGACCCTCTTCCGAGGCCTTGCCCTCAACCGTGCCCTAGTCGTAAGCAGTACACTAACACTAACTAGTGACCTCACACGTACGCTAAACCTTAAGCGTTGTGGTACCCTAAACTGTGCCCTAATATCTCCCCATTCCCTAACCCTAACCCTAACTCGAATTCTATCCCTGACCCTCACCCGAAACCTTACCCTCACCCGTGCCCTAATCTTAACCAGGACACCAACACTAACTTGTGCCCTCACACGTACGCTAACCCTAAATCATTGTCGTTCCCTAAACTGTACCCTAATCCCTCCCCATTCCCTAACCCTAACCCTAACCCGAATCCTAACCCTGACCCTCACCTGAAGCCTTACCCACACCCGTGCCCTAATCTTAACCAGGACACTAACACTAACCCTTGCCTTCACACGAAGGCTAACCCTTATGCACTGTCGTACCCTAAGCTGTACCCTAATCCCTCTGCATTCCTTAACCCTAACCCTAAACCGAATCCTAACCCTGACCCTCACCCGAAGCCTTACCCTCACCCGTGCCCTAATTTTAACCAGGACACCAACACTAACTCGTGCCCTCACACGTACGCTAAACCTTAAGCGTTGTCGTACCCTAAATTGTACCCTAATCCCTCCCCATTCCTTAACACTAACCCTAACCCCATCCCTAAACCTGACCCACTTCCGATGACCTACCCTAACCAATGCCCTAATCTTAACCAGTACACAAACACTAACTCATGCCCTCAAACGTACGCTAACCCTTAAGCATTGTCGTACCCTATCCTGTACCCTAATCCCTCCCCATTCCCTAACCCTAACCCTAAGCAAAACCCTGAACGTGACTCTTTTCCGAGGCCTTACCCTCATCGGTGCCGTTGTCTTAACCAGTACACCAACACTAACTCGTGCCCTCACACTTACGCTAACCCTTAAGCATTGTCGTACCCTAACCTGTACCCTAATCTCTCTCCATTCCCTAACCCTAACCCTAACCCGAATCCTAACCCTGACCCTCACCCGAAGCCTTACCCTCACCCGTGCCCTAATCTTAACCAGGACACCAAGACTAACTCGTGCCCTCAAACGTACGCTAACACTATACCGCAGCGGTACCCTAACCTGTACCCTAATCCCTCTCCATTCCCTAACCCTAACCCTAACCTGAAACCTAACCATGACACTCACCCGAAACTTTACCCTCACCCGTGTCCTAATTTTAACCAGTACATCAACACTAACCCATGCCCTCTAACGTACGCCAACCCTAAGCCATTGCCGTACCCTAACCTGTACCTAATCAATCCCCATTCCCTAACCCTAACCCTAACCCTAACCCTTAACGTGACCCTCTTCCGAAGCCTTACCTTCACCCGTGCCCTAATAGTAAGCAGTACACTAACACTAACTAGTGACCTCACACGTACGCTAAACCTTAAGCATTGTGGTACCCTAAACTGTGCCCTAATATCTCCCCATTCCCTAACCCTAACCCTAACCCGAATTCTATCCCTGACCCTCACCCGAAACCTTACCCTCACCCGTGCCCTAATCTTAACCAGGACACCAACACTAACTTGTGCCCTCACACGTACGCTAACCCTTAATCGTTGTCGTACCCTAAACTGTACCCTAATCCCTCCCCATTCCCTAACCCTAACCCTAACCCGAATCCTAACCCTGACCCTCACCTGAAGCCTTACCCTCACCCGTGCCCTAATCTTACCCAGGACACTAACACTAACCCTTGCCCTCACACGAACGCTAACCCTTAAGCACTGTCGTACCCTAAGCTGTACCCTAATCCCTCTCCATTCCTTAACCCTAACCCTAACCCGAATCCTAACCCTGACCCTCACCCGAAGCCTTACCCTCACCCGTGCCCTAATCTTAACCAGGACACCAACACTAACTCGTGCCCTCACACGTATGCTAAAACTTAAGCGTTGTCGTACCCTAAATTGTACCCTAATCCCTCCCCATTCCTTAACCCTAACCCTAACCCCATCCCTAAACCTGACCCACTTCCGATGCCCTACCCTAACCAATGCACTAATCTTAACCAGTACAAAAACACTAACTCATGCCCTCAAACGTACGCTAACCCTTAAGCATTGTCGTACCCTATCCTGTACCCTAATGCCTCCCCATTCCCTAACCCTAACCCTAAGCGAAACCCTGAACTTGACCCTTTTCCGAGGCCTTAACCTCATCGGTGCCGTTGTCTTAACCAGTACACCAACACTAACTCGTGCCCTCACACTTACACTAACCCTTAAGCATTGTCGTACCCTAACCTGTACCCTAATCCCTCTCCATTTCCTAACCCTAACACTAACCCGAATCCTAACCCTGACCCTCACCCGAAGCCTTACCCTCACCCGTGCCCTAATCTTAACCAGGACACCAAGACTAACTCGTGCCCTCAAACGTACGCTAACACTAAACCGCAGCGGTATCCTAACCTGTACCCTAATCCCTCTCCATTCCCTAACCCTAACCCTAACCTGAAACCTAACCATGACACACACCCGAAACTTTACCCTCACCCGTGTCCCAATTTTAACCAGTACATCAACACTAACCCATGCCCTCTAACGTACGCCAACCCTAAGCCATTGCCGTACCCTAACCTGTACCCTAATCAATCCCCATTCCCTAACCCTAACCCTAACCCTAACCCTTAATGTGACCCTCTTCCGAGGCCTTACCCTCACCCGTGCCCTAATCGTAAGCAGTACACTAACACTAACTAGTGACCTCACACGTACGCTAAACCTTAAGCATTGTGGTACCCTAAACTGTGCCCTAATATCTCCCCATTCCCTAACCCTAACCCTAAACCGAATTCTATCCCCGACCCTCACCCGAAACCTTACCCTCACCCGTGCCCTAATCTTAACCAGGACACCAACACTAACTTGTGCCCTCACACGTACGCTAACCCTTAATCGTTGTCGTACCCTAAACTGTACCCTAATCCCTCCCCATTCCCTAACCCTAACCCTAACCCGAATCCTAACCCTGACACTCACCTGAAGCCTTACCCTCACCCGTGCCTTAATCTTAACCAGGACAATAACACTAACCCTTGCCCTCACACGAACGCTAACCCTTAAGCACTGTCGTACCCTAAGCTGTACCCTAATCCCTCTGCATTCCTTAACCCTAACCCTAACCCGAATCCTAACCCTGACCCTCACCTGAAGCCTTACCCTCACCCGTGCCCTAATCTTAACCAGGACACCAACACTAACTCGTGCCCCCACACGAACGCTAAACCTTAAGCGTTGTCGTACCGTAAATTGTACCCTAATCCCTCCCCATTCCTTAACCCTAACCCTAACCCCATCCCTAAACCTGACCCTCTTCCGATGCCCTACCCTAACCAATGCACTAATCTTAACCAGTACAAAAACACTAACTCATGCCCTCAAACGTACGCTAATCCTTAAGCATTGTCGTACCTTATCCTGTACTCTAATCCCTCCCCATTCCCTAACCCTAACCCTAAGCGAAACCCTGAACGTGACCCTTTTCCGAGGCCTTACCCTCATCGGTGCCGTTGTCTTAACCAGTACACCAACACTAACTCGTGCCCTCACACTTACGCTAACCTTTAAGCATTGTCGTACCCTAACCTGTACCCTAATCCCTCTCCATTCCCTAACCCTAACCCTAACCCGAATTCTATCCCTGACCCTCACCCGAAGCCTTACCCTCACCCGTGCCCTAATCTTAACCAGGACACCAAGACTAACTCGTGCCCTCAAACGTAAGCTAACACTAAACCGCAGCGGTACCCTAACCTGTACCCTAAACCCTCTCCATTCCCTAACCCTAACCCTAACCTGAAACCTAACCATGACACTCACCCGAAACTTTACCCTCACCCGTGTCCTAATTTTAACCAGTACATCAACACTAACCCATGCCCTCTAACGTACGCCAACCCTAAGCCATTGCCGTACCCTCACCTGCACCCTAATCAATCCCCATTCCCTAACCCTAACCCTAACCCTAACCCTTAACGTGACCCTCTTCCGAGGCCTTACCCTCACCCGTGCCCTAATCGTAAGCAGTACAGTAACACTAACTAGTGACCTCACACGTACGCTAAACCTTAAGCGTTGTGGTACCCTAAAGTGTGTCCTAATATCTCCCCATTCCCTAACCCTAACCCTAACCCGAATTCTATCCCTGACCCTCACCCGAAACCTTACCCTCACCCGTTCCCTAATCTTAACCAGGACACCAACACTAACTTGTGCCCTCACACGTACGCTAACCCTTAATCGTTGTCGTACCCTAAACTGTACCCTAATCCCTCCCCATTCCCTAACTCTAACCCTAACCCGAATCCTAACCCTGACCCTCACCTGAAGCCTTACCCTCACCCGTGCCCTAATCTTAACCAGAACACTAACACTAACCCTTGCCCTCACACGAACGCTAACCCGTAAGCACTGTCGTACCCTAAGCTGTACCCTAATCCCTCTGCATTCCTTAACCCTAACCCTAACCCGAATCCTAACCCTGACCCTCACCCGAAGCCTTACCCTCACCCGTGCCCTAATCTTAACCAGGACACCAACACTAACTCGTGCCCTCACACGTACGCTAAACATGAAGCGTTGTCGTACCCTAAATTGTACCCTAATCCCTCCCCATTCCTTAACCCTAACCCTAACCCCATCCCTAAACCTGACCCACTTTCGATGCCCTACCCTAACCAATGCCCTAATCTTAACCAGTCCACAAACACTAACTCATGCCCTCAAACGTACGCTAACCCTTAAGCATTGTCGTACCCTATCCTGTACCCTAATCCCTCCCCATTCCCTAACCCTAACCCTAAGCGAAACCCTGAACGTGACCCTTTTCCGAGGCCTTACCCTCATCGGTGCCGTTGTCTTAACCAGTACACCAACACTAACTCGTGCCCTCACACTTACGCTAACCCTTAAGCATTGTCGTACCCTAACCTGTACCCTAATCCCTCTCCATTCCCTAACCCTAACCCTAACCCGAATCCTAACCCTGACCCTCACCCGAAGCCTTACCCTCACCCGTGCCCTAATCTTAACCAGGACACCAAGACTAACTCGTGCCCTCAAACGTACGCTAACACAAAACCGCAGGGGTACCCTAACCTGTACCCTAATCCCTCTCCATTCCCTAACCCTAACCCTAACCTGAAACCTAACCATGACACTCACCCGAAACTTTACCCTCACCCGTGTCCTAATTTTAACCAGTACATCAACACTAACCCATGCCCTCTAACGTACGCCAACCCAAAGCCATTGCCGTACCCTAACCTGTACCCTAATCAATCCCCATTCCCTAACCCTAACCCTAACCCTAACCCTTAACGTGACCCTCTTCCGAGGCCTTACCCTCACCCGTGCCCTAATCGTAAGCAGTACACTAACACTAACTAGTGACCTCACACGTACGCTAAACCTTAAGCGTTGTGGTACCCTAAACTGTGCCCTAATATCTCCCCATTCCCTAACCCTAACCCTAACCCGAATTCTATCCCTGACCCTCACCCGAAACCTTACCCTCACCCGTGCCCTAATCTGAACCAGGACACCAAGACTAACTCGTGCCCTCAAACGTACGCTAACACTAAACCGCAGCGGTACCCTAACCTGTACCCTAATCCCTCTCCATTCCCTAACCCTAACCCTAACCCGAATTCTATCCCTGACCCTCACCCGAAACCTTACCCTCACCCGTGCCCTAATCTTAACCAGGACACCAACACTAACTTGTGCCCTCACACCTACGCTAACCCTTAATCGTTGTCGTACCCTAAACTGTACCCTAATCCCTCCCCATTCCCTAACACTAACCCTAACCCGAATACTAACCCTGACCTTCACCTGAAGCCTTACCCTCACCCGTGCCCTAATCTTAACCAGGACACTAACACTAACCCTTGCCCTCACACGAACGCTAACACTTAAGCACTGTCGTACCCTAAGCTCTACCCTAATCCCTCTGCATTCCTTAACCCTAACCCTAACCCGAATCCTAACCCTGACCCTCACCCGAAGCCTTACCCTCACCCGTGCCCTAATCTTATCCAGGACACCAACACTAACTCGTGCCCTCACACGTACGCTAAACATTAAGCGTTGTCGTGCCCTAAATTGTACCCTAATCCCTCCCCATTCCTTAACCCTAACCCTAACCCCATCCCTAAACCTGACCCAATTCTGATGCCCTACCCTAACCAATGCCCTAATCTTAACCAGTACACAAACACTAACTCATGCCCTCAAACGTACGCTAACCCTTAAGCATTGTCGTACCCTATCCTGTACCCTAATCCCTCCCCATTCCCTAACCCTAACCCTAAGCGAATCCCTGAACGTGACCCTTTTCCGAGGCCTTACCCTCATCGGTGCCGTTGTCTTAACCAGTACACCAACACTAACTCGTGCCCTCACACTTACGCTAACCCTTAAGCATTGCGTACACTAACCTGTACCCTAATCCCTCTCCATTCCCTAACCCTAACCCTAACCCGAATCCTAACCCTGACCCTCACCCGAAGCCTTACCCTCACCCGTGCCCTAATCTTAACCAGGACACCAAGACTAACTCGTGCCCTCAAACGTACGCTAACACTAAACCGCAGCGGTACCCTAACCTGTACCCTAATCCCTCTCCATTCCCTAACCCTAACCCTAACCTGAAACCTAACCATGACACTCACCCGAAACTTTACCCTCACCCGTGTCCTAATTTTAACCAGTACATCAACACTAACCCATGCCCTCTAACGTACACCAACCCTAAGCCATTGCCGTACCCTAACCTCTACCCTAATCAATCCCCATTCCCTAACCCTAACCCTAACCCTTAATGTGACCCTCTTCCGAGGCCTTACCCTCACCCGTGCCCTAATCGTAAGCAGTACACTAACACTAACTAGTGACCTCACACGTACACTAAACCTTAAGCGTTGTGGTACCCTAAACTGTGCCCTAATATCTCCCCATTCCCTAACCCTAACCCGAATTCTATCCCTGAGCCTCACCCGAAACCTCACCCTCACCCGTGCCCTAATCTTAACCAGGACACCAACACTAACTTGTGCCCTCACACCTACGCTAACCCTTAATCGTTGTCGTACCCTAAACTGTACCCTAATCCCTCCCCATTCCCTAACCCTAACCCTAACCCGAATCCTAACCCTGACCCTCACCTGAAGCCTTACCCTCACCCGTGCCCTAATCTTAACCAGGACACTAACACTAACCCTTGCCCTCACACGAACGCTAACCCTTAAGCACTGTCGTACTTTAGGCTGTACCCTAATCCCTCTGAATTCCTTAACGCTAACCGTAACCCGAATCCTAACCCTGACCCTCACCCGAAGCCTTACCCTCACCCGTGCCCTAATCTTAACCAGGACACCAACACTAACTCGTGCCCTCACACGTACGCTAAATGTTAAGCGTTGTCGTACCCTAAATTGTACCCTAATCCCTCCCCATTCCTTAACCCTAACCCTAACCCCATCCCTAAACCTGACCCACTTCCGATGCCCTACCCTAACCAATGCCCTAATCTTAACAAGTACACAAACACTAACTAATGCCCTCAAACGTACGCTAACCCTTAAGCATTGTCTTACCCTATCCTGTACCCTAATCCCTCCCCATTCCCTAACCCTAACCCTAAGCGAAACCCTGAACGTGACCCTTTTCCGAGGCCTTACCCTCATCGGTGCCGTTGTCTTAACCAGTACACCAACACTAAATCGTGCCCTCACACTTACGCTAACCCTTAAGCATTGTCGTACCCTAACCTGTACCCTAATCGCTCTCCATTCCCTAACCCTAACCCTAACCCAAATCCTAACCCTGACCCTCACCCGAAGCCGTACCCTCACCCTTGCCCTAATCTTAACCAGGACACCAAGACTAACTCGTGCCCTCAAACGTACGCTAACACTAAACCGCAGCGGTACCCTAACCTGTACCCTAATCCCTCTCCATTCCCTAACCTTAAACCTAACCTGAAACCTAACCATGACACTCACCCGAAACTTTACCCTCACCCGTGTCCTAATTTTAACCACTACATCAACACTAACCCATGCCCTCTAACGTACGCCAACCCTAAGCCATTGCCGTACCCTCACCTGTACCCTAATAAATACCCATTCCCTAACCCTAACCCTAACCCTAATCCTTAACGTGACCCTCTTCCGAGGCCTTACCCTCACCCGTGCCCTAATCGTAAGCAGTACACTAACACTAACTAGTGACCTCACACGTACGCTAAACCTTAAGCGTTGTGGTACCCTAAACTGTGCCCTAATATCTCCCCATTCCCTAACCCTAACCCTAACCCGAATTCTATCCCTGACCCTCACCCGAAACCTTACCCTCACCCGTGCCCTAATCTTAACCAGGACACCAACACTAACTTGTGCCCTCACACGTACGTTAACCCTTAATCGTTGTCGTACCCTAAACTGTACCCTAATCCCTCCCCATTCCCTAACCCTAACCCTAACCCGAATCCTAACCCTGACCCTCACCTGAAGCCTTACCCTCACCCGTGCCCTAATCTTAACCAGGACACTAACACTAACCCTTGCCCTCACACGAACGCTAACCCTTAAGCACTGTCGTACCCTAAGCTGTACCCTAATCCCTCTGCATTCCTTAACCCTAACCCTAACCCTAACCCTAACCCTAACCCTAAAACTAACCTTAACCCTAACCCTAACCCTAACCCTAACCCTAACCCTAACCAATGCCCTAATCTTAACCAGTACACAAACACTAACTCATGCCCTCAAACGTACGCTAACCCTTAAGCATTGTCGTACCATATCCTGTACCCTAATCCCTCCCCATTCCCTAAACCTAACCCTAAGCGAAACCCTGAACGTGACCCTTTTCCGAGGCCTTACCCTCATCGGTGCCGTTGTCTTAACCAGTACATCAACACTAACTCGTGCCCTCACACTTACGCTAACCCTTAAGCATTGTTCTACCCTAACCTGTACCCTAATCCCTCTCCATTCCCTAACCCTAACCCTAACCCGAATCCTAACCCTGACCCTCACCCGAAGCCTTACCCTCACACGTGCCCTAATCTTAACCAGGACACCAAGACTAATTCGTGCCCTCAAACGTACGCTAACACTAAACCGCAGCGGTACCCTAACCTGTACCCTAATCCCTCTCCATTCCCTAACCCTAACCCTAACCTGAAACCTAACCATGACACTCACACGAAACTTTACCCTCACCCGTGTCCTAATTTTAACCAGTACATCAACACTAACCCATGCCCTCTAACGTACGCCAACCCTAAGCCATTGCCGTACCCTCACTTGTACCCTAATCAATCCCCATTCCCTAACCCTAACCCTAACCCTAACCTTAACCCTAACCCTTAACGTGACCCTCTTCCAAGGCCTTACCCTCACCCGTGCCCTAATCGTAAGCAGTACACTAACTCTAACTAGTGACCTCATACGTACGCTAAACCTTAAGCGTTGTGGTACCCTAAACTGTGCCCTAATATCTCCCCATTCCCTAACCCTAACCCTAACCCGAATTCTATCCCTGACCCTCACCCGAAACCTTACCCTCACCCGTGCCCTACACTTAACCAGGACACCAACACTAACTTGTGCCCTCACACGTACGCTAACCCTTAATCGTTGTCGTACCCTAAACTGTACCCTAATCCCTCCCAATTCCCTAACCCTAACCCTAACCCGAATCCTAACCCTGACCCTCACCTGAAGCCTTACCCTCACCCGTGCCCTAATCTTAACCAGAACACTAACACTAACCCTTGCCCTCACACGAACGCTAACCCTTAAGCACTGTCGTACCCTAAGCTGTACCCTAATCCCTCTGCATTCCTTAACCCTAACCCTAACCCGAATCCTAACCCTGACCCTCACCCGAAGCCTTACACTCAGCCGTGCCCTAATCTTAACCAGGACACCAACACTAACTTGTGCCCTCACACGTACGCTAAACCTTAAGCGTTGTCGTACCCTAAATTGTACCCTAATCCCTCCCCATTCCTTAACCCTAACCCTAACCCCATCCCTAAACCTGACACACTTCCGATGCCCTACCCTAACCAATGCCCTAATCTTAACCAGTACACAAACACTAACTCATGCCCTCAAACGTACGCTAACACTTAAGCATTGTCGTACCCTATCCTGTAACCTAATCCCTCCCCATTCCCTAACCCTAACCCTAAGCGAAACCCTGAACGTGACCCTTTTCCGAGGCCTTACCCTCATCGGTGCCGTTGTCTTAACCAGTACACCAAAACTAACTCGTGCCCTCACACTTACGCTAACCCTTAAGCATGGTCGTACCCTAACCTGTACCCTAATCCCTCTCCATTCCCTAACCCTAACCCTAACCCGAATCCTAACCCTGACCGTCACCCGAAGCCTTACCCTCACCTGTGCCCTAATATTAACCAGGACACCAACACTAACTCGTGCCCTCACACGTACGCTAAACCTTAAGCGTTGTCGTACCCTAAATTGTACCCTATTCCCTCCCCATTCCTTAACCCTAACCCTAACCCCATCCCTAAACCTGACCCACTTCCGATGCCCTACCCTAACCAATGCCCTAAACTTAACCAGTACACAAACACTAACTCATGCCCTCAAACGTACGCTAACCCTTAAGCATTGTCCTACCCTATCCTGTACCCTAATCCCTCCCCATTCCCTAACCCTAACCCTAAGCGAAACCCTGAACGTGACCCTTTTCCGAGGCCTTACCCTCATCGGTGTCGTTGTCTTAACCAGTACACCAACACTAACTCGTGCCCTCACACTTATGCTAACCCTTAAGCATTGTCGTACCCTAACCTGTACCCTAATCCCTCTCCATTCCCTAACCCTAACCCTAACCCGAATCCTAACCCTGACCCTCACCCGAAGCCTTACCCTCACCCGTGCCCTAATCTTAACCAGGACACCAAGACTAACTCGTGCCCTCAAACGTACGCTAACACTACAGCGCAGCGGTACCCTAACCTGTACCCTAATCCCTCTCCATTCCCTAACCCTAACCCTAACCTGAAACCTAACCATGACACTCACCCGAAACTTTACCCTCACCCGTGTCTTAATTTTAACCAGTACATCAACACTAACCCATGCCCTCTAACGTACGTCAACCCTAAGCCATTGCCGTACCCTAACCTGTACCCTAATCAATCCCCATTCCCTAACCCTAACCCCAACCCTAACCCTTAACGTGACCCTCTTCCGAGGCCTTACCCTCACCCGTGTTCTAATCGTAAGCAGTACACTAACACTAACTAGTGACCTCACACGTACGCTAAACCTTAAGCGTTGTGGTACCCTAAACTGTGCCCTAATATCTCCCCATTCCCTAACCCTAACCCTAACCCGAATTCTATCCCTGACCCTCACCCGAAACCTTACCCTCACCCGTGCCCTAATCTTAACCAGGACACCAACACTAACTTGTGCCCTCACACGTACGCTAACCCTTAATCGTTGTCGTGCCCTAAACTGTACCCTAATCCCTCACCATTCCCTAACCCTAACCCTAACCCGAATCCTAACCCTGACCCTCACCTGAAGCCTTACCCTCACCCGTGCCCTAATCTTAACCCGGACACTAACACTAACCCTTGCCCTCACACGAACGCTAACCCTTAAGCACTGTCGTACCCTAAGCTGTACCCTAATCCCTCTGCATTCCTTAACCCTAACCCTAACCCAAATCCTAAACCTGACCCTCACCCGAAGCCTTACCCTCACCCGTGCCCTAATCTTAACCAGGACACCAACACTAACTCGTGCCCTCACACGTACGCTAAACCTTAAGCATTGTAGTACCCTAAATTGTACCCTAATCCCTCCCCATTCCTTCACCCTAAACCTAACCCCATCCCTAAACCTGACCCACTTCCGATGCCCTACCCTAACCAATGCCCTAATCTTAACCAGTACACAAACACTAACTCATGCCCTCAAACGTACGCTAACCCTTAAGCATTGTCGTACCCTATCCTGTACCCTAATCCCTCCCCATTCCCTAACCCTAACCCTAAGCGAAACCCTGAACGTGACCCTTTTCCGAGGCCTTACCCTCATCGGTGCCGTTTTCTTAACCAGTACACCAACACTAACAAGTGCCCTCACACTTACGCTAACCCTTAAGCATTGTCGTACCCTAACCTGTACCCTAATCCCTCTCCATTCCCTAACCCTAACCCTAACCCGAATCCTAACCCTGACCCTCACCCGAAGCCTTACCCTCACCCGTGCCCTAATCTTAACCAGGACACCAACACTAACTCGTGCCCTCACACGTACGCTAAACCTTAAGCGTTGTCGTACCCTAACTTGTACCCTATTCCCTCCCCATTCCTTAACCCTAACCCTAACCCCATCCCTAAACCTGACCCACTTCCGATGCCCTACCCTAACCAATGCCCTAATCTTAACCAGTACACAAACACTAACTCATGTCCTCACACTTACGCTAACCCTTAAGCATTGTCGTACCCTAACCTGTACCCTAATCCCTCTCCACTCCCTAACCCTAACCCTAACCCGAATCCTAACCCTGACCCTTACCCGAAGCCTTACCCTCACCCGTGCCCTAATCTTAACCAGGACACCAAGACTAACTCGTGCCCTCAAACGTACGCTAACACTAAACCGCAGCGGTACACTAACCTGTACCCTAATCCCTCTCCATTCCCTAACCCTAACCCTAACCTGAAACCTAACCATGACACTCACCCGAAACTTTACCCTCACCCGTGTCCTAATTTTAACCAGTACATCAACACTAACCCAAGCCCTCTAACGTACGCCAACCCTAAGCCATTGCCGTACCCTCACCTGTAGCCTAATCAATCCCCATTCCCTAACCCTAACCCTAACCCTAACCCTTAACGTGACTCTCTTCCAAGGCCTTACCCTCAACCGTGCCCTAATCGTAAGCAGTACACTAACTCTAACTAGTGACCTCACACGTAAGCTAAACCTTAAGCGTTGTGGTACCCTAAACTGTGCCCTAATATCTCCCCATTCCCTAACCCTAACCCTAACCCGAATTCTATCCCTGACCCTCACCCGAAACCTTACCCTCACCCGTGCCCTAATCTTAACCAGGACACCAACACTAACTTGTGCCCTCACACGTACGCTAACCCTTAATCGTTGTCGAACCCTAAACTGTACCCTAATCACTCCCCATTCCCTAACCCTAACCCTAAGCGAAACCCTGAACGTGACCCTTTTCCGAGGCCTTACCCTCATCGGTGCCGTTGTCTTAACCAGTATACCAACACTAACTCGTGCCCTCACACTTACGCTAACCCTTAAGCATTGTCGTTTCCTAACCTGTACCCTAATCCCTCTCCATTCCCTAACCCTAACCCTAACCCGAATCCTAACCCTGACCCTCACCCGAAGCCTTACTCTCACCCGTGCCCTAATCTTAACCAGTACACAAACACTAACTCATGCCCTCACACTTACGCTAACCCTTAAGCATTGTCGTACCCTAACCTGTACCCTAATCCCTCTCCATTCCCTAACCCTAACCCTTACCCGAATCCTAACCCTGACCCTCACCCGAAGCCTTACCCTCACCCGTGCCCTAATCTTAACCAGTACACAAACACTAACTCATGCCCTCACACTTACGCTAACCCTTAAGCATTGTCGTACCCTAACCTGTACCCTAATCCCTCTCCATTCCCTAACCCTAACCCTTACCCGAATCCTAACCCTGACCCTCACCCGAAGCCTTACCCTCACCCGTGCCCTAATCTTAACCAGGACACCAAGACTAACTCGTGCCCTCAAACGTACGCTAACACTAAACCGCAGCGGTACCCTAACCTGTACCCTAATCCCTCTCCATTCCCTAACCCTAACCCTAACCTGAAACCTAACCATGACACTCACCCGAAACTTTACCCTCACCCGTGTCCTAATTTTAACCAGTACATCAACACTAACCCATGCCCTCTAACGTACGACAACCTTAAGCCATTGCCGTACCCTCACCTGTACCCTAATCAATCCCCATTCCCTAACCCTAACCCTAACCCTAACCCTTAACGTGACCCTCTTCCAAGGCCTTACCCTCACCCGTGCCCTAATCGTAAGCAGTACACTAACTCTAACTAGTGACCTCAAACGTACGCTAAACCTTAAGCGTTGTGGTACCCTAACTTGTACCCTATTCCCTCCCCATTCCTTAACCCTAACCCTAACCCCATCCCTAAACCTGACCCACTTCCGATGCCCTACCCTAACCAATGCCCTAATCTTAACCAGTACACAAACACTAACTCATGCCCTCACACTTACGCTAACCTTTAAGCATTGTCGTACCCTAACCTGTACCCTAATCCCTCTCCATTCCCTAACCCTAACCCTTACCCGAATCCTAACCCTGACCCTCACCCGAAGCCTTACCCTCACCCGTGCCCTAATCTTAACCAGGACACCAAGACTAACTCGTGCCCTCAAACGTACGCTAACACTAAACCGCAGCGGTACCCTAACCTGTACCCTAATCCCTCTCCATTCCCTAACCCTTACCCTAACCTGAAACCTAACCATGACACTCACCCGAAACTTTAGCCTCACCCGTGTCCTAATTTTAACCAGTACATCAACACTAACCCATGCCCTCTAACGTACGCCAACCCTAAGCCATTGCCGTACCCTCACCTGTACCCTAATCAATCCCCATTCCCTAACCCTAACCCTAACCCTAACCCTTAACGTGACCCTCTTCCAAGGCCTTACCCTCACCCGTGCCCTAATCGTAAGCAGTACACTAACTCTAACTAGTGACCTCACACGTACGCTAAACCTTAAGCGTTGTGGTACCCTAACTTGTACCCTATTCCCTCCCCATTCCTTAAGCCTAACCCTAACCCCATCCCTAAACCTGACCCACTTCCGATGCCCTACCCTAACCAATGCCCTAATCTTAACCAGTACACAAACACTAACTCATGCCCTCACACTTACGCTAACCCTTAAGCATTGTCGTACCCTAACCTGTACCCTAATCCCTCTCCATTCCCTAACCCTAACCCTTACCCGAATCCTAACCCTGACCCTCACCCGAAGCCTTACCCTCACCCGTGCCCTAATCTTAACCAGGACACCAAGACTAACTCGTGCCCTCAAACGTACGCTAACACTAAACCGCAGCGGTACACTAACCTGTACCCTAATCCCTCTCCATTCCCTAACCCTAACCCTAACCTGAAACCTAACCATGACACTCACCCGAAACTTTACCCTCACCCGTGTCCTAATTTTAACCAGTACATCAACACTAACCCATGCCCTCTAACGTACGCCAACCCTAAGCCATTGCCGTACCCTCACCTGTACCCTAATCAATCCCCATTCCCTAACCCTAACCCTAACCCTAACCCTTAAGGTGAACCTCTTCCAAGGCCTTACCCTCACCCGTGCCCTAATCGTAAGCAGTACACTAACTCTAACTAGTGACCTCACACGTACGCTAAACCTTAAGCGTTGTGGTACCCTAACTTGTACCCTATTCCCTCCCCATTCCTTAACCCTAACCCTAACCCCATCCCTAAACCTGACCCACTTCCGATGCCCTACCCTAACCAATGCCCTAATCTTAACCAGTACACAAACACTAACTCATGCCCTCACACTTACGCTAACCCTTAAGCATTGTCGTACCCTAACCTGTACCCTAATCCCTCTCCATTCCCTAACCCTAACCCTTACCCGAATCCTAACCCTGACCCTCACCCGAAGCCTTACCCTCACCCGTGCCCTAATCTTAACCAGGACACCAAGACTAACTCGTGCCCTCAAACGTACGCTAACACTAAACCGCAGCGGTACCCTAACCTGTACCCTAATCCCTCTCCATTCCCTAACCCTAACCCTAACCTGAAACCTAACCATGACACTCACCCGAAACTTTACCCTCACCCGTGTCCTAATTTTAACCAGTACATCAACACTAACCCATGCCCTCTAACGTACGCCAACCCTAAGCCATTGCCGTACCCTCACCTGTACCCTAATCAATCCCCATTCCCTAACCCTAACCCTAACCCTAACCCTTAACGTGACCCTCTTCCAAGGCCTTACCCTCACCCGTGCCCCAATCGTAAGCAGTACACTAACTCTAACTAGTGACCTCACACGTACGCTAAACCTTAAGCGTTGTGGTACCCTAACTTGTACCCTATTCCCTCCCCATTCCTTAACCCTAACCCTAACCCCATCCCTAAACCTGACCCACATCCGATGCCCTACCCTAACCAATGCCCTAATCTTAACCAGTACACAAACACTAACTCATGCCCTCACACTTACGCTAACCCTTAAGCATTGTCGTACCCTAACCTGTACCCTAATCCCTCTCCATTCCCTAACCCTAACCCTTACCCGAATCCTAACCCTGACCCTCACCCGAAGCCTTACCCTCACCCGTGCCCTAATCTTAACCAGGACACCAAGACTAACTCGTGCCCTCAAACGTACGCTAACACTAAACCGCAGCGGTACCCTAACCTGTACCCTAATCCCTCTCCATTCCCTAACCCTAACCCTAACCTGAAACCTAACCATGACACTCACCCGAAACTTTACCCTCACCCGTGTCCTAATTTTAACCAGTACATCAACACTAACCCATGCCCTCTAACGTACGCCAACCCTAAGCCATTGCCTTACCCTCACCTGTACCCTAATCAATCCCCATTCCCTAACCCTAACCCTAACCCTAACCCTTAACGTGACCCTCTTCCAAGGCCTTACCCTCACCCGTGCCCTAATCGTAAGCAGTACACTAACTCTAACTAGTGACCTCACACGTACACTAAACCTTAAGCGTTGTGGTACCCTAACTTGTACCCTATTCCCTCCCCATTCCTTAACCCTAACCCTAACCCCATCCCTAAACCTGACCCACTTCCGATGCCCTACTCTAACCAATGCCCTAATCTTAACCAGTACACAAACACTAACTCATGCCCTCACACTTACGCTAACCCTTAAGCATTGTCGTACCCTAACCTGTACCCTAATCCCTCTCCATTCCCTAACCCTAACCCTTACCCGAATCCTAACCCTGACCCTCACCCGAAGCCTTACCCTCACCCGTGCCCTAATCTTAACCAGGACACCAAGACTAACTCGTGCCCTCAAACGTACGCTAACACTAAACCGCAGCGGTACCCTAACCTGTACCCTAATCCCTCTCCATTCCCTAACCCTAACCCTAACCTGAAACCTAACCATGACACTCACCCGAAACTTTACCCTCACCCGTGTCCTAATTTTAACCAGTACATCAACACTAACCCATGCCCTCTAACGTACGCCAACCCTAAGCCATTGCCGTACCCTCACCTGTACCCTAATCAATCCCCATTCCCTAACCCTAACCCTAACCCTAACCCTTAACGTGACCCTCTTCCAAGGCCTTACCCTCACCCGTGCCCTAATCGTAAGCAGTACACTAACTCTAACTAGTGACCTCACACGTACGCTAAACCTTAAGCGTTGTGGTACCCTAACTTGTACCCTATTCCCTCCCCATTCCTTAACCCTAACCCTAACCCCATCCCTAAACCTGACCCACTTCCGATGCCCTACCCTAACCAATGCCCTAATCTTAACCAGTACACAAACACTAACTCATGCCCTCACACTTACGCTAACCCTTAAGCATTGTCGTACCCTAACCTGTACCCTAATCCCTCTCCATTCCCTAACCCTAACCCTTACCCGAATCCTAACCCTGACCCTCACCCGAAGCCTTACCCTCACCCGTGCCCTAATCTTAACCAGGACACCAAGACTAACTCGTGCCCTCAAACGTACGCTAACACTAAACCGCAGCGGTACCCTAACCTGTACCCTAATCCCTCTCCATTCCCTAACCCTAACCCTAACCTGAAACCTAACCATGACACTCACCCGAAACTTTACCCTCACCCGTGTCCTAATTTTAACCAGTACATCAACACTAGCCCAAGCCCTCTAACGTATGCGAACCCTAAGCCATTGCCGTACCCTCACCTGTAGCCTAATCAATCCCCATTCCCTAACCCTAACCCTAACCCTAACCCTTAACGTGACTCTCTTCCAAGGCCTTACCCTCACCCGTGCCCTAATCGTAAGCAGTACACTAACTCTAACTAGTGACCTCACACGTACGCTAAACCTTAAGCGTTGTGGTACCCTAAACTGTGCCCTAATATCTCCCCATTCCCTAACCCTAACCCTAACCCGAATTCTATCCCTGACCCTCACCCGAAACCTTACCCTCACCCGTGCCCTAATCTTAACCAGGACACCAACACTAACTTGTGCCCTCACACGTACGCTAACCCTTAATCGTTGTCGAACCCTAAACTGTACCCTAATCACTCCCCATTCCCTAACCCTAACCCTAAGCGAAACCCTGAACGTGACCCTTTTCCGAGGCCTTACCCTCATCGGTGCCGTTGTCTTAACCAGTATACCAACACTAACTCGTGCCCTCACACTTACGCTATCCCTTAATCATTGTCGTATCCTAACCTGTACCCTAATCCCTCTCCATTCCCTAACCCTAACCCTAACCCGAATCCTAACCCTGACCCTCACCCGAAGCCTTACCCTCACCCGTGCCCTAATCTTAACCAGGACACCAACACTAACTCGTGCCCTCACACGTACGCTAAACCTTAAGCGTTGTCGTACCCTATATTGTACCCTATTCCCTCCCCATTCCTTAACCCTAACCCTAACCCCATCCATAAACCTGACCCACCTCCGATGCCCTACCCTAACCAATGCCCTAATCTTAACCAGTACACAAACACTAACTCATGCCCTCACACTTACGCTAACCCTTAAGCATTGTCGTACCCTAACCTGTACCCTAATCCCTCTCCATTCCCTAACCCTAACCCTAACCCGAATCCTAACCCTGACCCTCACCCGAAGCCTTACCCTCACCCGTGCCCTAATCTTAACCAGGACACCAAGACTAACTCGTGCCCTCAAACGTACGCTAACACTAAACCGCAGCGGTACCCTAACCTGTACCCTAATCCCTCTCCATTCCCTAACCCTAACCCTAACCTGAAACCTAACCATGACACTCACCCGAAACTTTACCCTCACCCGAGTCCTAATTTTAACCAGTACATCAACACTAACCCATGCCCTCTAACGTACGCCAACCCTAAGCCATTGCCGTACCCTCACCTGTACCCTAATCAATCCCCATTCCCTAACCCTAACCCTAACCCTAACCCTTAACGTGACCCTCTTCCAAGGCCTTACCCTCACCCGTGCCCGAATCGTAAGCAGTACACTAACTCTAACTAGTGACCTCACACGTACGCTAAACCTTAAGCGTTGTGGTACCCTAACTTGTACCCTATTCCCTCCCCATTCCTTAACCCTAACCCTAACCCCATCCCTAAACCTGACCCACTTCCGATGCCCTACCCTAACCAATGCCCTAATCTTAACCAGTACACAAACACTAACTCATGCCCTCACACTTACGCTAACCCTTAAGCATTGTCGTACCCTAACCTGTACCCTAATCCCTCTCCATTCCCTAACCCTAACCCTTACCCGAATCCTAACCCTGACCCTCACCCGAAGCCTTACCCTCACCCGTGCCCTAATCTTAACCAGGACACCAAGACTAACTCGTGCCCTCAAACGTACGCTAACACTAAACCGCAGCGGTACCCTAACCTGTACCCTAATCCCTCTCCATTCCCTAACCCTAACCCTAACCTGAAACCTAACCATGACACTCACCCGAAACTTTACCCTCACCCGTGTCCTAATTTTAACCAGTACATCAACACTAACCCATGCCCTCTAACGTACGCCAACCCTAAGCCATTGCCGTACCCTCACCTGTACCCTAATCAATCCCCATTCCCTAACCCTAACCCTAACCCTAACCCTTAACGTGACCCTCTTCCAAGGCCTTACCCTCACCCGTGCCCTAATCGTAAGCAGTACACTAACTCTAACTAGTGACCTCACACGTACGCTAAACCTTAAGCGTTGTGGTACCCTAACTTGTACCCTATTCCCTCCCCATTCCTTAACCCTAACCCTAACCCCATCCCTAAACCTGACCCACTTCCGATGCCCTACCCTAACCAATGCCCTAATCTTAACCAGTACACAAACACTAACTCATGCCTTCACACTTACGCTAACCCTTAAGCATTGTCGTACCCTAACCTGTACCCTAATCCCTCTCCATTCCCTAACCCTAACCCTTACCCGAATCCTAACCCTGACCCTCACCCGAAGCCTTACCCTCACCCGTGCCCTAATCTTAACCAGGACACCAAGACTAACTCGTGCCCTCAAACGTACGCTAACACTAAACCGCAGCGGTACCCTAACCTGTACCCTAATCCCTCTCCATTCCCTAACCCTAACCCTAACCTGAAACCTAACCATGACACTCACCCGAAACTTTACCCTCACCCGTGTCCTAATTTTAACCAGTACATCAACACTAACCCATGCCCTCTAACGTACGCCAACCCTAAGCCATTGCCGTACCCTCACCTGTACCCTAATCAATCCCCATTCCCTAACCCTAACCCTAACCCTAACCCTTAACGTGACCCTCTTCCAAGGCCTTACCCTCACCCGTGCCCTAATCGTAAGCAGTACACTAACTCTAACTAGTGACCTCACACGTACGCTAAACCTTAAGCGTTGTGGTACCCTAACTTGTACCCTATTCCCTCCCCATTCCTTAACCCTAACCCTAACCCCATCCCTAAACCTGACCCACTTCCGATGCCCTACCCTAACCAATGCCCTAATCTTAACCAGTACACAAACACTAACTCATGCCCTCACACTTACGCTAACCCTTAAGCATTGTCGTACCCTAACCTGTACCCTAATCCCTCTCCATTCCCTAACCCTAACCCTTAACCGAATCCTAACCCTGACCCTCACCCGAAGCCTTACCCTCACCCGTGCCCTAATCTTAACCAGGACACCAAGACTAACTCGTGCCCTCAAACGTACGCTAACCCTAAACCGCAGCGGTACCCTAACCTGTACCCTAATCCCTCTCCATTCCCTAACCCTAACCCTAACCTGAAACCTAACCATGACACTCACCCGAAACTTTACCCTCACCCGTGTCCTAATTTTAACCAGTACATCAACACTAACCCATGCCCTCTAACGTACGCCAACCCTAAGCCATTGCCGTACCCTCACCTGTACCCTAATCAATCCCCATTCCCTAACCCTAACCCTAACCCTAACCCTTAACGTGACCCTCTTCCAAGGCCTTACCCTCACCCGTGTCCGAATCGTAAGCAGTACACTAACTCTAACTAGTGACCTCACACGTACGCTAAACCTTAAGCGTTGTGGTACCCTAACTTGTACCCTATTCCTTCCCCATTCCTTAACCCTAACCCTAACCCCATCCCTAAACCTGACCCACTTCCGATGCCCTACCCTAACCAATGCCCTAATCTTAACCAGTACACAAACACTAACTCATGCCCTCACACTTACGCTAACCCTTAAGCATTGTCGTACCCTAACCTGTACCTAATCCCTCTCCATTCCCTAACCCTAACCCTTACCCGAATCCTAACCCTGACCCTCACCCGAAGCCTTACCCTCACCCGTGCCCTAATCTTAACCAGGACACCAAGACTAACTCGTGCCCTCAAACGTACGCTAACACTAAACCGCAGCGGTACCCTAACCTGTACCCTAATCCCTCTCCATTCCCTAACCCTAACCCTAACCTGAAACCTAACCATGACACTCACCCGAAACTTTACCCTCACCCGTGTCCTAATTTTAACCAGTACATCAACACTAACCCATGCCCTCTAACGTACGCCAACCCTAAGCCATTGCCGTAACCTCACCTGTACCCTAATCAATCCCCATTCCCTAACCCTAACCCTAACCCTAACCCTTAACGTGACCCTCTTCCAAGGCCTTACCCTCACCCGTGCCCTAATCGTAAGCAGTACACTAACTCTAACTAGTGACCTCACACGTACGCTAAACCTTAAGCGTTGTGGTACCCTAACTTGTACCCTATTCCCTCCCCATTCCTTAACCCTAACCCTAACCCCATCCCTAAATCTGACCCACTTCCGATGCCCTACCCTAACCAATGCCCTAATCTTAACCAGTACACAAACACTAACTCATGCCCTCACACTTACGCTAACCCTTAAGAATTGTCGTACCCTAACCTGTACCCTAATCCCTCTCCATTCCCTAACCCTAACCCTTACCCGAATCCTAACCCTGACCCTCACCCGAAGCCTTACCCTCACCCGTGCCCTAATCTTAACCAGGACACCAAGACTAACTCGTGCCCTCAAACGTACGCTAACACTAAACCGCAGCGGTACCCTAACCTGTACCCTAATCCCTCTCCATTCGCTAACCCTAACCCTAACCTGAAACCTAACCATGACACTCACCCGAAACTTTACCCTCACCCGTGTCCTAATTTTAACCAGTACATCAACACTAACCCATGCCCTCTAACGTACGCCAACCCTAAGCCATTGCCGTACCCTCACCTGTACCCTAATCAATCCCCATTCCCTAACCCTAACCCTAACCCTAACCCTTAACGTGACCCTCTTCCAAGGCCTTACCCTCACCCGTGCCCTAATCGTAAGCAGTACACTAACTCTAACTAGTGACCTCACACGTACGCTAAACCTTAAGCGTTGTGGTACCCTAACTTGTACCCTATTCCCTCCCCATTCCTTAACCCTAACCCTAACCCCATCCCTAAACCTGACCCACTTCCGATGCCCTACCCTAACCAATGCCCTAATCTTAACCAGTACACAAACACTAACTCATGCCCTCACACTTACTCTAACCCTTAAGCATTGTCGTACCCTAACCTGTACCCTAATCCCTCTCCATTCCCTAACCCTAACCCTTACCCGAATCCTAACCCTGACCCTCACCCGAAGCCTTACCCTCACCCGTGCCCTAATCTTAACCAGGACACCAAGACTAACTCGTGCCCTCACACGTACGCTAACACTAAACCGCAGCGGTACACTAACCTGTACCCTAATCCCTCTCCATTCCCTAACCCTAACCCTAACCTGAAACCTAACCATGACACTCACCCGAAACTTTACCCTCACCCGTGTCCTAATTTTAACCAGTACATCAACACTAACCCAAGCCCTCTAACGTACGCCAACCCTAAGCCATTGCCGTACCCTCACCTGTAGCCTAATCAATCCCCATTCCCTAACCCTAACCCTAACCCTAACCCTTAACGTGACTCTCTTCCAAGGCCTTACCCTCACCCGTGCCCTAATCGTAAGCAGTACACTAACTCTAACTAGTGACCTCACACGTACGCTAAACCTTAAGCGTTGTGGTACCCTAAACTGTGCCCTAATATCTCCCCATTCCCTAACCCTAACCCTAACCCGAATTCTATCCCTGACCCTCACCCGAAACCTTACCCTCACCCGTGCCCTAATCTTAACCAGGACACCAACACTAACTTGTGCCCTCACACGTACGCTAACCCTTAATCGTTGTCGAACCCTAAACTGTACCCTAATCACTCCCCATTCCCTAACCCTAACCCTAAGCGAAACCCTGAACGTGACCCTTTTCCGAGGCCTTACCCTCATCGGTGCCGTTGTCTTAACCAGTATACCAACACTAACTCGTGCCCTCACACTTACGCTAACCCTTAAGCATTGTCGTATCCTAACCTGTACCCTAATCCCTCTCCATTCCCTAACCCTAACCCTAACCCGAATCCTAACCCTGACCCTCACCCGAAGCCTTACCCTCACCCGTGCCCTAATCTTAACCAGGACAACAACACTAACTCGTGCCCTCACACGTACGCTAAACCTTAAGCGTTGTCGTACCCTATATTGTACCCTATTCCCTCCCCATTTCTTAACCCTAACCCTAACCCCATCCATAAACCTGACCCACCTCCGATGCCCTACCCTAACCAATGCCCTAATCTTAACCAGTACACAAACACTAACTCATGCCCTCACACTTACGCTAACCCTTAAGCATTGTCGTACCCTAACCTGTACCCTAATCCCTCTCCATTCCCTAACCCTAACCCTAACCCGAATCCTAACCCTGACCCTCACCCGAAGCCTTACCCTCACCCGTGCCCTAATCTTAACCAGGACACCAAGACTAACTCGTGCCCTCAAACGTACGCTAACACTAAACCGCAGCGGTACCCTAACCTGTACCCTAATCCCTCTCCATTCCCTAACCCTAACCCTAACCTGAAACCTAACCATGACACTCACCCGAAACTTTACCCTCACCCGTGTCCTAATTTTAACCAGTACATCAACACTAACCCATGCCCTCTAACGTACGCCAACCCTAAGCCATTGCCGTACCCTCACCTGTACCCTAATCAATCCCCATTCCCTAACCCTAACCCTAACCCTAACCCTTAACGTGACCCTCTTCCGAGGCCTTACCCTCACCCGTGCCCTAATCGTAAGCAGTACACTAACTCTAACTAGTGACCTCACACGTACGCTAAACCTTAAGCGTTGTGGTACCCTAACTTGTACCCTATTCCCTCCCCATTCCTTAACCCTAACCCTAACCCCATCCCTAAACCTGACCCACTTCCGATGCCCTACCCTAACCAATGCCCTAATCTTAACCAGTACACAAACACTAACTCATGCCCTCACACTTACGCTAACCCTTAAGCATTGTCGTACCCTAACCTGTACCCTAATCCCTCTCCATTCCCTAACCCTAACCCTTACCCGAATCCTAACCCTGACCCTCACCCGAAGCCTTACCCTCATCCGTGCCCTAATCTTAACCAGGACACCAAGACTAACTCGTGCCCTCAAACGTACGCTAACACTAAACCGCAGCGGTACACTAACCTGTACCCTAATCCCTCTCCATTCCCTAACCCTAACCCTAACCTGAAACCTAACCATGACACTCACCCGAAACTTTACCCTCACCCGTGTCCTAATTTTAACCAGTACATCAACACTAACCCAAGCCCTCTAACGTACGCCAACCCTAAGCCATTGCCGTACCCTCACCTGTAGCCTAATCAATCCCCATTCCCTAACCCTAACCCTAACCCTAACCCTTAACGTGACTCTCTTCCAAGGCCTTACCCTCACCCGTGCCCTAATCGTAAGCAGTACACTAACTCTAACTAGTGACCTCACACGTACGCTAAACCTTAAGCGTTGTGGTACCCTAAACTGTGCCCTAATATCTCCCCATTCCCTAACCCTAACCCTAACCCGAATTCTATCCCTGACCCTCACCCGAAACCTTACCCTCACCCGTGCCCTAATCTTAACCAGGACACCAACACTAACTTGTGCCCTCACACGTACGCTAACCCTTAATCGTTGTCGAACCCTAAACTGTACCCTAATCACTCCCCATTCCCTAACCCTAACCCTAAGCGAAACCCTGAACGTGACCCTTTTCCGAGGCCTTACCCTCATCGGTGCCGTTGTCTTAACCAGTATACCAACACTAACTCGTGCCCTCACACTTACGCTAACCCTTAAGCATTGTCGTATCCTAACCTGTACCCTAATCCCTCTCCATTCCCTAACCCTAACCCTAACCCGAATCCTAACCCTGACCCTCACCCGAAGCCTTACCCTCACCCGTGCCCTAATCTTAACCAGGACACCAACACTAACTCGTGCCCTCACACGTACGCTAAACCTTAAGCGTTGTCGTACCCTATATTGTACCCTATTCCCTCCCCATTCCTTAACCCTAACCCTAACCCCATCCATAAACCTGACCCACCTCCGATGCCCTACCCTAACCAATGCCCTAATCTTAACCAGTACACAAACACTAACTCATGCCCTCACACTTACGCTAACCCTTAAGCATTGTCGTACCCTAACCTGTACCCTAATCCCTCTCCATTCCCTAACCCTAACCCTAACCCGAATCCTAACCCTGACCCTCACCCGAAGCCTTACCCTCACCCGTGCCCTAATCTTAACCAGGACACCAAGACTAACTCGTGCCCTCAAACGTACGCTAACACTAAACCGCAGCGGTACCCTAACCTGTACCCTAATCCCTCTCCATTCCCTAACCCTAACCCTAACCTGAAACCTAACCATGACACTCACCCGAAACTTTACCCTCACCCGTGTCCTAATTTTAACCAGTACATCAACACTAACCCATGCCCTCTAACGTACGCCAACCCTAAGCCATTGCAGTACCCTCACCTGTACCCTAAACAATCCCCATTCCCTAACCCTAACCCTAACCCTAACCCTTAACGTGACCCTCTTCCAAGGCCTTACCCTCACCCGTGCCCTAATCGTAAGCAGTACACTAACTCTAACTAGTGACCTCACACGTAGGCTAAACCTTAAGCGTTGTGGTACCCTAAACTGTGCCCTAATATCTCCCCATTCCCTAACCTTAACCCTAACCCGAATTCTATCCCTGACCCTCACCCGAAACCTTACCCTCACCCGTGCCGTAATCTTAACCAGGACACCAACACTAACTTGTGCCCTCACACGTACGCTAACCCTTAATCGTTGTCGTACCCTAAACTGTACCCTAATCCCTCCCCATTCCCTAACCCTAACCCTAACCCGAATCCTAACCCTGACCCTCACCTGAAGCCTTACCCTCACCCGTGACCTAATCTTAACCAGGACACTAACACTAACCCTTGCCCTCACACGAACGCTAACCCTTAAGCACTGTCGTACCCTAAGCTGTACCCTGAACCCTCTGCATTCCTTAACCCTAACCCTAACCCGAATCCTAACCGTGACCCTCACCCGAAGCCTTACCCTCACCCGTGCCCTAATCTTAACCAGGACACCAACACTAACTCGTGCCCTCACACGTACGCTAAACCTTAAGATTTGTCGTACCCTAAATTGTACCCTAATCCCTCCCCATTCCTTAACCCTAACCCTAAAGCCGTCCCTAAACCTGACCCACTTCCGATGCCCTACCCTAACCAATGCCCTAATCTTAACCAGTACACAAACACTAACTCATGCCCTCAAACGTACGCTAACCCTTAAGCATTGTCGTACCCTATCCTGTACCCTAATCCCTCCCCATTCCCTAACCCTAACCCTAAGCGAAACCCTGAACGTGACCCTTTTCCGAGGCCTTACCCTCATCGGTGCCGTTGTCTTAACCAGTACACCAACACTAACTCGTGCCCTCACACTTACGCTAACCCTTAAGCATTGTCGTACCCTAACCTGTACCCTAATCCCTCTCCATTCCCTAACCCTAACCCTAACCCGAATCCTAACCCTGACCCTCACCCGAAGCCTTACCCTCACCCGTGCCCTAATCTTAACCAGGACACCAACACTAACTCGTGCGCTCACACGTACGCTAAACCTTAAGCGTTGTCGTACCCTAACTTGTACCCTAGTCCCTCCCCATTCTTTAACCCTAACCCTAACCCCATCCCTAAACCTGACCCACTTCCGATGCCCTACCCTAACCAATGCCCTAATCTTAACCAGTACACAAACACTAACTCATGCCCTCACACTTACGCTAACCCTTAAGCATTGTCGTACCCTAACCTGTACCCTAATCCCTCTCCACTCCCTAACCCTAACCCTAACCCGAATCCTAACCCTGACCCTCACCCGAAGCCTTACCCTCACCCGTGCCCTAATCTTAACCAGGACACCAAGACTAACTCGTGCCCTCAAACGTACGCTAACACTAAACCGCAGCGGTACCCTAACCTGTACCCTAATCCCTCTCCATTCCCTAACCCTAACCCTAACCTGAAACCTAACCATGACACTCACCCGAAACTTTACCCTCACCCGTGTCCTAATTTTAACCAGTACATCAACACTAACTCATGCCCTCTAACGTACGCCAACCCTAAGCCATTGCCGTACCCTCACCTGTACCCTAATCAATCCCCATTCCCTAACCCTAACCCTAACCCTAACCCTTAACGTGACCCTCTTCCAAGGCCTTACCCTCACCCGTGCCCTAATCGTAAGCAGTACACTAACTCTAACTAGTGACCTCACACGTACGCTAAACCTTAAGCGTTGTGGTACCCTAAACTGTGCCCTAATATCTCCCCATTCCCTAACCCTAACCCTAACCCGAATTCTATCCCTGACCCTCACCCAAAACCTTACCCTCACCCGTGCCCTAATCTTAACGAGGACACCAACACTAACTTGTGCCCTCACACGTACGCTAACCCTTAATCGTTGTCGTACCCTAAACTGTACCCTAATCACTCCCCATTCCCTAACCCTAACCCTAACCCGAATCCTAACCCTGACACTCACCCGAAGCCTTACCCTCACCCGTGCCCTAATCTTAACCAGGACACCAACACTAACTCGTGCCCTCACACGTACGCTAAACCTTAAGCGTTGTCGTACCCTAACTTGTACCCTATTCCCTCCCCATTCCTTAACCCTAACCCTAACCCCATCCCTAAACCTGACCTACTTCCGATGCCCTACACTAACCAATGCCCTAATCTTAACCAGTACACAAACACTAACTCATGCCCTCACACTTACGCTAACCCTTAAGCATTGTCGTACACTAACCTGTACCCTAATCCCTCTCCATTCCCTAACCCTAACCCTAACCCGAATCCTAACCCTGACCCTCACCCGAAGACCTACCCTCACCCGTGCCCTAATCTTAACCAGGACACCAAGACTAACTCGTGCCCTCAAACGTACGCTAACACTAAACCGCAGCGGTACCCTAACCTGTACCCTAATCCCTCTCCATTCCCTATCCCTAACCCAAACCTGAAACCTAACCATGACACTCACCCGAAACTTTACCCTCACCCGTGTCCTAATTTTAACCAGTACATCAACGCTAACCCATGCCCTCAAACGTACGCCAACCCTAAGCCATTGCCGTACCCTCACCTGTACCCTAATCAATCCCCATTCCCTAACCCTATCCCTAACCCTAACCCTTAACGTGACCCTCTTCCAAGGCCTTACCCTCACCCGTGCCCTAATCGTAAGCAGTACACTAACTCTAACTAGTGACCTCACACGTACGCTAAACCTTAAGCGTTGTGGTACCCTAAACTGTGCCCTAATATCTCCCCATTCCCTAACCCTAACCCTAACCCGAATTCTATCCCTGACACTCACCTGAAACCTTACCCTCACCCGTGCCCTAATCTTAACCAGGACACCAACACTAACTTTTGCCCTCACACGTACGCTAACCCTTAATCGTTGTCGTACCCTAAACTGTACCCTAATCCCTCCCCATTCCCTATCCCTAACCCTAACCCGAATCCTAACCCTGACCCTCACCTGAAGCCTTACCCTCACCCGTGCCCTAATCTTAACCAGGACACTAACACTAACCCTTGTCCTCACACGAACGCTAACCCTTAAGCACTGTCGTACCCTAAGCTGTACCCTGATCCCTCTGCATACCTTAACCCTAACCCTAACCCGAATCCTAACCCTGACCCTCACCCGAAGCCTTACCCTCACCCGTGCCCTAATCTTAACCAGGACACCAACAATAACTTGTGCCCTCACACGTACGCTAAACCTTAAGCGTTGTCGTACCCTAAATTGTACCCTAATCCCTCCCCATTCCTTAACCCTAACCCTAAAGCTATCCCTAAACCTGACTCACTTCCGATGCCCTACCCTAACCAATGCCCTAATCTTAACCAGTACACAAACAGTAACTCATGCCCTCAAACGTACGCTAACCCTTAAGCATTGTCGTACCCTATCCTGTACCCTAATCCCTCCCCATTCCCTAACCCTAACCCTAAGCGAAACCCTGAACGTGACCCTTTTCCGAGGCCTTACCCTCATCGGTGCCGTTGTCTTAACCAGTACACCAACACTAACTCGTGCTCTCACACTTACGCTAACCCTTAAGCATTGTCGTACCCTAACCTGTACCCTAATCCCTCTCCATTCCCTAACCCTAACCCTAACCCGAATCCTAACCCTGACCCTCATCCGAAGCCTTACCCTCACCCGTGCCCTAATCTTAACCAGGACACCAACACTAACTCGTGCCCTCACACGTACGCTAAACCTTAAGCGTTGTCGTACCCTAACTTGTACCCTATTCCCTCCCCATTCCTTAACCCTAACCCTAACCCCATCCCTAAACCTGACCCACTTCCGATGCCCTACCCTAACCAATGCGCTAATCTTAACCAGTACACAAACACTAACTCATGCCCTCACACTTACGCTAACCCTTAAGCATTGTCGTACCCTAACCTGTACCCTAATCCCTCTCCATTCCCTAACCCTAACCCTAACCCGAATCCTAACCCTGACCCTCACCCGAAGCCTTACCCTCACCCGTGCCCTAATCTTAACCAGGACACCAAGACTAACTCGTGTCCTCAAACGTACGCTAACACTAAACCGCAGCGGTACCCTAACCTGTACCCTAATCCCTCTCCATTCCAAAACCCTAACCCTAACCTGAAACCTAACCATGACACTCACCCGAAACTTTACCCTCACCCGTGTCCTAATTTTAACCAGTACATCAACACTAACCCATGCCCTCTAACGTACGCCAACCCTAATCCATTGCCGTACCCTCACCTGTAGCCTAATCAATCCCCATTCCCTAACCCTAACCCTAACCCTAACCCTTAACGTGACCCTCTTCCAAGGCCTTACCCTCACCCTTGCCCTAATCGTAAGCAGTACACTAACTCTAACTAGTGACCTCACACGTACGCTAAACCTTAAGCGTTGTGGTAACCTAAACTGTGCCCTAATATCTCCCCATTCCCTAACCCTAACCCTAACCCGAATTCTATCCCTGACCCTCACCCGAAACCTTACCCTCAACCGTGCCCTAATCTTAACCAGGACACCAACACTAACTTGTGCCCTCACACGTACGCTAACCCTTAATCGTTGTCGAACCCTAAACTGTACCCTAATCCCTCCCCATTCCCTAACCCTAACGCTAACCCGAATCCTAACCCTGACCCTCACCTGAAGCCTTACCCTCACCCGTGCCCTAATCTTAACCAGGACACTAACACTAACCCTTGCCCTCACACGAACGCTAACCCTTAAGCACTGTCGTACCCTAAGCTGTACCCTGACCCTCTGCATTCCTTAACCCTAACCCTAACCCGAATCCTAACCCTGACCCTCACCCGAAGCCTTACCCTCACCCGTGCCCTAATCTTAACCAGGACACCAACACTAACTCGTGCCCACACACGTACGCTAAACCTTAAGATTTGTCGTACCCTAAATTGTACCCTAATCCCTCCCCATTCCTTAACCCTAACCCTAAAGCCGTCCCTAAACCTGACCCACTTCCGATGCCCTACCCTAACCAATGCCCTAATCTTAACCAGTACACAAACACTAACTCATGCCCTCAAACGTACGCTAACCCTTAAGCATTGTCGTACCCTATCCTGTACCCTAATCCCTCCCCATTCCCTAACCCTAACCCTAAGCGAAACCCTGAACGTGACCCTTTTCCGAGGCCTTACCCTCATCGGTGCCGTTGTCTTAACCAGTACACCAACACTAACTCGTGCCCTCACACTTACGCTAACCCTTAAGCATTGTCGTACCCTAACCTGTACCCTAATCCCTCTCCATTACCTAACCCTAACCCTAACCCGAATCCTAACCCTGACCCTCACCCGAAGCCTTACCCTCACCCGTGCCCTAATCTTAACCAGGACACCAAAACTAACTCGTGCCCTCAAACGTACGCTAAACCTTAAGCGTTGTCGTACCCTAACTTGTACCCTATTCCCTCCCCATTCCTTAACCCTAACCCTAACCCCATCCCTAAACCTGACCCACTTCCGATGCCCTACCCTAACCAATGCCCTAATCTTAACCAGTACACAAACACTAACTCAGTCCCTCACACTTACGCTAACCCTTAAGCATTGTCGTACACTAACCTGTACCCTAATCCCTCTCCATTCCCTAACACTAACCCTAACCCGAATCCTAACCCTGACCCTCACCCGAAGCCTTACCCTCACCCGTGCCCTAATCTTAACCAGGACACCAAGACTAACTCGTGCCCTCAAACGTACGCTAACACTAAACCGCAGCGGTACCCTAACCTGTACCCTAATCCCTCTCCATTCCCTAACCCTAACCCTAACCTGAAACCTAACCATGACACTCACCCGAAACTTTACCCTCACCCGTGTCCTAATTTTAACCAGTACATCAACGCTAACCCATGCCCTCAAACGTACGCCAACCCTAAGCCATTGCCGTACCCTCACCTGTACCCTAATCAATCCCCATTCCCTAACCCAATCCCTAACCCTAACCCTTAACGTGACCCTCTTCCAAGGCCTTACCCTCACCCGTGCCCTAATCGTAAGCAGTACACTAACTCTAACTAGTGACCTCACACGTACGCTAAACCTTAAGCGTTGTGGTACCCTAAACTGTGCCCTAATATCTCCCCATTCCCTAACCCTAACCCTAACCCGAATTCTATCCCTGACCCTCACCCGAAACCTTACACTGACCCGTGCCCTAATCTTAACCAGGAAACCAACACTAACTTGTGCCCTCACACGTACGCTAACCCTTAATCGTTGTCGTACCCTAAACTGTACCCTAATCCCTCCCCATTCCCTAACCCTAACCCTAACCCGAATCCTAACCCTGACCCTCACCTGAAGCCTTACCCTCACCCGTGCCCTAATCTTAACCAGGACACTAACACTAACCCTTGCCCTCACACGAACGCTAACCCTTAAGCACTGTCGTACCCTAAGCTGTACTCTGATACCTCTGCATACCTTAACCCTAACCCTAACCCGAATCCTAACCCTGACCCTCACCCGAAGCCTTACCCTCACCCGTGCCCTAATCTTAACCAGGACACCAACACTAACTCGTGCCCTCACACGTACGCTAAACCTTAAGCGTTGTCGTACCCTAAATTGTACCCTAATCCCTCCCCATTCCTTAACCCTAACCCTAAAGCTATCCCTAAACCTGACTCACTTCCGATGACCTACCCTAACCAATGCCCTAATCTTAACCAGTACACAAACACTAATTCATGCCCTCAAACGTACGCTAACCCTTAAGCATTGTCGTACCCTATCCTGTACCCTAATCCCTCCCCATTCCCTAACCCTAACCCTAAGCGAAACCATGAACGTGACCCTTTTCCGAGGCCTTACCTTCATCGGTGCCGTTGTCTTAACCAGTACACCAACACTAACTCGTGCCCTCACACTTACGCTAACCCTTAAGCATTGTCGTACCCTAACCTGTACCCTAATCCCTCTCCATTCCCTAACCCTAACCCTAACCCGAATCCTAACCCTGACCCTCACCCGAAGCCTTACCCTCACCCGTGCCCTAATCTTAACCAGGACACCAACACTAACTCGTGCCCTCACACGTACGCTAAACCTTAAGCGTTGTTGTACCCTAACTTGTACCTTATTCCCTCCCCATTCCTTAACCCTAACCCTAACCCCATCCCTAAACCTGACCTACTTCCGATGCCCTACCCTAACCAAGGCCCTAATCTTAACCAGTACACAAACACTAACTCACGCCCTCACACTTACGCTAACCCTTAAGCATTGTCGTACCCTAACCTGTACCCTAATCCCTCTCCATTCCCTAACCCTAACCCTAACCCGAATCCTAACCCTGACCCTCACCCGAAGCCTTACCCTCACCCGTGCCCTAATCTTAACCAGGACACCAAGACTAACTCGTGCCCTCAAACGTACGCTAACACTAAACCGCAGCGGTACCCTAACCTGTACCCTAATCCCTCTCCATTCCCTAACCCTAACCCTAACCTGAAACCTAAACATGACACTCACCCGAAACTTTACCCTCACCCGTGTCCTAATTTTAACCAGTACATCAACGCTAACCCATGCCCTCAAACGTACGCCAACCCTAAGCCATTGCCGTACCCTCACCTGTACCCTAATCAATCCCCATTCCCTAACCCAATCCCTAACCCTAACCCTTAACGTGACCCTCTTCCAAGGCCTTACCCTCACCCGTGCCCTAATCGTAAACAGTACACTAACTCTAACTAGTGACCTCACACGTACGCTAAACCTTAAGCGTTATGGTACCCTAAACTGTGCCCTAATATCTCCCCATTCCCTAACCCTAACCCTAACCCGAATTCTATCCCTGACCCTCACCCGAAACCTTACCCTGACCCGTGCCCTAATCTTAACCAGGACACCAACACTAACTTGTGCCCTCACACGTACGCTAACCCTTAATCGTTGTCGTACCCTAAACTGTACCCTAATCCCTCCCCATTCCCTAACCCTAACCCTAACCCGAATCCTAACCCTGACCCTCACCTGAAGCCTTACCCTCACCCGTGCCCTAATCTTAACCAGGACACTAACACTAACCCTTGCCCTCACACGAACGCTAACCCTTAAGCACTGTCGTACCCTAAGCTGTACCATGATACCTCTGCATACCTTAACCCTAACCCTAACCCGAATCCTAACCCTGACCCTCACCCGAAGCCTTACCCTCACCCGTGCCCTAATCTTAACCAGGACACCAACACTAACTCGTGCCCTCACACGTACGCTAAACCTTAAGCGTTGTCGTACCCTAAATTGTACCCTAATCCCTCCCCATTCCTTAACCCTAACCCTAAAGCTATCCCTAAACCTGACTCACTTCCGATGACCTACCCTAACCAATGCCCTAATCTTAACCAGTACACAAACACTAATTCATGCCCTCAAACGTACGCTAACCCTTAAGCATTGTCGTACCCTATCCTGTACCCTAATCCCTCCCCATTCCCTAACCCTAACCCTAAGCGAAACCCTGAACGTGACCCTTTTCCGAGGCCTTACCCTCATCGGTGCCGTTGTCTTAACCAGTACACCAACACTAACTCGTGCCCTCACACTTACGCTAACCCTTAAGCATTGTCGTACCCTAACCTGTACCCTAATCCCTCTCCATTCCCTAACCCTAACCCTAACCCGAATCCTAACCCTGACCCTCACCCGAAGCCTTACCCTCACCCGTGCCCTAATCTTAACCAGGACACCAACACTAACTCGTGCCCTCACACGTACGCTAAACCTTAAGCGTTGTCGTACCCTAAATTGTACCCTATTCCCTCCCCATTCCTTAACCCTAACCCTAACCCCATCCCTAAACCTGACCCACTTCCGATGCCCTACCCTAACCAATGCCCTAATCTTAACCAGTACACAAACACTAACTCATGCCCTCACACTTACGCTAACCCTTAAGCATTGTCGTACCCTAACCTGTACCCTAATCCCTCTCGATTCCCTAACCCTAACCCTAACCCGAATCCTAACCCTGACCCTCACCCGAAGCCTTACCCTCACCCGTGCCCTAATCTTAACCAGGACACCAAGACTAACTCGTACCCTCAAACGTACGCTAACACTAAACCGCAGCGGTACCCTAACCTGTACCCTAATCCCTCTCCATTCCCTAACCCTAACCCTAACCTGAAACCTAACCATGACACTCACCCTAAACTTTACCCTCACCCGTGTCCTAATTTTAACCAGTACATCAACACTAACCCATGCCCTCTAACGTACGCCAACCCTAAGCTATTGCCATACCCTAACCTGTACCCTAATCAATCCCCATTCCCTAACCCTAACCCTAACCCTAACCCTTAACGTGACCCTCTTCCGAGGCCTTACCCTCACCCGTGCCCTAATCGTAAGCAGTACACTAACACTAACTTGTGACCTCACACGTACGCTAAACCTTAAGTGTTGTGGTACCCTAAACTGTGCCCTAATATCTCCCCATTCCCTAACCCTAACCCTAACCCGAATTCTATCCCTGACCCTCACCTGAAACCTTACCCTCACCCGTGCCCTAATCTTAACCAGGACACCAACACTAACTCGTGCCCTCACACGTACGCTAACCCTTGATCGTTGTCGTACCCTAAACTGTACCCTAATCCCTCCCCATTCCCTAACCCTAACCCTAACCCGAATCCTAACCCTGACCCTCACCTGAAGCCTTACCCTCACCCGTGCCCTAATCTTAACCAGGACACTAACACTAACCCTTGCCCTCACACGAACGCTAACCCTTAAGCACTGTCGTACCCTAAGCTGTACCCTGATACCTCTGCATACCTTAACTCTAACCCTAACCCGAATCCTAACCCTGACCCTCACCCGAAGCCTTACCCTCACCCGTGCCCTAATCTTAACCAGGACACCAACACTAACTCGTGCCCTCACACGTACGCTAAACCTTAAGCGTTGTCGTACCCTAAATTGTACCCTAATCCCTCCCCATTCCTTAACCCTAACCCTAAAGCTATCCCTAAACCTGACTCACTTCCGATGACCTACCCTAACCAATGCCCTAATCTTAACCAGTACACAAACACTAATTCATGCCCTCAAACGTACGCTAACCCTTAAACATTGTCGTACCCTATCCTGTACCCTAATCCCTCCCCATTCCCTAACCCTAACCCTAAGCGAAACCCTGAACGTGACCCTTTTCCGAGGCCTTACCCTCATCGGTGCCGTTGTCTTAACCAGTACACCAACACTAACTCGTGCCCTCACACTTACGCTAACCCTTAAGCATTGTCGTACCCTAACCTGTACCCTAATCCCTCTCCATTCCCTAACCCTAACCCTAACCCGAATCCTAACCCTGACCATCACCCGAAGCCTTACCCTCACCCGTGCCCTAATCTTAACCAGGACACCAACACTAACTCGTGCCCTCACACGTACGCTAAACCTTAAGCGTTGTCGTACCCTAAATTGTACCCTATTCCCTCCCCATTCCTTAACCCTAACCCTAACCCCATCCCTAAACCTGACCCACTTCCGATGCCCTACCCTAACCAATGCCCTAATCTTAACCAGTACACAAACACTAACTCATGCCCTCACACTTACGCTAACCCTTAAGCATTGTCGTACCCTAACCTGTACCCTAATCCCTCTCGATTCCCTAACCCTAACCCTAACCCGAATCCTAACCCTGACCCTCACCCGAAGCCTTACCCTCACCCGTGCCCTAATCTTAACCAGGACACCAAGACTAACTCGTACCCTCAAACGTACGCTAACACTAAACCGCAGCGGTACCCTAACCTGTACCCTAATCCCTCTCCATTCCCTAACCCTAACCCTAACCTGAATCCTAACCATGACACTCACCCTAAACTTTACCCTCACCCGTGTCCTAATTTTAACCAGTACATCAACACTAACCCATGCCCTCTAACGTACGCCAACCCTAAGCTATTGCCATACCCTAACCTGTACCCTAATCAATCCCCATTCCCTAACCCTAACCCTAACCCTAACCCTTAACGTGACCCTCTTCCGAGGCCTTACCCTCACCCGTGCCCTAATCGTAAGCAGTACACTAACACTAACTTGTGACCTCACACGTACGCTAAACCTTAAGTGTTGTGGTACCCTAAACTGTGCCCTAATATCTCCCCATTCCCTAACCCTAACCCTAACCCGAATTCTATCCCTGACCCTCACCTGAAACCTTACCCTCACCCGTGCCCTAATCTTAACCAGGACACCAACACTAACTCGTGCCCTCACACGTACGCTAACCCTTAATCGTTTTCGTACCCTAAACTGTACCCTAATCCCTCCCCATTCCCTAACCCTAACCCTAAACCGAATCCTAACCCTGACCCTCACCTGAAGCCTTACCCTCACCCGTGCCCTAATCTTAACCAGGACACTAACACTAACCCTTGCCCTCACACGAACGCTAACCCTTAAGCACTGTCGTACCCTAAGCTGTACCCTAATCCCTCTGCATTCCTTAACCCTAACCCTAACCCGAATCCTAACCCTGACCCTCACCCGAAGCCTTACCCTCACCCGTGCCCTAATCTTAACCAGGACACCAACACTAACTCGTGCCCTCACACATACGCTAAACCTTAAGCGTTGTCGTACCCTAAATTGTACCCTAATCCCTCCCCATTCCTTAACCCTAACCCTAACCCCATCCCTAAACCTGACCCACTTCCGATGCCCTACCCTAACCAATGCCCTAATCTTAACAAGTACACAAACACTAACTCATGCCCTCAAACGTACGCTAACCCTTAAGCATTGTCGTACCCTATCCTGTACCCTAATCCCTCCCCATTCCCTATCCCTAACCCTAAGCGAAACCCTGAACATGACCCTTTTCCGAAGCCTTACCCTCATCGGTGCCGTTGTCTTAACCAGTACACCAACATTAACTCGTGCCCTCACACTTACACTAACCCTTAAGCATTGTCGTTCCCTAACCTGTACCCTAATTCCTCTCCATTCCCTAACCCTAACCCTAACCCGAATCCTAACCCTGACCCTCACCCGAAGCCTTAGCCTCACCCGTGCCCTAATCTTAACCAGGACACCAAGACTAACTCGTGCCCTCAAACGTACACTAACACTAAACCGCAGCGGTACCCTAACCTGTACCCTAATCCCTCTCCATTCCCTAACCCTAACCCTAACCCGAATCCTAACCCTGACCCTCACCCGAAGCCTTACCCTCACCCGTGCCCTAATCTTAAGCAGGACACCAACACTAACTCGTGCCCTCACACGTACGCTAAACCTTAAGCGTTGTCGTACCCTAAATTGTACCCTATTCCCTCCCCATTCCTTAACCCTAACCCTAACCCCATCCCTAAACCTGACCCACTTCCGATGCCCTACCCTAACCAATGCCCTAATCTTAACAAGTACACAAACACTAACTCATGCCCTCAAACGTACGCTAACCCTTAAGCATTGTCGTACCCTATCCTGTACCCTAATCCCTCCCCATTCCCTAACCCTAACCCTAAGCGAAACCCTGAACGTGACCCTTTTCCGAGACCTTACCCTCATCGGTGCCGTTGTCTTAACCAGTACACCAACACTAACTCGTGCCCTCACACTTACGCTAACCCTTAAGCATTGTCGTACCCTAACCTGTACCCTAATCCCTCTCCATTCCCTAACCTTAACCCTAACCCGAATCCTAACCCTGACCCTCACCCGAAGCCTTACCCTCACCCGAGCCGTAATCTTAACCAGGACACCAAGACTAATTCGTGCCCTCAAACGTACGCTAACAGTAAACCGCAGCGGTACCCTAACCTGTACCCTAATCCCTCTCCATTCCCTAACCCTAACCCTAACCTGACACCTAACCATGACACTCACCCGAAACTTTACCCTCACCCGTGTCCTAATTTTAACCAGTACATCAACACTAACCCATGCCCTCTAATGAACGCCAACCCTAAGCCATTGCCGTGCCCTCACCTGTACCCTAATCAATCCCCATTCCCTAACCCTAACCCTAAACCTAACCCTTAACGTGACCCTCTTCCGAGGCCTTACCCTCACCCGTGCCCTAATCATAAGCAGTACACTAACACTAACTAGTGACCTCACACGTACGCTAAACCTTAAGCGTTGTGGTACCCTAAACTGTGCCCTAATATCTCCCCATTCCCTAACCCTAACCCTAACCCGAATTCTATCCCTGACCCTCACCCGAAACCTTACCCTCACCTGTGCCCTAATCTTAACCAGGACACCAACACTAACTCGTGCCCTCACACGTACGCTAACCCTTAATCGTTGTCGTACCCTAAACTGTACCCTAATCCCTCCCCATTTCCTAACCCTAACCCTAACCCTAATCCTAACCCTGACCCTCACCTGAAGCCTTACCCTCACCCGTGCCCTAATCTTAACCAGGACACTAACACTAACCCTTGCCCTCACACGAACGCTAACCCTTAAGCACTGTCGTACCCTAAGCTGTACCCTAATCCCTCTGCATTCCTTAACCCTAACCCTAACCCAAATCCTAACCCTGACCCTCACCCGAAGCCTTACCCTCACCCGAGCCGTAATCTTAACCAGGACACCAAGACTAACTCGTGCCCTCAAACGTACGCTAACACTAAACCGCAGCGGTACCCTAACCTGTACCCTAATAACTCTCCATTCCCTAACCCTAACCCTAAACTGAAACCTAACCATGACACTCACCCGAAACTTTACCCTCACCCGTGTCCTAATTTTAACCAGTACATCAACAATAACCAATGCCCTCTAACGTACGCCAACCCTAAGCCATTGCCGTACCCTAACCTGTACCCTAATCAATCCCCATTCCCTAACCCTAACCCTAACCCTAACCCTTAACGTGACCCTCTTCCAAGGCCTTACCCTCACCCGTGCCCTAATCCTAAGCAGTACACTAACACTAACTAGTGACCTCACATGTACGCTAAACCTTAAGCGTTGTGGTACCCTAAACTGTGCCCTAATATCTCCCCATTCCCTAAACCTAACCCTAACCCGAATTCTATCCCTGACACTCACCCGAAACCTTACCCTCACCCATGCCCTAATCTTAACCAGGACACCAACACTAATTCGTGCCCTCACACGTACGCTAACCCTTAATCGTTGCCGTACCCTAAACTGTACCCTAATCCCTCCCCATTCCCTAACCCTAACCCTAAACCGAATCCTAACCCTGAACCTCACCTGAAGCCTTACCCTCATCCGTGCCCTAATCTTAACCAGGAAACTAACACTAACCCTTGCCCTCACACGAACGCTAACCCTTAAGCACTGTCGTACCCTAAGCTGTACCCTAATACCTCTGCATTCCTTAACCCTAACCCTAAACCAAATCCTAACCCTGACCCTCACCTGAAGCCTTACCCTCACCCGTGCCCTAATCTTAACCAGGACACCAACACTAACTCGTGCCCTCACATGTATGCTAAACCTTAAGCGTTGTCGTACCCTAAACTGTACTCTAATCCCTCCCCATTCCTTAACCCTAACCCTAACCCCATCCCTAAACCTGACCCACTTCCGATGCCCTACCCTAACCAATGCCCTAATCTTAACCAGAACACAAACACTAACTCATGCCCTCAAACGTACGCTAACCCTTAAGCATTGTCGTACCCTATCCTGTACCCTAATCCCTCCCCATTCCCTAACCCTAACCCTAAGCGAAACCCTGAACGTGACCCTTTTCCGAGGCCTTACCCTCATCGGTGCCGTTGTCTTAACCAGTACACCAACACTAACTCGTGCCCTCACACTTACGCCAACCCTTAAGCATTGTCGTACCCTAACCTGTACCCTAATCACTCTCCATTCCCTAACCCTAACCCTAACCCGAATCCTAACCCTGACCCTCACCCGAAGCCTTACCCTCACCCGTGCCCTAATCTTAACCAGGACACCAAGACTAACTCGTGCCCTCAAACGTACGCTAACACTAAACCGCAGCGGTACCCTAACCTGTACCCTAATCCCTCTCCATTCCCTAACCCTAACCCTAACCTGAAACCTAACCATGACACTCACCCGAAACTTTACCCTCACCCGTGTCCTAATTTTAACCAGTACATCAGCACTAACCCATGCCCTCTAACGAACGCCAACCCTAAGCCATTGCCGTGCCCTCACCTGTACCCTAATCAATCCCCATTCCCTAACCCTAACCCTAACCCTAAACCTTAACGTGACCCTCTTCCGAGGCCTTACCCTCACCCGTGCCCTAATCGTAAGCAGTACACTAACACTAACTAGTGACCTCACACGTACGCTAAACCTTAAGCGTTGTGGTACCCTAAACTGTGCCCTAATATCTCCCCATTCCCTAACCCTAACCCTAACCCGAATTCTATCCCTGACCCTCACCCGAAACCTTACCCTCACCCGTGCCCTAATCTTAACCAGGACACCAACACTAACTCGTGCCCTCACACGTACGCTAACCCTTAATCGTTGTCGTACCCTAAACTGTACCCTAATCCCTCCCCATTCCCTAACCCTAACCCTAACCCGAATCCTAACCCTGACCCTCACCTGAAGCCTTACCCTCACCCGTGCCCTAATCTTAACAAGGAAACTAACACTAACCCTTGCCCTCACACGAACGCTAACCCTTAAGCACTGTCGTACCCTAAGCTGTACCCTAAACCCTCTGCATTCCTTAACCGTAACCCTAACCCGAATCCTAACCCTGACCCTCACCCAAAGCCTTACCCTCACCCGTGCCCTAATCTTAACCAGGACACCAACACTAACTCATGCCCTCAAACGTACGCTAACCCTTAAGCATTGTCGTACCCTATCCTGTACCCTAATCCCTCCCCATTCCCTAACCATAATCCTAAGCGAAACCCTGAACGTGACTCTTTTCCGAGGCCTTACCCTCATCGGTGCCGTTGTCTTAAGCAGTACACCAACACTAACTCGTGCCCTCACACTTACGCTAACCCTTAAGCATTGTCGTACCCTAACCTGTACCCTAATCATTCCCCATTCCCTAACCCTAACCCTAACCCGAATCCTAACCCTGACCCTCACCTGAAGCCTTACCCTCTCCCGTGCCCTTATCTTAACCAGGACACTAACACTAACCCTTGCCCTCACACGAACGCTAACCCTTTAGCACTGTCGTACCCTAAGCTGTACCCTAATCCCTCTGCATTCCTTAACCCTAACCCTAACCCTAATCCTAACCCTGACCCTCACCCGAAGCCTTACCCTCACCCGTGCCCTAATCTTAACCAGGACACCAACACTAACTCGTACCCTCACACGTACGCTAAACCTTAAGCGTTGTCGTACCCTAAATTGTACCCTAATCCCTCCCCATTCCTTAACCCTAACCCTAACCCCATCCCTAAACCTGACCCACTTCCGATGCCCTACCCTAACCAATGCCCTAATCTTAACCAGGACACAAACACTAACTCATGCCCTCAAACGTACGCTAACCCTTAAGCATTGTCGTACCCTATCCTGTACCCTAATCCCTCCCCATTCCTTAACCCTAATCCTAAGCGAAACCCTGAACGTGACCCTTTTCCGAGGCCTTACCCTCATCGGTGCCGTTGTCTTAACCAGTACACCAACACTAACTCGTGCCCTCACACTTACGCTAACCCTTAAGCATTGTCGTACCCTAACCTGTACCCTAATCCCTCTCCATTCCCTAACCCTAACCCTAACCCGAATCCTAACCCTGACCCTCACCCGAAACCTTACCCTCACCCGTGCCCTAATCTTAACCAGGACACCAAGACTAACTCGTGCCCTCAAACGTACGCTAACACTAAACCACAGCGGTACCCTAACCTGTACCCTAATCCCTCTCCATTCCCTAACCCTAACCCTAACCCGAAACCTAACCATGACACTCACCCGAAACTTTACCCTCACCCGTGTCCTAAGTTTAACCAGTACATCAACACTAACCCATGCCCTCTAACGTACGCCAACCCTAAGCCTTTGCCGTACCCTAACCTGTACCCTAATCAATCCCCATTCCCTAACCCTAACCCTAACCCTAACCCTTAACGTGACCCTCTTCCGAGGCCTTACCCTCACCCGTGCCCTAATCGTAAGCAGTACACTAACACTAACTAGTGACCTCACACGTACGCTAAACCTTAAGCATTTTGGTACCCTAAACTGTGCCCTAATATCTGCCCATTCCCTAACCCTAACCCTAACCCGAATTCTATCCCTGACCCTCACCCGAATCCTTACCCTCACCCGTGCCCTAATCTTAACCAGGACACCAACACTATCTTGTGCCCTCACACGTACGCTAACCCTTAATCGTTGTCGTACCCTAAACTGTACCCTAATCCCTCCCCATTCCCTAAACCCTAACCCTAACCCGAATCCTAACCCTGACCCTCACCCGAAGCCTTACCCTCACCCGTGCCCTAATCTTAACCAGGACACCAAGACTAACTCGTGCCCTCAAACGTACGCTAACACTAAACCGCAGCGGTACCCTAACCTGTACCCTAATCCCTCTCCATTCCCTAACCCTAACCCTAACCTGAAACCTAACCATGACACTCACCCGAAACTTTACCCTCACCCGTGTCCTAATTTTAACCAGTACATCAACACTAACCCGTGCCCTCTAACGTACGCCAACCCTAAGCCATTGCCATACCCTAACCTGTACCCTAATCCCTCTCCATTCCCTAACCCTAACCCTAACCCGAATCCTAACCCTGACCCTCACCCGAAGTCTTACCCTTACCCGTGCCCTAATCTTAACCAGAACACCAAGACTAACTCGTGCCCTCAAACGTACGCTAACACTAAACCGCAGCGGTACCCTAACCTGTACCCTAATCCCTCTCCATTCCCTAACCCTAACCCTAACCTGAAACCTAACCATGACACTCACCCGAAACTTTACCCTCACCCGTGTCCTAATTTTAACCAGTACATCAGCACTAACCCATGCCCTCTAACGAACGCCAACCCTAAGCCATTGCCGTGCCCTCACCTGTACCCTAATCAATCCCCATTCCCTAACCCTAACCCTAACCCTAAACCTTAACGTGACCCTCTTCCGAGGCCTTACCCTCACCCGTGCCCTAATCGTAAGCAGTACACTAACACTAACTAGTGACCTCACACGTACGCTAAAACTTAAGCGTTGTGGTACCCTAAACTGTGCCCTAATATCTCCCCATTCCCTAACCCTAACCCTAACCCGAATTCTATCCCTGACCCTCACCCGAAACCTTACCCTCACCCGTGCCCTAATCTTAACCAGGACACCAACACTAACTCGTGCCCTCACACGTACGCTAACCCTTAATCGTTGTCGTACCCTAAACTGTACCCTAATCCCTCCCCATTCCCTAACCCTAACCCTAACCCGAATCCTAACCCTGACCCTCACCTGAAGCCTTACCCTCACCCGTGCCCTAATCTTAACAAGAAAACTAAAACTAACCCTTGCCCTCACACGAACGCTAACCCTTAAGCACTGTCGTACCCTAAGCTGTACCCTAAACCCTCTGCATTCCTTAACCGTAACCCTAACCCGAATCCTAACCCTGACCCTCACCCAAAGCCTTACCCTCACCCGTGCCCTAATCTTAACCAGGACACCAACACTAACTCATGCCCTCGAACGTACGCTAACCCTTAAGCATTGTCGTACCCTATCCTGTACCCTAATCCCTCCCCATTCCCTAACCATAATCCTAAGCGAAACCCTGAACGTGACTCTTTTCCGAGGCCTTACCATCATCGTTGCCGTTGTCTTAACCAGTACACCAACACTAACTCGTGCCCTCACACTTACGCTAACCCTTAAGCATTGTCGTACCCTAACCTGTACCCTAATCATTCCCCATTCCCTAACCCTAACCCTAACCCGAATCCTAACCCTGACCCTCACCTGAAGCCTTACACTCTCCCGTGCCCTTATCTTAACCAGGACACTAACACTAACCCTTGCCCTCACACGAACGCTAACCCTTTAGCACTGTCGTACCCTAAGCTGTACCCTAATCCCTCTGCATTCCTTAACCCTAACCCTAACCCTAATCCTAACCCTGACCCTCACCCGAAGCCTTACCCTCACCCGTGCCCTAATCTTAACCAGGACACCAACACTAACTCGTACCCTCACACGTACGCTAAACCTTAAGCGTTGTCGTACCCTAAATTGTACCCTAATCCCTCCCCATTCCTTAACCCTAACCCTAACCCCATCCCTAAACCTGACCCACTTCCGATGCCCTACCCTAACCAATGCCCTAATCTTAACCAGGACACAAACACTAACTCATGCCCTCAAACGTACGCTAACCCTTAAGCATTGTCGTACCCTATCCTGTACCCTAATCCCTCCCCATTCCTTAACCCTAATCCTAAGCGAAACCCTGAACGTGACCCTTTTCCGAGGCCTTACCCTCATCGGTGCCGTTGTCTTAACCAGTACACCAACACTAACTCGTGCCCTCACACTTACGCTAACCCTTAAGCATTGTCGTACCCTAACCTGTACCCTAATCCCTCTCCATTCCCTAACCCTAACCCTAACCCGAATCCTAACGCTGACCCTCACCCGAAACCTTACCCTCACCCGTGCCCTAATCTTAACCAGGACACCAAGACTAACTCGTGCCCTCAAACGTACGCTAACACTAAACAGCAGCGGTACCCTAACCTGTACCCTAATCCCTCTCCATTCCCTAACCCTAACCCTAACCCGAAACCTAACCATGACACTCACCCGAAACTTTACCCTCACCCGTGTCCTAAGTTTAACCAGTACATCAACACTAACCCATGCCCTCTAACGTACGCCAACCCTAAGCCTTTGCCGTACCCTAACCTGTACCCTAATCAATCCCCATTCCCTAACCCTAACCCTAACCCTAACCCTTAACGTGACCCTCTTCCGAGGCCTTACCCTCACCCGTGCCCTAATCGTAAGCAGTACACTAACACTAACTAGTGACCTCACACGTACGCTAAACCTTAAGCATTGTGGTACCCTAAACTGTGCCCTAATATCTGCCCATTCCCTAACCCTAACCCTAACCCGAATTCTATCCCTGACCCTCACCCGAATCCTTACCCTCACCCGTGCCCTAATCTTAACCAGGACACCAACACTATCTTGTGCCCTCACACGTACGCTAACCCTTAATCGTTGTCGTACCCTAAACTGTACCCTAATCCCTCCCCATTCCCTAAACCCTAACCCTAACCCGAAACCTAACCCTGACCCTCACCTGAAGCCTTACCCTCACCCGTGCCCTAATCTTAACCAGGACACTAACACTAACCCTTGCCCTCACACGAACGCTAACCCTTAAGCACTGTCGTACCCTAAGCTGTACCCTAATCCGTCTGCATTCCTTAACCCTAACCCTAACCCGAATCCTAACCCTGACCCTCACCCGAAGCCTTACCCTCACCCGTGCCCTAATCTTAACCAGGACACCAACACTAACTCGTGCCCTCACACGTACACTAAACCTTAAGCGTTGTCGTACCCTAAATTGTACCCTAATCCCTCCCCATTCCTTAACCCTAACCCTAACCCCATCCCTAAACCTGACCCACTTCCGATGCCCTACCTTAACCAATGCCCTAATCTTAACCAGAAAACAAACACTAACTCATGCCCTCAAACGTACACTAACCCTTAAGCATTGTCGTACCCTATCCTGTACCCTAATCCCTCCCCATTCCCTAACCCTAACCCTAAGCGAAACCCTGAACGTGACCCTTTTCCGAGGCCTTCCCTCATCGGTGCCGTTGTTTTAACCAGTACACCAACACTAACTCGTGCCCTCACACTTACGCCAACCCTTAAGCATTGTCTTACCCTAACCTGTACCCTAATCCCTCTCCATTCCCTAACCCTAACCCTAACCCGAATCCTAACCCTGACCCTCACACGAAGCCTTACCCTCACCCGTGCCCTAATCTTAACCAGGACACCAACACTAACTCGTGCCCTCACACGTACGCTAAACCTTAAGCGTTGTCGTACCCTAAATTGTACTCTAATCCCTCCCCATTCCTTAACCCTAACCCTAACCCCATCCCTAAACCTGACCCACTTCCGATGCCCTACCCTAACCAATGCCCTAATCTTAACCAGAACACAAACACTAACTCATGCCCTCAAACGTACGCTAACCCTTAAGCATTGTCGTACCCTATCCTGTACCCTAATCCCTCCCCATTCCCTAACCCTAACCCTAAGCGAAACCCTGAACGTGACCCTTTTCCGAGGCCTTACCCTCATCGGTGCCGTTGTCTTAACCAGTACACCAACACTAACTCGTGCCCTCACACTTACGCCAACCCTTAAGCATTGTCGTACCCTAACCTGTACACTAATCCCTCTCCATTCCCTAACCCTAACCCTAACCCGAATCCTAACCCTGACCCTCACCCGAAGTCTTACCCTCACCCGTGCCCTAATCTTAACCAGGACACCAAGACTAACTCGTGCCCTCAAACGTACGCTAATACTAAACAGCAGCGGTACCCTAACATGTACCCTAATCCCTCTCCATTCCCTAACCCTAACCCTAACCTGAAACCTAACCATGACACTCACCCGAAACTTTACCCTCACCCGTGTCCTAATTTTAACCAGTACATCAACACTAACCCTTGCCCTCTAACGTACGCCAACCCTAAGCCATTGCCATACCCTAGCCTGTACCCTAATCCCTCTCCATTCCCTAACCCTAACCCTAACCCGAATCCTAACCCTGACCCTCACCCGAAGTCTTACCCTCACCCGTGCCCTAATCTTAACCAGGACACCAAGACTAACTCGTGCCCTCAAACGTACGCTAACACTAAACCGCAGCGGTACCCTAACCTGTACCCTAATCCCTCTCCATTCCCTAACCCTAACCCTAACCTGAAAGCTAACCATGACACTCACCCGAAACTTTAACCTCACCCGTGTCCTAATTTTAACCAGTACATCAACACTAACCCATGCCCTCTAACGTACGCCAACCCTAAGGCATTGCCGTACCCTAACCTGTACCCTAATCAATCCCCATTCCCTAACACTAACCCTAACCTTATCCCTTAACGTGACTGTCTTCCGAGGCCTTACCCTCACCCGTGCTCTAATCCTAAGCAGTACACTAACACTAACTGGTGACCTCACACGTATGCTAAACCTTAAGCGTTGTGGTACCCTAAACTGTGCCCTAATATCTGCCCATTCCCTAACCCTAACCCTAACCCGAATTCTATCCCTGACCCTCACCCGTAACCTAACCCTCACCCGTGCCCTAATCTTACCCAGGACACCAACACTAACTCGTGCCCTCACACGTACGCTAACCCTTAATCGTTGTCGTACCCTAAACTGTACCCTAATCCCTCCCCATTCCCTAACCCTAACCCTAACCCGAATCCTAACCCTGACCCTCACCTGAAGCCTTACCCTCACCCGTGCCCTCATCTTAACCAGGACACTAACACTAACCCTTGCCCTCACACGAACGCTAACCCTTAAGCACTGTCGTACCCTAAGCTGTACCCTAATCCCTCTGCATTCCTTAACCCTAACCCTAACCCGAATCCTAACCCTGACCCTCACCCGAAGCCTTACCCTCACCCGTGCCCTAATCTTAACCAGGACACCAACACTAACTCGTGCCCTCACACGTACGCTAAACCTTAAGCGTTGTCGTACCCTAAATTGTACCCTAATCCCTCCCCATTCCTTATCCCTAACCCTAACCCCATCCCTAAACCTGAACCACTTCCGATGCCCTACCCTAACCAATGCCCTAATATTAACCAGAACACAGACACTAACTCATGCCCTCAAACGTACACTAACCCTTAAGCATTGTCGTACCCTATCCTGTACCCTAATCCCTCCCCATTCCCTAACCCTAACCCTAAGCGAAACCCTGAACGTGACCCTTTTCCGAGGCCTTACCCTCATCGGTGCCGTTGTCTTAACCAGTACACCAACACTAACTCGTGCCCTCACACTTACGCCAACCCTTAAGCATTGTCTTACCCTAACCTGTTCCCTAATCCCTCTCCATTCCCTAACCCTAACCCTAACCCGAATCCTAACCCTGACCCTCACCCGAAGCCTTACCCTCACCCGTGCCCTAATCTTAACCAGGACACCAAGACTAACTCGTGCCCTCAAACGTACGCTAACACTAATCCGCAGCGGTACCTTAATCTGTACCCTAATCCCTCTCCATTCCCTAACCCTAACCCTAACCTGAAACCTAACCATGACACTCACCCGAAACTTTACCCTCACCCATGTCCTAATTTAACCAGTACATCAACACTAACACATGCCCTCTAACGTACGCCAACCCTAAGCCATTGCCATACCCTAACCTGTACCCTAATCAATCCCCATTCCCTAACCCTAACCCTAACCCTAACCCTTAACGTGACCCTCTTCCGAGGCCTTACCCTCACCCGTGCCCTAATCGTAAGCAGTACACTAACACTAACTAGTGACCTCACACGTACGCTAAACCTTAAGCGTTGTGGTACCCTAAACTGTGCCCTAATATCTCCCCATTCCCTAACCCTAACCCTAACCCGAATTCTATCCCTGACCCTCACCCGAAACCTTACCCTCACGCGTGCCCTAATCTTAACCAGGACAGCAACACTAACTTGTGCCCTCACACGTACGCTAACCCTTAATCGTTGTCGTACCCTAAACTGTTCCCTAATCCCTCCCCATTCCCTAACCCTAACCCTAAACCGAATCCTAACCCTGACCCTCACCTGAAGCCTTACCCTCACCCGTGCCCTAATCTTAACCAGGACACTAACACTAACCCTTGCCCTCACACAAACGCTAACCCTTAAGCACTGTCGTACCCTAAGCTGTACCCTAATCCCTCTGCATTCCTTAACCCTAACCCTAACCCGAATCCTAACCCTGACCCTCACCCGAAGCCGTACCCTCACCCGTGCCCTAATCTTAACCAGGACACCAACACTAACTCGTGCCCTCACACGTACACTAAACCTTAAGCGTTGTCGTACCCTAAATTGTACCCTAATCCCTCCCCATTCCTTAACCCTAACCCTAACCCCATCCCTAAACCTGACCCACTTCCGATGCCCTACCCTAACCAATGCCCTAAACTTAACCAGTACACAAACACTAACTCATGCCCTCAAACGTACGCTAACACTTAAGCATTGTCGTACCCTATCCTGTACCCTAATCCCTCCCCATTCCCTAACACTAACCCTAAGCGAAACCCTGAACGTGACCCTTTTCCGAGGCCTTACCCTCATCGGTGCCGTTGTCTTAAGCAGTACACCAACACTAACTCGTGCCCTCACACTTACGCCAAACCTTAAGCATTGTCTTACCCTAACCTGTACCCTAATCCCTCTCCATTCCCTAACCCTAACCCTAACCCGAAACCTAACCCTGACCCTCACCCGAAGCCTTACCCTCACCCGTGCCCTAATCTTAACCAGGACACCAACACTAACTCGTGCCCTCACACGTACGCTAAACCTTAAGCGTTGTCGTACCCTAAATTGTACCCTAATCCCTCCCCACTCCTTAACCCTAACCCTAATCCCATCCCTAAACCAGACCCACTTCCGATGCCCTACCCTAACCAATGCCCTAATCTTAACCAGAACACAGACACTAACTCATGCCCTCAAACGTACGCTAACCCTTAAGCATTGTCGTACCCTATCCTGTACCCTAATCCCTCCCCATTCCCTAACCCTAACCCTAAGCGAAACCCTGAACGTGACCCTTTTCCGAGGCCTTACCCTCATCGGTGCCGTTGTCTTAACCAGTACACCAACACTAACTCGTGCCCTCACACTTACGCCAACCCTTAAGCATTGTCGTACCCTAACCTGTACCCTAATCCCTCTCCATTCCCTAACCCTAACCCTAACCCGAATCCTAACCCTGACCCTCACCCGAAGCCTTACCCTCACCCGTGCCCTAATCTTAACCAGGACACCAAGACTAACTCGTGCCCTCAAACGTACGCTAACACTAAACCGCAGCGGTACCCTAACCTGTACCCTAATCCCTCTCCATTCCCTAACCCTAACCCTAACCTGAAACCTAACCATGACACTCACCCGAAACTTTACCCTCACCCGTGTCCTAATTTTAACCAGTACATCAACACTAACCCGTGCCCTCTAACGTACGCCAACCCTAAGCCATTGCCATACCCTAACCTGTACCCTAATCCCTCTCCATTCCCTAACCCTAACCCTAACCCGAATCCTAACCCTGACCCTCACCCGAAACCTTACCCTCACCTGTGCCCTAATCTTAACCAGGACACCAAGACTAACTCGTGCCCTCAAACGTACGCTAACACTAAACCGCAGCGGTACCCTAACCTGTACCCTAATCCCTCTACATTCCCTAACCCTAACCCTAAGCAAAACCCTGAATTTGACCCTTTTCCGAGGCCTTACCCTCATCGGTGCCGTTGTCTTAACCAGTACTCCAACACTAACTCGTGCCCTCACACTTACGCTAAACCTTAAGCATTGTCGTACCCTAACCTGTACCCTAATCCCTCTCCATTCGCTAACCCTAACCCTAACCTGAAACCTAACCATGACACTCACACGAAACTTTACCCTCACCCGTGTCCTAATTTTAACCAGTACATCAACACTAACCCATGCCCTCTAACGTACGCCAACCCTAAGCCATTGCCGTACCCTAACCTGTACCCTAATCAATCCCCATTCCCTAACCCTAACCCTATCCCTAACCCTAACCCTTAACGTGACCCTCTTCCGAGGCCTTACACTCAACCGTGCCCTAATCGTAAGCGGTACACTAACACTAACTAGTGACCTCACACGTACGCTAAACCTTAAGCGTTGTGGTACCCTAAACTGTGCCCTAATATCTCCCCATTCCCTAACCCTAACCCTAACCCGAATTCTATCCCTGACCCTCACCCGAAACCTTACCCTCACCCGTGCCCTAATCTTAACCAGGACACCAACACTAAATTGTGCCCTCACACGTACGCTAACACTTAATCGTTGTCGTACCCTAAACTGTACCCTAATCCCTCCCCATTCCCTAACCCTAACCCTAACCCGAATCCTAACCCTGACCCTCACCTGAAGCCTTACCCTCACCCGTGTCCTAATCTTAACCAGGGCACTAACACTAACCCTTGCCCTCACACGAACGCTAACCCTTAAGCACTGTCGTACCCTAAGCTGTACCCTAATCCCTCTGCATTCCTTAACCCTAACCCTAACCCGAATCCTAACCCTGACCCTCACCCGAAGCCTTACCCTCACCCGTGCCCTAATCTTAACCAGGACACCAACACTAACTCGTGCCCTCACACGTACGCTAAACCTTAAGCGTTGTCGTACCCTAAATTGTACCTTAATCCCTCCCCATTCCTTAACCCTAACCATAACCCCATCCCTAAACCTGACCGACTTCCGATGCCCTACCCTAACCAATGCCCTAATCTTAACCTGTACACAAACACTAACTCATGCCCTCAAACGTACGCTAACCCTTAAGCATTGTCGTACCCTATCCTGTACCCTAATCCCTCCCCATTCCCTAACCCTAACCCTAAGTGAAACCCTGAACGTGACCCTTTTCCGAGGCCTTACCCTCATCGGTGCCGTTGTCTTCACCAGTACACCAACACTAACTCGTGCCCTCACACTTACGCTAACCCTTAAGCATTGTCGTACCCTAACCTGTACCCTAATCCCTCTCCATTCCCTATCTCTAACCCTAACCCGAATACTAACCCAGACCCTCACCCGAAGCCTTACCCTCACCCGTGCCCTAATCTTAACCAGGACACCAAGACTAACTCGTGCCCTGAAACGTACGCTAACACTAAACCGCAGCGGTACCCTAACCTGTACCCTAATCCCTCTCCATTCCCTAACGCTAACCCAAACCTGAAACCTAACCATGACACTCACCCGAAACTTTACCCTCACCCGTGTCCTAATTTTAACAGGTACATCAACACTAACCCATGCCCTCTACCGTACGCCAACCCTAAGCCATTGCCGTACCCTAACCTGTAGCCTAATCAATCCCCATTCCCTAACCCTAACCCTAACCCTAACCCTTAACGTGACCCTCTTCCGAGGGCTTACCCTCACCCGTGCCCTAATCGTAAGCAGTACACTAACACTAACTAGTGACCTCACACGTACGCTAAACCTTGAGCGTTGTGGTACCCTAAACTGTGCCCTAATATCTCCCCATTCCCTAACCCTAACCCTAACCCGAATTCTATCCCTGACCCTCACCCGAAACCTTACCCTCACCCGTGCCCTAATCTTAACCAGGACACCAACACTAACTCGTGCCCTCACACGTACGCTAAACCTTAAGCGTTGTCGTACCCTAAATTGTACCCTAATCCCTCCCCATTCCTTAACCCTAACCCTAACCCCATCCCTAAACCTGAACCACTTCCGATGCCCTACCCTAACCAATGCCCTAATCTTAACCAATACACAAACACTAACTCATGTCCTCAAACGTACGCTAACCCTTAAGCATTGTCGTACCCTATCCTGTACCCTAATCCCTCCCCATTCCCTAACCCTAACCCTAAGCGAAACCCTGAACGTGACCCTTTTCCGAGGCCTTACCCTAATCGGTGCCGTTGTCTTAACCAGTACACCAACACTAACTCGTGCCCTCACACTTACGCTAACTCTTAAGCATTGTCGTACCCTAACCTGTACCCTAATCCCTCTCCATTCCGTAACCCTAAACCTAACCCGAATCCTAACCCTGACCCTCACCCGAAGCCTTACCCTCACCCGTGCCCTAATCTTAACCAGGACACCAAGACTAACTCGTGCCCTCAAACGTACGCTAACACTAAACCGCAGAGGTACCCTAACCTGTACCCTAATCCCTCTCCATTCCCTAACCCTAACGCTAACCTGAAACCTAACCATGACACTCACCCGAAACTTTACCCTCACCCGTGTCCTAATTTTAACCAGTACATCAACACTAACCCATGCCCTCTAACGTACGCCAACCCTAAGCCATTGCCGTACCCTAACCTGTACCCTAATCAATCCCCATTCCCTAACCCCAACCCTAACCCTAACCCTTAACGTGACCCTCTTCCGAGGCCTTACCCTCACCCGTGCTCTAATCGTAAGCAGTACACCAACACTAACTTGTGCCCTCACACGTACGCTAACCCTTAATCGTTGTCGTACCCTAAACTGTACCCTAATCCCTCCCCATTCCCTAACCCTAACCCTAACCCGAATCCTAACCCTGACCCTCACCTGAAGCCTTACCCTCACCCGTGCCCTAATCTTAACCAGGACACTAACACTAAACCTTGCCCTCACACGAACGCTAACCCTTAAGCACTGTCATACCCTAAGCTGTACCCTAATCCCTCTGCATTCCTTAACCCTAACCCTAACCCCATCCCTAAACCTGACCCACTTCCGATGCCCTACCCTAACCAATGCCCTAATTTAACCAGTACACCATCACTAACTCGTGCCCTCACACTTACGCTAACCCTTAAGCATTGTCGTACCCTAACCTGTACCCTAATCCCTCCCCATTCCCTAACCCTAACCCTAAGTGAAACCCTGAACGTGACCCTTTTCCGAGGCCTTACCCTCATCGGTGCCGTTGTCTTCACCAGTACACCAACACTAACTCGTGCCCTCACACTTACGCTAACCCTTAAGCATTGTCGTACCCTAACCTGTACCCTAATCACTCTCCATTCCCTATCCCTAACCCTAACCCGAATACTAACCCAGACCCTCACCCGAAACCTTACCCTCACCCGTGCCCTAATCTTAACCAGGACACCAAGACTAACTCGTGCCCTGAAACGTACGCTAACACTAAACCGCAGCGGTACCCTAACATGTACCCTAATCCCTCTCCATTCCCTAACGCTAACCCAAACCTGAAACCTAACCATGACACTCACCCGAAACTTTACCCTCACCCGTGTCCTAATTTTAACAGGTACATCAACACTAACCCATGCCCTCTACCGTACGCCAACCCTAAGCCATTGCCGTACCCTAACCTGTAGCCTAATCAATCCCCATTCCCTAACCCTAACCCTAACCCTAACCCTTAACGTGACCCTCTTCCGAGGGCTTACCCTCACCCGTGCCCTAATCGTAAGCAGTACTCTAACACTAACTAGTGACCTCACACGTACGCTAAACCTTGAGCGTTGTGGTACCCTAAACTGTGCCCTAATATCTCCCCATTCCCTAACCCTAACCCTAATCCGAATTCTATCCCTGACCCTCACCCGAAACCTTACCCTCACCCGTGCCCTAATCTTAACCAGGACACCAACACTAACTCGTGCCCTCACACGTACGCTAAACCTTAAGCATTGTCGTACCCTAACCTGTACCCTAATCCCTCTCCATTCCCTAACCCTAACGCTAACCTGAAACCTAACCATGACACTCACCCGAAACTTTTCCCTCACCCGTGTCCTAATTTTAACCAGTACATCAACACTAACCCATGCCCTCTAACGTACGCCAACCCTAAGCCATTGCCGTACCCTAAACTGTACCCTAATCAATCCCCATTCCCTAACCCCAACCCTAACCCTAACCCTTAACGTGACCCTCTTCCGAGGCCTTACCCTCACCCGTGCTCTAATCGTAAGCAGTACACCAACACTAACTTGTGCCCTCACACGTACGCTAACCCTTAATCGTTGTCGTACCCTAAACTGTACCCTAATCCCTCCCCATTCCCTAACCCTAACCCTAACCCGAATCCTAACCCTGACCCTCACCTGAAGCCTTACCCTCACCCGTGCCCTAATCTTAACCAGGACACTAACACTAAACCTTGCCCTCACACGAACGCTAACCCTTAAGCACTGTCATACCCTAAGCTGTACCCTAATCCCTCTGCATTCCTTAACCCTAACCCTAACCCCATCCCTAAACCTGACCCACTTCCGATGCCCTACCCTAACCAATGCCCTAATTTAACCAGTACACCATCACTAACTCGTGCCCTCACACTTACGCTAACCCTTAAGCATTGTCGTACCCTAACCTGTACCCTAATCCCTCTCCATTCCCTAACCCTAACCCTAACCCGAATACTAACCCAGACCCTCACCCGAAGCCTTACCCTCACCCGTGCCCTAATCTTAACCAGGACACCAAGACTAACTCGTGCCCTGAAACGTACACTAACACTAAACCGCAGCGGTACCCTAAACTGTACCCTAATCCCTCTCCATTCCCTAACCCTAACCCTAACCCGAATCCTAACCCTGACCCTCACCCGAAGCCTTACCCTCACCCGTGCCCTAATGTTAACCAGGACACCAACACTAACTAGTGCCCTCACAAGTACGCTAAACATTAAGCGTTGTCGTACCCTAAATTGTACCCTAATCCCTCCCCATTCCTTAACCCTAACCCTATCCCCATCCCTAAACCTGACCCACTTCCGATGCCCTACCCTATCCAATGCCCTAATCTTAACCAGTACACAAACACTAACTCATGCCCTCAAACGTACGCTAACCCTTAAGCGTTGTCGTACCCTATCCTGTAACCTAATCCCTCCCCATTCCCTAACCCTAACCCTAAGCGAAACCCTGAACGTGACCCTTTTCCGAGGCCTTACCCTCATCGGTGCCGTTGTCTTAACCAGTACACCAACACTAACTCGTGCCCTCACACTTACGCTAACCCTTAAGCATTGTCGTACCCTAACCTGTACCCTAATCCCTCTCCATTCCCTAACCCTAACCCTAACCCGAATCCTAAACCTGACCCTCACCCGAAACCTTACCCTCACCCGTGCCCTAACCTTAACCAGGACACCAAGACTAACTCGTGCCCTCAAACGTACGCTAACACTAAACCGCAGCGGTACCCTAACCTGTACCCTAATCCCTCTCCATTCCCTAACCCTAACCCTAACCTGAAACCTAACCATGACACTCACCCGAAACTTTACCCTCACCCGTGTCCTAATTTTAACCAGTACATCAACACTAACCCATGCCCTCTAACGTACGCCAACCCTAAGCCATTGCCGTACCCTAACCTGTACCCTAATCAATCCCCATTCCCTAACCCTAACCCTAAACCTAACCCTTAACGTGACCCTCTTCCGAGGCCTTACCCTCACTCGTGCTCTAATCGTAAGCAGTACACTAACACTAACTAGTGACCTCACACGTACGCTAAACCTTAATCGTTGTGGTGCCCTAAACTGTGCCCTAATATCTCCCCATTCCCTAACCCTAACCCTAACCCGAATTCTATCCCTGACCCTCACCCGAAACCTTACCCTCACCCGTGCCCTAATCTTAACCAGGACAACAACACTAACTTGTGCCCTCACACGTACGCTAACCCTTAATCGTTGTCGTACCCTAAACTGTACCCTAATATCTCCCCATTCCCTAACCCTAACCCTAACACGAATCCTAACCCTGACCCTCACCTGAAGCCTTACCCTCACCCGTGCCCTAATCTTAACCAGGACACTAACACTAACCCTTGCCCTCACACGAACGCTAACCCTTAAGCACTGTCGTACCCTAAGCTGTACCCTAATCCCTCTGCATTCCTTAACCCTAACCCTAACCCGAATCCTAACCCTGACCCTCACCCGAAGCCTTACCCTCACCCGTGCCCTAATCTTAACCAGGACACCAACACTAACTCGTGCCCTCACACGTACGCTAAACCTTAAGCGTTGTCGTACCCTAAATTGTACCCTAATCCCTCCCCATTACTTAACCCTAACCCTAACCCCATCCCTAAACCTGACACACTTCCGATGCCCTACCCTAACCAATGCCCTAATCTTAACCAGTACAGAAACACTAACTCATGCCCTCAAACGTACGCTAACCCTTAAGCATTGTCGTACCCTATCCTGTACCCTAATCCCTCCCCATTCCCTAAAACTAACCCTAAGCGAAACCCTGAACGTAACCCTTTTCCGAGGCCTTACCCTCATCGTTGCCGTTGTCTTAACCAGTACACCAACACTAACTCGTGCCCTCACACTTACGCTAACCCTTAAGCATTGTCGTACCCTAACCTGTACCCTAATCCCTCCCCATTCCCTAACCCTAACCCTAACCCGAATCCTAACCCTGACCCTCACCTGAAGCCTTACCCTCACCCGTGCCCTAATCTTAACCAGGACACTAACACTAAACCTTGCCCTCACACGAACGCTAACCCTTAAGCACTGTCATACCCTAAGCTGTACCCTAATCCCTCTGCATTCCTTAACCCTAACCCTAACCCCATCCCTAAACCTGACCCACTTCCGATGCCCTACCCTAACTAATGCCCTAATTTAACCAGTACACCATCACTAACTCGTGCCCTCACACTTACGCTAACCCTTAAGCATTGTCGTACCCTAACCTGTACCCTAATCCCTCTCCATTCCCTAACCCTAACCCTAACCCGAATACTAACCCAGACCCTCACCCGAAGCCTTACCCTCACCCGTGCCCTAATCTTAACCAGGACACCAAGACTAACTCGTGCCCTGAAACGTACGCTAACACTAAACCGCAGCGGTACCCTAACCTGTACCCTAATCCCTCTCCATTCCCTAACCCTAACCCTAACCCGAATCCTAACCCTGACCCTCACCCGAAGCCTTACCCTCACCCGTGCCCTAATCTTAACCAGGACACCAACACTAACTCGTGCCCTCACAAGTACGCTAAACATTAAGCGTTGTCGTACCCTAAATTGTACCCTAATCCCTCCCCATTCCTTAACCCTAACCCTATCCCCATCCCTAAACCTGACCCACTTCCGATGCCCTACCCTATCCAATGCCCTAATCTTAACCAGTACACAAACACTAACTCATGCCCTCAAACGTACGCTAACCCTTAAGCGTTGTCGTACCCTATCCTGTACCCTAATCCCTCCCCATTCCCTAACCCTAACCCTAAGCGAAACCCTGAACGTGACCCTTTTCCGAGGCCTTACCCTCATCGGTGCCGTTGTCTTAACCAGTACACCAACACTAACTCGTGCCCTCACACTTACGCTAACCCTTAAGCATTGTCGTACCCTAACCTGTACCCTAATCCCTCTCCATTCCCTAACCCTAACCCTAACCCGAATCCTAAACCTGACCCTCACCCGAAACCTTACCCTCACCCGTGCCCTAACCTTAACCAGGACACCAAGACTAACTCGTGCCCTCAAACGTACGCTAACACTAAACCGCAGCGGTACCCTAACCTGTACCCTAATCCCTCTCCATTCCCTAACCCTAACCCTAACCTGAAACCTAACCATGACACTCACCCGAAACTTTACCCTCACCCGTGTCCTAATTTTAACCAGTACATCAACACTAACCCATGCCCTCTAACGTACGCCAACCCTAAGCCATTGCCGTACCCTAACCTGTACCCTAATCAATCCCCATTCCCTAACCCTAACCCTAAACCTAACCCTTAACGTGACCCTCTTCCGAGGCCTTACCCTCACTCGTGCCCTAATCGTAAGCAGTACACTAACACTAACTAGTGACCTCACACGTACGCTAAACCTTAATCGTTGTGGTGCCCTAAACTGTGCCCTAATATCTCCCCATTCCCTAACCCTAACCCTAACCTGAATTCTATCCCTGACCCTCACCCGAAACCTTACCCTCACCCGTGCCCTAATCTTAACCAGGACAACAACACTAACTTGTGCCCTCACACGTACGCTAAACCTTAATCGTTGTCGTACCCTAAACTGTACCCTAATCCCTCCCCATTCCCTAAACCTAACCCTAACACGAATCCTAACCCTGACCCTCACCTGAAGCCTTACCCTCACCCGTGCCCTAATCTTAACCAGGACACTAACACTAACCCTTGCCCTCACACGAACGCTAACCCTTAAGCACTGTCGTACCCTAAGCTGTACCCTAATCCCTCTGCATTCCTTAACCCTAACCCTAACCCGAATCCTAACCCTGACCCTCACCCGAAGCCTTACCCTCACCCGTGCCCTAATCTTAACCAGGACACCAACACTAACTCGTGCCCTCACACGTACGCTAAACCTTAAGCGTTGTCGTACCCTAAATTGTACCCTAATCCCTCCCCATTACTTAACCCTAACCCTAACCCCATCCCTAAACCTGACACACTTCCGATGCCCTACCCTAACCAATGCCCTAATCTTACCCAGTACAGAAACACTAACTCATGCCCTCAAACGTACGCTAACCCTTAAGCATTGTCGTACCCTATCCTGTACCCTAATCCCTCCCCATTCCCTAAAACTAACCCTAAGCGAAACCCTGAACGTGACCCTTTTCCGAGGCCTTACCCTCATCGTTGCCGTTGTCTTAACCAGTACACCAACACTAACTCGTGCCCTCACACTTACGCTAACCCTTAAGCATTGTCGTACCCTAACCTGTACCCTAATCCCTCTACATTCCCTAACCCTAACCCTAACCCGAATCCTAACCCTGACCCTCACCCGAAACCTTACCCTCACCCGTGCCCTAATCTTAACCAGGACACCAAGACTAACTCGTGCCCTCAAACGTACGCTAACACTAAATCGCAGCGGTACCCTAACCTGTACCCTAATCCCTCTCCTTTCCCTAACCCTAACCCTAACCTGAAACCTAACCATGACACTCACCCGAAACTATACCCTCACACGTGTCCTAATTTTAACCAGTACATCAACACTAACCCATGCCCTCTAACGTAAACCAACCCTAAGCCATTGCCGTACCCTAAACTGTACCCTAATCAATCCCCATTCCCTAACCCTAACCCTAACCCTAACCCTTAACGTGACCCTCTTCCGAGGCCTTACCCTCACCCGTGCCCTAATCGTAAGCAGTACACTAACACTAACTAGTGACCTCACACGTACGCTAAACCTTAAGCGTTGGGGTACCCTAAACTGTGCCCTAATATGTCCCCATTCCCTAACCCTAACCCTAACCCGAATTCTATCCCTGACACTCACCCGAAACCTTACCCTCATCCGTGCCCTTATCTTAACCAGGACACCAACACTAACTCGTGCCCTCACATGTACGCTAACCCTTAATCGTTGTCGTTCCCTAATCCCTCCCCATTCCCTAACCGTAACCCTAACCCGAATCCTAACCCTGACCCTCACCTGAAGCTTTACCCTCACCCGTGCCCTAATCTTAACCAGGACACTAACGCTAACACTTGCCCTCACACGAACGCTAACCCTTAAGCACTGTCGTACCCTAAGCTGTACCCTAATCCCCTTGCATTCCTTAACCCTAACCCTAACCCGAATCCTAACCCTGACCCTCACCCGAAGCCTTACCCTCACCCGTGCCCTAATGTTAACCAGGACACCAACACTAACTCGTGCCCTCACACGTACGCTAAACATTAAGCGTTGTCGTACCCTAAATTGTACCCTAATCCCTCCCCATTCCTTAACCCTAACCCTAACCCCATCCCTAAACCTGACCCACTTCCGATGCCCTACCCTAACCAATGCCCTAATCTTAACCAGTACACAAACACTAACTCATGACCTCAAACGTACGCTAACCCTTAAGCATTGTCGTACCCTATCTTGTACCCTAATCCCTCCCCATTCCCTAACCCTAACCCTAAGCGAAACCTTGAATGTGACCCTTTTCCGAGGCCTTACCCTCATCGGTGCCGTTGTCTTAACCAGTACACCAACACTAACTCGTGCCCTCACACTTATGCTAACCCTTAAGCATTGTCGTACCCTAACCTGTACCCTAATCCCTCTCCATTCCCTAACCTTAACCCTAACACGAATCCTAACCCTGACCCTCACCCGAAACCTTACCCTCACCCGTGCCCTAACCTTAACCAGGACACCAAGACTAACTCGTGCCCTCAAACGTACGCTAACACTAAACCGCAGCGGTACCCTAACCTGTACCCTAATCCCTCTCCATTCCCTAACCCTAACCCTAACCTGAAACCTAACCATGACACTCACCCGAAACTTTACCCTCACCCGTGTCCTAATTTTAACCAGTACATCAACACTAACCCATGCCCTCTAACGTACGCCAACCCTAAGCCATTGCCGTACCCTAATCTGTACCCTAATCAATCCCCATTCCCTAACCCTAACCCTAACCCTAACCCTTAACGTGACCCTCTTCCGAGGCCTTACCCTCACTCGTGCCCTAATCGTAAGCAGTACACTAACACTAACTAGTGACCTCACACGTACGCTAAACATTAAGCGTTGTGGTACCCTAAACTGTGCCCTAATATCTCCCCATTCCCTAACCCTAACCCTAACCCGAATTCTATCCCTGACCCTCACCCGAAACCTTACCCTCACCCGTGCCCTAATCTTAACGAGGACACCAACACTAACTTGTGCCCTCACACGTACGCTAAACCTTAATCGTTGTCGTACCCTAAACTGTACCCTAATCCCTCCCCATTCCCTAACCCTAACCCTAACACGAATCCTAACCCTGACCCTCACCTGAAGCCTTACCCTCACCCGTGCCCTAATCTTAACCAGGACACTAACACTAACCCTTGCCCTCACACGAACGCTAACCCTTAAGCACTGTCGTACCCTAAGCTGTACCCTAATCCCTCTGCATTCCTTAACCCTAACCCTAACCCGAATCCTAACCCTGACCCTCACCTGAAGCCTTACCCTCACCCGTGCCCTAATCTTAACCAGGACACCAACACTAACTCGTGCCCTCACACGTACGCTAAACCTTAAGCGTTGTCGTACCCTAAATTGTACCCTAATCCCTCCCCATTCCTTAACCCTAACCCTAACCCCATCCCTAAACCTGACACACTTCCGATGCCCTACCCTAACCAATGCCCTAATCTTAACCAGTACAGAAACACTAACTCATGCCCTCAAACGTACGCTAACCCTTAAGCATTGTCGTACCCTATCCTGTACCCTAATCCCTCCCCATTCCCTAACCCTAACCCTAAGCGAAACCCTGAACGTGACCCTTTTCCGAGGCCTTACCCTCATCAGTGCCGTTGTCTTACCCAGTACACCAACACTAACTCGTGCCCTCACACTTACGCTAACCCTTAAGCATTGTCGTACCCTAACCTGTACCCTAATCCCTCTCCATTCCCTAACCCTAACACTAACCCGAATTCTAACCCTGACCCTCACCCGAAACCTTACCCTCACCCGTGCCCTAATCTTAACCAGGACACCAAGACTAACTCGTGCCCTCAAACGTACGCTAACAATAAACCGCAGCGGTACCCTAACCTGTACCCTAATCCCTCTCCATTCCCTAACCCTAACCCTAACCTGAAACCTTACCATGACACTCACCCGAAACTATACCCTCACACGTGTCCTAATTTTAACCAGTACATCAACACTAACCCATGCCCTCTAACGTAAACCAACCCTAAGCCATTGCCGTACCCTAAACTGTACCCTAATCAATCCCCATTCCCTAACCCTAACCCTAACCCTAACCCTTAACGTGACCCTCTTCCGAGGCCTTACCCTCACCCGTGCCCTAATCGTAAGCAGTACACTAACACTAACTAGTGACCTCACACGTACGCTAAACCTTAAGCGTTGTGGTACCCTAAACTGTGCCCTAATATCTCCCCATTCCCTAACCCTAACCCTAACCCGAATTCTATCCCTGACACTCACCCGAAACCTTACCCTCATCCGTGCTCTTATCTTAACCAGGACACCAACACAAACTCGTGCCCTCACACGTACGCTAACCCTTAATCGTTGTCGTTCCCTAATCCCTCCCCATTCCCTAACCGTAACCCTAAGCCGAATCCTAACCCTGAACCTCACCTGAAGCCTTACCCTCACCCGTGCCCTAATCTTAACCAGGACACTAACGCTAACCCTTGCCCTCACACGAACGCTAACCCTTAAGCACTGTCGTACCCTAAGCTGTACCCTAATCCCTCTGCATTCCTTAACCCTAACCCTAACCCGAATCCTAACCCTGACCCTCACCCGAAGCATTACCCTCACCCGTGCCCTAATCTTAACCAGGACACCAACACTAACTCGTGCCCTCACACGTACGCTAAACCTTAAGCGTTGTCGTACCCTAAATTGTACCCTAATCCCTCCCCATTCCTTAACCCTAACCCTAACCCCATCCCTAAACCTGACCCACTTCCGATGCCCTACCCTAACCAATGCCCTAATCTTAACCAGTACACAAACACTAACTCATGCCCTCAAACGTACGCTAACCCTTAAGCATTGTCGTACCCTATCCTGTACCCTAATCCCTCCCCATTCCCTAACCCTAACCCTAAGCGAAACCCTGAACGTGACCCTTTTCCGAGGCCTTACCCTCATCGGTGCCGTTGTCTTAACCAGTACACCAACACTAACTCGTGCCCTCACACTTACGCTAACCCTTAAACATTGTCGTACCCTAACCTGTACCCTAATCCCTCTCCATTCCCTAACCCTAACCCTAACCCGAATCCTAACCCTGACCCTCACCCGAAGCCTTACCCTCACCTGTGCCCTAATCTTAACCAGGACACCAACACTAATTCGTGCCCTCAAACGTATGCTAACACTAAACCGCAGGGGTACCCTAACCTGTACCCTAATCCCTCTCCATTCCCTAACCCTAACCCTAACCTGAAACCTAACCATGACACTCACCCGAAACTTTACCCTCACCCGTGTCCTAATTTTAACCAGTACATCAACACTAACCCATGCCCTCTAACGTACGCCAACCCTAAGCCATTGCCGTACCCTAACCTGTACCCTAATCAATCCCCATTCCCTAACCCTAACCCTAACCCTAACCCTTAACGTGACCCTCTTTCGAGGCCTTACCCTCACCCGTGCCCTAATCGTAAGCAGTACACTAACACTAACTAGTGACCTCACACGTACGCTAAACCTTAAGCGTTTTGGTACCCTAAACTGTGCCCTAATATCTCCCCATTCCCTAACCCTAACCCTAACCCGAATTCTATCCCTGACCCTCACCCGAAACCTTACCCTCATCCGTGCCCTTATCTTAACCAGGACACCAACACTAACTCGTGCCCTCACACGTACGCTAACCCTTAATCGTTGTCGTTCCCTAATCCCTCCCCATTCCCTAACCGTAACCCTAACCCGAATCCTAACCCTGACCCTCACCTGAAGCTTTACCCTCACCCGTGCCCTAATCTTAACCAGGACACTAACGCTAACCCTTGCCCTCACACGAACGCTAACCCTTAAGCACTGTCGTACCCTAAGCTGTACCCTAATCCCTCTGCATTCCTTAACCCTAACCCTAACCCGAATCCTAACCCTGACCCTCACCCGAAGCCTTACCCTCACCCGTGCCCTAATGTTAACCAGGACACCAACACTAACTCGTGCCCTCACACGTACGCTAAACATTAAGCGTTGTCGTACACTAAATTGTACCCTAATCCCTCCCCATTCCTTAACCCTAACCCTAACCCCATCTCGAAACCTGACCCACTTCCGATGCCCTACCCTAACCAATGCCCTAATCTTAACCAGTACACAAACACTAACTCATGCCCTCAAACGTACGCTAACCCTTAAGCATTGTCGTACCCTATCTTGTACCCTAATCCCTCCCCATTCCCTAACCCTAACCCTAAGCGAAACCCTGAACGTGACCCTTTTCCGAGGCCTTACCCTCATCGGTGCCGTTGTCTTAACCAGTACACCAACACTAACTCGTGCCCTCACACTTACGCTAACCCTTAAGCATTGTCGTACCCTAACATGTACCCTAATCCCTCTCCATTCCCTAACCCTAACCCTAACCCGAATCCTAACCCTGACCCTCACCCGAAACCTTACCCTCACCCGTGCCCTAACCTTAACCAGGACACCAAGACTAACTCGTGCCCTCAAACGTACGCTAACACTAAACCGCAGCGGTACCCTAACCTGTACCCTAATCCCTCTCCATTCCCTAACCCTAACCCTAACCTGAAACCTAACCATGACACTCACCCGAAACTTTACCCTCACCCGTGTCCTAATTTTAACCAGTACATCAACACTAACCCATGCCCTCTAACGTACGCCAACCCTAAGCCATTGCCGTACCCTAATCTGTACCCTAATCAATCCCCATTCCCTAACCCTAACCCTAACCCTAACCCTTAACGTGACCCTCTTCCGAGGCCTTACCCTCACTCGTGCCCTAATCGTAAGCAGTACACTAACACTAACTAGTGACCTCACACGTACGCTAAACATTAAGCGTTGTGGTACCCTAAACTGTACCCTAATCCCTCTGCATTCCTTAACCCTAACCCTAACCCGAATCCTAACCCTGACCCTCACCCGAAGCCTTACCCTCACCCGTGCCCTAATCTTAACCAGGACACCAACACTAACTCGTGCCCTCACACGTACGCTAAACCTTAAGCGTTGTCGTACCCTAAATTGTACCCTAATCCCTCCCCATTCCTTAACCCTAACCCTAACCCCATCCCTAAACCTGACACACTTCCGATGCCCTACCCTAACCAATGCCCTAATCTTAACCAGTACAGAAACACTAACTCATGCCCTCAAACGTACGCTAACCCTTAAGCATTGTTGTACCCTATCCTGTACCCTAATCCCTCCCCATTCCCTAACCCTAACCCTAAGCGAAACCCTGAACGTGACCCTTTTCCGAGGCCTTACCCTCATCGGTGCCGTTGTCTTACCCACTACACCAACACTAACTCGTGCCCTCACACTTACGCTAACCCTTAAGCATTGTCGTACCCTAACCTGTACCCTAATCCCTCTCCATTCCCTAACCCTAACCCTAACCCGAATCCTAACCCTGACCCTCACCCGAAACCTTACCCTCACCCGTGCCCTAATCTTAACCAGGACACCAAGACTAACTCGTGCCCTCAAACGTACGCTAACAATAAACCGCAGCGGTACCCTAACCTGTACCCTAATCCCTCTCCATTCCCTAACCCTAACCCTAACCTGAAACCTAACCATGACACTCACCCGAAACTATACCCTCACACGTGTCCTAATTTTAACCAGTACATCAACACTAACCCATGCCCTCTAACGTAAACCAACCCTAAGCCATTGCCGTACCCTAAACTGTACCCTAATCAATCCCCATTCCCTAACCCTAACCCTAACCCTAACCCTTAACGTGACCCTCTTCCGAGGCCTTACCCTCACCCGTGCCCTAATCGTAAGCAGTACACTAACAATAACTAGTGACCTCACACGTACGCTAAACCTTAAGCGTTGGGGTACCCTAAACTGTGCCCTAATATCTCCCCATTCCCTAACCCTAACCCTAACCCGAATTCTATCCCTGACACTCACCTGAAACCTTACCCTCATCCGTGCTCTTATCTTAACCAGGACACCAACACAAACTCGTGCCCTCACACGTATGCTAACCCTTAATCGTTGTCGTTCCCTAATCCCTCCCCATTCCCTAACCGTAACCCTAAGCCGAATCCTAACCCTGACCCTCACCTGAAGCCTTACCCTCACCCGTGCCCTAATCTTAACCAGGACACTAACGCTAACCCTTGCCCTCACACGAACGCTAACCCTTAAGCACTGTCGTACCCTAAGCTGTACCCTAATCCCTCTGCATTCCTTAACCCTAACCCTAACCCGAATCCTAACCCTGACCCTCACCCGAAGCCTTACCCTCACCCGTGCCCTAATCTTAACCAGGACACCAACACTAACTAGTGCCCTCACACGTACGCTAAACCTTAAGCGTTGTCGTACCCTAAATTGTATCCTAATCCCTCCCCATTCCTTAACCCTAACCCTAACCCCATCCCTAAACCTGACCCACTTCCGATGCCCTACCCTAACCAATGCCCTAATCTTAACCAGTACACAAACACTAACTCATGCCCTCAAACGTACGCTAACCCTTAAGCATTGTCGTACCCTATCCTGTACCCTAATCCCTCCCCATTCCCTAACCCTAACCCTAAGCGAAACCCTGAACGTGACCCTTTTCCGAGGCCTTACCCTCATCGGTGCCGTTGTCTTAACCAGTACACCAACACTAACTCGTGCCCTCACACTTACGCTAACCCTTAGGCATTGTCGTACCCTAACCTGTACCCTAATCCCTCTCTATTCCCTAACCCTAACCCTAACCCGAATCCTAACCCTGACCCTCACCCGAAGCCTTACCCTCACCTGTGCCCTAATCTTAACCAGGACACCAACACTAACTCGTGCCCTCAAACGTATGCTAACACTAAACCGCAGGGGTACCCTAACCTGTACCCTAATCCCTCTCCATTCCCTAACCCTAACCCTAACCTGAAACCTAACCATGACACTCACCCGAAACTTTACCCTCACCCGTGTCCTAATTTTAACCAGTACATCAACACTAACCCATGCCCTCTAACGTACGCCAACCCTAAGTCATTGCCGTACCCTAACCTGTACCCTAATCAATCCCCATTCCCTAACCCTAACCCTAACCCTAACCCTTAACGTGACCCTCTTTCGAGGCCTTACCCTCACCCGTGCCCTAATCTTAAGCAGTACACTAACACTAACTAGTGACCTCACACGTACGCTAAACCTTAAGCGTTTTGGTACCCTAAACTGTGCCCTAATATCTCCACATTCCCTAACCCTAACCCTAACCCGAATTCTATCCCTGACCCTCACCCGAAACCTTACCCTCACCCGTGCCCTAAACTTAACCAGGACACCAACACTAACTCGTGCCCTCACACGTACGCTAAACCTTAAGCGTTGTTGTACCCTAAATTGTACCCTAATCCCTCCCCATTCCTTAACCCTAACCCTAACCCCATCCCTAAACCTGACCCACTTCCGATGCCCTACCCTAACCAATGCCCTAATCTTAACCAGTACACAAACACTAACTCATGCCCTCAAACGTACGCTAACCCTTAAGCATTGTCGTACCCTACCCTGTACCCTAATCCCTCCCCATTCCCTAACCCTAACCCTAACCCTAACCCTTAACGTGACCCTCTTCCGAGGCCTTACCCTCACCCGTGCCCTAATCGTAAGCAGTACACTAACACTAACTAGTGACCTCACACGTACGCTAAACCTTAAGCATTGTGGTACCCTAAACTGTGCCCTAATATCTCCCCATTCACTAACCCTAACCCTAACCCTAACCCGAATTCTATCCCTGACCCTCACCCGGAACCTTACCCTCACCCGTGCCCTAATCTTAACCAGGACACCAACACTAACTTGTGCCCTCACACGTACGCTAACCCTTAATCGTTGTCGTACCCTAAACTGTACCCTAATCCCTCCCCATTCCCTAACCCTAACCCTAACCCGAATCCTAACCCTGACCCTCACCTGGAGCATTACCCTCACCCGTGCCCTAATCTTAACCAGGACACTAACACTAACCCTTGCCCTCACACAAACGCTGACACTTAAGCACTGTCGAACCCTAAGCTGTACCCTAATCCCTCTGCATTCCTTAACACTAACCCTAACCCGAATTCTAACCCTGACCCTCACCCGAAGCCTTACCCTCACCCGTGCCCTAATCTTAACCAGGACACCAACACTAACTCGTGCCCTCACACGTACGCTAAACCTTAAGCGTTGTCGTACCCTAAATTGTACCCTAATCCCTCCCCATTCCTTAACCCTAACCCTAACCTGAAACCTAACCATGACACTCACCCGAAACTATACCCTCACACGTGTCCTAATTTTAACCACTACATCAACACTAACCCATGCCCTCTAACGTACACCAACCCTAAGCCGTTGCCGTACCCTAACCTGCACCCTAATCAATCCCCATTCCCTAACCCTAACCCTAACCCTAACCCTTAACGTGACCCTCTTCCGAGGCCTTACCCTCACCCGTGCCCTAATCGTAAGCAGTACACTAACACTAAATAGTGACCTCACACGTACGCTAAACCTTAAGCGTTGTGGTACCCTAAACTGTGCCCTAATATCTCCCCATTCCCTAACCCTAACCCTAACCCGAATTCTATCCCTGACACTCACCCGAAGCCTTACCCTCACCCGTGCCTTAATCTTAACCAGGACACCAACACTAACTCGTGCCCTCACACGTACGCTAAACCTTAAGCATTGTCGTACCCTATATTGTACCCTAATCCCTCCCCATTCCTTAACCCTAACCCTAACCCCATCCCTAAACCTGACCCACTTCCGATGCCCTACCCTAACCAATGCCCTAATCTTAACCAGTACACAAACACTAACTCATGCCCTCAAACGTACGCTAACCCTTAAGCATTGTCGTACCCTATCCTGTACCCTAATCCCTCCTCATTCCCAACCCTAACCCTAAGCGAAACCCTGAACGTGACCCTTTTCCGAGGCCTTACCCTCATCGGTGCCGTTGTCTTAACCAGTACACCAACACTAACTCGTGCCCTCACACTTACGCTAACCCTTAAGCATTGTCGTACCCTAACCTGTACCCTAATCCCTCTCCATTCCCTAACCCTAACCCTAACCCGAATCCTAAACCTCACCCTCACCCGAACCCTTACCCTCACCCGTGCCCTAATCTTAACCAGGACACCAAGACTAACTCGTGCCCTCACACGTACGCTAACACTAAACCGCAGCGGTACCCTAACCTGTACCCTAATCCCTCTCCATTCCCTAACCCTAACCCTAACCTGAAACCTAACCATGACACTCACCCGAAACTTTACCCTCACCCGTGTCCTAATTTTAACCAGTACATCAACACTAACCCATGCCCTCTAACGTACGCCAACCCTAAGCCATTGCCGTACCCTAACCTGTACCCTAATCAATCCCCATTCCCTAACCCTAACCCTAACCCTAACCCTTAACGTGACCCTCTTCCGAGGCCTTACCCTCACCTGTGCCCTTATCGTAAGCAGTACACTAACACTAACTAGTGACCTCACACGTACGCTAAACCTTAAGCGTTGTGGTACCCTAAACTGTGCCCTAATATCTCCCTATTCCCTAACCCTAACCCTAACCCGAATTCTATCCCTGACCCTCACCCGAAACCTTACCCTCACCCGTGCCCTAATCTTAACCAGGACACCAACACTAACTTGTGCCCTCACACGTACGCTAACCCTTAATCGTTGTCGTACCCTAAACTGTACCCTAATCCCTCCCCATTCCCTAACCCTAACCCTAACCCGAATCCTAAACCTGACCCTCACCTGAAGTCTTAGCCTCACCCGTGCCCTAATCTTAACCAGGACACTAAAACTAACCCTTGCCCTCACACGAACTCTAACCCTTAAGCACTGTCGTACCCTAAGCTGTACCCTAATCCCTCTGCATTCCTTACCCCTAACCCTAACCCAAATCCTAACCCTGACCCTAACCCGAAGCCTTACCCTCTTCCGTGCCCTAATCTTAACCAGGACACCAACACTAACTCGTGCCCTCACACGTACGCTAAACCTTAAGCGTTGACGTACCCTAAATTGTACCATAATCCCTCCCCATTCCTTAACCCTAACCATAACCCCATCCCTAAACCTGACCCACTTCCGATGCCCTACCCTAACAAATGCCCTAATCTTAACCAGTACACAAACACTAACTCATGCCCTCAAAAGTACGCTAACACTTAAGCATTGTCGTACCCTATCCTGTACCCTAATCCCTCCTCATTCCCAACCCTAACCCTAAGCGAAACCCTGAACGTGACCCTTTTCCGAGGCCTTACCCTCATCGATGCCGTTGTCTTAACCAGTACACCAACACTAACTCGTGCCCTCACACTTACGCTAACCCTTAAGCATTGTCGTACCCTAACCTGTACCCTAATCCCTCTCCATTCCCTAACCCTAACCCTAACCCGAATCCTAACCCTCACCCTCACCCGAAGCCTTACCCTCACCCGTGCCCTAATCTTAACCAGGACACCAAGACTAACTCGTGCCCTCACACGTACGCTAACACTAAACCGCAGCGGTACCCTAACCTGTACCCTAATACCTCTCCATTCCCTAACCCTAACCCTAACCTGAAACCTAACCATGACACTCACCCGAAACTTTACCCTCACCCGTGTCCTAATTTTAACCAGTACATCAACACTAACCCATGCCCTCTAACGTACGCCAACCCTAAGCCATTGCCGTACCCTAACCTGTACCCTAATCAATCCCCATTCCCTAACCCTAACCCTAACCCTAACCCTTAACGTGACCGTCTTCCGAGGCCTTACCCTCACCCGTGCCCTAATCGTAAGCAGTACACTAACACTAACTAGTGACCTCACACGTACGCTAAACCTTAAGCGTTGTGGTACCCTAAACTGTGCCCTAATATCTCCCCATTCCCTAACCCTAACCCTAACCCGAATTCTATCCCTGACCCTCACCCGAAACCTTACCCTCACCCGTGCCCTAATCTGAACCAGGACACTAACACTAACCCTTGCCCTCACACGAACGCTAACCCTTAAGCGCTGTCGTACCCTAAGCTGTACCCTAATCCCTCTGCATTCCTTAACCCTAACCCTAACCCGAATCCTAACCCTGACCCTCACCCGAAGCCTTACCCTCACCCGTGCCCTAGTCTTAACCAGGACACCAACACTAACTCGTGCCCTCACACGTACGCTAAACCTTAAGCGTTGTCGTACCCTAAATTGTACCCTAATCCCTCCCCATTCCTTAACCCTAACCCTAACCCCATCCCTAAACCTGACCCACTTCCGATGCCCTACCCTAACCAATGCCCTAATCTTAACCAGTACACAAACACTAACTCATGCCCTCAAACGTACGCTAACCCTTAAGCATTGTCGTACCCTATCCTGTACCCTAATCCCTCCTCATTCCCAACCCTAACCCTAAGCGAAACCCTGAACGTGACCCTTTTCCGAGGCCTTACCCTCATCGGTGCCGTTGTCTTAACCAGTACACCAACACTAACTCGTGCCCTCACACTTACGCTAACCCTTAAGCATTGTCGTACCCTAACCTGTACCCTAATCCCTCTCCATTCCCTAACCCTAACCCTAACCCGAATCCTAAACCTCACCCTCACCCGAACCCTTACCCTCACCCGTGCCCTAATCTTAACCAGGACACCAAGACTAACTCGTGCCCTCACACGTACGCTAACACTAAACCGCAGCGGTACCCTAACCTGTACCCTAATCCCTCTCCATTCCCTAACCCTAACCCTAACCTGAAACCTAACCATGACACTCACCCGAAACTTTACCCTCACCCGTGTCCTAATTTTAACCAGTACATCAACACTAACCCATGCCCTCTAACGTACGCCAACCCTAAGCCATTGCCGTACCCTAACCTGTACCCTAATCAATCCCCATTCCCTAACCCTAACCCTAACCCTAACCCTTAACGTGACCCTCTTCCGAGGCCTTACCCTCACCTGTGCCCTTATCGTAAGCAGTACACTAACACTAACTAGTGACCTCACACGTACGCTAAACCTTAAGCGTTGTGGTACCCTAAACTGTGCCCTAATATCTCCCTATTCCCTAACCCTAAACCTAACCCGAATTCTATCCCTGACCCTCACCCGAAACCTTACCCTCACCCGTGCCCTAATCTTAACCAGGACACCAACACTAACTTGTGCCCTCACACGTACGCTAACCCTTAATCGTTGTCGTACCCTAAACTGTACCCTAATCCCTCCCCATTCCCTAACCCTAACCCTAACCCGAATCCTAAACCTGACCCTCACCTGAAGCCTTAGCCTCACCCGTGCCCTAATCTTAACCAGGACACTAACACTAACCCTTGCCCTCACACGAACGCTAACCCTTAAGCACTGTCGTACCCTAAGCTGTACCCTAATCCCTCTGCATTCCTTAACCCTAACCCTAACCCAAATCCTAACCCTGACCCTAACCCGAAGCCTTACCCTCTTCCGTGCCCTAATCTTAACCAGGACACCAACACTAACTCGTGCCCTCACACGTACGCTAAACCTTAAGCGTTGTCGTACCCTAAATTGTACCCTAATCCCTCCCCACTCCTTAACCCTAACCCTAACCCCATCCCTAAACCTGACCCACTTCCGATGCCCTACCCTAACCAATGCCCTAATCTTAACCAGAACACAGACACTAACTCATGCCCTCAAACGTACTCTAACCCTTAAGCATTGTCGTACCCTATCCTGTACCCTAATCCCTCCCCATTCCCTAACCCTAACCCTTAGCGAAACCCTGAACGTGACCCTTTTCCGAGGCCTTACCCTCATCGGTGCCGTTGTCTTAACCAGTACACCAACGCTAACTCGTGCCCTCACACTTACGCCAACCCTTAAGCATTGTCGTACCCTAACCTGTACCCTAATCCCTCTCCATTCCCTAACCCTAACCCTAACCCGAATCCTAACCCTGACCCTCACCCGAAGCCTTAACCTCACCCGTGCCCTAATCTTAACCAGGACACCAAGACTAACTCGTGCCCTCAAACGTAAGCTAAAACTAAACCGCAGCGGTACCCTAACCTGTACCCTAATCCCTCTCCATTCCCTAACCCTAACCCTAACCTGAAACCTAACCATGACACTCACCCGAAACTTTACCCTCACCCGTGTCCTAATTTTAACCAGTACATCAACACTAACCCGTGCCCTCTAACGTACGCCAACCCTAAGCCATTGCCATACCCTAACCTGTACCCTAATCCCTCTCCATTCCCTAACCCTAACCCTAACCCGAATCCTAAACCTCACCCTCACCCGAAGCCTTACCCTCACCCGTGCCCTAATCTTAACCAGGACACCAAGACTAACTCGTGCCCTCACACGTACGCTAACACTAAACCGCAGCGGTACCCTAACCTGTACCCTAATCCCTCTCCATTCCCTAACCCTAACCCTAACGTGAAACCTAACCATGACACTCACCCGAAACTTTACCCTCACCCGTGTCCTAATTTTAACCAGTACATCAACACTAACCCATGCCCTCTAACGTACGCCAACCCTAAGCCATTGCCGTACCCTAACCTGTACCCTAATCAATCCCCATTCCCTAACCCTAACCCTAACCCTAACCCTTAACGTGACCCTCTTCCGAGGCCTTACCCTCACCTGTGCCCTTATCGTAAGCAGTACACTAACACTAACTAGTGACCTCACACGTACGCTAAACCTTAAGCGTTGTGGTATCCTAAACTGTGCCCTAATATCTCCCTATTCCCTAACCCTAACCCTAACCCGAATTCTATCCCTGACCCTCACCCGAAACCTTACCCTCACACGTGCCCTAATCTTAACCAGGACACCAACACTAACTTGTGCCCTCACACGTACGCTAACCCTTAATCGTTGTCGTACCCTAAACTGTACCCTAATCCCTCCCCATTCCCTAACCCTAACCCTAACCCGAATCCTAAACCTGACCCTCACCTGAATCCTTAGCCTCACCCGTGCCCTAATCTTAACCAGGACACTAACACTAACCCTTGCCCTCACACGAACTCTAACCCTTAAGCACTGTCGTACCCTAAGCTGTACCCTAATCCCTCTGCATTCCTTAACCCTAACCCTAACCCGAATCCTAACCCTGACCCTCACCCGAAGCCTTACCCTCACCCGTGCCCTAGTCTTAACCAGGACACCAACACTAACTCGTGCCCTCACACGTACGCTAAACCTTAAGCGTTGTCGTACCCTAAATTGTACCCTAATCCCTCCCCACTCCTTAACCCTAACCCTAACCCCATCCCTAAACCTGACCCACTTCCGATGCCCTACCCTAACCAATGCCCTAATCTTAACCAGAACACAGACACTAACTCATGCCCTCAAACGTACGCTAACCCTTAAGCATTGTCGTACCCTATCCTGTACCCTAATCCCTCCTCATTCCCTAACCCTAACCCTAAGCGAAACCCTGAACGTGACCCTTTCCGAGGCCTTACCCTCATCGGTGCCATTGTCTTAACCAGTACACCAACACTAACTCGTGCCCTCACACTTACGCTAACCCTTAAGCATTGTCGTACCCTAACCTGTACCCTAATCCCTCTCCATTCCCTAACCCTAACCCTAACCCGAATCCTAAACCTGACCCTCACCTGAAGCCTTAGCCTCACCCGTGCCCTAATCTTAACCAGGACACTAACACTAACCCTTGCCCTCACACGAACGCTAACCCTTAAACACTGTCGTATCCGAAGCTGTACCCTAATCCCTCTGCATTCCTTAACCCTAACCCTAACCCAAATCCTAACCCTGACCCTAACCCGAAGCATTACCCTCACCCGTGCCCTAATCTTAACCAGGACACCAACACTAACTCGTGCCCTCACACGTACGCTAAACCTTAAGCGTTGACGTACCGTAAATTGTACCCTAATCCCTCCCCATTCCTTAACCCTAACCATAACCCCATCCCTAAACCTGACCCACTTCCGATGCCCTACCCTAACCAATGCCCTAATCTTAACCAGTACACAAACACTAACTCATGTCCTCAAACGTACGCTAACCCTTAAGCTTTGTCGTACCCTATCCTGTACCCTAATCCCTCCTCATTCCCAACTCTAACCCTAAGCGAAACCCTGAACGTGACCCTTTTCCGAGGCCTTACCCTCATCGGTGCCGTTGTCTTAACCAGTACACCAACACTAACTCGTGCCCTCACACTTACGCTAACCCTTAAGCATTGTCGTACCCTAACCTGTACCCTAATCCCTCTCCATTCCCTAACCCTAAACCTAACCCGAATCCTAAACCTCAACCTCACCCGAAGCCTTACCCTCACCCGTGCCCTAATCTTAACCAGGACACCAGGACTAACTCGTGCCCTCACACGTACGCTAACACTAAACCGCAGCGGTACCCTAACCTGTACCCTAATCCCTCTCCATTCCCTAACCCTAACCCTAACCTGAAACCTAACCATGACACTCACCCGAAACTTTACCCTCACCCGTGTCCTAATTTTAACCAGTACATCAACACTAACCCATGCCCTCTAACGTACGCCAACCCAAAGCCATTGCCGTACCCTAACCTGTACCCTAATCAATCCCCATTCCCTAACCCTAACCCTAACCCTAACCCTTAACGTGACCCTCTTCCGAGGCCTTACCCTCACCTGTGCCCTTATCGTAAGCAGTACACTAACACTAACTAGTGACCTCACACGTACGCTAAACTTTAAGCGTTGTGGTACCCTAAACTGTGCCCTAATATCTCCCTATTCCCTAACCCTAACCCTAACCCGAATTCTATCCCTGACCCTCACCCGAAACCTTATCCTCACCCGTGCCCTAATCTTAACCAGGACACCAACACTAACTTGTGCCCTCACACGTACGCTAACCCTTAATCGTTGTCGTACCCTAAACTGTACCCTAATCCCTCCCCATTCCCTAACCCTAACCCTAACCCGAATCCTAAACCTGACCCTCACCTGAAGCCTTAGCCTCACCCGTGCCCTAATCTTAACCAGGACACTAACACTAACCCTTGCCCTCACACGAACGCTAACCCTTAAGCACTGTCGTACCCTAAGCTGTACCCTAATCCCTCTGCATTCCTTAACCCTAACCCTAACCCAAATCCTAACCCTGACCCTAACCCGAAGCCTTACCCTCTTCCGTGCCCTAATCTTAACCAGGACACCAACACTAACTCGTGCCCTCACACGTACGCTAAACCTTAAGCGTTGTCGTACCCTAAATTGTACCCTAATCCCTCCCCACTCCTTAACCCTAACCCTAACCCCATCCCTAAACCTGACCCACTTCCGATGCCCTACCCTAACCAATGCCCTAATCTTAACCAGAACACAGACACTAACTCATGCCCTCAAACGTACGCTAACCCTTAAGCATTGTCGTACCCTATCCTGTACCCTAATCCCTGCCCATTCCCTAACCCTAACCCTAAGTGAAACCCTGAACGTGACCCTTTTCCGAGGCCTTACCCTCATCGGTGCCGTTGTCTTAACCAGTACACCAACGCTAACTCGTGCCCTCACACTTACGCCAACCCTTAAGCATTGTCGTACCCTAACCTGTACCCTAATCCCTCTCCATTCCCTAACCCTAACCCTAACCCGAATCCTAAACCTGACCCTCACCCGAAGCCTTACCCTCACCCGTGCCCTAATCTTAACCAGGACACCAAGACTAACTCGTTCCCTCAAACGTACGCTAACACTAAACCGCAGCGGTACCCTAACCTGTACCCTAATCCCTCTCCATTCCCTAACCCTAACCCTAACCTGAAACCTAACCATGACACTCACCCGAAACTTTACCCTCACCCGTGTCCTAATTTTAACCAGTACATCAACACTAACCCGTGCCCTCTAACGTACGCCAACCCTAAGCCATTGCCATACCCTAACCTGTACCCTAATCCCTATCCATTCCCTAACCCTAACCCTAACCCGAATCCTAACCCTGACCCTCACCCGAAGTCTTACCCTCACCCGTGCCCTAATCTTAACCAGGACACCAAGACTAACTCGTGCCCTCAAACGTACGCTAACACTAAACCGCAGCGGTACCCTAACCTGTACCCTAATCCCTCTCCATTCCCTAACCCTAACCCTTAACGTGACCCTCTTCCGAGTCCTTACCCTCACCCGTGCCCTAATCCTAAGCAGTACACTAACACTAACTAGTGACCTCACACGTACGCTAAACCTTAAGCGTTGTGGTACCCTAAACTGTGCCCTAATATCTCCCCATTCCCTAACCCTAACCCTAACCCGAATTCTATCCCTGACCCTCACCCGAAACCTTACCCTCACCCGTGCCCTAATCTTAACCAGGACACCAACACTAACTTGTGCCCTCACACGTACGCTAACCCTTAATCGTTGTCGTTCCCTAATCCCTCCCCATTCCCTAACCCTAACCCTAACCCGAATCCTAACCCTGACCCTCACCTGAAGCCTTACCCTCACCCGTGCCCTAATCTTAACCAGGACACTAACGCTAACCCTTGCCCTCACACGAACGCTAACCCTTAAGCACTGTCGTACCCTAAGCTGTACCCTAATCCCTCTGCATTCCTTAACCCTAACCCTAACCCGAATCCTAACCTTGACCCTCACCCGAAGCCTTACCCTCACCCGTGCCCTAATGTTAACCAGGACACCAACACTAACTCGTGCCCTCACACGTACGCTAAACATTAAGCGTTTTCGTACCCTAAATTGTACCCTAATCCCTCCCCATTCCTTAACGCTAACCCTAACCCCATCCCTAAACCTGACCCACTTCCGATGCCCTACCCTAACCAATGCCCTAATCTTAACCAGTACACAAACACTAACTCATGCCCTCAAACGTACGCTAACCCTTAAGCATTGTCGTACCCTATCTTGTACCCTAATCCCTCCCCATTCCCTAACCCTAACCCTAAGCGAAACCCTGAACGTGACCCTTTTCCGAGGCCTTACCCTCATCGGTGCCGTTGTCTTAACCAGTACACCAACACTAACTCGTGCCCTCACACTTGCGCTAACCCTTAAGCATTGTCGTACCCTAACTTGTACCCTAATCCCTCTCCATTCCCTAACCCTAACCCTAACCCGAATCCTAACCCTGACGCTCACCCGAAACCTTACCCTCACCCGTGCCCTAACCTTAACCAGGACACCAAGACTAACTCGTGCCCTCAAACGTATGCTAACACTAAACCGCAGCGGTACCCTAACCTGTACCCTAATCCCTCTCCATTCCCTAACCCTAACCCTAACCTGAAACCTAACCATGACACTCACCCGAAACTTTACCCTCACCCGTGTCCTAATTTTAACCAGTACATCAACACTAACCCATGCCCTCTAACGTACGCCAACCCTAAGCCATTGCCGTACCCTAATCTGTACCCTAATCAATCCCCATTCCCTAACCCTAACCCTAACCCTAACCCTTAACGTGACCCTCTTCCGAGGCCTTACCCTCACTCGTGCCCTAATCGTAAGCAGTACACTAACACTAACTAGTGACCTCACACGTACGCTAAACATTAAGCGTTGTGGTACCCTAAACTGTGCCCTAATATCTCCCCATTCCCTAACCCTAACCCTAACCCGAATTCTATCCCTGACCCTCACCCGAAACCTTACCCTCACCCGTGCCTTAATCTTAACCAGGACACCAACACTAACTTGTGCCCTCACACGTACGCTAACCCTTAATCGTTGTCGTACCCTAAACTGTACCCTAATCCCTCCCCATTCCCTAACCCTAACCCTAACACGAATCCTAACCCTGACCCTCACCTGAAGCCTTACCCTCACCCGTGCCCTAATCTTAACCAGGACACTAACACTAACCCTTGCCCTCACACGAACGCTAACCCTTAAGCACTGTCGTACCCTAAGCTGTACCCTAATCCCTCTGCATTCCTTAACCCTAACCCTAACCCGAATCCTAACCCTGACCCTCACCCGAAGCCTTACCCTCACCCGTGCCCTAATCTTAACCAGGACACCAACACTAACTCGTGCCCTCACACGTACGCTAAACCTTAAGCGTTGTCGTACCCTAAATTGTACCCTAATCCCTCCCCATTCCTTAACCCTAACCCTAACCCCATCCCTAAACCTGACACACTTCCGATGCCCTACCCTAACCAATGCCCTAATCTTAACCAGTACAGAAACACTAACTCATGCCCTCAAACGTACGCTAACCCTTAAGCATTGTCGTACCCTATCCTGTACCCTAATCCCTCCCCATTCCCTAACCCTAAGCGAAACCCTGAACGTGACCCTTTTCCGAGGCCTTACCCTCATCGGTGCCGTTGTCTTAACCAGTACACCAACACTAACTCGTGCCCTCACACTTACGCTAACTCTTAAGCATTGTCGTACCCTAACCTGTACCCTAATCCCTCTCCATTCCCTAACCCTAACCCTAACCCGAATCCTAACCCTGACCCTCACACGAAACCTTACCCTCACCCGTGCCCTAACCTTAACCAGGACACCAAGACTAACTCGTGCCCTCAAACGTATGCTAACACTAAACCGCAGCGGTACCCTAACATGTACCCTAAACCCTCTCCATTCCCTAACCCTAACCCTAACCTGAAACCTAACCATGACACTCACCCGAAACTTTACCCTCACCCGTGTCCTAATTTTAACCAGTACATCAACACTAACCCATGCCCTCTAACGTACGCCAACCCAAAGCCATTGCCGTACCCTAATCTGTACCCTAGTCAATCCCCATTCCCTAACCCTAACCCTAACCCTAACCCTTAACGTGACCCTCTTCCGAGGCCTTACCCTCACCCGTGCCCTAATCGTAAGCAGTACACTAACACTAACTAGTGACCTCACACGTACGCTAAACCTTAAGCGTTGGGGTACCCTAAACTGTGCCCTAATATCTCCCCATTCCCTAACCCTAACCCTAACCCGAATTCTATCCCTGACACTCACCCGAAACCTTACCCTCATCCGTGCTCTTATCTTAACCAGGACACCAACACAAACTCGTGCCCTCACATATACGCTAACCCTTAATCGTTGTTGTTCCCTAATCCCTCCCCATTCCCTAACCGTAACCCTAACCCGAATCCTAACCCTGACCCTCACCTGAAGCCTTACCCTCACCCGTGCCCTAATCTTAACCAGGACACTAACGCTAACCCTTGCCCTCACACGAACGCTAACCCTTAAGCACTGTCGTACCCTAAGCTGTACCCTAATCCATCTGCATTCCTTAACCCTAACCCTATCCCGAATCCTAACCCTGACCCTCACCCGAAGCCTTACCCTCACCCGTGCCCTAATCTTAACCAGGACACCAACACTAACTCGTGCCCTCACACGTACGCTAAACCTTAAGCGTTGTCGTACCCTAAATTGTACCCTAATCCCTCCCCATTCCTTAACCCTAACCCTAACCCCATCCCTAAACCTGACCCACTTCCGATGCCCTACCCTAACCAATGCCCTAATCTTAACAAGTACACAAACACTAACTCATGCCCTCAAACGTACGCTAACCCTTAAGCATTGTCCTACCCTATCCTGTACCCTAATCCCTCCCCATTCCCTAACCCTAACCCTAAGCGAAACCCTGAACGTGACCCTTTTCCGAGGCCTTACCCTCATCGCTGCCGTTGTCTTAACCAGTACACCAACACTAACTCGTGCCCTCACACTTACGCTAACCCTTAAGCATTGTCGTACCCTAACCTGTATCCTAATCCCTCTCCATTCCCTAACCCTAACCCTAACCCGAATCCTAACCCTGACCCTCACCCGAAGCCTTACCCTCAACTGTGCCCTAATCTTAACCAGGACACCAAGACTAACTCGTGCCCTCAAACGTATGCTAACACTAAACCGCAGGGGTACCCTAACCTGTACCCTAATCCCTCTCCATTCCCTAACCCTAACCCTAACCTGAAACCTAACCATGACACTCACCCGAAACTTTACCCTCACCCGTGTCCTAATTTTAACCAGTACATCAACACTAACCCATGCCCTCTAACGTACGCCAACCCTAAGCCATTGCCGTACCCTAACCTGTACCCTAATCAATCCCCATTCCCTAACCCTAACCCTAACCCTAACCCTTAACGTGACCCTCTTTCGAGGCCTTACCCTCACCCGTGCCCTAATCGTAAGCAGTACACTAACACTAACTAGTGACCTCACACGTACGCTAAACCTTAAGCGTTTTGGTACCCTAAACTGTGCCCTAATATCTCCCCATTCCCTAACCCTAACCCTAACCCGAATTCTATCCCTGACCCTCACCCAAAACCTTACCCTCACCCGTGCCCTAAACTTAACCAGGACACCAACACTAACTCGTGCCCTCACACGTACGCTAAACCTTAAGCGTTGTCGTACCCTAAATTGTACCCTAATCCCTCCCCATTCCTTAACCCTAACCCTAACCCCATCCCTAAACCTGACCCACTTCCGATGCACTACCCTAACCAATGCCCTAATCTTAACCAGTTCACAAACACTAACTCATGCCCTCACACGAACGCTAACCCTTAAGCACTGTCGTACCCTAAGCTGTACCCTAATCCCTCTCCATTCCCTAACCCTAACCCTAACCCGAATCCTAACCCTGACCCTCACCCGAAGCCTTACCCTCACCCGTGCCCTAATCTTAACCAGGACACCAACACTAACTCGTGCCCTCACACGTACGCTAAACCTTAAGCGTTGTCGTACCCTAACCTGTACCCTAATCCCTCTCCATTCCCTAACCCTAACCCTAACCCGAATTCTATCCCTGACCCTCACCCGGAACCTTACCCTCACCCGTGCCCTAATCTTAACCAGGACACCAACACTAACTTGTGCCCTCACACGTACGCTAACCCTTAATCGTTGTCGTACCCTAAACTGTACCCTAATCCCTCCCCATTCCCTAACCCTAACCCTAACCCGAATCCTAACCCTGACCCTCACCTGGAGCATTACCCTCACCCGTGCCCTAATCTTAACCAGGACACTAACACTAACCCTTGCCCTCACACGAACGCTGACCCTTAAGCACTGTCGTACCCTAAGCTGTACCCTAATCCCTCTGCATTCCTTAACACTAACCCTAACCCGAATCCTAACCCTGACCCTCACCCGAAGCCTTACCCTCACCCGTGCCCTAATCTTAACCAGGACAACAACACTAACTCGTGCCCTCACACGTACGCTAAACCTTAAGCGTTGTCGTACCCTAAATTGTACCCTAATCCCTCCCCATTCCTTAACCCTAACCCTAACCTGAAACCTAACCATGACACTCACCCGAAACTATACCCTCACACGTGTCCTAATTTTAACCACTACATCAACACTAACCCATGCCCTCTAACGTACACCAACCCTAAGCCATTGCCGTACCCTAACCTGTACCCTAATCAATCCCCATTCCCTAACCCTAACCCTAACCCTAACCCTTAACGTGACCCTCTTCCGAGGCCTTACCCTCACCCGTGCCCTAATCGTAAGCAGTACACTAACACTAACTAGTGACCTCACACGTACGCTAAACCTTAAGCCTTGTGGTACCCTAAACTGTGCCCTAATATCTCCCCATTCCCTAACCCTAACCCTAACCCGAATTCTATCCCTGACACTCACCCAAAGCCTTACCCTCACCCATGCCCTAATCTTAACCAGGACACCAACACTAACTCGTGCCCTCACACGTACGCTAAACCTTAAGCGTTGTCGTACCCTAAATTGTACCCTAAACCCTCCCCATTCCTTAACCCTAACCCTAACCCCATCCCTAAACCTGACCCACTTCCGATGCACTACCCTAACCAATGCCCTAATCTTAACCAGTACACAAACACTAACTCATGCCCTCAAACGTACGCTAACCCTTAAGCATTGTCGTACCCTACCCTGTACCCTAATGCCTCCCCATTCCCTAACCCTAACCCTAAGCGAAACCCTGAACGAGACCCTTTTCCGAGGCCTTACCTTCATCGGTGCCGTTGTCTTAACCAGTACACCAACACTAACTCGTGCCCTCACACTTACACTAACTCTTAAGCATTGTCGTACCCTAACCTGTGCCCTAATCCCTCTCCATTCCCTAACCCTAACCCTAACCCGAATCCTAACCCTGACCCTCACCCGAAGCCTTACCCTCACCCGTGCCCTAATCTTAACCAGGACACCAAGACTAACTCGTGCCCTCAAACGTACGCTAACACTAAACCGCAGCGGTACCCTAACCTGTACCCTAATACCTCTCCATTCCCTAACCCTAACCCTAACCTGAAACCTAACCATGACACTCACCCGAAACTTTACCCTCACCCGTGTCCTAATTTTAACCAGTACAACAACACTAACCCATGGCCTCTAACATACGCCAAACCTAAGCCATTGCCGTACCCTAACCTGTACCCTAATCAATCCCCATTCCCTAACCCTAACCCTAACCCTAACCCTTAACGTGACCCTCTTCCGAGGCCTTACCCTCACCCGTGCCCTAATCGTAAGCAGTACACTAACACTAACTAGTGACCTCACACGTACGCTAAACCTTAAGCGTTGTGGTACCCTAAACTGTGCCCTAATATCTCCCCATTCACTAACCCTAACCCTAACTCTAACCCGAATTCTATCCCTGACCCTCACCGGGAACCTTACCCTCACCCGTGCCCTAATCTTAACCAGGACACCAACACTAACTTGTGCCCTCACACGTACGCTAACACTTAATCGTTGTCGTACCCTAAACTGTACCCTAATCCCTCCCCATTCCCTAACCCTAACCCTAACCCGAATCCTAACCCTGACCCTCACCTGAAGCATTACCCTCACCCGTGCCCTAATCTTAACCAGGACACTAACACTAACACTTGCCCTCACACGAACGCTAACCCTTAAGCACTGTCGTACCCTAAGCTGTACCCTAATCCCTCTCCATTCCCTAACCCTAACCCTAACCCGAATCCTAACCCTGACCCTCACCCGAAGCCTTACCCTCACCCGTGCCCTAATCTTAACCAGGACACCAACACTAACTCGTGCCCTCACACGTACGCTAAACCTTAAGCGTTGTCGTACCCTAACCTGTACCCTAATCCCTCTCCATTCCCTAACCCTAACCCTAACCTGAAACCTAACCATGACACTCACCCGAAACTTTACCCTCACCCGTGTCCTAATTTTAACCAGTACATCAACACTAACCCATGCCCTCTAACGTACGCCAAGTCTAAGCCATTGCCGTACCCTAACCTGTACCCTAATCAATCCCCATTCCCTAACCCTAATCCTAACCCTAGCCCTTAACTTGACCCTCTTCCGAGGCCTTACCCTCACCCGTGCCCTAATCGTAAGCAGTACACTAACACTAACTAGTGACCTCTCACGTACGCTAACCCTTAATCGTTGTCGTACCCTAAACTGTACCCTAATCCCTCCCCATTCGTAACCCTAACCCTAACCCGAATCCTAACCGTGACCCGCACCTGAAGCATTACCCTCACCCGTGCCCTAATCTTAACCAGGACACTAACACTAACACTTGCCCTCACACGAACGCTAACCCTTAAGCACTGTCGTACCCTAAGCTGTACCCTAATCGCTCTGCATCCCTTAACCCTAACCCTAACCCGAATCCTAACCCTGACCCTCACACGAAGCCTTACCCTCACCCGTGCCCTAATCTTAACCAGGACACCAACACTAACTCGTGCCCTCACACGTACGCTAAACCTTAAGCGTTGTCGTACCCTAAATTGTACCCTAATCCCTCCCCATTCCTTAACCCTAACCCTAACCCCATCCCTAAACCTGACCCACTTCCGATGCCCTACCCTAACCAATGCCCTAATCTTAACCAGTACACAAACACTAACTCATGCCCTCAAGCGTACGCTAACCCTTAAGCACTGTCGTACCCTATCCTGTACCCTAATCACTCCCCATTCCCTAACACTAACCCTAAGCGAAACCCTGAACGTGACCCTTTTCCGAGGCCTTACCCTCATCGGTGCCGTTGTCTTAACCAGTACACCAACACTAACTCGTGCTCTCACACTTACGCTAACCCTTAGGCATTGTCGTACCCTAACCTGTACCCTAATCCCTCTCCATTCCCTAACCCTAACCCTAACCCGAATCCTAACCCTGACCCTCACCCGAAGCCTTACCCTCACCCGTGCCCTACTCTTACCCAGGACACCAAGACTAACTCGTGCCCTCACACGTACGCTAACACTAAACCGCAGCGCTACCCTAACCTGTACCCTAATCCCTCTCCATTCCCTAACCCTAACCCTAACCTGAAACCTAACCATGACACTCACCCGAAACTTTACCCTCACCCGTGTCCTAATTTTAACCAGTACATCAACACTAACCCATGCCCTCTAACGTACGCCAACCCTAAGCCATTGCCGTACCCTAACCTGTACCCTAATCAATCCCCATTCCCTAACCCTAACCCTAACCCTAACCCTTAACGTGACCCTCTTCCGAGGCCTTACCCTCACCCGTGCCCTAATCGTAAGCAGTACACTAACACTAACTAGTGACCTCACACGTACGCTAAACCTTAAGCGTTGTGGTACCCTAAACTGTGCCCTAATATCTCCCCATTCCCTAACCCTAACCCTAACCCGAATTCTATCCCTGACCCTCACCCGAAACCTTACCCTCACCCGTGCCCTAATCTTAACCAGGACACCAACACTAACTCGTGCCCTCACACGTACGCTAAACCTTAAGCGTTGTCGTACCCTAAATTGTTCCCTAATCCCTCCCCATTCCTTAACCCTAACCCTAACCCCATCCCTAAACCTGACCCACTTCCGATGCCCTACCCTAACCAATGCCCTAATCTTAACCAGCACACAAACACTAACTCATGCCCTCAAACGTACGCTAACCCTTAAGCATTGTCGTACCCTATCCTGTACCCTAATCCCTCCTCATTCCCTAACCCTAACCTTAAGCGAAACCCTGAACGTGACCCTTTCCGAGGCCTTACCCTCATCGGTGCCATTGTCTTAACCAGTACACCAACACTAACTCGTGCCCTCACACTTACGCTAACCCTTAAGCATTGTCGTACCCTAACCTGTACCCTAATCCCTCTCCATTCCCTAACCCTAACCCTAACCCGAATCCTAAACCTGACCCTCACCTGAAGCCTTAGCCTCACCCGTGCCCTAATCTTAACCAGGACACTAACACTAACCCTTGCCCTCACACGAACGCTAACCCTTAAGCACTGTCGTACCCTAAGCTGTACCCTAATCCCTCTCCATTCCCTAACCCTAACCCTAACCCGAATCCTAACCCTGACCCTCACCCGAAGCCTTACCCTCACCCGTGCCCTAATCTTAACCAGGACACCAACACTTACTCGTGCCCTCACACGTACGCTAAAGCTTAAGCGTTGTCGTACCCTAACCTGTACCCTAATCCCTCTCCATTCCCTAACCCTAACCCTAACCTGAAACCTAACCATGACACTCACCCGAAACTTTACCCTCACCCGTGTCCTAATTTTAACCAGTACATCAACACTAACCCATGCCCTCTAACGTACGCCAACCCTAATCCATTGCCGTACCCTAACCTGTACCCTAATCAATCCCCATTCCCTAACCCTAATCCTAACCCTAGCCCTTAACGTGACCCTCTTCCGAGGCCTTACCCTCACCCGTGCCCTAATCGTAAGCAGTACACTAACACTAACTAGTGACCTCTCACGTACGCTAACCCTTAATCGTTGTCGTACCCTAAACTGTACCCTAATCCCTCCCCATTCGTAACCCTAACCCTAACCCGAATCCTAACCCTGACCCTCACCTGAAGCATTACCCTCACCCGTGCCCTAATCTTGACCAGGACACTAACACTAACCCTTGCCCTCACACGAACGCTAACCCTTAAGCACTGTCGTACCCTAAGCTGTACCCTAATCGCTCTGCATTCCTTAACCCTAACCCTAACCCGAATCCTAACCCTGACCCTCACCCGAAGCCTTACCCTCACCCGTGCCCTAATCTTAACCAGGACACCAACACTAACTCGTGCCCTCACACGTACGCTAAACCTTAAGCGTTGTCGTACCCTAAATTGTACCCTAATCCCTCCCCATTCCTTAACCCTAACCCTAACCCCATCCCTAAACCTGACCCACTTCCGATGCCCTACCCTAACCAATGCCCTAATCTTAACCAGTACACAAACACTAACTCATGCCCTCAAGCGTACGCTAACCCTTAAGCACTGTCGTACCCTATCCTGTACCCTAATCACTCCCCATTCCCTAACACTAACCCTAAGCGAAACCCTGAACGTGACCCTTTTCCGAGGCCTTACCCTCATCGGTGCCGTTGTCTTAACCAGTACACCAACACTAACTCGTGCCCTCACACTTACGCTAACCCTTAGGCATTGTCGTACCCTAACCTGTACCCTAATCCCTCTCCATTCCCTAACCCTAACCCTAACCCGAATCCTAACCCTGACCCTCACCCGAAGCCTTACCCTCACCCGTGCCCTACTCTTACCCAGGACACCAAGACTAACTCGTGCCCTCACACGTACGCTAACACTAAACCGCAGCGCTACCCTAACCTGTACCCTAATCCCTCTCCATTCCCTAACCCTAACCCTAACCTGAAAGCTAACCATGACACTCACCCGAAACTTTACCCTCACCCGTGTCCTAATTTTAACCAGTACATCAACACTAACCCATGCCCTCTAACGTACGCCAACCCTAAGCCATTGCCGTACCCTAACCTGTACCCTAATCAATCCCCATTCCCTAACCCTAACCCTAACCCTAACCCTTAACGTGACCCTCTTCCGAGGCCTTACCCTCACCCGTGCCCTAATCGTAAGCAGTACACTAACACTAACTAGTGACCTCACACGTACGCTAAACCTTAATCGTTGTGGTACCCTAAACTGTGCCCTAATATCTCCCCATTCCCTAACCCTAACCCTAACCCGAATTCTATCCCTGACCCTCACCCGAAACCTTACCCTCACCCGTGCCCTAATCTTAACCAGGACACCAACACTAACTCGTGCCCTCACACGTACGCTAAACCTTAAGCGTTGTCGTACCCTAAATTGTACCCTAATCCCTCCCCATTCCTTAACCCTAACCCTAACCCCATCCCTAAACCTGACCCACTTCCGATGCCCTACCCTAACCAATGCCCTAATCTTAACCAGCACACAAACACTAACTCATGCCCTCAAACGTACGCTAACCCTTAAGCATTGTCGTACCCTATCCTGTACCCTAATCCCTCCTCATTCCCTAACCCTAACCCTAAGCGAAACCCTGAACGTGACCTTTTCCGAGGCCTTACCCTCATCGGTGCCATTGTCTTAACCAGTACACCAACACTAACTCGTGCCCTCACACTTACGCTAACCCTTAAGCATTGTCGTACCCTAACCTGTACCCTAATCCCTCTCCATTCCCTAACCCTAACCCTAACCCGAATCCTAAACCTGACCCTCACCTGAAGCCTTAGCCTCACCCGTGCCCTAATCTTAACCAGGACACTAACACTAACCCTTGCCCTCACACGAACGCTAACCCTTAAGCACTGTCGTACCCTAAGCTGTACACTAATCCCTCTGCATTCCTTAACCCTAACCCTAACCCGAATCCTAACCCTGACCCTCACCCGAAGCCTTACCCTCACCCGTGCCCTAATATTAACCAGGACACCAACACTAACTCGTGCCCTCACACGTACGCTAAACCTTAAGCGTTGTCGTAACCTAAATTGTACCCTAATCCCTCCCCATTCCTTAACCCTAACCCTAACCCCATCCCTAAACCTGACCCACTTCCGATGCCCTACCCTAACCAATGCCCTAATCTTAACCAGTACACAAACACTAACTCATGCCCTCAAACGTACGCTAACCCTTAAGCATTGTCGTACCCTATCCTGTACCCTAATCCCTCCTCATTCCCAACCCTAACCATAAGCGAAACCCTGAATGTGACCCTTTTCCGAGGCCTCACCCTCATCGGTGCCGTTGTCTTAACCAGTACACCAACACTAACTCGTGCCCTCACACTTACGCTAACCCTTAAGCATTGTCGTACCCTAACCTGTACCCTAATCCCTCTCCATTCCCTAACCCTAACCCTAACCCGAATCCTAAACCTCACCCTCACCCGAAGCCTTACCCTCACCCGTGCCCTAATCTTAACCAGGACACCAAGACTAACTCGTGCCCTCACACGTACGCTAACACTAAACCGCAGCGGTACCCTAACCTGTACCCTAATCCCTCTCCATTCCCTAACCCTAACCCTAACCTGAAACCTAACCATGACACTCACCCGAAACTTTACCCTCACCCGTGTCCTAATTTTAACCAGTACATCAACACTAACCCATGCCCTCTACCGTACGCCAACCCTAAGCCATTGCCGTACCCTAACCTGTACCCTAATCAATCCCCATTCCCTAACCCTAACCCTAACCCTAAGCCTTAACGTGACCCTCTTCCGAGGCCTTACCCTCACCTCTGCCCTTATCGTAAGCAGTACACTAACACTAACTAGTGACCTCACACGTACGCTAAACCTTAAGCGTTGTGGTACCCTAAACTGTGCCCTAATATCTCCCTATTCCCTAACCCTAACCCTAACCCGAATTCTATCCCTGACCCTCACCCGAAACCTTACCCTCACCCGTGCCCTAATCTTAACCAGGACACCAACACTAACTTGTGCCCTCACACGTACGCTAACCCTTAATCGTTGTCGTACCCTAAACTGTACCCTAATCCCTCCCTATTCCCTATCCCTAACCCTAACCCGAATCCTAAACCTGACCCTCACCTGAAGCCTTAGCCTCACCCGTGCCCTAATCTTAACCAGGACACTAACACTAACCCTTGCCCTCACACGAACTCTAACCCTTAAGCACTGTCGTACCCTAAGCTGTACCCTAATCCCTCTGCATTCCTTAACCCTAACCCTAACCCAAATCCTAACCCTGACCCTAACCCGAAGCCTTACCCTCTTCCGTGCCCTAATCTTAACCAGGACACCAACACTAACTCGTGCCCTCACACGTACGCTAAACCTTAAGCGTTGACGTACCCTAAATTGTACCATAATCCCTCCCCATTCCTTAACCCTAACCATAAACCCATCCCTAAACCTGACCCACTTCCGATGCCCTACCCTAACCAATGCCCTAATCTTAACCAGTACACAAACACTAACTCATGCCCTCAAACGTACGCTAACACTTAAGCATTGTCGTACCCTATCCTGTACCCTAATCCCTCCTCATTCCCAACCCTAACCCTAAGCGAAACCCTGAACGTGACCCTTTTCCGAGGCCTTACCCTCATCGGTGCCGTTGTCTTAACCAGTACACCAACACTAACTCGTGCCCTCACACTTACGCTAACCCTTAAGCATTGTCGTACCCTAACCTGTACCCTAATCCCTCTCCATTCCCTAACCCTAACCCTAACCCGAATTCTATCCCTGACCCTCACCCGAAACCTTACCCTCACCCGTGCCCTAATCTTAACCAGGACACCAACACTAACTTGTGCCCTCACACGTACGCTAACCCTTAATCGTTGTCGTACCCTAAACTGTACCCTAATCCCTCCCCATTCCCTAACCCTAACCCTAACCCGAATCCTAACCGTGACCCTCACCTGAAGCCTTACCCTCACCCGTGCCCTAATCTTAACCAGGACACTAACACTAACCCTTCCCCTCACACGAACGCTAACCCTTAAGCACTGTCGTATCCTAAGCTGTACCCTAATCCCTCTGCATTCCTTAACCCTAACCCTAACCCAAATCCTAACCCTGACCCTAACCCGAAGCCTTACCCTCACCCGTGCCCTAATCTTAACCAGGACACCAACACTAACTCGTGCCCTCACACGTACGCTAAACCTTAAGCGTTGACGTACCCTAAATTGTACCCTAATCCCTCCCCATTCCTTAACCCTAACCATAACCTCATCCCTAAACCTGACCCACTTCCGATGCCCTACCCTAACCAATGCCCTAATCTTAACCAGTACACAAACACTAACTCATGCCCTCAAACGTACGCTAACCCTTAAGCATTGTCGTACCCTATCCTGTACCCTAATCCCTCCTCATTCCCAACCCTAACCCTAAGCGAAACCCTGAACGTGACCCTTTTCCAAGGCCTTACCCTCATCGGTGCCGTTGTCTTAACCAGTACACCAACACTAACTCGTGCCCTCACACTTACGTTAACCCTTAAGCATTGTCGTACCCTAACCTGTACCCTAATCCCTCTCCATTCCCTAACCCTAACCCTAACCCGAATCCTAAACCTCACCCTCACCCGAAGCCTTACCCTCACCCGTGCCCTAATCTTAACCAGGACACCAGGACTAACTCGTGCCCTCACACGTACGCTAACACTAAACCGCAGCGGTACCCTAACCTGTACCTTAATCCCTCTCCATTCCCTAACCCTAACCCTAACCTGAAACCTAACCATGACACTCACCCGAAACTTTACCCTCACCCGTGTCCTAATTTTAACCAGTACATCAACACTAACCCATGCCCTCTAACGTACGCCAACCCAAAGCCATTGCCGTACCCTAACCTGTACCCTAATCAATCCCCATTCCCTAACCCTAACCCTAACCCTAACCCTTAACGTGACCCTCTTCCGAGGCCTTACCCTCACCTGTGCCCTTATCGTAAGCAGTACACTAACACTAACTAGTGACCTCACACGTACGCTAAACCTTAAGCGTTGTGGTACCCTAAACTGTGCCCTAATATCTCCCTATTCCCTAACCCTAACCCTAACCCGAATTCTATCCCTGACCCTCACCCGAAACCTTACCCTCACCCGTGCCCTAATCTTAACCAGGACACCAACACTAACTTGTGCCCTCACACGTACGCTAACCCTTAATCGTTGTCGTACCCTAAACTGTACTCTAATCCCTCCCCATTCCCTAACCCTAACCCTAACCCGAATCCTAAACCTGACCCTCACCTGAAGCCTTAGCCTCACCCGTGCCCTAATCTTAACCAGGACACTAACACTAACCCTTGCCCTCACACGAACGCTAACCCTTAAGCACTGTCGTACCCTAAGCTGTACCCTAATCCCTCTGCATTCCTTAACCCTAACCCTAACCCAAATCCTAACCCTGACCCTAACCCGAAGCCTTACCCTCTTCCGTGCCCTAATCTTAACCAGGACACCAACACTAACTCGTGCCCTCACACGTACGCTAAACCTTAAGCATTGACGTACCCTAAATTGTACCATAATCCCTCCCCATTCCTTAACCCTAACCATAACCCCATCCCTAAACCTGACCCACTTCCGATGCCCTACCCTAACCAATGCCCTAATCTTAACCAGTACACAAACACTAACTCATGCCCTCAAACGTACGCTAACACTTAAGCATTGTCGTACCCTATCCTGTACCCTAATCCCTCCTCATTCCCAACCCTAACCCTAACCCTAATCCTAACCCTCACCCTCACCCGAAGCCTTACCCTCACCCGTGCCCTAATCTTAACCAGGACACCAAGACTAACTCGTGCCCTCACACGTACGCTAACACTAAACCGCAGCGGTACCCTAACCTGTACCCTAATCAATCCCCATTCCCTAACCCTAACCCTAACCCTAACCCTTAACGTGACCCTCTTTCGAGGCCTTACCCTCACCCGTGCCCTAATCGTAAGCAGTACACTAACACTAACTAGTGACCTCACACGTACGCTAAACCTTAAGCGTTTTGGTACCCTAAACTGTGCCCTAATATCTCCCCATTCCCTAACCCTAACCCTAACCCGAATTCTATCCCTGACCCTCACCCAAAACCTTACCCTCACCCGTGCCCTAAACTTAACCAGGACACCAACACTAACTCGTGCCCTCACACGTACGCTAAACCTTAAGCGTTGTCGTACCCTTAATTGTATCCTAATCCCTCCCCATTCCTTAACCCTAACCCTAACCCCATCCCTAAACCGGACCCACTTCCGATGCCCTACCCTAACCAATGCCCTAATCTTAACCAGTACACAAACACTAACTCATGCCCTCAAACGTACGCTAACCCTTAAGCATTGTCGTACCCTACCCTGTACCCTAATCCCTGCCCATTCCCTAACCCTAACCCTAAGCGAAACCCTGAACGTGACCCTTTTCCGAGGCCTTACCCTCATCGGTGCCGTTGTCTTAACCAGTACACCAACACTAACTCGTGCCCTCACACTTACACTAACTCTTAAGCATTGTCGTACCCTAACCTTTACCCTAATCCCTCTCCTTTCCCTAACCCTAACCCTAACCCGAATCCTAACCCTGACCCTCACCCGAAGCCTTACCTTCACCCGTGCCCTAATCTTAACCAGGACACCAAGACTAACTCGTGCCCTCAAACGTACGCTAACACTAAACCGCAGCGGTACCCTAACCTGTACCCTAATCCCTCTCCATTCCCTAACCCTAACCCTAACCTGAAACCTAACCATGACACTCACCCGAAACTTTACCCTCACCCGTGTCCTAATTTTAACCAGTACAACAACACTAACCCATGGCCTCTAACATACGCCAAACCTAAGCCATTGCCGTACCCTAACCTGTACCCTAATCAATCCCCATTCCCTAACCCTAACCCTAACCCTAACCCTTAACGTGACCCTCTTCCGAGGCCTTACCCTCACCCGTGCCCTAATCGTAAGCAGTACACTAACACTAACTAGTGACCTCACACGTACGCTAAACCTTAAGCGTTGTGGTACCCTAAACTGTGCCCTAATATCTCCCCATTCACTAACCCTAACCCTAACCCTAACCCGAATTCTATCCCTGACCCTCACCCGGAACCTTACCCTCACCCGTGCCCTAATCTTAACCAGGACACCAACACTAACTTGTGCCCTCACACGTACGCTAACCCTTAATCGTTGTCGTACCCTAAACTGTACCCTAATCCCTCCCCATTCCCTAACCCTAACCCTAACCCGAATCCTAACCCTGACCCTCACCTGGAGCATTACCCTCACCCGTGCCCTAATCTTAACCAGGACACTAACACTAACCCTTGCCCTCACACGAACGCTGACCCTTAAGCACTGTCGTACCCTAAGCTGTACCCTAATCCCTCTGCATTCCTTAACACTAACCCTAACCCGAATCCTAACCCTGACCCTCACCCGAAGCCTTACCCTCACCCGTGCCCTAATCTTAACCAGGACACCAACACTAACTCGTGCCCTCACACGTACGCTAAACCTTAAGCGTTGTCGTACCCTAAATTGTACCCTAATCCCTCCCCATTCCTTAACCCTAACCCTAACCTGAAACCTAACCATGACACTCACCCGAAACTATACCCTCACACGTGTCCTAATTTTAACCACTACATCAACACTAACCCATGCCCTCTAACGTACACCAAACCTAAGCCATTGCCGTACCCTAACCTGTACCCTAATCAATCCCCATACCCTAACCCTAACCCTAACCCTAACCCTTAACGTGACCCTCTTCCGAGGCCTTACAATCACCTGTGCCCTTATCGTAAGCAGTACACTAACACTAACTAGTGACCTCACACGTACGCTAAACCTTAAGCGTTGTGGTACCCTAAACTGTGCCCTAATATCTCCCTATTCCCTAACCCTAACCCTAACCCGAATTCTATCCCTGACCCTCACCCGAAACCTTACCCTCACCCGTGCCCTAATCTTAACCAGGACACCAACACTAACTTGTGCCCTCACACGTACGCTAACCCTTAATCGTTGTCGTACCCTAAACTGTACCCTAATCCCTCCCCATTCCCTAACCCTAACCCTAACCCGAATCCTAAACCTGACCCTCACCTGAAGCCTTAGCCTCACCCGTGCCCTAATCTTAACCAGGACACTAACACTAACCCTTGCCCTCACACGAACGCTAACCCTTAAGCACTGTCGTACCCTAAGCTGTACCCTAATCCCTCTGCATTCCTTAACCCTAACCCTAACCCAAATCCTAACCCTGACCCTAACCCGAAGCCTTACCCTCTTCCGTGCCCTAATCTTAACCAGGACACCAACACTAACTCGTGCCCTCACACGTACGCTAAACCTTAAGCATTGACGTACCCTAAATTGTACCATAATCCCTCCCCATTCCTTAACCCTAACCATAACCCCATCCCTAAACCTGACCCACTTCCGATGCCCTACCCTAACCAATGCCCTAATCTTAACCAGTACACAAACACTAACTCATGCCCTCAAACGTACGCTAACACTTAAGCATTGTCGTACCCTTTCCTGTACCCTAATCCCTCCTCATTCCCAACCCTAACCCTAACCCTAATCCTAACCCTCACCCTCACCCGAAGCCTTACCCTCACCCGTGCCCTAATCTTAACCAGGACACCAAGACTAACTCGTGCCCTCACACGTACGCTAACACTAAACCGCAGCGGTGCCCTAACCTGTACCCTAATCAATCCCCATTCCCTAACCCTAACCCTAACCCTAACCCTTAACGTGACCCTCTTCCGAGGCCTTACCCTCACCCGTGACCTAATCGTAAGCAGTACACTAACACTAACTAGTGACCTCACACGTACGCTAAACCTTAAGCGTTGTGGTACCCTAAACTGTGCCCTAACATCTCCCCATTCCCTAACCCTAACCCTAACCCGAATTTTATCCCTGACCCTCACCCGAAACCTTACCCTCACCCGTGCCCTAATCTTAACCAGGACACCAACACTAACTTGTGCCCTCACACGTACGCTAACCCTTAATCGTTGTCGTACCCTAAACTGTACCCTAATCCCTCCCCATTCCTTAACCCTAACCCTAACCCCATCCCTAAACCTGACCCACTTCCGATGCCCTACCCTAACCAATGCCCTAAACTTAACCAGTACACAAACACTAACTCATGCCCTCAAACGTACGCTAACCCTTAAGCATTGTCGTACCCTACTCTGTACCCTAATCCCTCCCCATTCCCTAACCCTAGCCCTAAGCGAAACCCTGAACGTGACCCTTTTCCGAGGCCTTACCCTCATCGGTGCCGTTGTCTTAACCAGTACACCAACACTAACTCGTGCCCTCACACTTACACTAACTCTTAAGCATTGTCGTACCCTAACCTGTACCCTAATCCCTCTCCTTTCCCTAACCCTAACCCTAACCCGAATCCTAACCCTGACCCTCACCCGAAGCCTTACCCTCACCCGTGCCCTAATCTTAACCAGGACACCAAGACTAACTCGTGCCCTCAAACGTACGCTAACACTAAACCGCAGCGGTACCCTAACCTGTACCCTAATCCCTCTCCATTCCCTAACCCTAACCCTAACATGAAACCTAACCATGACACTCACCCGAAACTTTACCCTCACCCGTGTCCTAATTTTAACCAGTACAACAACACTAACCCATGGCCTCTAACATACGCCGAACCTAAGCCATTGCCGTACCCTAACCTGTACCCTAATCAATCCCCATTCCCTAACCCTAACCCTAACCCTAACCCTTAACGTGACCCTCTTCCGAGGCCTTACCCTCACCCGTGCCCTAATCGTAAGCAGTACACTAACACTAACTAGTGACCTCACACGTACGCTAAACCTTAAGCGTTGTGGTACCCTAAACTGTGCCCTAATATCTCCCCATTCACTAACCCTAACCCTAACCCTAACCCGAATTCTATCCCTGACCCTCACCCGGAACCTTACCCTCACCCGTGCCCTAATCTTAACCAGGACACCAACACTAACTTGTGCCCTCACACGTACGCTAACCCTTAATCGTTGTCGTACCCTAAACTGTACCCTAATCCCTCCCCATTCCCTAACCCTAACCCTAACCCGAATCCTAACCCTGACCCTCACCTGGAGCATTACCCTCACCCGTGCCCTAATCTTAACCAGGACACTAACACTAACCCTTGCCCTCACACGAACGCTGACCCTTAAGCACTGTCGTACCCTAAGCTGTACCCTAATCCCTCTGCATTCCTTAACACTAACCCTAACCCGAATCCTAACCCTGACCCTCACCCGAAGCCTTACCCTCACCCGTGCCCTAATCTTAACCAGGACACCAACACTAACTCGTGCCCTCACACGTACGCTAAACCTTAAGCGTTGTCGTACCCTAAATTGTACCCTAATCCCTCCCCATTCCTTAACCCTAACCCTAACCTGAAACCTAACCATGACACTCACCCGAAACTATACCCTCACACGTGTCCTAATTTTAACCACTACATCAACACTAACCCATGCCCTCTAACGTACACCAACCCTAAGCCATTGCCGTACCCTAACCTGTACCCTAATCAATCCCCATTCCCTAACCCTAACCCTAACCCTAACCCTTAACGTGACCCTCTTCCGAGGCCTTACCCTCACCTGTGCCCTTATCGTAAGCAGTACACTAACACTAACTAGTGACCTCACACATACGCTAAACCTTAAGCGTTGTGGTACCCTAAACTGTGCCCTAATATCTCCCTATTCCCTAACCCTAACCCTAACCCGAATTCTATCCCTGACCCTCACCCGAAACCTTACCCTCACCCGTGCCCTAATCTTAACCAGGACACCAACACTAACTTGTGCCCTCACACGTACGCTAACCCTTAATCGTTGTCGTACCCTAAACTGTACCCTAATCCCTCCCCATTCCCTAACCCTAACCCTAACCCGAATCCTAAACCTGACCCTCACCTGAAGCCTTAGCCTCACCCGTGCCCTAATCTTAACCAGGACACTAACACTAACCCTTGCCCTCACACGAACGCTAACCCTTAAGCACTGTCGTACCCTAAGCTGTACCCTAATCCCTCTGCATTCCTTAACCCTAACCCTAACCCAAATCCTAACCCTGACCCTAACCCGAAGCCTTACCCTCTTCCGTGCCCTAATCTTAACCAGGACACCAACACTAACTCGTGCCCTCACACGTACGCTAAACCTTAAGCATTGACGTACCCTAAATTGTACCATAATCCCTCCCCATTCCTTAACCCTAACCATAACCCCATCCCTAAACCTGACCCACTTCCGATGCCCTACCCTAACCAATGCCCTAATCTTAACCAGTACACAAACACTAACTCATGCCCTCAAACGTACGCTAACACTTAAGCATTGTCGTACCCTTTCCTGTACCCTAATCCCTCCTCATTCCCAACCCTAACCCTAACCCTAATCCTAACCCTCACCCTCACCCGAAGCCTTACCCTCACCCGTGCCCTAATCTTAACCAGGACACCAAGACTAACTCGTGCCCTCACACGTACGCTAACACTAAACCGCAGCGGTGCCCTAACCTGTACCCTAATCAATCCCCATTCCCTAACCCTAACCCTAACCCTAACCCTTAACGTGACCCTCTTCCGAGGCCTTACCCTCACCCGTGACCTAATCGTAAGCAGTACACTAACACTAACTAGTGACCTCACACGTACGCTAAACCTTAAGCGTTGTGGTACCCTAAACTGTGCCCTAACATCTCCCCATTCCCTAACCCTAACCCTAACCCGAATTTTATCCCTGACACTCACCCGAAACCTTACCCTCACCCGTGCCCTAATCTTAACCAGGACACCAACACTAACTTGTGCCCTCACACGTACGCTAACCCTTAATCGTTGTCGTACCCTAAACTGTACCCTAATCCCTCCCCATTCCTTAACCCTAACCCTAACCCCATCCCTAAACCTGACCCACTTCCGATGCCCTACCCTAACCAATGCCCTAAACTTAACCAGTACACAAACACTAACTCATGCCCTCAAACGTACGCTAACCCTTAAGCATTGTCGTACCCTACCCTGTACCCTAATCCCTCCCCATTCCCTAACCCTAACCCTAAGCGAAACCCTGAACGTGACCCTTTTCCGAGGCCTTACCCTCATCGGTGCCGTTGTCTTAACCAGTACACCAACACTAACTCGTGCCCTCACACTTACACTAACTCTTAAGCATTGTCGTACCCTAACCTGTACCCTAATCCCTCTCCTTTCCCTAACCCTAACCCTAACCCGAATCCTAACCCTGACCCTCACCCGAAGCCTTACCCTCACCCGTGCCCTAATCTTAACCAGGACACCAAGACTAACTCGTGCCCTCAAACGTACGCTAACACTAAACCGCAGCGGTACCCTAACCTGTACCCTAATCCCTCTCCATTCCCTAACCCTAACCCTAACCTGAAACCTAACCATGACACTCACCCGAAACTTTACCCTCACCCGTGTCCTAATTTTAACCAGTACAACAACACTAACCCATGGCCTCTAACATACGCCGAACCTAAGCCATTGCCGTACCCTAACCTGTACCCTAATCAATCCCCATTCCCTAACCCTAACCCTAACCCTAACCCTTAACGTGACCCTCTTCCGAGGCCTTACCCTCACCCGTGCCCTAATCGTAAGCAGTACACTAACACTAACTAGTGACCTCACACGTACGCTAAACCTTAAGCGTTGTGGTACCCTAAACTGTGCCCTAATATCTCCCCATTCACTAACCCTAACCCTAACCCTAACCCGAATTCTATCCCTGACCCTCACCCGGAACCTTACCCTCACCCGTGCCCTAATCTTAACCAGGACACCAACACTAACTTGTGCCCTCACACGTACGCTAACCCTTAATCGTTGTCGTACCCTAAACTGTACCCTAATCCCTCCCCATTCCCTAACCCTAACCCTAACCCGAATCCTAACCCTGACCCTCACCTGGAGCATTACCCTCACCCGTGCCCTAATCTTAACCAGGACACTAACACTAACCCTTGCCCTCACACGAACGCTGACCCTTAAGCACTGTCGTACCCTAAGCTGTACCCTAATCCCTCTGCATTCCTTAACACTAACCCTAACCCGAATCCTAACCCTGACCCTCACCCGAAGCCTTACCCTCACCCGTGCCCTAATCTTAACCAGGACACCAACACTAACTCGTGCCCTCACACGTACGCTAAACCTTAAGCGTTGTCGTACCCTAAATTGTACCCTAATCCCTCCCCATTCCTTAACCCTAACCCTAACCTGAAACCTAACCATGACACTCACCCGAAACTATACCCTCACACGTGTCCTAATTTTAACCACTACATCAACACTAACCCATGCCCTCTAACGTACACCAACCCTAAGCCATTGCCGTACCCTAACCTGTACCCTAATCAATCCCCATTCCCTAACCCTAACCCTAACCCTAACCCTTAACGTGACCCTCTTCCGAGGCCTTACCCTCACCTGTGCCCTTATCGTAAGCAGTACACTAACACTAACTAGTGACCTCACACATACGCTAAACCTTAAGCGTTGTGGTACCCTAAACTGTGCCCTAATATCTCCCTATTCCCTAACCCTAACCCTAACCCGAATTCTATCCCTGACCCTCACCCGAAACCTTACCCTCACCCGTGCCCTAATCTTAACCAGGACACCAACACTAACTTGTGCCCTCACACGTACGCTAACCCTTAATCGTTGTCGTACCCTAAACTGTACCCTAATCCCTCCCCATTCCCTAACCCTAACCCTAACCCGAATCCTAAACCTGACCCTCACCTGAAGCCTTAGCCTCACCCGTGCCCTAATCTTAACCAGGACACTAACACTAACCCTTGCCCTCACACGAACGCTAACCCTTAAGCACTGTCGTACCCTAAGCTGTACCCTAATCCCTCTGCATTCCTTAACCCTAACCCTAACCCAAATCCTAACCCTGACCCTAACCCGAAGCCTTACCCTCTTCCGTGCCCTAATCTTAACCAGGACACCAACACTAACTCGTGCCCTCACACGTACGCTAAACCTTAAGCATTGACGTACCCTAAATTGTACCATAATCCCTCCCCATTCCTTAACCCTAACCATAACCCCATCCCTAAACCTGACCCACTTCCGATGCCCTACCCTAACCAATGCCCTAATCTTAACCAGTACACAAACACTAACTCATGCCCTCAAACGTACGCTAACACTTAAGCATTGTCGTACCCTTTCCTGTACCCTAATCCCTCCTCATTCCCAACCCTAACCCTAACCCTAATCCTAACCCTCACCCTCACCCGAAGCCTTACCCTCACCCGTGCCCTAATCTTAACCAGGACACCAAGACTAACTCGTGCCCTCACACGTACGCTAACACTAAACCGCAGCGGTGCCCTAACCTGTACCCTAATCAATCCCCATTCCCTAACCCTAACCCTAACCCTAACCCTTAACGTGACCCTCTTCCGAGGCCTTACCCTCACCCGTGACCTAATCGTAAGCAGTACACTAACACTAACTAGTGACCTCACACGTACGCTAAACCTTAAGCGTTGTGGTACCCTAAACTGTGCCCTAACATCTCCCCATTCCCTAACCCTAACCCTAACCCGAATTTTATCCCTGACACTCACCCGAAACCTTACCCTCACCCGTGCCCTAATCTTAACCAGGACACCAACACTAACTTGTGCCCTCACACGTACGCTAACCCTTAATCGTTGTCGTACCCTAAACTGTACCCTAATCCCTCCCCATTCCTTAACCCTAACCCTAACCCCATCCCTAAACCTGACCCACTTCCGATGCCCTACCCTAACCAATGCCCTAAACTTAACCAGTACACAAACACTAACTCATGCCCTCAAACGTACGCTAACCCTTAAGCATTGTCGTACCCTACCCTGTACCCTAATCCCTCCCCATTCCCTAACCCTAACCCTAAGCGAAACCCTGAACGTGACCCTTTTCCGAGGCCTTACCCTCATCGGTGCCGTTGTCTTAACCAGTACACCAACACTAACTCGTGCCCTCACACTTACACTAACTCTTAAGCATTGTCGTACCCTAACCTGTACCCTAATCCCTCTCCTTTCCCTAACCCTAACCCTAACCCGAATCCTAACCCTGACCCTCACCCGAAGCCTTACCCTCACCCGTGCCCTAATCTTAACCAGGACACCAAGACTAACTCGTGCCGTCAAACGTACGCTAACACTAAACCGCAGCGGTACCCTAACCTGTACCCTAATCCCTCTCCATTCCCTAACCCTAACCCTAACCTGAAACCTAACCATGACACTCACCCGAAACTTTACCCTCACCCGTGTCCTAATTTTAACCAGTACAACAACACTAACCCATGGCCTCTAACATACGCCAAACCTAAGCCATTGCCGTACCCTAACCTGTACCCTAATCAATCCCCATTCCCTAACCCTAACCCTAACCCTAACCCTTAACGTGACCCTCTTCCGAGGCCTTACCTTCACCCGTGCCCTAATCGTAAGCAGTACACTAACACTAACTAGTGACCTCACACGTACGCTAAACCTTAAGCGTTGTGGTACCCTAAACTGTGCCCTAATATCTCCCCATTCACTAACCCTAACCCTAACCCTAACCCGAATTCTATCCCTGACCCTCACCCGGAACCTTACCCTCACCCGTGCCCTAATCTTAACCAGGACACCAACACTAACTTGTGCCCTCACACGTACGCTAACCCTTAATCGTTGTCGTACCCTAAACTGTACCCTAATCCCTCCCCATTCCCTAACCCTAACCCTAACCCGAATCCTAACCCTGACCCTCACCTGGAGCATTACCCTCACCCGTGCCCTAATCTTAACCAGGACACTAACACTAACCCTTGCCCTCACACGAACGCTGACCCTTAAGCACTGTCGTACCCTAAGCTGTACCCTAATCCCTCTGCATTCCTTAACACTAACCCTAACCCGAATCCTAACCCTGACCCTCACCCGAAGCCTTACCCTCACCCGTGCCCTAATCTTAACCAGGACACCAACACTAACTCGTGCCCTCACACGTACGCTAAACCTTAAGCGTTGTCGTACCCTAAATTGTACCCTAATCCCTCCCCATTCCTTAACCCTAACCCTAACCTGAAACCTAACCATGACACTCACCCGAAACTATACCCTCACACGTGTCCTAATTTTAACCACTACATCAACACTAACCCATGCCCTCTAACGTACACCAACCCTAAGCCATTGCCGTACCCTAACCTGTACCCTAATCAATCCCCATTCCCTAACCCTAACCCTAACCCTAACCCTTAACGTGACCCTCTTCCGAGGCCTTACCCTCACCTGTGCCCTTATCGTAAGCAGTACACTAACACTAACTAGTGACCTCACACATACGCTAAACCTTAAGCGTTGTGGTACCCTAAACTGTGCCCTAATATCTCCCTATTCCCTAACCCTAACCCTAACCCGAATTCTATCCCTGACCCTCACCCGAAACCTTACCCTCACCCGTGCCCTAATCTTAACCAGGACACCAACACTAACTTGTGCCCTCACACGTACGCTAACCCTTAATCGTTGTCGTACCCTAAACTGTACCCTAATCCCTCCCCATTCCCTAACCCTAACCCTAACCCGAATCCTAAACCTGACCCTCACCTGAAGCCTTAGCCTCACCCGTGCCCTAATCTTAACCAGGACACTAACACTAACCCTTGCCCTCACACGAACGCTAACCCTTAAGCACTGTCGTACCCTAAGCTGTACCCTAATCCCTCTGCATTCCTTAACCCTAACCCTAACCCAAATCCTAACCCTGACCCTAACCCGAAGCCTTACCCTCTTCCGTGCCCTAATCTTAACCAGGACACCAACACTAACTCGTGCCCTCACACGTACGCTAAACCTTAAGCATTGACGTACCCTAAATTGTACCATAATCCCTCCCCATTCCTTAACCCTAACCATAACCCCATCCCTAAACCTGACCCACTTCCGATGCCCTACCCTAACCAATGCCCTAATCTTAACCAGTACACAAACACTAACTCATGCCCTCAAACGTACGCTAACACTTAAGCATTGTCGTACCCTTTCCTGTACCCTAATCCCTCCTCATTCCCAACCCTAACCCTAACCCTAATCCTAACCCTCACCCTCACCCGAAGCCTTACCCTCACCCGTGCCCTAATCTTAACCAGGACACCAAGACTAACTCGTGCCCTCACACGTACGCTAACACTAAACCGCAGCGGTGCCCTAACCTGTACCCTAATCAATCCCCATTCCCTAACCCTAACCCTAACCCTAACCCTTAACGTGACCCTCTTCCGAGGCCTTACCCTCACCCGTGACCTAATCGTAAGCAGTACACTAACACTAACTAGTGACCTCACACGTACGCTAAACCTTAAGCGTTGTGGTACCCTAAACTGTGCCCTAACATCTCCCCATTCCCTAACCCTAACCCTAACCCGAATTTTATCCCTGACACTCACCCGAAACCTTACCCTCACCCGTGCCCTAATCTTAACCAGGACACCAACACTAACTTGTGCCCTCACACGTACGCTAACCCTTAATCGTTGTCGTACCCTAAACTGTACCCTAATCCCTCCCCATTCCTTAACCCTAACCCTAACCCCATCCCTAAACCTGACCCACTTCCGATGCCCTACCCTAACCAATGCCCTAAACTTAACCAGTACACAAACACTAACTCATGCCCTCAAACGTACGCTAACCCTTAAGCATTGTCGTACCCTACCCTGTACCCTAATCCCTCCCCATTCCCTAACCCTAACCCTAAGCGAAACCCTGAACGTGACCCTTTTCCGAGGCCTTACCCTCATCGGTGCCGTTGTCTTAACCAGTACACCAACACTAACTCGTGCCCTCACACTTACACTAACTCTTAAGCATTGTCGTACCCTAACCTGTACCCTAATCCCTCTCCTTTCCCTAACCCTAACCCTAACCCGAATCCTAACCCTGACCCTCACCCGAAGCCTTACCCTCACCCGTGCCCTAATCTTAACCAGGACACCAAGACTAACTCGTGCCCTCAAACGTACGCTAACACTAAACCGCAGCGGTACCCTAACCTGTACCCTAATCCCTCTCCATTCCCTAACCCTAACCCTAACCTGAAACCTAACCATGACACTCACCCGAAACTTTACCCTCACCCGTGTCCTAATTTTAACCAGTACAACAACACTAACCCATGGCCTCTAACATACGCCGAACCTAAGCCATTGCCGTACCCTAACCTGTACCCTAATCAATCCCCATTCCCTAACCCTAACCCTAACCCTAACCCTTAACGTGACCCTCTTCCGAGGCCTTACCCTCACCCGTGCCCTAATCGTAAGCAGTACACTAACACTAACTAGTGACCTCACACGTACGCTAAACCTTAAGCGTTGTGGTACCCTAAACTGTGCCCTAATATCTCCCCATTCACTAACCCTAACCCTAACCCTAACCCGAATTCTATCCCTGACCCTCACCCGGAACCTTACCCTCACCCGTGCCCTAATCTTAACCAGGACACCAACACTAACTTGTGCCCTCACACGTACGCTAACCCTTAATCGTTGTCGTACCCTAAACTGTACCCTAATCCCTCCCCATTCCCTAACCCTAACCCTAACCCGAATCCTAACCCTGACCCTCACCTGGAGCATTACCCTCACCCGTGCCCTAATCTTAACCAGGACACTAACACTAACCCTTGCCCTCACACGAACGCTGACCCTTAAGCACTGTCGTACCCTAAGCTGTACCCTAATCCCTCTGCATTCCTTAACACTAACCCTAACCCGAATCCTAACCCTGACCCTCACCCGAAGCCTTACCCTCACCCGTGCCCTAATCTTAACCAGGACACCAACACTAACTCGTGCCCTCACACGTACGCTAAACCTTAAGCGTTGTCGTACCCTAAATTGTACCCTAATCCCTCCCCATTCCTTAACCCTAACCCTAACCTGAAACCTAACCATGACACTCACCCGAAACTATACCCTCACACGTGTCCTAATTTTAACCACTACATCAACACTAACCCATGCCCTCTAACGTACACCAACCCTAAGCCATTGCCGTACCCTAACCTGTACCCTAATCAATCCCCATTCCCTAACCCTAACCCTAACCCTAACCCTTAACGTGACCCTCTTCCGAGGCCTTACCCTCACCTGTGCCCTTATCGTAAGCAGTACACTAACACTAACTAGTGACCTCACACATACGCTAAACCTTAAGCGTTGTGGTACCCTAAACTGTGCCCTAATATCTCCCTATTCCCTAACCCTAACCCTAACCCGAATTCTATCCCTGACCCTCACCCGAAACCTTACCCTCACCCGTGCCCTAATCTTAACCAGGACACCAACACTAACTTGTGCCCTCACACGTACGCTAACCCTTAATCGTTGTCGTACCCTAAACTGTACCCTAATCCCTCCCCATTCCCTAACCCTAACCCTAACCCGAATCCTAAACCTGACCCTCACCTGAAGCCTTAGCCTCACCCGTGCCCTAATCTTAACCAGGACACTAACACTAACCCTTGCCCTCACACGAACGCTAACCCTTAAGCACTGTCGTACCCTAAGCTGTACCCTAATCCCTCTGCATTCCTTAACCCTAACCCTAACCCAAATCCTAACCCTGACCCTAACCCGAAGCCTTACCCTCTTCCGTGCCCTAATCTTAACCAGGACACCAACACTAACTCGTGCCCTCACACGTACGCTAAACCTTAAGCATTGACGTACCCTAAATTGTACCATAATCCCTCCCCATTCCTTAACCCTAACCATAACCCCATCCCTAAACCTGACCCACTTCCGATGCCCTACCCTAACCAATGCCCTAATCTTAACCAGTACACAAACACTAACTCATGCCCTCAAACGTACGCTAACACTTAAGCATTGTCGTACCCTTTCCTGTACCCTAATCCCTCCTCATTCCCAACCCTAACCCTAACCCTAATCCTAACCCTCACCCTCACCCGAAGCCTTACCCTCACCCGTGCCCTAATCTTAACCAGGACACCAAGACTAACTCGTGCCCTCACACGTACGCTAACACTAAACCGCAGCGGTGCCCTAACCTGTACCCTAATCAATCCCCATTCCCTAACCCTAACCCTAACCCTAACCCTTAACGTGACCCTCTTCCGAGGCCTTACCCTCACCCGTGACCTAATCGTAAGCAGTACACTAACACTAACTAGTGACCTCACACGTACGCTAAACCTTAAGCGTTGTGGTACCCTAAACTGTGCCCTAACATCTCCCCATTCCCTAACCCTAACCCTAACCCGAATTTTATCCCTGACACTCACCCGAAACCTTACCCTCACCCGTGCCCTAATCTTAACCAGGACACCAACACTAACTTGTGCCCTCACACGTACGCTAACCCTTAATCGTTGTCGTACCCTAAACTGTACCCTAATCCCTCCCCATTCCTTAACCCTAACCCTAACCCCATCCCTAAACCTGACCCACTTCCGATGCCCTACCCTAACCAATGCCCTAAACTTAACCAGTACACAAACACTAACTCATGCCCTCAAACGTACGCTAACCCTTAAGCATTGTCGTACCCTACCCTGTACCCTAATCCCTCCCCATTCCCTAACCCTAACCCTAAGCGAAACCCTGAACGTGACCCTTTTCCGAGGCCTTACCCTCATCGGTGCCGTTGTCTTAACCAGTACACCAACACTAACTCGTGCCCTCACACTTACACTAACTCTTAAGCATTGTCGTACCCTAACCTGTACCCTAATCCCTCTCCTTTCCCTAACCCTAACCCTAACCCGAATCCTAACCCTGACCCTCACCCGAAGCCTTACCCTCACCCGTGCCCTAATCTTAACCAGGACACCAAGACTAACTCGTGCCGTCAAACGTACGCTAACACTAAACCGCAGCGGTACCCTAACCTGTACCCTAATCCCTCTCCATTCCCTAACCCTAACCCTAACCTGAAACCTAACCATGACACTCACCCGAAACTTTACCCTCACCCGTGTCCTAATTTTAACCAGTACAACAACACTAACCCATGGCCTCTAACATACGCCAAACCTAAGCCATTGCCGTACCCTAACCTGTACCCTAATCAATCCCCATTCCCTAACCCTAACCCTAACCCTAACCCTTAACGTGACCCTCTTCCGAGGCCTTACCTTCACCCGTGCCCTAATCGTAAGCAGTACACTAACACTAACTAGTGACCTCACACGTACGCTAAACCTTAAGCGTTGTGGTACCCTAAACTGTGCCCTAATATCTCCCCATTCACTAACCCTAACCCTAAACCTAACCCGAATTCTATCCCTGACCCTCACCCGGAACCTTACCCTCACCCGTGCCCTAATCTTAACCAGGACACCAACACTAACTTGTGCCCTCACACGTACGCTAACCCTTAATCGTTGTCGTACCCTAAACTGTACCCTAATCCCTCCCCATTCCCTAACCCTAACCCTAACCCGAATCCTAACCCTGACCCTCACCTGAAGCATTACCCTCACCCGTGCCCTAATCTTAACCAGGACACTAACACTAACCCTTGCCCTCACACGAACGCTAACCCTTAAGCACTGTCGTACCCTAAGCTGTACCCTAATCCCTCTCCATTCCCTAACCCTAACCCTAACCCGAATCCTAACCCTGACCCTCACCCGAAGCCTTACCCTCACCCGTGCCCTAATCTTAACCAGGATACCAACACTAACTCATGCCCTCACACGTACGCTAAACCTTAAGCGTTGTCGTACCCTAACCTGTACCCTAATCCCTCTCCATTCACTAACCCTAACCCTAACCCGAATTCTATCCCTGACCCTCACCCGGAACCTTACCCTCACCCGTGCCCTAATCTTAACTAGGACACCAACACTAACTTGTGCCCTCACACGTACACTAACCCTTAATCGTTGTCGTACCCTAAACTGTACCCTAATCCCTCCCCATTCCCTAACCCTAACCCTAACCCGAATCCTAACCCTGACCCTCACCTGGAGCATTACCCTCACCCGTGCCCTAATCTTAACCAGGACACTAACAATAACCCTTGCCCTCACACGAACGCTGACCCTTAAGCACTGTCGTACCCTAAGCTGTACCCTAATCCCTCTGCATTCCTTAACACTAACCCTAACCCGAATCCTAACCCTGACCCTCACCCGAAGCCTTACCCTCACCCGTGCCCTAATCTTAACCAGGACACCAACACTAACTCGTGCCCTCACACGTACGCTAAACCTTAAGCGTTGTCGTACCCTAAATTGTACCCTAAACCCTCCCCATTCCTTAACCCTAACCCTAACCCCATCCCTAAACCTGACCCACTTCCGATGCACTACCCTAACCAATGCCCTAATCTTAACCAGTACACAAACACTAACTCATGCCCTCAAACGTACGCTAACCCTTAAGCATTGTCGTACCCTACCCTGTACCCTAATCCCTCCCCATTCCCTAACCCTAACCCTAAGCGAAACCCTGAACGTGACCCTTTTCCGAGGCCTTACCCTCATCGGTGCCGTTGTCTTAACCAGTACACCAACACTAACTCGTGACCTCACACTTACGCTAACCCTTAAGCATTGTCGTACCCTAACCTGTACCCTAATCCCTCTCCATTCCCTAACCCTAACCCTAACCCGAATCCTAACCCTGACCCTCACCCGAAGACTTACCCTCACCCGTGCCCTAATCTTAACCAGGACACCAAGACTAACTCGTGCCCTCAAACGTACGCTAACACTAAACCGCAGCGGTACCCTAACATGTACCCTAATCCCTCTCCATTCCCTAACCCTAACCCTAACCTGAAACCTAACCATGACACTCACCGGAAACTTTACGCTCACCCGTGTCCTAATTTTAACCAGTACATCAACACTAACCCATGCCCTCTAACGTACGCCAACTCTAAGCCATTGCCGTACCCTAACCTGTACCCTAATCAATCCCCATTCCCTAACCCTAATCCTAACCCTAGCCCTTAACGTGACCCTCTTCCGAGGCCTTACCCTCACCCGTGCCCTAATCGTAAGCAGTACACTAACACTAACTAGTGACCTCTCACGTACGCTAACCCTTAATCGTTGTCGTACCCTAAACTGTACCCTAATCCCTCCCCATTCGTAACCCTAACCCTAACCCGAATCCTAACCCTGACCCTCACCTGAAGCATTACCCTCACCCGTGCCCTAATCTTAACCAGGACACTAACACTAACCCTTGCCCTCACACGAACGCTAACCCTTAAGCACTGTCGTACCCTAAGCTGTACCCTAATCGCTCTGCATCCCTTAACCCTAACCCTAACCCGAATCCTAACCCTGACCCTCACCCGAAGCCTTACCCTCACCCGTGCCCTAATCTTAACCAGGACACCAACACTAACTCGTGCCCTCACACGTACGCTAAACCTTAAGCGTTGTCGTACCCTAAATTGTACCCTAATCCCTCCCCATTCCTTAACCCTAACCCTAACCCCATCCCTAAACCTGACCCACTTCCGATGCCCTACCCTAACCAATGCCCTAATCTTAACCAGTACACAAACACTAACTCATGCCCTCAAGCGTACGCTAACCCTTAAGCACTGTCGTACCCTATCCTGTACCCTAATCACTCCCCATTCCCTAACACTAACCCTAAGCGAAACCCTGAACGTGACCCTTTTCCGAGGCCTTACCCTCATCGGTGCCGTTGTCTTAACCAGTACACCAACACTAACTCGTGCCCTCACACTTACGCTAACCCTTAGGCATTGTCGTACCCTAACCTGTACCCTAATCCCTCTCCATTCCCTAACCCTAACCCTAACCCGAATCCTAACCCTGACCCTCACCCGAAGCCTTACCCTCACCCGTGCCCCAAACTTAACCAGGACACCAAGACTAACTCGTGCCCTCAAACGTACGCTAACACTAAACCGCAGCGGTACCCTAACCTGTACCCTAATCCCTCTCCATTCCCTAACCCTAACCCTAAACTGAAACCTAACCATGACACTCACCCGAAACTTTACCCTCACCCGTGTCCTAATTTTAACCAGTACATCAACACTAACCCATGCCCTCTAACGTACGCCAACCCTAAGCCATTGCCGTACCCTAACCTGTACCCTAATCAATCCCCATTCCCTAACCTTAACCCTAACCCTAACCCTTAACGTGACCCTCTTTCGAGGCCTTACCCTCACCCGTGCCCTAATCGTAAGCAGTACACTAACACTAACTAGTGACCTCACACATACGCTAAACCTTAAGCGTTGTGGTACCCTAAACTGTGCCCTAATATCTCCCCATTCCCTAACCCTAACCCTAACCCGAATTCTATCCCTGACCCTCACCCGAAACCTTACCCTCACCCGTGCCCTAATCTTAACCAGGACACCAACACTAACTTGTGCCCTCACACGTACGCTAACCCTTAATCGTTGTCGTACCCTAAACTGTACCCTAATCCCTCCCCGTTCCCTAACCCTAACCCTAACCTGAATCCTAACCCTGACCCTCACCCGAAGCCTTACCCTCACCCGTGCCCTAATCTTAACCAGGACACCAAGACTAACTCGTGCCCTCACACGTACGCTAACACTAAACCGCAGCGGTACCCTAACCTGTACCCTAATCCCTCTCCATTCCCTAACCCTAACCCTAACCTGAAACCTAACCGTGACACTCACCCGAAACTTTACCCTCACCCGTGTCCTAATTTTAACCAGTACATCAACACTAACCCATGCCCTCTAACGTACGCCAACCCTAAGCCTTTGCCGTACCCTAACCTGTACCCTAATCAATCCCCATTCCCTAACCCTAACCCTAACCCTAACCCTTAACGTGACCCTCTTCCGAGGCCTTACCCTCACCCGTGCCCTAATCGTAAGCAGTACACTAACACTAACTAGTGACCTCACACGTACTCTAAACCTTAAGCGTTGTGGTACCCTAAACTGTGCCCTAATATCTCCCCATTCCCTAACCCTAACCCTAACCCGAATTCTATCCCTGACCCTCACCCGAAACCTTACCCTCACCCGTGCCCTAATCTTACCCAGGACACCAACACTAACTTGTGCCCTCACACGTACGCTAACCCTTAATCGTTGTCGTACCCTAAACTGTACCCTAAACCCTCCGCATTCCCTAACCCTAACCCTAACCCGAATCCTAAACCTGACCCTAACCTGAAGCCTTAGCCTCACCCGTGCCCTAATCTTAACCAGGACACTAACACTAACCCTTGCCCTCACATGAACGCTAACCCTTTAGCACTGTCGTACCCTAAGCTGTACCCTAATCCCTCTGCATTCCTTAACCCTAACCCTAACCCAAATCCTAACCCTGACCCTAACCCGAAGCCTTACCCTCACCCGTGCCCTAATCTTAACCAGGACACCAACACTAACTCGTGCCCTCACACGTACGCTAAACCTTAAGCGTTGTCGTACCCTAAATTGTACCCTAATCCCTCCCCATTCCTTAACCCTAACTCTAACACCATCTCTAAACCTGACCCACTTCCGATGCCCTACCCTAACCAATGCCCTAATCTTAACCAGTACACAAACACTAACTCATGCCCTCAAACGTACGCTAACCCTTAAGCATTGTCGTACCCTATCCTGTACCCTAATCCCTCCTCATTCCCAACCCTAACCCTAAGCGAAACCCTGAACGTGACCCTTTTCCGAGGCCTTACCCTCATCGGAGCCGTTGTCTTAACCAGTACACCAACACTAACTCGTGCCCTCACACTTACGCTAACCCTTAAGCATTGTCGTACCCTAACCTGTACCCTAATCCCTCTCCATTCCCTAACCCTAACCCTAACCCGAATCCTAACCCTCACCCTCACCCGAAGCCTTACCCTCACCCGTGCCCTAATCTTAACCAGGACACCAAGACTAACTCGTGCCCTCACACGTACGCTAACACTAAACCGCAGCGGTACCCTAACCTGTACCCTAATCCCTCTCCATTCCCTAACCCTAACCCTAACCTGAAACCTAACCATGACACTCATCCGAAACTTTACCCTCACCCGTGTCCTAATTTTAACCAGTACATCAACACTAACCCATGCCCTCTAACGTACGCCAACCCTAAGCCATTGCCGTACCCTAACCTGTACCCTAATCAATCCCCATTCCCTAACCCTAACCCTAACCCTAACCCTTAACGTGACCCTCTTCCGAGGCCTTACCCTCACCCGTGCCCTAATCGTAAGCAGTACACTAACACTAACTAGTGACCTCACACGTACTCTAAACCTTAAGCGTTGTGGTACCCTAAACTGTGCCCTAATATCTCCCCATTGCCTAACCCTAACCCTAACCCGAATTCTATCCCTGACCCTCACCCGAAACCTTACCCTCACCCGTGCCCTAATCTTAACCAGGACACCAACACTAACTTGTGCCCTCACACGTAAGCTAACCCTTAATCGTTGTCGTACCCTAAACTGTAGCCTAATCCCTCCCCATTCCCTAACCCTAACCCTAACCCGAATCCTAACCCTGACCCTCACCTGAAGCCTTACCCTCACCCGTGCCCTAATCTTAACCAGGACACTAACACTAACCCTTGCCCTCACACGAACGCTAACCCTTAAGCACTGTGGTACCCTAAGCTGTACCCTAATCCCTCTGCATTCCTTAACCCTAACCCTAACCCGAATCCTAAACCTGACACTCACCCGAAGCCTTACCCTCACCCGTGCCCTAATCTTAACCAGGACACCAACACTAACTCGTGCCCTCACACGTACGCTAAACCTTAAGCGTTGTCGTACCCTAAATTGTACCCTAATCCCTCCCCATTCCTTAACCCTAACCCTAACCCCATCCCTAAACCTGACCCACTTCCGATGCCCTACCCTAACCAATGCCCTAATCTTAACCAGTACACAAACACTAACTCATGCCCTCAAACGTACGCTAACCCTTAAGCATTGTCGTACCCTATCCTGTACCCTAATCCCTCACCATTCCCTACACTAACCCTAAACGAAACCCTGAACGTGACCCTTTTCCGAGGCCTTACCCTCATCGGTGCCGTTGTCTTAACCAGTACACCAACACTAACTCGTGCCCTCACACTTACGCTAACCCTTAGGCATTGTCGTACCCTAACCTGTACCCTAATCCCTCTCCATTCCCTAACCCTAACCTTAACCCGATTCCTAACCCTGACCCTCACCCGAAGCCTTACCCTCACCCGTGCCCTAATCTTAACCAGGACACCAAGACTAACTCGTGCCCTCAAACGTACGCTAACACTAAACCGCAGCGGTACCCTAACCTGTACCCTAATCCCTCTCCATTCCCTAACCCTAACCCTAAACTGAAACCTAACCATGACACTCACCCGAAACTTTGCCCTCACCCGTGTCCTTATTTTAACCAGTACATCAACACTAACCCATGCCCTCTAACGTACGCCAACCCTAAGCCATTGCCGTACCCTAACCTGTACCCTAATCAATCCCCATTCCCTAACATTAACCCTAACCCTAACCCTTAACGTGACCCTCTTCCGAGGCCTTACCCTCACCCGTGCCCTAATCTTAAGCAGTACACTAACACTAACTAGTGACCTCACACATACGCTAAACCTTAAGCGTTGTGGTACCCTAAACTGTGCCCTAATATCTCCCCATTCCCTAACCCTAACCCTAACCCGAATTCTATCCCTGACACTCACCCGAAACCTTACCCTCACCCGTGCCCTAATCTTAACCAGGACACCAACACTAACTTGTGCCCTCACACGTACGCTAACCCTTAATCGTTGTCGTACCCTAAACTGTACCCTAATCCCTCCCCATTCCCTAACCCTAACCCTAACCCGAATCCTAACCCTGACCCTCACACGAAGCCTTACCCTCACCCGTGCCCTAATCTTAACCAGGACACCAAGACTAACTCGTGCCCTCACACGTACGCTAACACTAAACCGCAGCGGTACCCTACCCTGTACCCTAATCCCTCTCCATTCCCTAACCCTAACCCTAACCTGAAACCTACCCATGACACTCACCCGAAACTTTACCCTCACCCGTGTCCTAATTTTAACGAGTACATCAACACTAACCCATGCCCTCTAACGTACGCCAACCCTAAGCCATTGCCGTACCCTAACCTGTACCCTAATCAATCCCCATTCCCTAACCCTAACCCTAACCCTAACCCTTAACGTGACCCTCTTCCGAGGCCTTACCCTCACCCGTGCCCTAATCCTAAGCAGTACACTAACACTAACTAGTGACTTCACACGTACGCTAAACCTTAAGCGTTGTGGTACCCTAAACTGTGCCCTAATATCTCCCCATTCCCTAACCCTAACCCTAACCCGAATTCTATCCCTGACCCTAACCAGAAGCCTTACCCTCACCCGTGCCCTAATCTTAACCAGGACACAAACACTTACTCGTGTCCTCACACGTACGCTAAACTTTAAGCGTTGTCGTACCCTAAATTGTACCCTAATCCCTCCCCATTCCTTAACCCTAACCCTAACCGCATCCCTAAACCTGACCTACTTCCGATGCCCTACCCTAACCAATGCCCTAATCTTAACCAGTACACAAACACTAACTCATGCCCTCAAACGTACGCTAACCCTTAAGCATTGTCGTACCCTATCCTGTACCCTAATCCCTCCTCATTCCCAACCCTAACCCTAAGCGAAACCCTGAACGTGACCCTTTTCCGAGGCCTTACCCTCATCGGTGCCGTTGTCTTAACCAGTACCCGAACACTAACTCGTGCCCTCACACTTACGCTAACCCTTAAGCATTGTCGTACCCTAACCTGTACCCTAATCCCTCTCCATTCCCTAACCCTAACCCTAACCCGAATCCTAACCCTGACCCTCACCCGAAGCCTTACCCTCACCCGTAACCTAATCTTAACCAGGACACCAAGACTAACTCGTGCCCTCACACGTACGCTAACACTAAACCGCAGCGGTACCCTAACCTGTACCCTAATCCCTCTCTATTCCCTAACCCTAGCCCTAACCTGAAACCTAACCATGACACTCACCCGAAACTTTACCCTCACCCGTGTCCTAATTTTAACCAGTACATCAACACTAACCCATGCCCTCTAACGTACGCCAATCCTAAGCCATTGCCGTGCCCTAACCTGTACCCTAATCAATCCCCATTCCCTAACCCTAACCCTAACCCTAACCCTTAACGTGACTCTCTTCCGAGGCCTTACCCTCACCCGTGCCCTAATCGTAAGCAGTACACTAACACTAACTAGTGACCTCACACGTACTCTAAACCTTAAGCGTTGTGGTACCCTAAACTGTGCCCTAATATCTCCCCATTCCCTAACCCTAACCCTAACCCGAATTCTATCGCTGACCCTCACCCGAAACCTTACCCTCACCCGTGCCCTAATCTTACCCAGGACACCAACACTAACTTGTGCCCTCACACGTACGCTAACCCTTAATCGTTGTCGTACCCTAAACTGTACACTAATCCCTCCCCATTCCCTAACCCTAACCCTAACCCGAATCCTAACCCTGACCCTCACCTGAAGCCTTAACCTCACCCGTGCCCTAATCTTAACCAGGACACTAACACTAACCCTTGCCCTCACACGAACGCTAACCCTTAAGCACTGTCGTACCCTAAGCTGTACCATAATCCCTCTGCATTCCTTAACCCTAACACTAACACGAATCCTAACCCTGACCCTCACCCGAAGCCTTACCCTCACCCGTGCCCTAATCTTTACAAGGACACCAACACTAACTCGTGCCCTCACACGTACGCTAAACCTTAAGCGTTGTCGTACCCTAAATTGTACCCTAATCCCTCCCCATTCCTTAACCCTAACCCAACCCCATCCCTAAACCTGACCCACTTCCGATGCCCTACCCTAACCAATGCCTTAATCTTAACCAGTACAGAAACACTAACTCATGCCCTCAAACGTACGCTAACCCTTAAGCATTGTCGTACCCTATCCTGTACCCTAATCCCTCCTCATTCCCTAAGCCTAACCCTAAGCGAAACCCTGAACGTGACCATTTTCCGAGGCCTTACCCTCATCGGTGCCATTGCCTTAACCAGTACACCAACACTAACTCGTGCCCTCACACTTACGCTAACCCTTAAGCATTGTCGTACCCTAACCTGTACCCTAATCCCTCTCCATTCCCTAACCCTAACCCTAACCCGAATCCTAACCCTGACCCTCACCCGAAGCCTTACCCTCACCCGTTTCCTAATTTTAACCAGTACATCAACACTAACCCATGCCCTCTAACGTACGCCAACCCTAAGCCATTGCCGTACCCTAACCTGTACCCTAATCAATCCCCATTCCCTAACCCTAACCCTAACCCTAACCCTTAACGTGACCCTCTTCCGAGGCCTTACCCTCACCCGTGCCCTAATCGTAAGCAGTACACTAACACTAACTAGTGACCTCACACGTACTCTAAACCTTAAGCGTTGTGGTACCCTAAACTGTGCCCTAATATCTCCCCATTGCCTAACCCTAACCCTAACCCGAATTCTATCCCTGACCCTCACCCGAAACCTTACCCTCACCCGTGCCCTAATCTTAACCAGGACACCAACACTAACTTGTGCCCTCACACGTAAGCTAACCCTTAATCGTTGTCGTACCCTAAACTGTAGCCTAATCCCTCCCCATTCCCTAAACCTAACCCTAACCCGAATCCTAACCCTGACCCTCACCTGAAGCCTTACCCTCACCCGTGCCCTAATCTTAACCAGGACACTAACACTAACCCTTGCCCTCACACGAACGCTAACCCTTAAGCACTGTGGTACCCTAAGCTGTACCCTAATCCCTCTGCATTCCTTAACCCTAACCCTAACCCGAATCCTAAACCTGACCCTCACCCGAAGCCTTACCCTCACCCGTGCCCTAATCTTAACCAGGACACCAACACTAACTCATGCCCTCACACGTACGCTAAACCTTAAGCGTTGTCGTACCCTAAATTGTACCCTAATCCCTCCCCATTCCTTAACCCTAACCCTAACCCCATCCCTAAACCTGACCCACTTCCGATGCCCTACCCTAACCAATGCCCTAATCTTAACCAGTACACAAACACTAACTCATGCCCTCAAACGTACGCTAACCCTTAAGCATTGTCGTACCCTATCCTGTACCCTAATCCCTCACCATTCCCTACACTAACCCTAAACGAAACCCTGAACGTGACCCTTTTCCGAGGCCTTACCCTCATCGGTGCCGTTGTCTTAACCAGTACACCAACACTAACTCGTACCCTCACACTTACGCTAACCCTTAGGCATTGTCGTACCCTAACCTGTACCCTAATCCCTCTCCATTCCCTAACCCTAACCTTAACCCGATTCCTAACCCTGACCCTCACCCGAAGCCTTACCCTCACCCGTGCCCTAATCTTAACCAGGACACCAAGACTAACTCGTGCCCTCAAACGTACGCTAACACTAAACCGCAGCGGTACCCTAACCTGTACCCTAATCCCTCTCCATTCCCTAACCCTAACCCTAAACTGAAACCTAACCATGACACTCACCCGAAACTTTGCCCTCACCCGTGTCCTTATTTTAACCAGTACATCAACACTAACCCATGCCCTCTAACGTACGCCAACCCTAAGCCATTGCGGTACCCTAACCTGTACCCTAATCAATCCCCATTCCCTAACCCTAACCCTAACCTTAACCATTAACGTGACCCTCTTCCGAGGCCTTACCCTCACCCGTGCCCTAGTCGTAAGCAGTACACTAACACTAACTAGTGACCTCACACGTACGCTAAACCTTAAGCGTTGTGGTACCCTAAACTGTGCCCTAATATCTCCCCATTCTCCAACCTTAACCCTAACCCGAATTCTATCCCTGACCCTCACCCGAAACCTTACCCTCACCCGTGCCCTAATCTTAACCAGGACACCAACACTAACTTGTGCCCTCACACGTACGCTAACCCTTAATCGTTGTCGTACCCTAAACTGTACCCTAATCCCTCCCCATTCCCTAACCCTAACCCTAACCCGAATCCTAACCCTGACCCTCACACGAAGCCTTACCCTCACCCGTGCCCTAATCTTAACCAGGACACCAAGACTAACTCGTGCCCTCACACGTACGCTAACACTAAACCGCAGCGGTACCCTAACCTGTACCCTAATCCCTCTCCATTCCCTAACCCTAACCCTAACCTGAAACCTACCCATGACACTCACCCGAAACTTTACCCTCACCCGTGTCCTAATTTTAACGAGTACATCAACACTAACCCATGCCCTCTAACGTACGCCAACCCTAAGCCATTGCCGTACCCTAACCTGTACCCTAATCAATCCCCATTCCCTAACCCTAACCCTAACCCTAACCCTTAACGTGACCCTCTTCCGAGGCCTTACCCTCACCCGTGCCCTAATCGTAAGCAGTACACTAACACTAACTAGTGACCTCACACGTACGCTATACCTTAAGCGTTGTGGTACCCTAAACTGTGCCCTAATATCTCCCCATTCCCTAACCCTAACCCTAACCCGAATTCTATCCCTGACCCTAACCAGAAGTCTTACCCTCACCCGTGCCCTAATCTTAACCAGGACACAAACACTTACTCGTGTCCTCACACGTACGCTAAACTTTAAGCGTTGTCGTACCCTAAATTGTACCCTAATCCCTCCCCATTCCTTAACCCTAACCCTAACCGCATCCCTAAACCTGACCTACTTCCGATGCCCTACCCTAACCAATGCCCTAATCTTAACCAGTACACAAACACTAACTCATGCCCTCAAACGTACGCTAACCCTTAAGCATTGTCGTACCCTATCCTGTACCCTAATCCCTCCTCATTCCCAACCCTAACCCTAAGCGAAACCCTGAACGTGACCCTTTTCCGAGGCTTTACCCTCATCGGTGCCGTTGTCTTAACCAGTACCCGAACACTAACTCGTGCCCTCACACTTACGCTAACCCTTAAGCATTGTCGTACCCTAACCTGTACCCTAATCCCTCTCCATTCCCTAACCCTAACCCTAACCCGAATCCTAACCCTGACCCTCACCCGAAGCCTTACCCTCACCCGTAACCTAATCTTAACCAGGACACCAAGACTAACTCGTGCCCTCACACGTACGCTAACACTAAACCGCAGCGGTACCCTAACCTGTACCCTAATCCCTCTCTATTCCCTAACCCTAGCCCTAACCTGAAACCTAACCATGACACTCACCCGAAACTTTACCCTCACCCGTGTCCTAATTTTAACCAGTACATCAACACTAACCCATGCCCTCTAACGTACGCCAATCCTAAGCCATTGCCGTACCCTAACCTGTACCCTAATCAATCCCCATTCCCTAACCCTAACCCTAACCCTAACCCTTAACGTGACTCTCTTCCGAGGCCTTACCCTCACCCGTGCCCTAATCGTAAGCAGTACACTAACACTAACTAGTGACCTCACACGTACTCTAAACCTTAAGCGTTGTGGTACCCTAAACTGTGCCCTAATATCTCCCCATTCCCTAACCCTAACCCTAACCCGAATTCTATCCCTGACCCTCACCCGAAACCTTACCCTCACCCGTGCCCTAATCTTACCCAGGACACCAACATTAACTTGTGCCCTCACACGTACGCTAACCCTTAATCGTTGTCGTACCCTAAACTGTACACTAATCCCTCCCCATTCCCTAACCCTAACCCTAACCCGAATCCTAACCCTGACCCTCACCTGAAGCCTTAACCTCACCCGTGCCCTAATCTTAACCAGGACACTAACACTAACCCTTGCCCTCACACGAACGCTAACCCTTAAGCACTGTCGTACCCTAAGCTGTACCATAATCCCTCTGCATTCCTTAACCCTAACCCTAACCCGAATCCTAACCCTGACCCTCACCCGAAGCCTTACCCTCAGCCGTGCCCTAATTTTAACCAGGACACCAACACTAACTCGTGCCCTCACATGTACGCTAAACCTTAAGCGTTGTCGTACCCTAAATTGTACCCTAATCCCTCCCCATTTCTTAACAATAACCCTAACCCCATCCCTAAACCTGACCCACTTCCGATGACCTACCCTAACCAATGCCCTAATCTTAACCAGTACACAAACACTAACTCATGCCGTCAAACGTACGCTAACCCTTAAGCATTGTCGTACCCTATCCTGTACCCTAATCCCTCCCCATTCCCTAACCCTAACCCTAAGCAAAACCCTGAACGTGACCCTTTTCCGAGGTCTTACCCTCATCGGTGCCGTTGTCTTAACCAGTACACCAACACTAACTCGTGCCCTCACACTTACGCTAACCCTTAAGCATTGTCGTACCCTAACCTGTACCCTAATCCCTCTCCATTCCCTAACCCTAACCCTAACCCGAATCCTAACCCTGACACTCACCCGAAGCCTTACCCTCACCCGTGCCCTAATCTTAACCAGGACACCAAGACTAACTCGTGCCCTCAAACGTACGCTAACACTAAACCGCAGCGGTACCCTAACCTGTACCCTAATCCCTCTCCATTCCCTAACCCTAACCCTAACCTGAAACTTAACCATGACACTCACCCGAAACTTTACCCTCACACTTGTCCGAATTTTAACCAGTACATCAACACTAACCCATGCCCTCTAACGTACGCCAACCCTAAGCCGTTGCCGTACCCTAACCTGTACCCTAATCAATCCCCATTCCCTAACCCTAACCCTAACCCTAACCCTTAACGTGACCCTCTTCCGAAGCCTTACCCTCACCCGTGGCCTAATAGTAAGCAGTACACTAACACTAACTAGTGACCTCACACGTACGCTAAACCTTAAGCGTTGTGGTACCCTAAACTGTGCCCTAATATCTCCCCATTCCCTAACCCTAACCCTAACCCGAATTCTATCCCTGACCCTCACCCGAAACCTTACCCTCACCCGTGACCTAAACTTAACCAGGACACCAAAACTAACTTGTGCCCTCACACGTACGCTAACACTTAATCGTTGTTGTACCCTAAACTGTACCCTAATCCCTCCCCATTCCCTAACCCTAACTCTAACCCGAATCCTAACCCTGACCCTCACCTGAAGCCTTACCCTCACCCGTGCCCTAATCTTAACCAGGACACTAACACTAACCCTTGCCCTCACACGAACGCTAACCCTTAAGCACTGTTGTACCCTAAGCTGTACCCTAATCCCTCTGCATTCCTTAACCCTAACCCTAACCCGAATCCTAACCCTGACCCTCACCCGAAGCCTTACCCTCACCCGTGCCCTAATCTTAACCAGGACACCAACACTAACTCGTGCCCTCACACGTACGCTAAACCTTAAGCGTTGTCGTCCCCTAAATTGTACCCTAATCCCTCCCCATTCCCTAACCGTAACCCTAACCCCATCCCTAAACCTGACCCACTTCCGATGCCCTACCCTAACCAATGCCCTAATCTTAACCAGTACACAAACACTAACTCATGCCCTCAAACGTACGCTAACCCTTAAGCATTTTCGTACCCTATCCTGTACCCTAATCCCTCCCCATTCCCTAACCCTAACCCTAAGCGAAACCCTGAACGTGACCCTTTTCCGAGGCCTTACCCTCATCGGTGCCGTTGTCTTAACCAGTACACCAACACTAACTCGTGCCCTCACACTTACGCTAACCCTTAAGCATTGTCGTGCCCTTACCTGTACCCTAATCCCTCTCCATTCCCTAATCCTAACCCTCACCCGAATCCTAACCCTGACCCTCACCCGAAGCCTTACCCTCACCCGTGCCCTAATCTTAACCAGGACACCAAGACTAACTCGTGCCCTCAAACGTACGAAACACTAAACCGCAGCGGTATCCTAACCTGCACCCTAATCCCTCTCCATTCCCTAACCGTAACCCTAACCTGAAACCTAACCATGACACTCACCCGAAACTTTACCCTCACCCGTGTCCTAATTTTAAACAGTACATCAACACTAACCCATGCCCTCTAACGTACGCCAACCCTAAGCCATTGCCGTACCCTAACCTGTACCCTAATCAATCCCCATTCCCTAACCCTAACCCTTAACGTGACCCTCTTCCGAGGCCTTACCCTCACCCGTGCCCTAATCGTAAGCAGTACACTAACACTAACTAGTGACCTCACACGTACGCTAAACCTTAAGCGTTGTGGTACCCTAAACTGTGCCCTAATATCTCCCCATTCCCTAACCCTAACCCTAACCCGAATTCTATCCCCGACCCTCACCCGAAACCTTGCCCTCACCCGTGCCCTAATCTTAACCAGGACACCAACACTAACTTGTGCCCTCACACGTACGCTAACCCTTAATCGTTGTCGTACCCTAAACTGTACCCTAATCCCTCCCCTTTCCCTAACCCTAACCCTAACCCGAATCCTAACCCTGACCCTCACCTGAAGCCTTACCCTCACCCGTGCCCTAATCTTAACCAGGACACTAACACTAACCCTTGCCCTCACACGAACGCTAACCCTTAAGCACTGTCGTACCCTAAGCTGTACCCTAATCCCTCTGCATTCCTTAACCCTAACCCTAACCCGAATCCTAACCCTGACCCTCACCCGAAGCCTTACCCTCACCCGTGCCCTAATCTTAACCAGGACACCAACACTAACTCGTGCCCTCACACGTACGCTAAACATTAAGCGTTGTCGTACCCTAAATTGTACCCTAATCCCTCCCCATTCCTTAACCCTAACCCTAACCCCATCCCTAAACCTGACCCACTTCCGATGACCTACCCTAACCAATGAACTAATCTTAACCAGTACAAAAACACTAACTCATGCCCTCAAACGTACGCTAACCCTTAAGCATTGTCGTACCCTATCCTGTACCCTAATCCCTCCCCATTCCCTAACCCTAACCCTAAGCGAAACCCTGAACGTGACCCTTTTCCGAGGCCTTACCCTCATCGGTGCCGTTGTCTTAACCAGTACACCAACACTAACTCGTGCCCTCACACTTACGCTAACCCTTAAGCATTGTCGTACCCTAACCTGTACCCTAATCCCTCTCCATTCCCTAACCCTAACCCTAACCCGAATCCTAACCCTGACCCTCACCCGAAGCCTTACCCTCACCCGTGCCCTAATCTTAACCAGGACACCAATACTAACTCGTGCCCTCAAACGTACGCTAACACTAAACCGCAGCGGTACCCTAACCTGTACCCTAATCCCTCTCCATTCCCTAACCCTAACCCTAACCTGAAACCTAACCATGACACTCACCCGAAACTTTACCCTCACCCGTGTCCTAATTTTAACCAGTACATCAACACTAACCCATGCCCTCTAATGTACGCCAACCCTAAGCCATTGCGGTACCCTAACCTGTACCCTAATCAATCCCCATTCCCTAACCCTAACCCTAACCTTAACCATTAACGTGACCCTCTTCCGAGGCCTTACCCTCACCCGTGCCCTAGTCGTAAGCAGTACACTAACACTAACTAGTGACCTCACACGTACGCTAAACCTTAAGCGTTGTGGTACCCTAAACTGTGCCCTAATATCTCCCCATTCTCCAACCTTAACCCTAACCCGAATTCTATCCCTGACCCTCACCCGAAACCTTACCCTCACCCGTGCCCTAATCTTAACCAGGACACCAACACTAACTTGTGCCCTCACACGTACGCTAACCCTTAATCATTGTCGCACCGTAAACTGTACCCTAATCCCTCCCCATTCCCTAACCCTAATCCTAACCCGAATCCTAACCCTGACCCTCACCTGAAGCCTTACCCACACCCGTGCCCTAATTTTAACCAGGACACCAACACTAACTCGTGCCCTCACACGTACGCTAAACCATAAGCGTTGTCGTACCCTAAATTGTACCCTAATCCCTCCCCATTCCTTAACACTAACCCTAACCCCATCCCTAAACCTGACCCACTTCCGATGACCTACCCTAACCAATGCCCTAATCTTAACCAGTACACAAACACTAACTCATGCCCTCAAACTTACGCTAACCCTTAAGCATTGTCGTACCCTATCCTGTACCCTAATCCCTTCCCATTCCCTAACCCTAACCCTAAGCGAAACCCTGAACGTGACCCTTTTCCGAGGCCTTACCCTCCTCGGTGCCGTTGTCTTAACCAGTACACCAACACTAACTCGTGCCCTCACACTTACGCTAACCCTAAAGCATTGTCGTACCCTAACCTGTACCCTAATCCCTCTCCATTCCCTAACCCTAACCCTAACCAGAATCCTAACCCTGACCCTCACCCGAAGCCTTACCCTCACCCGTGCCCTAATCTTAACCAGGACACCAACACTAACTCGTGCCCTCACACGTACGCTAAACCTTAAGCGTTGTCGTACCCTAAATTGTACCCTATTCCCTCCCCATTCCTTAACCCTACCCCTAACCCCATCCCTAAACCTGACCCACTTCCGATGCCCTACCCTAACCAATGCCCTAATCTTAACCAGTACACAAACACTAACTCATGCCCTCAAACGTACGCTAACCCTTAAGCATTGTCGTACCCTATCCTCTACCCTAATCCCTCCCCATTCCCTAACCCTAACCCTAAGCGAAACCCTGAACATGACCCTTTTCCGAGGCCTTACCCTCATCGGTGCCGTTGTCTTAACCAGTACACCAACACTAACTCGTGCCCTCACACTTACGCTAACCCTTAAGCATTGTCGTACCCTAACCTGTACCCTAATCCCTCTCCATTCCCTAACCCTAAGCCTAACCCGAATCCTAACCCTGACCCTCACCCGAAGCCTTACCCTCACCCGTGCCCTAATCTTAACCAGGACACCAAGACTAACTCATGCCCTCAAACGTACGCTAACACTAAACCGCAGCGGTACCCTAACCTGTACCCTAATCCCTCTCCATTCCCTAACCCTAACCCTAACCTGAAACCTAACCATGAAACTCACCCGAAACTTTACCCTCACCCGTGTCCTAATTTTAACCAGTACATCAACACTAACCCATGCCCTCTAATGTACGCCAACCCTAAGCCATTGCGGTACCCTAACCTGTACCCTAATCAATCCCCATTCCCTAACCCTAACCCTAACCTTAACCATTAACGTGACCCTCTTCCGAGGCCTTACCCTCACCCGTGCCCTAGTCGTAAGCAGTACACTAACACTAACTAGTGACCTCACACGTACGCTAAACCTTAAGCGTTGTGGTACCCTAAACTGTGCTCTAATATCTCCCCATTCTCCAACCTTAACCCTAACCCGAATTCTATCCCTGACCCTCAACCGAAACCTTACCCTCACCCGTGCCCTAATCTTAACCAGGACACCAACACTAACTTGTGCCCTCACACGTACGCTAACCCTTAATCATTGTCGCACCGTAAACTGTACCCTAATCCCTCCCCATTCCCTAACCCTAATCCTAACCCGAATCCTAACCCTGACCCTCACCTGAAGCCTTACCCACACCCGTGCCCTAATTTTAACCAGGACACCAACACTAACTCGTGCCCTCACACGTACGCTAAACCTTAAGCGTTGTCGTACCCTAAATTGTACCCTAATCCCTCCCCATTCCTTAACACTAACCCTAACCCCATCCCTAAACCTGACCCACTTCCGATGACCTACCCTAACCAATGCCCTAATCTTAACCAGTACACAAACACTAACTCATGCGCTCAAACGTACGCTAACCCTTAAGCATTGTCGTACCCTATCCTGTACCCTAATCCCTTCCCATTCCCTAACCCTAACCCTAAGCGAAACCCTGAACGTGACCCTTTTCCGAGGCCTTAGCCTCCTCGGTGCCGTTGTCTTAACCAGTACACCAACACTAACTCGTGCCCTCACACTTACGCTAACCCTAAAGCATTGTCGTACCCTAACCTGTACCCTAATCCCTCTCCATTCCCTAACCCTAACCCTAACCAGAATCCTAACCCTGACCCTCACCCGAAGCCTTACCCTCACCCGTGCCCTAATCTTAACCAGGACACCAACACTAACTCGTGCCCTCACACGTACGCTAAACCTTAAGCGTTGTCGTACCCTAAATTGTACCCTATTCCCTCCCCATTCCTTAACCCTACCCCTAACCCCATCCCTAAACCTGACCCACTTCCGATGCCCTACCCTAACCAATGCCCTAATCTTAACCAGTACACAAACACTAACTCATGCCCTCAAACGTACGCTAACCCTTAAGCATTGTCGTACCCTATCCTCCACCCTAATCCCTCCCCATTCCCTAACCCTAACCCTAAGCGAAACCCTGAACATGACCCTTTTCCGAGGCCTTACCCTCATCGGTGCCGTTGTCTTAACCATTACACCAACACTATCTCGTGCCCTCACACTTACGCTAACACTTAAGCATTGTCGTACCCTAACCTGTACCCTAATCCCTCTCCATTCCCTAACCCTAACCCTAACCCGAATCCTAACCCTGACCCTCACCCGAAGCCTTACCCTCACCCGTGCCCTAATCTTAACCAGGACACCAAGACTAACTCGTGCCCTCAAACGTACGCTAACACTAAACCGCAGCGGTACCCTAACCTGTACCCTAATCCCTCTCCATTAACTAACCCTAACCCTAACCTGAAACCTAACCATGACACTCACCCGAAACTTTACCCTCACCCGTGTCCTAATTTTAACCAGTACATCAACACTAACCCATGCCCTCTAACGTACGCCAACCCTAAGCCATTGCCGTACCCTAACCTGTACCCTCATCAATCCCCATTCCCTAACCCTAACCCTAACCCTAACCCTTAACGTGACCCTCTTCCTAGGCCTTACCCTCACCTGTGCCCTAATCGTAAGTAGTACACTAACACTAACTAGTGACCTCACACGTACGCTAAACCTTAAGCGTTGTGGTACCCTAAACTGTGCCCTAATATCTCCCCATTCCCTAACCCTAACCCTAACCCGAATTCTATCCCCGACCCTCACCCGAAACCTTACCCTCACCCGTGCCCTAAACTTAACCAGGACACCAACACTAACTCGTGCCCTCACACGTACGCTAACGCTTAATCGTTGTCGTACCCTAAACTGTGCCCTAATCCCTCTGCATTCCTTAACCCTAACCCTAACCAGAATCCTAACCCTGACCCTCACCCGAAGCCTTACCCTCACCCGTGCCCTAATCTTAACCAGGACACCAACACTAACTCGTGCCCTCACACGTACGCTAAACCTTAAGCGTTGTCGTACCCTAAATTGTACCCTAATCCCTCCCCATTCCTTAACCCTAACCCTAACCCCATCCCTAAACCTGACCCACTTCCGATGCCCTACCCTAACCAATGCCCTAATCTTAACCAGTACACAAACACTAACTCATGCCCTCAAACGTACGCTAACCCTTAAGCATTGTCGTACCCTATCCTGTAACCTAATCCCTCCCCATTCCCTAACCCTAACCCTAAGCGAAACCCTGAACGTGACCCTTTTCCGAGGCCTTACCCTCATCGGTGCCGTTGTCTTAACCAGTACACCAACACTAACTCGTGCCCTCACACTTACGCTAACCCTTAAGCATTGTCGTACCCTAACCTGTACCCTAATCCCTCTCCATTCCCTAACTCTAACACTAACCCGAATCCTAACCCTGACCCTCACCCGAAGCCTTACCCTCACCCGTGCCCTAATCTTAACCAGGACACCAAGACTAACTCGTGCCCTCAAACATACGCTAACACTAAACCGCAGCGGTACCCTAACCTGTACCCTAATCCCTCTCCATTCCCTAACCCTAACCCTAACCTGAAACCTAACCATGACACTCACCCGAAACTTTACCCTCACCCGTGTCCTAATTTTAACCAGTACATCAACACTAACCCATGCCCTCTAACGTACGCCAACCCTAAGCCATTGCCGTACCCTAACCTGTACCCTAATCAATCCCCATTCCCTAACCCTAACCCTAACCATAACCATTAACGTGAACCTCTTCCGAGGCCTTACCCTCACCCGTGCCCTAGTCGTAAGCAGTACACTAACACTAACTAGTGACCTCACATGTACGCTAAACCTTAAGCGTTGTGGTACAATAAACTGTGCCCTAATATCTCCCCATTCCCTAACCATAACCCTAACCCGAATTCTATCCCTGACCCTCACCTGAAACCTTACCCTCACCCGTGCCCTAATCTTACCCAGGACACCAACACTAACTTGTGCCCTCACACGTACGCTAACCCTTAATCGTTGTCGTACCCTAAACTGTACCCTAATCCCTCCCCATTCCCTAACCCTAACCCTAACCCGAATCCTAACCCTGACCCTCACCTGAAGCCTTACCCTCACCCGTGCCCTAATCTTAACCAGGACACTAACACTAACCCTTGCCCTCACACGAACGCTAACCCTTAAGCATTGTCATACCCTAAGCTGTACCCTAATCCCTCTGCATTCCTTAACCCTAACCCTAACCCGAATCCTAACCCTGACCCTCACCCGACGCCTTACCCTCACCCGTGCCCTAATCTTAACCAGGACACAAACACTAACTCGTGCCCTCACACGTACGCTAAACCTTAAGCGTTGTCGTACCCTAAATTGTACCCTAATCCCTCCCCATTCCTTAACCCTAACCCTAACCCCATCCCTAAACCTGACCCAGTTCCGATGCCCTACCCTAACCAATGCCCTTATCTTAACCAGTACACAAACACTAACTCATGCCCTCAAACGTACGCTAACCCTTAAGCATTGTCGTACCCTATCCTGTACCCTAATCCCTCACCATTCCCTAACCCTAACCCTTAGCGAAACCCTCAACGTGACCCTTTTCCGAGGCCTTACCCTCATCGGTGCCGTTGTCTTAACCAGTACACCAACACTAACTCGTGCCCTCACACTTACGCTAACCCTTAAGCATTGTTGTACCCTAACCTGTACCCTAATCCCTCTCCATTCCCTAACCCTAACCCTAACCCGAATCCTAACCCTGACCCTCACCCGAAGCCTTACCCTCAACCGTGCCCTAATCTTAACCAGGACACCAACACTAACTCGTGCCCTCACACGTACGCTAAACCTTAAGCGTTGTCGTACCCTAAATTGTACCCAAATCCCTCCCCATTCCTTAACCCTAACCCTAACCCCATCCCTAAACCTGACCCACTTCCGATGCCCTACCCTAACCAATGCCCTAATTTTAACCAGTACACAAACACTAACTCATGCCCTCAAACGTACGCTAACCATTAAGCATTGTCGTACCCTATCCTGTACCCTAATCCCTCCCCATTCCCTAACCCTAACCCTAAGCAAAACCCTGAACGTGACCCTTTTCCGAGGCCTTACCCTCATCGTGCCGTTGTCTTAACCAGTACACCAACACTAACTCGTGCCCTCACACTTACGCTAACCCTTAAGCATTGTCGTACCCTAACCTGTACACTAATCCCTCTCCATTCCCTAACCCTAACCCTAACCCGAATCCTAATCCTGACCCTCACCCGAAGCCTTACCCTCACCCGTGCCCTAATCTTAACCAGGACACCAAGACTAACTCGTGCCCTCAAACGTACGCTAACACTTAACCGCAGCGGTACCCTACCCTGTACCCTAATCCCTCTCCATTCCCTAACCCTAACCCTAACCTGAAACCTACCCATGACACTCACCCGAAACTTTACCCTCACCCGTGTCCTAATTTTAACGAGTACATCAACACTAACCCATGCCCTCTAACGTACGCCAACCCTAAGCCATTGCCGTACCCTAACCTGTACCCTAATCAATCCCCATTCCCTAACCCTAACCCTAACCCTAACCCTTAACGTGACCCTCTTCCGAGGCCTTACCCTCACCCGTGCCCTAATCCTAAGCAGTACACTAACACTAACTAGTGACTTCACACGTACGCTAAACCTTAAGCGTTGTGGTACCCTAAACTGTGCCCTAATATCTCCCCATTCCCTAACCCTAACCCTAACCCGAATTCTATCCCTGACCCTAACCAGAAGCCTTACCCTCACCCGTGCCCTAATCTTAACCAGGACACAAACACTTACTCGTGTCCTCACACGTACGCTAAACTTTAAGCGTTGTCGTACCCTAAATTGTACCCTAATCCCTCCCCATTCCTTAACCCTAACCCTAACCGCATCCCTAAACCTGACCTACTTCCGATGCCCTACCCTAACCAATGCCCTAATCTTAACCAGTACACAAACACTAACTCATGCCCTCAAACGTACGCTAACCCTTAAGCATTGTCGTACCCTATCCTGTACCCTAATCCCTCCTCATTCCCAACCCTAACCCTAAGCGAAACCCTGAACGTGACCCTTTTCCGAGGCCTTACCCTCATCGGTGCCGTTGTCTTAACCAGTACCCGAACACTAACTCGTGCCCTCACACTTACGCTAACCCTTAAGCATTGTCATACCCTAACCTGTACCCTAATCCCTCTCCATTCCCTAACCCTAACCCTAACCCGAATCCTAACCCTGACCCTCACCCGAAGCCTTACCCTCACCCGTAACCTAATCTTAACCAGGACACCAAGACTAACTCGTGCCCTCACACGTACGCTAACACTAAACCGCAGCGGTACCCTAACCTGTACCCTAATCCCTCTCTATTCCCTAACCCTAGCCCTAACCTGAAACCTAACCATGACACTCACCCGAAACTTTACCCTCACCCGTGTCCTAATTTTAACCAGTACATCAACACTAACCCATGCCCTCTAACGTACGCCAATCCTAAGCCATTGCCGTGCCCTAACCTGTACCCTAATCAATCCCCATTCCCTAACCCTAACCCTAACCCTAACCCTTAACGTGACTCTCTTCCGAGGCCTTACCCTCACCCGTGCCCTAATCGTAAGCAGTACACTAACACTAACTAGTGACCTCACACGTACTCTAAACCTTAAGCGTTGTGGTACCCTAAACTGTGCCCTAATATCTCCCCATTCCCTAACCCTAACCCTAACCCGAATTCTATCCCTGACCCTCACCCGAAACCTTACCCTCACCCGTGCCCTAATCTTACCCAGGACACCAACACTAACTTGTGCCCTCACACGTACGCTAACCCTTAATCGTTGTCGTACCCTAAACTGTACACTAATCCCTCCCCATTCCCTAACCCTAACCCTAACCCGAATCCTAACCCTGACCCTCACCTGAAGCCTTAACCTCACCCGTGCCCTAATCTTAACCAGGACACTAACACTAACCCTTGCCCTCACAAGAACGCTAACCCTTAAGCACTGTCGTACCCTAAGCTGTACCATAATCCCTCTGCATTCCTTAACCCTAACACTAACCCGAATCCTAACCCTGACCCTCACCCGAAGCCTTACCCTCACCCGTGCCCTAATCTTTACAAGGACACCAACACTAACTCGTGCCCTCACACGTACGCTAAACCTTAAGCGTTGTCGTACCCTAAATTGTACCCTAATCCCTCCCCATTCCTTAACCCTAACCCAACCCCATCCCTAAACCTGACCCACTTCCGATGCCCTACCCTAACCAATGCCTTAATCTTAACCAGTACAGAAACACTAACTCATGCCCTCAAACGTACGCTAACCCTTAAGCATTGTCGTACCCTATCCTGTACCCTAATCCCTCCTCATTCCCTAAGCCTAACCCTAAGCGAAACCCTGAACGTGACCATTTTCCGAGGCCTTACCCTCATCGGTGCCATTGCCTTAACCAGTACACCAACACTAACTCGTGCCCTCACACTTACGCTAACCCTTAAGCATTGTCGTACCCTAACCTGTACCCTAATCCCTCTCCATTCCCTAACCCTAACCCTAACCCGAATCCTAACCCTGACCCTCACCCGAAGCCTTACCCTCACCCGTGTCCTAATTTTAACCAGTACATCAACACTAACCCATGCCCTCTAACGTACGCCAACCCTAAGCCATTGCCGTACCCTAACCTGTACCCTAATCAATCCCCATTCCCTAACCCTAACCCTAACCCTAACCCTTAACGTGACCCTCTTCCGAGGCCTTACCCTCACCCGTGCCCTAATCGTAAGCAGTACACTAACACTAACTAGTGACCTCACACGTACTCTAAACCTTAAGCGTTGTGGTACCCTAAACTGTGCCCTAATATCTCCCCATTGCCTAACCCTAACCCTAACCCGAATTCTATCCCTGACCCTCACCCGAAACCTTACCCTCACCCGTGCCCTAATCTTAACCAGGACACCAACACTAACTTGTGCCCTCACACGTAAGCTAACCCTTAATCGTTGTCGTACCCTAAACTGTAGCCTAATCCCTCCCCATTCCCTAACCCTAACCCTAACCCGAATCCTAACCCTGACCCTCACCTGAAGCCTTACCCTCACCCGTGCCCTAATCTTAACCAGGACACTAACACTAACCCTTGCCCTCACACGAACGCTAACCCTTAAGCACTGTGGTACCCTAAGCTGTACCCTAATCCCTCTGCATTCCTTAACCCTAACCCTAACCCGAATCCTAAACCTGACCCTCACCCGAAGCCTTACCCTCACCCGTGCCCTAATCTTAACCAGGACACCAACACTAACTCATGCCCTCACACGTACGCTAAACCTTAAGCGTTGTCGTACCCTAAATTGTACCCTAATCCCTCCCCATTCCTTAACCCTAACCCTAACCCCATCCCTAAACCTGACCCACTTCCGATGCCCTACCCTAACCAATGCCCTAATCTTAACCAGTACACAAACACTAACTCATGCCCTCAAACGTACGCTAACCCTTAAGCATTGTCGTACCCTATCCTGTACCCTAATCCCTCACCATTCCCTACACTAACCCTAAACGAAACCCTGAACGTGACCCTTTTCCGAGGCCTTACCCTCATCGGTGCCGTTGTCTTAACCAGTACACCAACACTAACTCGTACCCTCACACTTACGCTAACCCTTAGGCATTGTCGTACCCTAACCTGTACCCTAATCCCTCTCCATTCCCTAACCCTAACCTTAACCCGATTCCTAACCCTGACCCTCACCCGAAGCCTTACCCTCACCCGTGCCCTAATCTTAACCAGGACACCAAGACTAACTCGTGCCCTCAAACGTACGCTAACACTAAACCGCAGCGGTACCCTAACCTGTACCCTAATCCCTCTCCATTCCCTAACCCTAACCCTAAACTGAAACCTAACCATGACACTCACCCGAAACTTTGCCCTCACCCGTGTCCTTATTTTAACCAGTACATCAACACTAACCCATGCCCTCTAACGTACGCCAACCCTAAGCCATTGCCGTACCCTAACCTGTACCCTAATCAATCCCCATTCCCTAACATTAACCCTAACCCTAACCCTTAACGTGACCCTCTTCCGAGGCCTTACCCTCACCCGTGCCCTAATCTTAAGCAGTACACTAACACTAACTAGTGACCTCACACATACGCTAAACCTTAAGCGTTGTGGTACCCTAAACTGTGCCCTAATATCTCCCCATTCCCTAACCCTAACCCTAACCCGAATTCTATCCCTGACCCTCACCCGAAACCTTACCCTCACCCGTGCCCTAATCTTAACCAGGACACCAACACTAACTTGTGCCCTCACACGTACGCTAACCCTTAATCGTTGTCGTACCCTAAACTGTACCCTAATCCCTCCCCATTCCCTAACCCTAACCCTAACCCGAATCCTAACCCTGACCCTCACACGAAGCCTTACCCTCACCCGTGCCCTAATCTTAACCAGGACACCAAGACTAACTCGTGCCCTCACACGTACGCTAACACTAAACCGCAGCGGTACCCTAACCTGTACCCTAATCCCTCTCCATTCCCTAACCCTAACCCTAACCTGAAACCTACCCATGACACTCACCCGAAACTTTACCCTCACCCGTGTCCTAATTTTAACGAGTACATCAACACTAACCCATGCCCTCTAACGTACGCCAACCCTAAGCCATTGCCGTACCCTAACCTGTACCCTAATCAATCCCCATTCCCTAACCCTAACCCTAACCCTAACCCTTAACGTGACCCTCTTCCGAGGCCTTACCCTCACCCGTGCCCTAATCGTAAGCAGTACACTAACACTAACTAGTGACCTCACACGTACGCTATACCTTAAGCGTTGTGGTACCCTAAACTGTGCCCTAATATCTCCCCATTCCCTAACCCTAACCCTAACCCGAATTCTATCCCTGACCCTAACCAGAAGCCTTACCCTCACCCGTGCCCTAATCTTAACCAGGACACAAACACTTACTCGTGTCCTCACACGTACGCTAAACTTTAAGCGTTGTCGTACCCTAAATTGTACCCTAATCCCTCCCCATTCCTTAACCCTAACCCTAACCGCATCCCTAAACCTGACCTACTTCCGATGCCCTACCCTAACCAATGCCCTAATCTTAACCAGTACACAAACACTAACTCATGCCCTCAAACGTACGCTAACCCTTAAGCATTGTCGTACCCTATCCTGTACCCTAATCCCTCCTCATTCCCAACCCTAACCCTAAGCGAAACCCTGAACGTGACCCTTTTCCGAGGCCTTACCCTCATCGGTGCCGTTGTCTTAACCAGTACCCGAACACTAACTCGTGCCCTCACACTTACGCTAACCCTTAAGCATTGTCGTACCCTAACCTGTACCCTAATCCCTCTCCATTCCCTAACCCTAACCCTAACCCGAATCCTAACCCTGACCCTCACCCGAAGCCTTACCCTCACCCGTAACCTAATCTTAACCAGGACACCAAGACTAACTCGTGCCCTCACACGTACGCTAACACTAAACCGCAGCGGTACCCTAACCTGTACCCTAATCCCTCTCTATTCCCTAACCCTAGCCCTAACCTGAAACCTAACCATGACACTCACCCGAAACTTTACCCTCACCCGTGTCCTAATTTTAACCAGTACATCAACACTAACCCATGCCCTCTAACGTACGCCAATCCTAAGCCATTGCCGTACCCTAACCTGTACCCTAATCAATCCCCATTCCCTAACCCTAACCCTAACCCTAACCCTTAACGTGACTCTCTTCCGAGGCCTTACCCTCACCCGTGCCCTAATCGTAAGCAGTACACTAACACTAACTAGTGACCTCACACGTACTCTAAACCTTAAGCGTTGTGGTACCCTAAACTGTGCCCTAATATCTCACCATTCCCTAACCCTAACCCTAACCCGAATTCTATCCCTGACCCTCACCCGAAACCTTACCCTCACCCGTGCCCTAATCTTACCCAGGACACCAACACTAACTTGTGCCCTCACACGTACGCTAACCCTTAATCGTTGTCGTACCCTAAACTGTACACTAATCCCTCCCCATTCCCTAACCCTAACCCTAACCCGAATCCTAACCCTGACCCTCACCTGAAGCCTTAACCTCACCCGTGCCCTAATCTTAACCAGGACACTAACACTAACCCTTGCCCTCACACGAACGCTAACCCTTAAGCACTGTCGTACCCTAAGCTGTACCATAATCCCTCTGCATTCCTTAACCCTAACCCTAACCCGAATCCTAACCCTGACCCTCACCCGAAGCCTTACCCTCAGCCATGCCCTAATTTTAACCAGGACACCAACACTAACTTGTGCCCTCACATGTACGCTAAACCTTAAGCGTTGTCGTACCCTAAATTGTACCCTAATCCCTCCCCATTTCTTAACAATAACCCTAACCCCATCCCTAAACCTGACCCACTTCCGATGACCTACCCTAACCAATGCCCTAATCTTAACCAGTACACAAACACTAACTCATGCCGTCAAACGTACGCTAACCCTTAAGCATTGTCGTACCCTATCCTGTACCCTAATCCCTCCCCATTCCCTAACCCTAACCCTAAGCAAAACCCTGAACGTGACCCTTTTCCGAGGTCTTACCCTCATCGGTGCCGTTGTCTTAACCAGTACACCAACACTAACTCGTGCCCTCACACTTACGCTAACCCTTAAGCATTGTCGTACCCTAACCTGTACCCTAATCCCTCTCCATTCCCTAACCCTAACCCTAACCCGAATCCTAACCCTGACACTCACCCGAAGCCTTACCCTCACCCGTGCCCTAATCTTAACCAGGACACCAAGACTAACTCGTACCCTCAAACGTACGCTAACACTAAACCGCAGCGGTACCCTAACCTGTACCCTAATCCCTCTCCATTCCCTAACCCTAACCCTAACCTGAAACTTAACCATGACACTCACCCGAAACTTTACCCTCACCCTTGTCCGAATTTTAACCAGTACATCAACACTAACCCATGCCCTCTAACGTACGCCAACCCTAAGCCGTTGCCGTACCCTAACCTGTACCCTAATCAATCCCCATTCCCTAACCCTAACCCTAACCCTAACCCTTAACGTGACCCTCTTCCGAAGCCTTACCCTCACCCGTGGCCTAATAGTAAGCAGTACACTAACACTAACTAGTGACCTCACACGTACGCTAAACCTTAAGCGTTGTGGTACCCTAAACTGTGCCCTAATATCTCCCCATTCCCTAACCCTAACCCTAACCCGAATTCTATCCCTGACCCTCACCCGAAACCTTACCCTCACCCGTGACCTAAACTTAACCAGGACACCAAAACTAACTTGTGCCCTCACACGTACGCTAACACTTAATCGTTGTTGTACCCTAAACTGTACCCTAATCCCTCCCCATTCCCTAACCCTAACTCTAACCCGAATCCTAACCCTGACCCTCACCTGAAGCCTTACCCTCACCCGTGCCCTAATCTTAACCAGGACACTAACACTAACCCTTGCCCTCACACGAACGCTAACCCTTAAGCACTGTTGTACCCTAAGCTGTACCCTAATCCCTCTGCATTCCTTAACCCTAACCCTAACCCGAATCCTAACCCTGACCCTCACCCGAAGCCTTACCCTCACCCGTGCCCTAATCTTAACCAGGACACCAACACTAACTCGTGCCCTCACACGTACGCTAAACCTTAAGCGTTGTCGTACCCTAAATTGTACCCTAATCCCTCCCCATTCCCTAACCGTAACCCTAACCCCATCCCTAAACCTGACCCACTTCCGATGCCCTACCCTAACCAATGCCCTAATCTTAACCAGTACACAAACACTAACTCATGCCCTCAAACGTACGCTAACCCTTAAGCATTTTCGTACCCTATCCTGTACCCTAATCCCTCCCCATTCCCTAACCCTAACCCTAAGCGAAACCCTGAACGTGACCCTTTTCCGAGGCCTTACCCTCATCGGTGCCGTTGTCTTAACCAGTACACCAACACTAACTCGTGCCCTCACACTTACGCTAACCCTTAAGCATTGTCGTGCCCTTACCTGTACCCTAATCCCTCTCCATTCCCTAATCCTAACCCTCACCCGAATCCTAACCCTGACCCTCACCCGAAGCCTTACCCTCACCCGTGCCCTAATCTTAACCAGGACACCAAGACTAACTCGTGCCCTCAAACGTACGAAACACTAAACCGCAGCGGTATCCTAACCTGCACCCTAATCCCTCTCCATTCCCTAACCGTAACCCTAACCTGAAACCTAACCATGACACTCACCCGAAACTTTACCCTCACCCGTGTCCTAATTTTAAACAGTACATCAACACTAACCCATGCCCTCTAACGTACGCCAACCCTAAGCCATTGCCGTACCCTAACCTGTACCCTAATCAATCCCCATTCCCTAACCCTAACCCTTAACGTGACCCTCTTCCGAGGCCTTACCCTCACCCGTGCCCTAATCGTAAGCAGTACACTAACACTAACTAGTGACCTCACACGTACGCTAAACCTTAAGCGTTGTGGTACCCTAAACTGTGCCCTAATATCTCCCCATTCCCTAACCCTAACCCTAACCCGAATTCTATCCCAGACCCTCACCCGAAACCTTGCCCTCACCCGTGCCCTAATCTTAACCAGGACACCAACACTAACTTGTGCCCTCACACGTACGCTAACCCTTAATCGTTGTCGTACCCTAAACTGTACCCTAATCCCTCCCCTTTCCCTAACCCTAACCCTAACCCGAATCCTAACCCTGACCCTCACCTGAAGCCTTACCCTCACCCGTGCCCTAATCTTAACCAGGACACTAACACTAACCCTTGCCCTCACACGAACGCTAACCCTTAAGCACTGTCGTACCCTAAGCTGTACCCTAATCCCTCTGCATTCCTTAACCCTAACCCTAACCCGAATCCTAACCCTGACCCTCACCCGAAGCCTTACCCTCACCCGTGCCCTAATCTTAACCAGGACACCAACACTAACTCGTGCCCTCACACGTACGCTAAACATTAAGCGTTGTCGTACCCTAAATTGTACCCTAATCCCTCCCCATTCCTTAACCCTAACCCTAACCCCATCCCTAAACCTGACCCACTTCCGATGACCTACCCTAACCAATGAACTAATCTTAACCAGTACAAAAACACTAACTCATGCCCTCAAACGTACGCTAACCCTTAAGCATTGTCGTACCCTATCCTGTACCCTAATCCCTCCCCATTCCCTAACCCTAACCCTAAGCGAAACCCTGAACGTGACCCTTTTCCGAGGCCTTACCCTCATCGGTGCCGTTGTCTTAACCAGTACACCAACACTAACTCGTGCCCTCACACTTACGCTAACCCTTAAGCATTGTCGTACCCTAACCTGTACCCTAATCCCTCTCCATTCCCTAACCCTAACCCTAACCCGAATCCTAACCCTGACCCTCACCCGAAGCCTTACCCTCACCCGTGCCCTAATCTTAACCAGGACACCAATACTAACTCGTGCCCTCAAACGTACGCTAACACTAAACCGCAGCGGTACCCTAACCTGTACCCTAATCCCTCTCCATTCCCTAACCCTAACCCTAACCTGAAACCTAACCATGACACTCACCCGAAACTTTACCCTCACCCGTGTCCTAATTTTAACCAGTAAATCAACACTAACCCATGCCCTCTAATGTACGCCAACCCTAAGCCATTGCGGTACCCTAACCTGTACCCTAATCAATCCCCATTCCCTAACCCTAACCCTAACCTTAACCATTAACGTGACCCTCTTCCGAGGCCTTACCCTCACCCGTGCCCTAGTCGTAAGCAGTACACTAACACTAACTAGTGACCTCACACGTACGCTAAACCTTAAGCGTTGTGGTACCCTAAACTGTGCCCTAATATCTCCCCATTCTCCAACCTTAACCCTAACCCGAATTCTATCCCTGACCCTCACCCGAAACCTTACCCTCACCCGTGCCCTAATCTTAACCAGGACACCAACACTAACTTGTGCCCTCACACGTACGCTAACCCTTAATCATTGTCGCACCGTAAACTGTACCCTAATCCCTCCCCATTCCCTAACCCTAATCCTAACCCGAATCCTAACCCTGACCCTCACCTGAAGCCTTACCCACACCCGTGCCCTAATTTTAACCAGGACACCAACACTAACTCGTGCCCTCACACGTACGCTAAACCATAAGCGTTGTCGTACCCTAAATTGTACCCTAATCCCTCCCCATTCCTTAACACTAACCCTAACCCCATCCCTAAACCTGACCCACTTCCGATGACCTACCCTAACCAATGCCCTAATCTTAACCAGTACACAAACACTAACTCATGCCCTCAAACTTACGCTAACCCTTAAGCATTGTCGTACCCTATCCTGTACCCTAATCCCTTCCCATTCCCTAACCCTAACCCTAAGCGAAACCCTGAACGTGACCCTTTTCCGAGGCCTTACCCTCCTCGGTGCCGTTGTCTTAACCAGTACACCAACACTAACTCGTGCCCTCACACTTACGCTAACCCTAAAGCATTGTCGTACCCTAACCTGTACCCTAATCCCTCTCCATTCCCTAACCCTAACCCTAACCAGAATCCTAACCCTGACCCTCACCCGAAGCCTTACCCTCACCCGTGCCCTAATCTTAACCAGGACACCAACACTAACTCGTGCCCTCACACGTACGCTAAACCTTAAGCGTTGTCGTACCCTAAATTGTACCCTATTCCCTCCCCATTCCTTAACCCTACCCCTAACCCCATCCCTAAACCTGACCCACTTCCGATGCCCTACCCTAACCAATGCCCTAATCTTAACCAGTACACAAACACTAACTCATGCCCTCAAACGTACGCTAACCCTTAAGCATTGTCGTACCCTATCCTCTACCCTAATCCCTCCCCATTCCCTAACCCTAACCCTAAGCGAAACCCTGAACATGACCCTTTTCCGAGGCCTTACCCTCATCGGTGCCGTTGTCTTAACCAGTACACCAACACTAACTCGTGCCCTCACACTTACGCTAACCCTTAAGCATTGTCGTACCCTAACCTGTACCCTAATCCCTCTCCATTCCCTAACCCTAAGCCTAACCCGAATCCTAACCCTGACCCTCACCCGAAGCCTTACCCTCACCCGTGCCCTAATCTTAACCAGGACACCAAGACTAACTCATGCCCTCAAACGTACGCTAACACTAAACCGCAGCGGTACCCTAACCTGTACCCTAATCCCTCTCCATTCCCTAACCCTAACCCTAACCTGAAACCTAACCATGAAACTCACCCGAAACTTTACCCTCACCCGTGTCCTAATTTTAACCAGTACATCAACACTAACCCATGCCCTCTAATGTACGCCAACCCTAAGCCATTGCGGTACCCTAACCTGTACCCTAATCAATCCCCATTCCCTAACCCTAACCCTAACCTTAACCATTAACGTGACCCTCTTCCGAGGCCTTACCCTCACCCGTGCCCTAGTCGTAAGCAGTACACTAACACTAACTAGTGACCTCACACGTACGCTAAACCTTAAGCGTTGTGGTACCCTAAACTGTGCTCTAATATCTCCCCATTCTCCAACCTTAACCCTAACCCGAATTCTATCCCTGACCCTCAACCGAAACCTTACCCTCACCCGTGCCCTAATCTTAACCAGGACACCAACACTAACTTGTGCCCTCACACGTACGCTAACCCTTAATCATTGTCGCACCGTAAACTGTACCCTAATCCCTCCCCATTCCCTAACCCTAATCCTAACCCGAATCCTAACCCTGACCCTCACCTGAAGCCTTACCCACACCCGTGCCCTAATTTTAACCAGGACACCAACACTAACTCGTGCCCTCACACGTACGCTAAACCTTAAGCGTTGTCGTACCCTAAATTGTACCCTAATCCCTCCCCATTCCTTAACACTAACCCTAACCCCATCCCTAAACCTGACCCAGTTCCGATGCCCTACCCTAACCAATGCCCTTATCTTAACCAGTACACAAACACTAACTCATGCCCTCAAACGTACGCTAACCCTTAAGCATTGTCGTACCCTATCCTGTACCCTAATCCCTCACCATTCCCTAACCCTAACCCTTAGCGAAACCCTCAACGTGACCCTTTTCCGAGGCCTTACCCTCATCGGTGCCGTTGTCTTAACCAGTACACCAACACTAACTCGTGCCCTCACACTTACGCTAACCCTTAAGCATTGTTGTACCCTAACCTGTACCCTAATCCCTCTCCATTCCCTAACCCTAACCCTAACCCGAATCCTAACCCTGACCCTCACCCGAAGCCTTACCCTCAACCGTGCCCTAATCTTAACCAGGACACCAACAGTAACTCGTGCCCTCACACGTACGCTAAACCTTAAGCGTTGTCGTACCCTAAATTGTACCCAAATCCCTCCCCATTCCTTAACCCTAACCCTAACCCCATCCCTAAACCTGACCCACTTCCGATGCCCTACCCAAACCAATGCCCTAATTTTAACCAGTACACAAACACTAACTCATGCCCTCAAACGTACGCTAACCATTAAGCATTGTCGTACCCTATCCTGTACCCTAATCCCTCCCCATTCCCTAACCCTAACCCTAAGCAAAACCCTGAACGTGACCCTTTTCCGAGGCCTTACCCTCATCGTGCCGTTGTCTTAACCAGTACACCAACACTAACTCGTGCCCTCACACTTACGCTAACCCTTAAGCATTGTCGTACCCTAACCTGTACACTAATCCCTCTCCATTCCCTAACCCTAACCCTAACCCGAATCCTAATCCTGACCCTCACCCGAAGCCTTACCCTCACCCGTGCCCTAATCTTAACCAGGACACCAAGACTAACTCGTGCCCTCAAACGTACGCTAACACTTAACCGCAGCGGTACCCTAACCTGTACCCTAATCCCTCTCCATTCCCTAACCCTAACCCTAACCTGAAACCTAACCATGACACTCACCCGAAACTTTACCCTCACCCGTGTCCTAATTTTAACCAGTACATCAACACTAACCCATGCCCTCTAACGTACGCCAACCCTAAGCCATTGCCGTACCCTAACCTGTACCCTAATCAATCCCCATTCCCTAACCCTAACCCTAACCCTAACCCTTAACGTGACCCTCTTCCGAGGCCTTACCCTCACCCGTGCCCTAATCGTAAGCAGTACACTAACACTAACTAGTGACCTCACACGTACGCTAAACCTTAAGCGTTGTGGTACCCTAAACTGTGCCCTAATATCTCCCCATTCCCTAACCCTAACCCTAACCCGAAATCTATTCCTGACCCTCACCCGAAACCTTACCCTCACCCGTGCCCTAATCTTAACCAGGACACCAACACTAACTTGTGCCCTCACACGTACGCTAAGCCTTAATCGTTGTCGTACCCTAAACTGTACCCTAATCCCTCCCCATTCCCTAACCCTAACCCTAACCCGAATCCTAACCCTGACCCTCACCTGAAGCCTTACCCTCACCCGTGCCCTAATCTTAACCAGGACACTAACACTAACCCTTGCCCTCACACGAACGCTAACCCTTAAGCACTGTCGTACCCTAAGCTGTACCCTAATCCCTCTGCATTCCTTAACCCTAACCCTGACACGAATCCAAACCCTGACCCTCACCCGAAGCCTTACCCTCACCCGTGCCCTAATCTTAACCAGGACACCAACACTAACTCGTGCCCTCACACGTATGCTAAACCTTAAGCGTTGTCGTACCCTAAATTGTACCCAAATCCCTCCCCATTCCTTAACCCTAACCCTAAACCCATCCCTCAACCTGACCCACTTCCGATGCCCTACCCTAGCCAAAGCCCTAATCTTAACCAGTACACAAACACTAACTCATGCCCTCAAACATACGCTAACCCTTAAGCATTTTCTTACCCAATCCTGTACCCTAATCCCTTCCCATTCCCTAACCCTAACCCTAAGCGAAACCCTGAACGTGACCCTTTTCCGAAGCCTTACCCTCCTCGGTGCCGTTGTCTTAACCAGTACACGAACACTAACTCGTGCCCTCACACTTACGCTAACCCTAAAGCATTGTCGTACCCTAACCTGTACCCTAATCCCTCTCCATTACCTAACCCTAACCCTAACCAGAATCCTAACCCTGACCCTCACCCGAAGCCTTACCCTCACCCGTGCCCTAATCTTAACCAGGACACCAACACTAACTCGTGCCCTCACACGTACGCTAAACCTTAAGCGTTGTCGTACCCAAAATTGTACCCTATTCCCTCCCCATTCCTTAACCCTAACCCTAATCCCATTGCTAAACCTGACCCACTTCCGATGCCCTACCCTAACCAATGCCCTAATCTTAACCAGTACACAAACACTAACTCATCCCCTCAAACGTACGCTAACCCTTAAGCATTGTCGTACCCTATCCTCTACCCTAATCCCTCCCCATTCCCTAACCCTAACCCGAAGCGAAACCCTGAACGTGACCCTTTTCCGAGGCCTTACCCTCATCGGTGCCGTTGTCTAACCAGTACACCAACACTAACTCGTGCCCTCACACTTACGCTAACCCTTAAGCATTGTCGTACCCTAACCTGTACCCTAATCCCTCTCCATTCCCTAACCCTAACCCTAACCCGAATCCTAACCCTGACCCTCACCCGAAGCCTTACCCTCACCCGTGCCCTAATCTTAACCAGGACACCAAGACTAACTCGTGCCTTCAAACGTACGCTAACACTAAACCGCAGCGGTACCCTAACCTGTACCCTAATCCCTCTCCATTCCCTAACCCTAACCCTAACCTGAAACCTAACCATGACACTCACCCGAAACTTTACCCTCACCCGTGTCCTAATTTTAACCAGTACATCAACACTAACCCATGCCCTCTAACGTACGCCAAACCTAAGCCATTGCCATACCCTAACCTGTACCCTCATCAATCCCCATTCCCTAACCCTAACCCTAATCCTAACCCTTAACTTGACCCTCTTCCGAGGCCTTACCCTCACCCGTGCCCTAATCGTAAGCAGTACACTAACACTAACTAGTGACCTCACACGTACGCTAAACCTTAAGCGTTGTGGTACCCTAAACTGTGCCCTAATATCTCCCCATTCCCTAACCCTAACCCTAACCCGAATTCTATCCCTGACCCTCACCCTAAACCTTACCCTCACCCGTGCCCTAATCTTAACCAGGACACCAACACTAACTTGTGCCCTCACACGTACGATAACCCTTAAACGTTGTCGTACCCTAAACTGTACCCTAATCCCTCCCCATTCCTTAACCCTAACCCTAACCCGAATTCTATCCCTGACCCTCACCCGAAACCTTACCTTCACCTGTGCCCTAATCTTAACAAGGACACCAACACTAACTTGTGCCCTCACACGTACGCTAACCCTTAATCGTTGTCGTACCCTAAACTGTACCCTAATCCCTCCCCATTCCCTAACCCTAACCCTAACCCGAATCCTAACCCTGACCCTCACCTGAAGCCTTACCCTCACCCGTGCCCTAATCTTAACCAGGACACTAACACTAACCCTTGCCCTCACATGAACGCTAACCCTTAAGCACTGTCGTACCCTAAGCTGTACCCTAATACCTCTGCATTCCTTAACCCTAACCCTAACCCGAATCCTAACCCTGACACCCACCCGAAGCCTTACCCTCACCCGTACCCTAATCTTAACCAGGACACCAACACTAACTCGTGCCCTCACACGTACGCTAAACCTTAAGCGTTGTCGTACCCTAAATTGTACCCTAATCCCTCCCCATTCCTTAACCCTAACCCTAACCCCATCCCTAAGCCTGACCCACTTCCGATGCCCTACCCTAACCAATGCCCTAATCTTAACCAGTACACAAACACTAACTCATGTCCTCAAACGTACGCTAACCCTTAAGCATTGTCGTACCCTATCCTGTACCCTAATCCCTCCCCATTCCCTAACCCTAACCCTAAGCGAAACCCTGAACGTGACCCTTTTCCGAGGCCTTACCCTCATCGGTGCCGTTGTCTTAACCAGTACACCAACACTAACTCGTGCCCTCACACTTACGCTAACCCTTAAGCATCGTCATACCCTAACCTGTACCCTAATCCCTCTCCATTCCCTAACCCTAACCCTAACCCGAATCCTAACCCTGACCCTCACCCGAAGCCTTACCCTCACCCGTGCCCTAATCTTAACCAGGACACCAAGACTAACTCGTGCCCTCACACGTACGCTAACACTAAACCGCAGCGGTACCCTAACCTGTACCCTAATCCCTCTCCATTCCCTAACCCTAACCCTAACCTGAAACCTAACCATGACACTCACCCGAAACTTTACCCTCACCCGTGTCCTAATTTTAACCAGTACATCAACACTAACCCATGCCCTCTAACGTACGCCAACCCTAAGCCATTGCCGTACCCTAACCTGTACCCTAATCAATCCCCGTTCCCAAACCCTAACCCTAACCCTAACCCTTAACGTGACCCTCTTACGAGACATTACCCTCACCCGTGCCCTAATCATAAGCAGTACACTAACACTAACTAGTGACCTCACACGTACGCTAAACCTTAAGCGTTGTGGTACCCTAAACTGTGCCCTAATATCTCCTCCTTCCCTAACCCTAACCCTAACCCGAATTCTATCCCTGATCCTCACCCGAAACCTTACCCTCACCCGTGCCCTAATCTTAACCAGGACACCAACACTAACTTGTGCCCTCACACGTACGCTAACCCTTAATCGTTGTCGTACCCTAAACTGTACCCTAATCCCTCCCCATTCCCTAACCCTAACACTAACCCGAGTCCTAACCCTGACCCTAACCTGAAGCCTTACCCTCACCCGTGCCCTAATCTTAACCAGGACACCAACACTAACTCGTGCCCTCACACGTACGCTAAACCTTAAGCGTTGTCGTACCCTAAATTGTACCCTATTCCCTCCCCATTCCTTAACCCTAACCCTAAACCCATCCCTAAACCTGACCCACTTCCAATGCCCTACCCTAACCAATGCCCTAATCTTAACCAGTACACAAACACTAACTCATGCCCTCAAACGTACGCTAACCCTTAAGAATTGTCGTACCCTATCCTCTACCCTAATCCCTCCCCATTCCCTAACCCTAATCCTAAGCGAAACCCTGAATATGACCCTTTTCCGAGGCCTTACCCTCATCTGTGCCGTTGTCTTAACGAGTACACCAACACTAACTCGTGCCCTAACACTTACGCTAACCCTTAAGCATTGTCGTACCCTAACCTGTACCCTAAACCCTCACCATTCCCTAACCCTAACCCTAACCCGAATCCTAACCCTGACCCTCACCCGAAGCCTTACCCTCACCCGTGCCCTAATCTTAACCAGGACACCAAGACTAACTCGTGCCCTCAAACGTACGCTAACACTAAACCGCAGCGGTACCCTAACCTGTACCCTAATCCCTCTCCATTCCCTAACCCTAACCGTAACCTGAAACCTAACCATGACACTCACCCGAAACTTTACCCTCACCCGTGTCCTAATTTTAACCAGTACATCAACACTAACCCATGCCCTCTAACGTACGCCAACCCTAAGCCATTGCCGTACCCTAACCTGTACCCTCATCAATCCCCATTCCCTAACCCTAACCCTAACCCTAACCCTTAACGTGACCCTCTTCCGAGGCCTTACCCTCAGCCATGCCCTAATCGTAAGCAGTACACTAACACTAACTAGTGACCTCACACGTACGCTAAAACTTAAGCGTTGTGGTACCCTAAACTGTGCCCTAATATCTCCCCATTCCCTAACCCTAACCCTAACCCGAATTCTATCCCTGACCCTCACCTGAAAGCTTACCCTCACCCGTGCCCTAATCTTACCCAGGACACCAACACTAACTTGTGCCCTCACACGTACGCTAACCCTTAATCGTTGTCGTACCCTAAACTGTACCCTAATCCCTCCCCATTCCCTAACCCTAACCCTAACCCGAATCCTAACCCTGACCCTCACCTGAAGCCTTACCCTCACCCGTGCCCTAATCTTAACCAGGACACCAAGACTAACTCGTGCCCTCAAACGTACGCTAACACTAAACCGCAGCGGTCCCTAACCTGCACCCTAATCCCTCTCCATTCCCTAACCCTAACCCTAACCTGAAACCTAACCATGACACTCACCCGAAACTTTACCCTCACCCGTGTCCTAATTTTAACCAGTACATCAACACTAACCGATGCCCTCTAACGTACGCCAAACCTAAGCCATTGCCGTACCATAACCTGCACCCTAATCAATCCCCATTCCCTAACCCTAACCCTTAACGTGACCCTCTTCCGAGGCCTTACCCTCACCCGTGCCCTAATCGTAAGCAGTACACTAACACTAACTAGTGACCTCACACGTACGCCAAACCTTAAGCGTTGTGGTACCCTAAACTGTGCCCTAATATCTCCCCATTCCCTAACCCTAACCCTAACCCGAATTCTATCCCCGACCCTCACCCGAAACCTTACCCTCACCCGTGCCCTAATCTTAACCAGGACACCAACACTAACTTGTGCCCTCACACGTACGCTAACCCTTAATCGTTGTCGTACCCTAAACTGTACCCTAATCCCTCCCCATTCCCTAACCCTAACCCTAACCCGAATCCTAACCCTGACCCTCACCTGAAGCCTTACCCACACCCGTGCCCTAATCTTAACCAGGACACTAACACTAACCCTTGCCCTCACACGAACGCTAACCCTTAAGCACTGTCGTACCCTAAGCTGTACCCTAATCCCTCTGCATTCCTTAACCCTAACCCTAACCCGAATCCTAACCCTGACCCTCACCCGAAGCCTTACCCTCACCCGTGCCCTAATCTTAACCAGGACACCAACACTAACTCGTGTCCTCACACGTACGCTAAACCTTAAGCGTTGTCGTACCCTAAATTGTACCCTAATCCCTCCCCATTCCTTAACCCTAACCCTAACCCCATCCCTAAACCTGACCCACTTCCGATGCCCTACCCTAACCAATGCACTAATCTTAACCAGTACAAAAACACTAACTCATGCCCTCAAACGTACGCTAACCCTTAAGCATTGTCATACCCTATCCTGTACCCTAATCCCTCCCCATTCCCTAACCCTAACCCTAAGCGAAACCCTGAACGTGACCCTTTTCCGAGGCCTTACCCTCATCGGTGCTGTTGTCTTAACCAGTACACCAACACTAACTCGTGCCCTCACACTTACGCTAACCCTTAAGCATTGTCGTACCCTAACCTGTACCCTAATCCCTCTCCATTCCCTAACCCTAACCCTAACCCGAATCCTAACCCTGACCCTCACCCGAAGCCTTACCCTCACCCGTGCCCTAATCTTAACCAGGACACCAACACTAACTTGTGCCCTCACAAGTACGCTAACCCTTAATCATTGTCGTACCCTAAACTGTACCCTAATCCCTCCCCATTCCCTAACCCTAAACGTAACCCGAATCCTAACCCTGACCCTCACCTGAAGCCTTACCCACACCCGTGCCCTAATTTTAACCAGGACACCAACACTAACTCGTGCCCTCACACGTACGGTAAACCTTAAGCGTTGTCGTACCATAAATTGTACCCTAATCCCTCCCCATTCCTTAACACTAACCCTAACCCCATCCCTAAACCTGACCCACTTCCGATGAACTACCCTAACCAATGCCCTAATCTTAACCAGTACACAAACACTAACTCATGCCCTCAAACGTACGCTAACCCTTAAGCATTGTCGTACCCTATCCTGTACCCTAATCCCTCCCCATTCCCTAACCCTAACCCTAAGCAAAACCCTGAACGTGACCCTTTTCCGAGGCCTTACCCTCATCGGTGCCGTTGTCTTAACCAGTACACCAACACTAACTCGTGCCCTCACACTTACGCTAACCCTTAAGCATTGTCGTACCCTAACATGTACCCTAATCCCTCTCCATTCCCTAACCCTAACCCTAACCCGAATCCTAACCCTGACCCTCACCCGAAGCCTTACGCTCACCCATGCCCTAATCTTAACCAGGACACCAAGACTAACTCGTGCCCTCAAACGTACGCTAACACTAAACCGCAGCGGTACCCTAACCTGTACCCTAATCCCTCTCCATTCCCTAACCCTAACCCTAACCTGAAACCTAACCATGACACTCACCCGAAACTTTACCCTCACCCGTGTCCTAATTTTAACCAGTACATCCACACTAACCCATGCCCTCTAACGTACGCCAACCCTAAGCCATTGCCGTACCCTAACCTGTACCCTAATCAATCCCCATTCCCTAACCCTAACCCTAACCCTAACCCTTAACGTGACCCTCTTCCGAGGCCTTACCCTCACCCGTGCCCTAATCGTAAGCAGTACACTAACACTAACTAGTGACCTCACACGTACGCTAAACCTTAAGTGTTGTGGTACCCTAAACTGTGCCCTAATATCTCCCCATTCCCTAACCCTAACCCTAACCCGAATTCTATCCGTGACCCTCACCCGAAACCTTACCCTCACCCGTGCCCTAATCTTAACCAGGACACCAACACTAACTTGTGCCCTCACACGTACGCTAACCCTTAATCGTTGTCGTACCCTAAACTGTACCTTAATCCCTCCCCATTCCCTAACCCTAACCCTAACCCGAATCCTAACCCTGACCCTCACCTGAAGCCTTACCCTCACCCGTGCCCTAATCTTAACCAGGACACTAACACTAACCCTTGCCCTCAAACGAACGCTAACGCTTAAGCACTGTCGTACCCTAAGCTGTACCCTAATCCCTCTACATTCCTTAACCCTAACCCTAACCCGAATCCTAACCCTGACCCTCACCCGAAGCCTTACCCTCACCCGTGCCCTAAACTTAACCAGGACACCAACACTAACCTGTGCCCTCACATGTACGCTAAACCTTAAGCATTGTCGTACCCTAAATTGTACCCCAATCCCTCCCCATTCCTTAACCCTAACCCTAACCCCATCCCTAAAATTGACCCACTTCCGATGCCCTACCCTAACCAATGCCCTAATCTTCACCAGTACACAAACACTAACTCATGCGCTCAAACGTACGCTAACCCTTAAGCATTGTCGTACCCGATCCTGTACCCTAATCCCTCCCCATTCCCTAACCCTAACCCTAAGCGAAACCCTGAACGTGACCCTTTTCCGAGGCCTTACCCTCATCGGTGCCCTTGTCTTAACCAGTACACCAACATTAACTCGTGCCCTCACACTTACGCTAACCCTTAAGCATTGTGGTACCCTAACCTGTACCCTAATCCCTCTCCATTCCCTAACCCTAACCCTAACCCGAATCCTAACCCTTACCCTCACCCGAAGCCTTACCCTCACCCGTGCCCAAATCTTAACCAGGACACCAAGACTAACTCGTGCCCTCAAACGTACGCTAACACTAAACCGCAGCGGTACCCTAACCTGTACCCTAATCCCTCTCCATTCTCTAACCCTAAACCTAACCTGAAACCTAACCATGACACTCACTCGAAACTTTACCCTCACCCGTGTCCTAATTTTAACCAGTACATCAACACTAACCCATGCCCTCTAACGTACGCCAACCCTAAGCCATTGCCGTACCCTAACCTGTACCCTAATCAATCCCCATTCCCTAACCCTAACCCTAACCCTAACCCTTAACGTGACCCTCTTCCGAGGCCTTACCCTCACCCGTGCCCTAATCGTAAGCAGTACACTAACACTAACTAGTGACCTCACACGTACGCTAAACCTTAAGTGTTGTGGTACCCTAAATTGTGCCCTAATACCTCCCCATTCCCTAACCCTAACCCTAACCCGAATTCTATCCCTGACCCTCACCTGAAACCTTACCCTCACCCGTGCCCTAATCTTACCCAGGACACCAACACTAACTTGTGCCCTCACACGTACGCTAACCCTTAATCGTTGTCGTACCCTAAACTGTACCCTAATCCCTCCTCATTCCCTAACCCTAACCCTAACCCGAATCCTAACCCTGACCCTCACCTGAAGCCTTACCCTCACCCGTGCCCTAATCTTAACCAGGACACTAACACTAACCCTTGCCCTCACACGAACGCTAACCCTTAAGCACTGTCGTACCCTAAGCTGTACCCTAATCCCTCTGCATTCCTTAACCCTAACCCTAAACCGAATCCTAACCCTGACCCTCACCCGAAGCCTTACCCTCACCCGTGCCCTAATCTTAACCAGGACACCAACACTAACTCGTGCCCTCACACGTACGCTAAACCTTAAGCGTTGTCGTACCCTAAATTGTACCCTAATCCCTCCCCATTCCTTAACCCTAACCCTAACCCCATCCCTAAACCTGACCCACTTCCGATGCCCTACCCTAACCAATGCCCTAATCTTAACCAGTACACAAACACTAACTCATGCCCTCAAACGTATCCTAACCCTTAAGCATTGTCGTACCCTATCCTGTACCCTAATCCCTCCCCATTCCCTAACCCTAACCCTAAGCGAAACCCTCAACGTGACCCTTTTCCGAGGCCTTACCCTCATCGGTGCCGTTGTCTTAACCAGTACACCAACACTAACTCGTGCCCACACACTTACGCTAACCCTTAAGCATTGTCGTACCCTAACCTGTACCCTAATCCCTCTCCATTCCCTAACCCTAACCCTAACCCGAATCCTAACCCTGACCCTCACCCGAAGCCTTACCCTCAACCGTGCCCTAATCTTAACCAGGACACCAACACTAACTCGTGCCCTCACACGTACGTTAAACCTTAAGCGTTGTCGTACCCTAAATTGTACCCAAATCCCTCCCCATTCCATAACCCTAACCCTAACCCCATCCCTAAACCTGACCCACTTCCGATGCCCTACCCTAACCAATGCCCTAATCTTAACCAGTAAACAAACACTAACTCATGCCCTGAAACGTTCGCTAAACCTTAAGCATTGTCGTACCCTATCTTGTACCCTAATCCCTCCCCATTCCCTAACCCTAACCCTAAGCGAAACCCTGAACGTGACCATTTTCCGAGGCCTTACCCTCATCGGTGCCGTTGTCTTAACCAGTACACCAAAACTAACTCGTGCCCTCACACTTACGCTAACCCTTAAGCATTGTCGTACCCTAACCTGTACCCTAATCCCTCTCCATTCCCTAACCCTAACCCTAACCCGAATCCTAACCCTGACCCTCACCCGAAGCCTTACCCTCACCCGTGCCCTAATCTTAACCAGGACACCAAGACTAACTCGTGCCCTCAAACGTACGCTAACACTAAACCGCAGCGGTACCCTAACCTGTACCCTAATCCCTCTCCATTCCCTAACCCTAACCTTAACCTGAAACCTAACCATGACACTCACCCGAAACTTTACCCTCACCCGTGTCCTAATTTTAACCAGTACATCAACACTAACCCATGCCCTCTAACGTAGGCCAACCCTAAGCCATTGCCGTACCCTAACCTGTACCCTAATCAATCCCCATTCCCTAACCCTAACCCTTAACGTGACCCTCTTCCGAGGCCTTACCCTCACCCGTGCCCTAATCGTAAGCAGTACACTAACACTAACTAGTGACCTCACACGTACGCTAAACCTTAAGTGTTGTGGTACCCTAAACTGTGCCCTAATATCTCCCCATTCCCTAACCCTAACCCTAACCCGAATTCTATCCGTGACCCTCACCCGAAACCTTACCCTCACCCGTGCCCTAATCTTAACCAGGACACCAACACTAACTTGTGCCCTCACACGTACGCTAACCCTTAATCGTTGTCGTACCCTAAACTGTACCTTAATCCCTCCCCATTCCCTAACCCTAACCCTAACCCGAATCCTAACCCTGACCCTCACCTGAAGCCTTACCCTCACCCGTGCCCTAATCTTAACCAGGACACTAACACTAACCCTTGCCCTCAAACGAACGCTAACGCTTAAGCACTGTCGTACCCTAAGCTGTACCCTAATCCCTCTACATTCCTTAACCCTAACCCTAACCCGAATCCTAACCCTGACCCTCACCCGAAGCCTTACCCTCACCCGTGCCCTAAACTTAACCAGGACACCAACACTAACCTGTGCCCTCACATGTACGCTAAACCTTAAGCATTGTCGTACCCTAAATTGTACCCCAATCCCTCCCCATTCCTTAACCCTAACCCTAAACCCATCCCTAAACCTGACCCACTTCCGATGCCCTACCCTAACCAATGCCCTAATCTTAACCAGTACACAAACACTAACTCATGCGCTCAAACGTACGCTAACCCTTAAGCATTGTCGTACCCGATCCTGTACCCTAATCCCTCCCCATTCCCTAACCCTAACCCTAAGCGAAACCCTGAACGTGACCCTTTTCCAAGGCCTTACCCTCATCGGTGCCCTTGTCTTAACCAGTACACCAACATTAACTCGTGCCCTCACACTTACGCTAACCCTTAAGCATTGTCGTACCCTAACCTGTACCCTAATCCCTCTCCATTCCCTAACACTAACCCTAACCCGAATCCTAACCCTTACCCTCACCCGAAGCCTTACCCTCACCCGTGCCCAAATCTTAACCAGGACACCAAGACTAACTCGTGCCCTCAAACGTACGCTAACACTAAACCGCAGTGGTACCCTAACCTGTACCCTAATCCCTCTCCATTCCCTAACCCTAACCCTAACCTGAAACCTAACCATGACACTCACTCGAAACTTTACCCTCACCCGTGTCCTAATTTTAACCAGTACATCAACACTAACCCATGCCCTCTAACGAACGCCAACCCTAAGCCATTGCCGTACCCTAACCTGTACCCTAATCAATCCCCATTCCCTAACCCTAACCCTAACCCTAACCCTTAACGTGACCCTCTTCCGAGGCCTTACCCTCACCCGTGCCCTAATCGTAAGCAGTACACTAACACTAACTAGTGACCTCACACGTACGCTAAACCTTAAGTGTTGTGGTACCCTAAACTGTGCCCTAATACCTCCCCATTCCCTCACCCTAACCCTAACCCGAATTCTATCCCTGACCCTCACCTGAAACCTTACCCACACCCGTGCCCTAATCTTACCCAGGACACCAACACTAACTTGTGCCCTCACACGTACGCTAACCCTTAATCGTTGTCGTACCCTAAACTGTACCCTAATCCCTCCCCATTCCCTAACCCTAACCCTAACCCGAATCCTAACCCTGACCCTCACCTGAAGCCTTACCCTCACCCGTGCCCTAATCTTAACCAGGACACTAACACTAACACTTGCCCTCACACGAACGCTAACCCTTAAGCACTGTCGTACCCTAAGCTGTACCCTAATCCCTCTGCATTCCTTAACCCTAACCCTAACCCGAATCCTAACCCTGACCCTCACCCGAAGCCTTACCCTCACCCGTGCCCTAATCTTAACCAGGACACCAACACTAACTCGTGCCCTCACACGTATGCTAAACCTTAAGCATTGTCGTGCCCTAAATTGTACCCTAATCCCTCCCCATTCCTTAACCCTAACCCTAACCCCATCCCTAAACCTGACCCACTTCCGATGCCCTACCCTAACCAATGCCCTTATCTTAACCAGTACACAAACACTAACTCATGCCCTCAAACGTACGCTAAACCTTAAGCATTGTCGTACCCTATCCTGTACCCTAATCCCTCCCCATTCCCTTACCCAAACCCTAAGCGAAACCCTGAACGTGACCCTTTTCCGAGGCCTTACCCTCATCGGTGCCGTTGTCTAAACCAGTACACCAACACTAACTCGTGCCCTCACACTTACGCTAACCCTTAAGCATTGTCGTACCCTAACCTGTACCCTAATCCCTCTCCATTCCCTAACCCTAACCCTAACCCAAATCCTAACCCTGACCCTCACCCGAAGCCTTACCCTCACCCGTGCCCTAATCTTAACCAGGACACCAAGACTAACTCGTGTCCTCAAACGTACGCTAACACTAGACCGCAGCGGTATCCTAACCTGCACCCTAATCCCTCTCCATTCCCTAACCCTAACCCTAACCTGAAACCTAACCGTGACACTCACCCGAAACTTTACCCTCACCCGTGTCCTAATTTTAACCAGTACATCAACACTAACCCATGCCCTCTAACGTACGCCAACCCTAAGCCATTGCCGTACCCTAACCTGTACCCTAATCAATCCCCATTCCCTAACCCTAACCCTTAACGTGACCCTCTTCCGAGGCCTTACCCTCACCCGTGCCCTAATCGTAAGCAGTACACTAACACTAACTAGTGACCTCACACGTACGCTAAACCTTAAGCGTTGTGGTACCCTAAACTGTGCCCTAATATCTCCCCATTCCCTAACCCTAACCCTAACCCGAATTCTATCCCCGACCCTCACCCGAAACCTTACCCTCAACCGTGCCCTAATCTTAACCAGGACACCAACACTAAATTGTGCCGTCACACGTATGCTAACCCTTAATCGTTGTCGTACCCTAAACTGTACCCTAATCCCTCCCCATTCCCTAACCCTAACCCTAACCCGAATCCTAACCCTGACCCTCACCTGAAGCCTTACCCTCACCCGTGCCCTAATCTTAACCAGGACACTAACACTAACCCTTGCCCTCACACGAACGCTAACCCTTAAGCACTGTCGTACCCTAAGCTGTACCCTAATCCCTCTGCATTCCTTAACCCTAACCCTAACCCGAATCCTAACCCTGACCCTCACCCGAAGCCTTACCCTCACCCGTGCCCTAATCTTAACCAGGACAACAACACTAACTCGTGTCCTCACATGTACTCTAAACCTTAAGCGTTGTCGTACCCTAAATTGTACCCTAATCCCTCCCCATTCCTTAACCCTAACCCTAACCCCATCCCTAAACCTGACCCACTTCCGATGCCCTACCCTAACCAATGCACTAATCTTAACCAGTACAAAAACACTAACTCATGCCCTCAAACGTACGCTAACCCTTAAGCATTGTCGTACCCTATCCTGTACCCTAATGCCTCCCCATTCCCTAACCCTAACCCTAAGCGAAACCCTGAACGTGACCCTTTTCCGAGGCCTTACCCTCCTCGGTGCCGTTGTCTTAACCAGTACACCAACACTAACTCGTGCCCTCACACTTACGCTAACCCTAAAGCATTGTCGTACCCTAACCTGTACCCTAATCCCTCTCCATTCCCTAACCCTAACCCTAACCAGAATCCTAACGCTGACCCTCACCCAAAGCCTTACCCTCACACGTGCCCTAATCTTAACCAGGACACCAACACTAACTCGTGCCCTCACACGTACGCTAAACCTTAAGCGTTGTCGTACCCTAAATTGTACCCTATTCCCTCCCCATTCCTTAACCCTAACCCTAACCCCATCCCTAAACCTGACCCACTTCCGATGCCCTACCCTAACCAATGCCCTAATCTTAACCAGTACACAAACACTGACTCATGCCCTCAAACGTACGCTAACCTTTAAGCATTGTCGTACCCTATCCTCTACCCTAATCCCTCCCCATTCCCTAACCCTAACCCTAAGCGAAACCCTGAACGTGACCCTTTTCCGAGGCCTTACCCTCATCGGTGCCGTTGTCTTAAGCAGTACACCAACACTAACTCGTGCCCTCACACTTACGCTAACCCTTAAGCATTGTCGTACCCTAACCTGTACCCTAATCCCTCTCCATTCCCTAACCCGAATCCTAACCCTGACCCTCACCTGAAGCCTTACCCTCACCCGTGCCCTAATCTTAACCAGGACACCAAGACTAACTCGTGCCCTCAAACGTACGGTAACACTAAACCGCAGCGGTACCCTAACCTGTACCCTAATCCCTCTCCATTCCCTAACCCTAACCCTAACCTGAAACCTAACCATGACACTCACCCGAAACTTTACCCTCACCCGTGTCCTAATTTTAAGCAGTACATCAACACTAACCCATGCCCTCTAACGTACGCCAACCCTAAGCCATTGCCGTACCCTAACCTGTACCCTCATCAATCCCCATTCCCTAACCCTAACCCTAACCCTAACCCTTAACGTGACCCTCTTCCGAGGCCTTACCCTCACCCGTGCCCTAATCGTAAGCAGTACACTAACACTAACTACTGACCTCACACGTACGCTAAACCTTAAGCGTTGTGGTACCCTAAACTGTGCCCTAATATCTCCCCATTCCCTAACCCTAACCCTAACCCGAATTCTATCCCCGACCCTCACCCGAAACCTTACCCTCACCCGTGCCCTAAACTTAACCAGGACACCAACACTAACTTGTGCCCTCACACGTACGCTAACCCTTAATCGTTGTCGTACCCTAAACTGTACCCTAATCCCTCCCCATTCCCTAACCCTAACCCTATCCCGAATCCTAAACCTGACCCTCACCTGAAGCCTTACCCTCACCCGTGCCCTCATCTTAACCAGGACACTAACACTAACCCTTGCCCTCACACGAACGCTAACCCTTAAGCACTGTCGTACCCTAAGCTGTACCCTAATCCCTCTGCATTCCTTAACCCTAACCCTAACCCGAATCCTAACCCTGACCCTCACCCGAAGCCTTACCCTCACCCGTGCCCTAATCTTAACCAGGACACCAACACTAACTCGTGCCCTCACACGTACGCTAAACCTTAAGCGTTGTCGTACCCTAAATTGTACCCTAATCCCTCCCCATTCCTTAACCCTAACCCTAACCCCATCCCTAAACCTGACCCACTTCCGATGCCCTACCCTAACCAATGCACTAATCTTAACCAGTACAAAAACACTAACTCATGCCCTCAAACGTACGCTAACCCTTATGCATTGTCGTACCCTGTCCTGTACCCTAATCCCTCCCCATTCCCTAACCCTAACGCTAAGCGAAACACTGAACGTGACCCTTTTCCGAGGCCTTACCCTCATCGTTGCTGTTGTCTTAACCAGTACACCAACACTAACTCGTGCCCTCACACTTACGCTAACCCTTAAGCATTGTCGTACCCTAACCTGTACCCTAATCCCTCTCCATTCCCTAACCCTAACCCTAACCCGAATCCTAACCCTGACCCTCACCCGAAGCCTAACCCTCACCAGTGCCCTAATCTTAACCAGGACACCAAGACTAACTCGTGCCCTCAAACGTACGCTAACACTAAACCGCAGCGGTACCCTAACCTGTACCCTAATCCCTCTCCATTCCCTAAACCTAACCCTAACCTGAAACCTAACCATGACACTCACCCGAAACTTTACCCTTACCCGTGTCCTAATTTTAACCAGAACATCAACACTAACCCATGCCCTCTAACATACGCCAACCCTAAGCCATTGCCGTACCCTAACCTGTACCCTAATCAATCCCCATTCCCTAACCCTAACCCTAACCATAACCATTAACGTGACCCTCTTCCGAGGCCTTACCCTCACCCGTGCCCTAGTCGTAAGCAGTACAGTAACACTAACTAGTGACCTCACACGTACGCTAAACCTTAAGCGTTGTGGTACAATAAACTGTGCCCTAATATCTCCCCATTCCCTAACCCTAACCCTAACCCGAATTCTATCCCTGACCCTCACCCGAAACCTTACCCTCACCCGTGCCCTAATCTTAACCAGGACACCAACACTAACTTGTGCCCTCACACGTACGCTAACCCTTAATCGTGGTCGTACCCTAAACTGTACCCTAATCCCTCCCCATTCTCTAACCCTAACACTAACCCGAATCCTAACCCTGACCCTCACCTGAAGCCTTACCCTCACCCGTGCCCTAATCTTAACCAGGGCACTAACACTAACCCTTGCCCTCACACGAACGCTAACCCTTAAGCACTGTCGTACCCTAAGCTGTACCCTGATCCCTCTGCATTCCTTAACACTAACCCTAACCCGAATCCTAACCCTGACCCTCACCCGAAGCCTTACCCTCACCCGTGCCCTAATCTTAACCAGGACACCAACACTAACTCGGGCCCTCACACGTACGCTAAACCTTAAGCGTTGTCGTACCCTAAATTGTACCCTAATCCCTCCCTATTCCTTAACCCTAACCCTAACACCATCCCTAATCCTGACCCACTTCCGATGCCCTACCCTAACCAATGCCCTAATCTTAACCAGTACACAAACACTAACTCATGCCCTCAAACGTACGCTAACCCTTAAGCATTGTCGTACCCTATCCTGTACCCTAATCCCTCCCCATTCCCTAACCCTAACCCTAAGCGAAACCCTGAACGTGACCCTTTTCCGAGGCCTTACCCTTATCGGTGCCGTTGTCTTAACCAGTACACCAACACTAACTCGTGCCCTCACACTTACGCTAACCCTTAGGCATTGTCGTACCCTAACCTGTACCCTAATCCCTCTCCATTCCCTAACCCTAACCCTAACCCGAATCCTAACCCTGACCCTCACCCGAAGCCTTACCCTCACCCGTGCCCTAATCTTAACCAGGACACCAAGACTAACTAGTGCCCTCAAACGTATGCTAACACTAAACCGTAGCGGTACCCTAACCTGTACCCTAATCCCTCTCCATTCCCTAACCCTAACCCTAACCTGAAACCTAACCATGACACTCACCCGAAACTTTACCCTCACCCGTGTCCTAATTTTAACCAGTACATCAACACTAACCCATGCCCTATAACGTACGCCAACCCTAAGCCATTGCCGTACCCTAACCTGTACCCTAATCAATCCCCATTCCCTAACCCTAACCCTAACTCTAACCCTTAACGTGACCCTCTTCCGAGGCCTTACCCTCACCCGTGCCCTAATCGTAAGCAGTACACTAACTCTAACTAGTGACCTCACACGTACGCTAAACCTTAAGCGTTGTGGTACCCTAAACTGTGCCCTAATATCTCCCCATTCCCTAACCCTAACCCTAACAGGAATTCTATCGCTGACCCTCACCCGAAACCTTACCCTCACCCGTGCCCTAATCTTAACCAGGACACCAACACTAACTTGTGCCCTCACACGTACGCTAACCCTTAATCGTTGTCGTACCCTAAACTGTACCCTAATCCCTCTCCATTCCCTAACCCTAACCCTAACCAGAATCCTAACCCTGACCCTCACCCAAAGCCTTACCCTCACACGTGCCCTAATCTTAACCAGGACACCAACACTAACTCGTGCCCTCACACGTACGCTAAACCTTAAGCGTTGTCGTACCCTAAATTGTACCCTATTCCCTCCCCATTCCTTAACCCTAACCCTAACCCCATCCCTAAACCTGACCCACTTCCGATGCCCTACCCTAACCAATGCCCTAATCTTAACCAGTACACAAACACTAACTCATGCCCTCAAACGTACGCTAACCTTTAAGCATTGTCGTACCCTATCCTCTACCCTAATCCCTCCCCATTCCCTAACCCTAACCCTAAGCGAAACCCTGAACGTGACCCTTTTCCGAGGCCTTATCCTCATCGGTGCCGTTGTCTTAACCAGTACACCAACACTAACTCGTGCCCTCACACTTACGCTAACCCTTAAGCATTGTCGTACCCTAACCTGTACCCTAATCCCTCTCCATTCCCTAACCCGAATCCTAACCCTGACCCTCACCTGAAGCCTTACCCTCACCCGTGCCCTAATCTTAACCAGGACACCAAGACTAACTCGTGCCCTCAAACGTACGCTAACACTAAACCGCAGCGGTACCCTAACCTGTACCCTAATCCCTCTCCATTCCCTAACCCTAACCTTAACCTGAAACCTAACCATGACACTCACCCGAAACTTTACCCTCACCCGTGTCCTAATTTTAACCAGTACATCAACACTAACCCATGCCCTCTAACGTAGGCCAACCCTAAGCCATTGCCGTACCCTAACCTGTACCCTAATCAATCCCCATTCCCTAACCCTAACCCTAACCCTAACCCTTAACGTGACCCTCTTCCTAGGCCTTACCCTCACCCGTGCCCTAATCGTAAGCAGTACACTAACACTAACTAGTGACCTCACACGTACGCTAAACCTTAAGCGTTGTGGTACCGTAAACTGTGCCCTAATATCTCCCCATTCCCTAACCATAACCCTAACCCGAATTCTATCCCTGACCCTCACCTGAAACCTTACAATCACCCGTGCCCTAATCTTACCCAGGACACCAACACTAACTTGTGCCCTCACACGTATGCTAACCCTTAATCGTTGTCGTACCCTAAACTGTACCCTAATCCCTCCCCATTCCCTAACCCTAACCCTAACCCGAATCCTAACCCTGACCCTCACCTGAAGCCTTACCCTCACCCGTGACCTAATCTTAACCAGGACACTAACACTAACCCTTGCCCTCACACGAACGCTAACCCTTAAGCACTGTCGTACCTTAAGCTGTACCCTAATCCCTCTGCATTCCTTAACCCTAACCCTAACCCGAATCCTAACCCTGAACCTCACCCGAAGCCTTACGCTCACCCGTGCCCTAATCTTAACCAGGACACCAACACTAACTCGTGCCCTCACACGTACGCTAAACCTTAAGCGTTGTCGTACCCTAAATTGTACCCTAATCCCTCCCCATTCCTTAACCCTAACCCTAACCCCATCCCTAAACCTGACCCACTTCCGATGCCCTACCCTAACCAATGCCCTTATCTTAACCAGTACACAAACACTAACTCATGCCCTCAAACGTACGCTAACCCTTAAGCATTGTCGTACCCTATCCTGTACCCTAATCCCTCCCCATTCCCTAACCCTAACCCTAAGCGAAACCCTGAACGTGACCCTTTTCCGAGGCCTTACCCTCATCGGTGCCGTTGTCTAAACCAGTACACCAACACTAACTCGTGCCCTCACACTTACGCTAACCCTTAAGCATTGTCGTACCCTAACCTGTACCCTAATCCCTCTCCATTCCCTAACCCTAACCCTAACCCAAATCCTAACACTGACCCTCACCCGAAGCCTTACCCTCACCCGTGCCCTAATCTTAACCAGGACACCAAGACTAACTCGTGTCCTCAAACGTACGCTAACACTAGACCGCAGCGTTATCCTAACCTGCACCCTAATCCCTCTCCATTCCCTAACCCTAACCCTAACCTGAAACCTAACCATGACACTCACCCGAAACTTTACCCTCACCCGTGTCCTAATTTTAACCAGTACATCAACACTAACCCATGCCCTCTAACGTACGCCAACCCTAAGCCATTGCCGTACCCTAACCTGTACCCTAATCAATCCCCATTCCCTAACCCTAACCCTTAACGTGAGCCTCTTCCGAGGCCTTGCCCTCACCCGTGCCCTAATCGTAAGCAGTACACTAACACTAACTAGTGACCTCACACGTACGCTAAACCTTAAGCGTTGTGGTACCCTAAACTGTGCCCTAATATCTCCCCATTCCCTAACCCTAACCCTAACCCGAATTCTATCCCCGACCCTCACCCGAAACCTTACCCTCACCCGTGCCCTAATCTTAACCAGGACACCAACACTAAATTCTGCCGTCACACGTACGCTAACCCTTAATCGTTGTCGTACCCTAAATTGTACCCTAATCCCTCCCCATTCCCTAACCCTAACCCTAACCCGAATCCTAACCCTGACCCTCACCTGAAGCCTTACCCTCACCCGTGCCCTAATCTTAACCAGGACACTAACACTAACCCTTGCCCTCACACGAACGCTAACCCTTAAGCACTGTCGTACCCTAAGCTGTACCCTAATCCCTCTGCATTCCTTAACCCTAACCCTAACCCGAATCCTAACCCTGACCCTCACCCGAAGCCTTACCCTCACCCGTGCCCTAATCTTAACCAGGACAACAACACTAACTCGTGTCCTCACATGTACGCTAAACCTTAAGCGTTGTCGTACCCTAAATTGTACCCTAATCCCTCCCCATTCCTTAACCCTAACCCTAACCCCATCCCTAAACCTGACCCTCTTCCGATGCCCTACCCTAACCAATGCACTAATCTTAACCAGTACAAAAACACTAACTCATGCCCTCAAACGTACGCTAACCCTTAAGCATTGTCGTACCCTATCCTGTACCCTAATGCCTCCCCATTCCCTAACCCTAACCCTAAGCGAAACCCTGAACGTGACCCTTTTCCGAGGCCTTACCCTCCTCGGTGCCGTTGTCTTAACCAGTACACCAACACAAACTCGTGCCCTCACACTTACGCTAACCCTAAAGCATTGTCGTACCCTAACCTGTACCCTAATCCCTCTCCATTCCCTAACCCTAACCCTAACCAGAATCCTAACCCTGACCCTCACCCAAAGCCTTACCCTCACACGTGCCCTAATCTTAACCAGGACACCAACACTAACTCGTGCCCTCACACGTACGCTAAACCTTAAGCGTTGTCGTACCCTAAATTGTACCCTATTCCCTCCCCATTCCTTAACCCTAACCCTAACCCCATCCCTAAACCTGACCCACTTCCGATGCCCTACCCTAACCAATGCCCTAATCTTAACCAGTACACAAACACTAACTCATGCCCTCAAACGTACGCTAACCTTTAAGCATTGTCGTACCCTATCCTCTACCCTAATCCCTCCCCATTCCCTAACCCTAACCCTAAGCGAAACCCTGAACGTGACCCTTTTCCGAGGCCTTACCCTCATCGGTGCCGTTGTCTTAACCAGTACACCAACACTAACTCGTGCCCTCACACTTACGCTAACCCTTAAGCATTGTCGTACCCTAACCTGTATCCTAATCCCTCTCCATTCCCTAACCCGAATCCTAACACTGACCCTCACCTGAAGCCTTACCCTTACCCGTGCCCTAATCTTAACCAGGACACCAAGACTAACTCGTGCCCTCAAACGTACGGTAACACTAAACCGCAGCGGTACCCTAACCTGTACCCTAATCCCTCTCCATTCCCTAACCCTAACCCTAACCTGAAACCTAACCATGACACTCACCCGAAACTTTACCCTCACCCGTGTCCTAATTTTAAGCAGTACATCAACACTAACCCATGCCCTCTAACGTACGCCAACCCTAAGCCATTGCCGTACCCTAACCTGTACCCTCATCAATCCCCATTCCCTAACCCTAACCCTAACCCTAACCCTTAACGTGACCCTCTTCCGAGGCCTTACCCTCACCCGTGCCCTAATCGTAAGCAGTACACTAACACTAACTAGTGACCTCACACGTACGCTAAACCTTAAGCGTTGTGGTACCCTAAACTCTGCCCTAATATCTCCCCATTCCCTAACCCTAACCCTAACCCGAATTCTATCCCCGACCCTCACCCGAAACCTTACCCTCACCCGTGCCCTAAACTTAACCAGGAAACCAACACTAACTTGTGCCCTCACACGTACGCTAACCCTTAATAGTTGTCGTACCCTAAACTGTACCCTAATCCCTCCCCATTCCCTAACCCTAACCCTATCCCGAATCCTAAACCTGACCCTCACCTGAAGCCTTACCCTCACCCGTGCCCTAATCTTAACCAGGACACTAACACTAACCCTTGCCCTCACACGAACGCTAACCCTTAAGCACTGTCGTACCCTAAGCTGTACCCTAATCCCTCTGCATTCCTTAACCCTAACCCTAACCCGAATCCTAACCCTGACCCTCACCTGAAGCCTTACCCTCACCCGTGCCCTAATCTTAACCAGGACACCAACACTAACTCGTGCCCTCACACGTACGCTAAACCTTAAGCGTTGTCGTACCCTAAATTGTACCCTAATCCCTCCCCATTCCTTAACCCTAACCCTAACCCCATCCCTAAACCTGACCCACTTCCGATGCCCTACCCTAACCAATGCACTAATCTTAACCAGTACAAAAACACTAACTCATGCCCTCAAACGTACGCTAACCCTTAAGCATTGTCGTACCCTGTCCTGTACCCTAATCCCTCCCCATTCCCTAACCCTAACCCTAAGCGAAACACTGAACGTGACCCTTTTCCGAGGCCTTACCCTCATCGTTGCCGTTGTCTTAACCAGTACACCAACACTAACTCGTGCCCTCACACTTACGCTAACCCTTAAGCATTGTCGTACCCTAACCTGTACCCTAATCCCTCTCCATTCCCTAACCCTAACCCTAACCCGAATCCTAACCCTGACCCTCACCCGAAGCCTTACCCTCACCCGTGCCCTAATCTTAACCAGGACACCAAGACTAACTCGTGCCCTCAAACGTACGCTAACACTAAACCGCAGCGGTACCCTAACCTGTACCCTAATCCCTCTCCATTCCCTAAACCTAACCCTAACCTGAAACCTAACCATGACACTCACCCGAAACTTTACCCTTACCCGTGTCCTAATTTTAACCAGTACATCAACACTAACCCATGCCCTCTAACATACGCCAACCCTAAGCCATTGCCGTACCCTAACCTGTACCCTAATCAATCCCCATTCCCTAACCCTAACCCTAACCATAACCATTAACGTGACCCTCTTCCGAGGCCTTACCCTCACCCGTGCCCTAGTCGTAAGCAGTACACTAACACTAACTAGTGACCTCACACGTACGCTAAACCTTAAGCGTTGTGGTACAATAAACTGTGCCCTAATATCTCCCCATTCCCTAACCCTAACCCTAACCCGAATTCTATCCCTGACCCTCACCCGAAACCTTACCCTCACCCGTGCCCTAATCTTAACCAGGACACCAACACTAACTTGTGCCCTCACACGTACGCTAACCCTTAATCGTTGTCGTACCCTAAACTGTACCCTAATCCCTCCCCATTCCCTAACCCTAACCCTAACCCGAATTCTATCCCTGACCCTCACCCGAAGCCTTACCCTCACCCGTGCCCTAATCTTAACCAGGACACCAACACTAACTTGTGCCCTCACACGTACGCTAACCCTTAATCGTTGTCGTACCCTAAACTGTACCCTAATCCCTCCCCATTCCCTAACCCTAACACTAACCCGAATCCTAACCCTGACCCTCACCTGAAGCCTTACCCTCACCCGTGCCCTAATCTTAACCAGGACACTAACACTAACCCTTGCCCTCACACGAACGCTAACCCTTAAGCACTGTCGTACCCTAAGCTGTACCCTGATCCCTCTGCATTCCTTAACACTAACCCTATCCCGAATCCTAACCCTGACCCTCACCCGAAGCCTTACCCTCACCCGTGCCCTAATCTTAACCAGGACACCAACACTAACTCGTGCCCTCACACGTACGCTAAACCTTAAGCGTTGTCGTACCCTAAATTGTACCCTAATCCCTCCCCATTCCTTAACCCTAACCCTAACCCCATCCCTAAACCTGACCCACTTCCGATGCCCTACCCTAACCAATGCCCTAATCTTAACCAGTATACAAACACTAACTCATGCCCTCAAACGTATGCTAACCCTTAAGCATTGTCGTACCCTATCCTGTACCCTAATCCCTCCCCATTCCCTAACCCTAACCCTAAGCGAAACCCTCAACGTGACCCTTTTCCGAGGCCTTACCCTCATCGGTGCCGTTGTCTTAACCAGTACACCAACACTAACTCGTGCCCTCACACTTACGCTAACCCTTAAGCATTGTCGTACCCTAACCTGTACCCTAATCCCTCTCCATTCCCTAACCCTAACCCTAACCCGAATCCTAACCCTGACCCTCACCCGAAGCCTTACCCTCAACCGTGCCCTAATCTTAACCAGGACACCAACACTAACTCGTGCCCTCACACGTACGCTAAACCTTAAGCGTTGTCGTACCCTAAATTGTACCCAAATCCCTCCCCATTCCATAACCCTAACCCTAACCCCATCCCTAAACCTGACCCACTTCCGATGCCCTACCCTTACCAATGCCCTAATCTTAACCAGTAAACAAACACTAACTCATGCCCTCAAACGTTCGCTAAACCTTAAGCATTGTCGTACCCTATCTTGTACCCTAATCCCTCCCCATTCCCTAACCCTAACCCTAAGCGAAACCCTGAACGTGACCATTTTCCGAGGCCTTACCCTCATCGGTGCCGTTGTCTTAACCAGTACACCAAAACTAACTCATGCCCTCACACTTACGCTAACCCTTAAGCATTGTCGTACCCTAACCTGTACCCTAATCCCTCTCCATTCCCTAACCCTAACCCTAACCCGAATCCTAACCCTGACCCTCACCCGAAGCCTTACCCTCACCCGTGCCCTAATCTTAACCAGGACACCAAGACTAACTCGTGCCCTCAAACGTACGCTAACACTAAACCGCAGCGGTACCCTAACCTGTACCCTAATCCCTCTCCATTCCCTAACCCTAACCTTAACCTGAAACCTAACCATGACACTCACCCGAAACTTTACCCTCACCCGTGTCCTAATTTTAACCAGTACATCAACACTAACCCATGCCCTCTAACGTAGGCCAACCCTAAGCCATTGCCGTACCCTAACCTGTACCCTAATCAATCCCCATTCCCTAACCCTAACCCTAACCCTAACCCTTAACGTGACCCTCTTCCTAGGCCTTACCCTCACCCGTGCCCTAATCGTAAGCAGTACACTAACACTAACTAGTGACCTCACACGTACGCTAAACCTTAAGCGTTGTGGTACCGTAAACTGTGCCCTAATATCTCCCCATTCCCTAACCATAACCCTAACCCGAATTCTATCCCTGACCCTCACCTGAAACCTTACACTACCCGTGCCCTAATCTTACCCAGGACACCAACACTAACTTGTGCCCTCACACGTACGCTAACCCTTAATCGTTGTCGTACCCTAAACTGTACCCTAATCCCTCCCCATTCCCTAACCCTAACCCTAACCCGAATCCTAACCCTGACCTTCACCTGAAGCCTTACCCTCACCCGTGACCTAATCTTAACCAGGACACTAACACTAACCCTTGCCCTCACACGAACGCTAACCCTTAAGCACTGTCGTACCTTAAGCTGTACCCTAAACCCTCTGCATTCCTTAACCCTAACCCTAACCCGAAACCTAACCCTGAACCTCACCCGAAGCCTTACCCTCACCCGTGCCCTAATCTTAACCAGGACACCAACACTAACTCGTGCCCTCACACGTACGCTAAACCTTAAGCATTGTCGTACCCTAAATTGTACCCTAATCCCTCCCCATTCCTTAACCCTAACCCTAACCCCATCCCTAAACCTGACCCACTTCCGATGCCCTACCCTAACCAATGCCCTTATCTTAACCAGTACACAAACACTAACTCATGCCCTCAAACGTACGCTAACCCTTAAGCATTGTCGTACCCTATCCTGTAACCTAATCCCTCCCCATTCCCTAACCCTAACCCTAAGCGAAACCCTGAACGTGACCCTTTTCCGAGGCCTTACCCTCATCGGTGCCGTTGTCTAAACCAGTACACCAACACTAACTCGTGCCCTCACACTTACGCTAACCCTTAAGCATTGTCGTACCCTAACCTGTACCCTAATCCCTCTCCATTCCCTAACCCTAACCCTAACCCAAATCCTAACCCTGACCCTCACCCGAAGCCTTACCCTCACCCGTGCCCTAATCTTAACCAGGACACCAAGACTAACTCGTGTCCTCAAACGTACGCTAACACTAGACCGCAGCGGTATCCTAACCTGCACCCTAATCCCTCTCCATTCCCTAACCGTAACCCTAACCTGAAACCTAACCATGACACTCACCCGAAACTTTACCCTCACCCGTGTCCTAATTTTAACCAGTACATCAACACTAACCCATGCCCTCTAACGTACGCCAACCCTAAGCCATTGCCGTACCCTAACCTGTACCCTAATCAATCCCCATTCCCTAACCCTAACCCTTAACGTGACCCTCTTCCGAGGCCTTACCCTCACCCGTGCCCTAATCGTAAGCAGTACACTAACACTAACTAGTGACCTCACACGTACGCTAAACCTTAAGCGTTGTGGTACCCTAAACTGTGCCCTAATATCTCCCCATTCCCTAACCCTAACCCTAACCCGAATTCTATCCCCGACCCTCACCCGAAACCTTACCCTCACCCGTGCCCTAATCTTAACCAGGACACCAACACAAAATTGTGCCGTCACACGTACGCTAACCCTTAATCGTTGTCGTACCCTAAACTGTACCCTAATCCCTCCCCATTCCCTAACCCTAACCCTAACCCGAATCCTAACCCTGACCCTCACCTGAAGCCTTACCCTCACCCGTACCCTAATCTTAACCAGGACACTAACACTAACACTTGCCCTCACACGAACGCTAACCCTTAAGCACTGTCGTACCCTAAGCTGTACCCTAATCCCTCTGCATTCCTTAACACTAACCCTAACCCGAATCCTAACCCTGACCCTCACCCGAAGCCTTACCCTCACCCGTGCCCTAATCTTAACCAGGACAACAACACTAACTCGTGACCTCACACGTACGCTAAACCTTAAGCGTTGTCGTACCCTAAATTGTACCCTAATCCCTCCCCATTCCTTAACCCTAACCCTAACCCCATCCCTAAACCTGACCCACTTCCGATGCCCTACCCTAACCAATGCACTAATCTTAACCAGTACAAAAACACTAACTCATGCCCTCAAACGTACGCTAACCCTTAAGCATTGTCGTACCCTATCCTGTACCCTAATGCCTCCCCATTCCCTAACCCTAACCCTAAGCGAAACCCTGAACGTGACCCTTTTCCGAGGCCTTACCCTCCTCGGTGCCGTTGTCTTAACCAGTACACCAACACTAACTCGTGCCCTCACACTTACGCTAACCCTAAAGCATTGTCGTACCCTAACCTGTACCCTAATCCCTCTCCATTCCCTAACCCTAACCCTAACCAGAATCCTAACCCTGACCCTCACCCGAAGCCTTACCCTCACCCGTGCCCTAATCTTAACCAGGGCACCAACACTAACTCGTGCCCTCACACGTACGCTAAACCTTAAGCGTTGTCGTACCCTAAATTGTACCCTATTCCCTCCCCATTCCTTAACCCTAACCCTAACCCCATCCCTAAACCTGACCCACTTCCGATGCCCTACCCTAACCAATGCCCTAATCTTAACCAGTACACAAACACTAACTCATGCCCTCAAACGTACGCTAACCTTTAAGCATTGTCGTACCCTATCCTCTACCCTAATCCCTCCCCATTCCCTAACCCTAACCCTAAGCGAAACCCTGAACGTGACCCTTTTCCGAGGCCTTACCCTCATCGGTGCCGTTGTCTTAACCAGTACACCAACACTAACTCGTGCCCTCACACTTACGCTAACCCTTAAGCATTGTCGTACCCTAACCTGTACCCTAATCCCTCTCCATTCCCTAACCCGAATCCTAACCCTGACCCTCACCTGAAGCCTTACCCTCACCCGTGCCCTAATCTTAACCAGGACACCAAGACTAACTCGTGCCCTCAAACGTACGGTAACACTAAACCGCAGCGGTACCCTAACCTGTACCCTAATCCCTCTCCATTCCCTAACCCTAACCCTAACCTGAAACCTAACCATGACACTCACCCGAAACTTTACCCTCACACGTGTCCTAATTTTAAGCAGTACATCAACACTAACCCATGCCCTCTAACGTACGCCAACCCTAAGCCATTGCCGTACCCTAACCTGTACCCTCATCAATCCCCATTCCCTAACCCTAACCCTAACCCTAACCCTTAACGTGACCCTCTTCCGAGGCCTTACCCTCACCCGTGCCCTAATCGTAAGCAGTACACTAACACTAACTAGTGACCTCACACGTACGCTAAACCTTAAGCGTTGTGGTACCCTAAACTGTGCCCTAATATCTCCCCATTCCCTAACCCTAACCCTAACCCGAATTCTATCCCCGACCCTCACGCGAAACCTTACCCTCACCCGTGCCCTAAACTTAACCAGGACACCAACACTAACTTGTGCCCTCACACGTACGCTAACCCTTAATCGTTGTCGTACCCTAAACTGTACCCTAATCCCTCCCCATTCCCTAACCCTAACCCTAACCCGAATCCTAACCCTGACCCTCACTTGAAGCCTTACCCTCACCCGTGCCCTAATCTTAACCAGGACACTAACACTAACCCTTGCCCTCACACGAACGCTAACCCTTAAGCACTGCCGTACCCTAAGCTGTACCCTAATCCCTCTGCATTCCTTAACCCTAACCCTAACCCGAATCCTAACCCTGACCCTCACCCGAAGCCTTACCCTCACCCGTGCCCTAATCTTAACCAGGACACCAACACTAACTCGTGCCCTCACACGTATGCTAAACCTTAAGCGTTGTCGTACCCTAAATTGTACCCTAATCCCTCCCCATTCCTTAACCCTAACCCTAACCCCATCCCTAAACCTGACCAACTTCCGATGCCCTACCCTAACCAATGCACTAATCTTAACCAGTACAAAAACACTAACTCATGCCCTCAAACGTACGCTAACCCTTAAGCATTGTCGTACCCTGTCCTGTACCCTAATCCCTCCCCATTCCCTAACCCTAACCCTAAGCGAAACACTGAACGTGACCCTTTTCCGAGGCCTTACCCTCATCGTTACCATTGTCTTAACCAGTACACCAACACTAACTCGTGACCTCACACTTACGCTAACCCTTAAGCATTGTCGTACCCTAACCTGTACCCTAATCCCTCTCCATTCCCTAACCCTAACACTAACCCGAATCCTAACCCTGACCCTCACCCGAAGCCTTACCCTCACCCGTGCCCTAATCTTAACCAGGACACCAAGACTAACTCGTACCCTCAAACGTACGCTAACACTAAACCGCAGCGGTACCCTAACCTGTACCCTAATCCCTCTCCATTCCCTAAACCTAACCCTAACCTGAAACCTTACCATGACACTCACCCGAAACTTTACCCTCACCCGTGTCCTAATTTTAACCAGTACATCAACACTAACCCATGCCCTCTAACATACGCCAACCCTAAGCCATTGCCGTACCCTAACCTGTACCCTAATCAATCCCCATTCCCTAACCCTAACCCTAACCATAACCATTAACGTGACCCTCTTCCGAGGCCTTACCCTCACCCGTGCCCTAGTCGTAAGCAGTACACTAACACTAACTAGTGACCTCACACGTACACTAAACCTTAAGAGTTGTGGTACAATAAACTGTGCCCTAATATCTCCCCATTCCCTAACCCTAACCCTAACCCGAATTCTATCCATGACCCTCACCCGAAACCTTACCCTCACCCGTGCCCTAATCTTAACCAGGACACCAACACTAACTTGTGCCCTCACACGTACGCTAACCCTTAATCGTTGTCGTACCCTAAACTGTACCCTAATCCCTCCCCATTCCCTAACCCTAACCCTAACCCGAATCCTAACCCTGACCCTCACCTGAAGCCTTACCCTCACCCGTGCCCTAATCTTAACCAGGACACTAACACTAACCCTTGCCCTCACACGAACGCTAACCCTTAAGCACTGTCGTACCCTAAGCTGTACCCTAATCCCTCTGCATTCCTTAACCCTAACCCTAACCCGAATCCTAACCCTGACCCTCACTCGAAGCCTTACCCTCACCCGTGCCCTAATCTTAACCAGGACACCAACGCTAACTCGTGCCCTCACACGTACGCTAAACCTTAAGCGTTGTCGTACCCTAAATTGTACCCTAATCCCTCCCCATTCCTTAACCCTAACCCTAACCCCATCCCTAAACCTGACCCACTTCCGATGCTCTACCCTAACCAATGCCCTACTCTTAACCAGTACAGAAACACTAACTCATGCCCTCAAACGTACGCTAACCCTTAAGCATTGTCGTACCCTATCCTGTACCCTAATCCCTCCCCATTCCCTAACCCTAACCCTACGCAAAACCCTGAACGTGACCCTTTTCTGAGGCCTTACCCTCATCGGTGCCGCTGTCTTAACCAGTACACCAACACTAACTCGTGCCCTCACACTTACGCTAACCCTTAAGCATTGTCGTACCCTAACCTGTACCCTAATCCCTCTCCATTCCCTAACCCTAACCCTAACCCGAATCCTAACCCTGACCCTCACCCGAAGTCTTACCCTCACCCGTGCCCTAATCTTAACCAGGACACCAACACTAACTCGTGCCCTCACACGTACGCTAAACCTTAAGCGTTGTCGTACCCTAAATTGTACCCTAATCCCTCCCCATTCCTTAACCCTAACCCTAACCCCATTTCTAAAGCTGACCCACTTCCGATGCCCTACCCTAACCAATGCCCTAATCTTAACCAGTACACAAACACTAACTCATGCCCTCAAACGTACGCTAACCCTTAAGCATTGTCGTACCCTATCCTGTACCCTAATCCCTCCCCATTCCCTAACCCTAACCCTAAGCGAAACCCTGAACGTGACCCTTTTCCGAGGCCTTACCCTCATCGGTGCCGTTGTCTTAACCAGTACACCAACACTAACTCGTGCCCTCACACTTACGCTAACCCTTAGGCATTGTCGTACCCTAACCTGTACCCTAATCCCTCTCCATTCCCTAACCCTAACCCTAACCCGAATCCTAAACCTGACCCTCACCCGAAGCCTTACCCTCACCCGTGCCCTAATCTTAACCAGGACACCAAGACTAACTAGTGCCCTCAAACGTATGCTAACACTAAACCGTAGCGGTACCCTAACCTGTACCCTAATCCCTCTCCATTCCCTAACCCTAACCCTAACCTGAAACCTAACCATGACACTCACCCGAAACTTTACCCTCACCCGTGTCCTAATTTTAACCAGTACATCAACACTAACCCATGCCCTCTAACGTACGCCAACCCTAAGCCATTGCCGTACCCTAACCTGTACCCTAATCAATCCCCATTCCCTAACCCTAACCCTAACTCTAACCCTTAACGTGACCCTCTTCCGAGGCCTTACCCTCACCCGTGCCCTAATCGTAAGCAGTACACTAACTCTAACTAGTGACCTCACACGTACGCTAAACCTTAAGCGTTGTGGTACCCTAAACTGTGCCCTAATATCTCCCCATTCCCTAACCCTAACCCTAACAGGAATTCTATCGCTGACCCTCACCCGAAACCTTACCCTCACCCGTGCCCTAATCTTAACCAGGACACCAACACTAACTTGTGCCCTCACACGTACGCTAACCCTTAATCGTTGTCGTACCCTAAACTGTACCCTAATCCCTCCCCATTCCCTAACCCTAACCCTAACCCGAATCCTAACACTGACCCTCATCTGAAGCCTTACCCACACCCGTGCCCTAATCTTAACCAGGACACTAACACTAACCCTTGCCCTCACATGAACGCTAACCCTTAAGCACTGTCGTACCCTAAGCTGTACCCTAATCCCTCTGCATTCCTTAACCCTAACCCTAACCCTGATCCTCACCCGAAGACTTACCCTCACCCGTGCCCTAATCTTAACCAGGACACCAACACTAACTCGTGCCCTCACACGTACGCTAAACCTTAAGTGTTGTCGTACCCTAAATTGTACCCTAATCCCTCCCCATTCCTTAACCCTAACCCTAACCCCATCCCTAAACCTGACCCTCTTCCGATGCCCTACCCTAACCAATGCCCTAATCTTAACCCGTACACAAACACTAACTCATGCCCTCAAACGTACGCTAACCCTTAAGCATTGTCGTACCCTATCCTGTACCCTAATCCCTCCCCATTCCCTAACCCTAACCCTAAGCGAAACCCTGAACGTGACCCTTTTCCGAGGCCTTACCCTTATCGGTGCCGTTGTCTTAACCAGTACACCAACACTAACTCGTGCCCTCACACTTACACTAAGCCTTAAGCATTGTCGTACCCTAACCTGTACCCTAATCTCTCTCCATTCCCTAACCCTAACCCTAACCCGAATCCTAACCCTGACCCTCACCCGAAGCCTTACCCTCACCCGTGCCCTAATCTTAACCAGGACACCAAGACTAACTCGTTCCCTCAAACGTACGCTAACACTAAACCCCAGCAGTACCCTAACCTGTACCCTAATCCCTCTCCATTCCCTAACCCTAACCCTAACCTGAAATCTAACCATGACACTCACCCGAAACTTTACCCTCACCCGTGTCCTAATTTTAACCAGTACATCAACACTAACCCATGCCCTCTAACGTACGCCAACCCTAAGCCATTGCCGTACCCTCACCTGTACCCTAATCAATCCCCATTCCCTAACCCTAACCCTAACCCTAACCCTTAACGTGACCGTCTCCCGAGGCCTTACACTCACCCGTGCCCTAATCGTAAGCAGTACACTAACACTAACTAGTGACCTCACACGTACGCTAAACCTTAAGCGTTGTGGTACCCTAAACTCTGCCCTAATATCTCCCCATTCCCTAACCCTAACCCTAACCCGAATTCTATCCCTGACCCTCACCCGAAACCTTACCCTCACCCGTGCCCTAAACTTAACCAGGACACCAACACTAATTTGTGCCCTCACACGTACGATAACCCTTAATTGTTGTCGTACCCTAAACTATACCCTAATGCCTCCCCATTCCCTAACCCTAACCCTAACCCGAATTCTATCCCTGACCCTCACCCGAAACTTTACCCTCACCCGTGCCCTAATCTTAACCAGGACACCAACACTAACTTGTGCCCTCACACGTACGCTAACCCTTAATCGTTGTCGTACCCTAAACTGTACCCTAATCCCTCCCCATTCCCTAACCCTAACCCTAACCCGAATCCTAACCCTGACCCTCACCTGAAGCCTTACCCTCACCCGTGCCCTAATCTTAACCAGGACACTAACACTAACCCTTGCCCTCACATGAACGCTAACCCTTAAGCACTGTCGTACCCTAAGCTGTACCCTAATCCCTCTGCATTCCTTAACCCTAACCCTAACCCGAATCCTAACCCTGACCCTCACCCGAAGCCTTACCCTCACAAGTGCCCTAATCTTAACCAGGACACCAACACTAACTCGTGCCCTCACACGTACGCTAAACCTTAAGCGTTGTCGTACCCTAAATTGTACCCTAGTCCCTCCCCATTCCTTAAACCTAACCCTAACCCCATCCCTAAGCCTGACCCACTTCCGATGCCCTACCCTAACCCATGCCCTAATCTTAACCAGTACACAAACACTAACTCATGTCCTCAAACGTACGCTAACCCTTAAGCATTGCCGTACCCTATCCTGTACCCTAATCCCTCCCCATTCCCTAACCCTAACCCTAAGCGAAACCCTGAACGTGACCCTTTTCCGAGGCCTTACCCTCATCGGTGCCGTTGTCTTAACCAGTACACCAACACTAACTCGTGCCCTCACACTTACACTAACCCTTAAGCATTGTCGTACCCTAACCTCTACCCTAATCCCTCTCCATTCCCTAACCCTAACCCTAACCCGAATCCTAACCCTGACCCTCACCCGAAGCCTTACCCTCACCCGTGCCCTAATCTTAACCAGGACACCAAGACTAACTAGTGCCCTCAATCGTACGCTAACACTAAACCGCAGCGGTACCCTAACCTGTACCCTAAACCCTCTCCATTCCCTAACACTAACCCTAACCTGAAACCTAACCATGACACTCACCCGAAACTTTACCCTCACCCGTGTCCTAATTTTAACCAGTACATCAACACTAACCCATGCCTCCTAACGTACGCCAACCCTAAGCCATTGCCGTACCCTAACCTGTACCCTAATCAATCCCCATTCCCTAACCCTAACCCTAACCCTAACCCTTAACGTGACCGTCTTCCGAGGCCTTACACTCACCCGTGCCCTAATCGTAAGCAGTACACTAACACTAACTAGTGACCTCACACGTACGCTAAACCTTAAGACGTTGTGGTACCCTAAACTCTGCCCTAATATCTCCCCATTCCCTAACCCTAACCCTAACCCGAATTCTATCCCTGACCCTCACCCGAAACCTTACCCTCACCCGTGCCCTAATCTTAACCAGGACACCAACACCAACTTGTGCCCTCACACGTACGATAACCCTTAATTGTTGTCGTACCCTAAACTGTACCCTAATGCCTCCCCATTCCCAAACCCTAACCCTAACCCGAATTGTATCCCTGACCCTCACCCGAAGACTTACCCTGACCCGTGCCCTAATCTTAACCAGGACACCAACACTAACTCGTGCCCTCACACGTACGCTAAACCTTAAGTGTTGTCGTACCCTAAATTGTACCCTAATCCCTCCCCATTCCTTAACCCTAACCCTAACCCCATCCCTAAACCTGACCCACTTCCGATGCCCTAACCTAACCAATGCCCTAATCTTAACCCGTACACAAACACTAACTCATGCCCTCAAACGTACGCTAACCCTTAAGCATTGTCGTACCCTATCCTGTACCCTAATCCCTCCCCATTCCCTAACCCTAACCCTAAGCGAAACCCTGAACGTGACCCTTATCCGAGGCCTTACCCTTATCGGTGCCGTTGTCTTAACCAGTACACCAACACTAACTCGTGCCCTCACACTTACGCTAACCCTTAAGCATTGTCGTACCCTAACCTGTACCCTAATCCCTCTCCATTCCCTAACCCTAACCCTAACCCGAATCCTAACCCTGACCCTCACCCGAAGCCTTACCCTCACCCGTGCCCTAATCTTAACCAGGACACCAAGACTAACTCGTGCCCTCAAACGTACGCTAACACTAAACCCCAGCAGTACCCTAACCTGTACCCTAATCCCTCTCCATTCCCTAACCCTAACCCTAACCTGAAATCTAACCATGACACTCACCCGAAACTTTACCCTCACCCGTGTCCTAATTTTAACCAGTACATCAACACTAACCCATGCCCTCTAACGTACGCCAACCCTAAGCCATTGCCGTACCCTCACCTGTACCCTAATCAATCCCCATTCCCTAACCCTAACCCTAACCCTAACCCTTAACGTGACCGTCTTCCGAGGCCTTACACTCACCCGTGCCCTAATCTTAACCAGGACACCAACACTAACTTGTGCCCTCCCACGTACGCTAACCCTTAATCGTTGTCGTACCCTAAACTGTACCCTAATCCCTCCCCATTCCCTAACCCTAACCCTAACCCGAATCCTAACCCTGACCCTCACCTGAAGCCTTACCCTCACCCGTGCCCTAATCTTAACCAGGACACCAACACTAACCCTTGCCCTCACACGAACGCTAACCCATAAGCACTGTCGTACCCTAAGCTGTACCCTGATCCCTCTGCATTCCTTAACCCTAACCCTAACCCGAATCCTAACCCTGACCCTCACCTGAAGCCTTACCCTCACCCGTGCCCTAATTTAACCAGGACACTAACACTAACCCTTGCCCTCACACGAACGCTAACCCTTAAGCACTGTCGTACCCTAAGGTGTACCCTAATCCCTCTGCATTCCTTAACCCTAACCCTAACCCGAATTCTATCCCTGACCCTCACCCGAAACCTTACCCTCACCCGTGCCCTAAACTTAACCAGGACACCAACACTAACTCGTGCCCTCACACGTACGCTAAACCTTAAGCGTTGTCGTACCCTAAATTGTACCCTAATCCCTCCCCATTCCTTAACCCTAACCCTAACCCCATCCCTAAACCTGACCCACTTCCGATGCCCTACCCTAACCAATGCCCTAATCTTAACCAGTACACAAACACTAACTCATGCCCTCAAACGTACGCTAACCCTTAAGCATTGTCGTACCCTATCCTGTACCCTAATCCCTCCCCATTCCCTATCCCTAACCCTAACCCGAATCCTAACCCTGACCCTCACCTGAAGCCTTACCCTCACCCGTGCCCTAATCTTAACCAGGACACTAACACTAACCCTTGCCCTCCCACGAACGCTAACCCTTAAGCACTGTCGTACCCTAAGCTGTACCCTAATCCCTCTGCATTCCTTAACCCTAACCCTAACCTGAATCCTAACCCTGACCCACACCCGAAGCCTTACCCTCACCCGTGCCCTAATCTTAACCAGGACACCAACACTAACTCGTGCCCTCACACGTACGCTAAACCTTAAGCGTTGTCGTACCCTAAATTGTACCCTAATCCCTCCCCATTCCTTAACCCTAACCCTAACCCCATCCCTAAACCTGACCCACTTCCGATGCCCTACCCTAACCAATGCCCTAAACTTAACCAGTACACAAACACTAACTCATGCCCTCAAACGTACGCTAACCCTTAAGCATTGTCGTACCCTATCCTGTACCCTAATCCCTCCCCATTCCCTAACCCTAACCCTAAGCGAAACCCTGAACGTGACCCTTTTCCGAGGCCTTACCCTCATCGGTGCCGTTGTCTTAACCAGTACACCAACACTATCTCGTGCCCTCACACTTATGCTAACCCTTAAGCATTGTCGTACCCTAAACTGTACCCTAATCCCTCTCCATTCCCTAACCCTAACCCTAACCCGAATCCTAACCCTGACCCTCACCCGAAGCCTTACCCTCACCCGTGCCCTAATCTTAACCAGGACACCAACACTAACTCTTGCCCTCACACGTACGCTAAACCTTAAGCGTTGTCGTACCCTAAATTGTACCCTAATCCCTCCCCATTCCTTAACCCTAACCCTAACCCCATCCCTAAACCTGACCCACTTCCGATGCCCTACCCTAACCAATGCCCTAATCTTAACCAGTACACAAACACTAACTCATGCCCTCAAACGTACGCTAACCCTTAAGCATTGTCGTACCCTATCCTGTACCCTAATCCCTCCCCATTCCCTAACCCTAACCCTAAGCGAAACCCTGAACGTGACCCTTTTCCGAGGCCTTACCCTCATCGGTGCCGTTGTCTTAACCAGTACACCAACACTAACTTGTGCCCTCACACTTACGCTAACCCTTAAGCACTGTCGTACCCTAACCTGTACCCTAATCCCTCTCCATTCCCTAACCCTAACCCTAACCCGAATCCTAACCCTGACCCTCACCCGAAGCCTTACCCTCACCCGTGCCCTAATCTTAACCAGGACACCAAGACTAACTCGTGCCCTCAAACGTACGCTAACAGTAAACCGTAGCGGTACCCTAACCAGTACCCTAATCCCTCTCCATTCCCTAATCCTAACCCTAACCTGAAACCTAACCATGACAGTCACCCGAAACTTTACCCTCACCCGTGTCCTAATTTAACCAGTACATCAACACTAACCCATGCCCTCTAACGTACGCCAACCCTAAGCCATTGCCGTGCCCTAACCTGTACCCTAATCAATCCCCATTCCCTAACCCTAACCCTAACCCTAACCCTTAACGTGACCCTCTTCCGAGGCCTTATCCTCACCCGTGCCCTAATCGTAAGCAGTACACTAACACTAACTAGTGACCTCACACGTACGCTAACCTTAAGCGTTGTGGTACCCTAAACTGTGCCCTAATATCTACCCATTCCCTAACCCTAACCCTAACCCGAATTCTATCCCTGACCCTCACCCGAAACCTTACCCTCACCCGTGCCCTAATCTTAACCAGGACACCAACACTAACTTGTGCCCTCACACGTACGCTAACCCTTAATCGTTGTCGTACCCTAAACTGTACCCTAATCCCTCCCCATTCCCTAACCCTAACCCTAACCCGAATCCTAACCCTGACCCTCACCTGAAGCCTTACCCTCACCCGTGCCCTAATCTTAACAAGGACACTAACACTAACCCTTGCCCTCACATGAACGCTAACCCTTAAGCACTGTCTTACCCTAAGCTGTACCCTAATACCTCTGCATTCCTTAACACTAACCCTAACCCGAATCCTAACCCTGACCCTCACCTGAAGCCTTACCCTCACCCGTGCCCTAATCTTAACCAGGACACCAACACTAACTTGTGCCCTCACACGTACGCTAACCCTTAATCGTTGTCGTACGCTAAACTGTACCCTAATCCCTCCCCATTCCCTAACCCTAACACTAACCCGAATCCTAACCCTGACCCTCACCTGAAGCCTTACCCTCACCCGTGCCCTAATCTTAACCAGGACACTAACACTAACACTTGCCCTCAAACGAACGCTAACCCTTAAGCATTGTCGTACCCTATCCTGTACCCTAATCCCTTCCCATTCCCTAACCCTAACCCTAAGCGAAACCCTGAACGTGACCCTTTTCCGAGGCCTTACCCTCCTCGGTGCCGTTGTCTTAACCAGTACACCAACACTAACTCGTGCCCTCACACTTACGCTAAACCTTAAGCATTGTCGTACCCTAAACTGTACCCTAATCCCTCCCCATTCCCTAACCCTAACACTAACCCGAATCCTAACCCTGACCCTCACATGAAGCCTTTTCCTCACCCGTGCCCTAATCTTAACCAAGAAACTAACACTAACCCTTGCCCTCACACGAACGCTAATCCTTAAGCACTGTCGTACCCTAAGCTGTACCGTAATCACTCTGCATTCCTTAACCCTAACCCTAACCCGAATCGTAACCCTGACCCTCACCCGAAGCCTTACCCTCACCCGTGCCCTAATCTTAACCAGGACACCAACACTAACTCGTTCCCTCACACGTACGCTAAACCTTAAGCGTTGTCGTACCCTAAATTGTACCCTCATCCCTCCCCATTCCTTAACCCTAACCCTAACCCCATCCCTAAACCTGACCCACTTCCGATGCCCTACCCTAACCCATGCCCTAATCTTAACCAGTACACAAACACTAACTCATGCCCTCAAACCTACGCTACCCCTTAAGCATTGTCGTACCCTATCCTGTACCCTAATCCCTCCCCATTCCCTAACCCTAACCCTAAGCGAAACCCTGAACGTGACCCTTTTCCGAGGCCTTACCCTCATCGGTGCCGTTGTCTTAACCACTACACCAACACTAACTCGTGCCCTCACACTTACGCTAACACTTAAGCATTGTCGTACCCTAACCTGTACCCTAATCCCTCTCCATTCCCTAACCCTAACCCTAACCCGAATCCTAATCCTGACCCTCACCCAAAGCCTTACCCTCACCCGCGCCCTAATCTTAACCAGGACACCAAGACTAACTAGTGCCCTCAAACGTACGCTAACACTAAACCGCAGCGGTACCCTAACCTGTACCCTAATCCCTCTCCATTCCCTAACCCTAACCATAACCTGAAACCTAACCATGACACTCACCCGAAACTTTACCCTCACCCGTGTCCTAATTTTAATCAGTACATCAACACTAACCCATGCCATCTAACGTACGCCAACCCTAAGCCATTGCCGTACCCTAACCTGTAGCCTAATCAATCCCCATTCCCTAACCCTAACCCTAACCCTAACCCTTAACGTGACCCTCTTGCGAGGCCTTACCCTCACCCGTGCCCTAATCATAAGCAGTACACTAACACTAACTAGTGACCTCTCACGTACGCTAAACCTTAAGCGTTGTGGTACCCTAAACTGTGCCGTAATATCTCCCCATTCCCTAACCCTAACCCTAACCCGAATTCTATCCCTGACCCTCACCCGAAACCTTACACTCACCCGTGCCCTAATCTTAACCAGGACACCAACACTAACTTGTGCCCTCACACGTACGCTAACCCTTAATCGTTGTCGTACCCTAAACTGTACCCTAATCCCTCCCCATTCCCTAACCCTAACACTAAACCGAATCCTAACCCTGACCCTCACCTGAAGCCTTACCCTCACCCGTGCCCTAATCTTAACCAGGACACTAACACTAACCCTTGCCCTCAAACGAACGCTAACCCTTAAGCACTGTCGTACTCTAAGCTGTACCCTGATCCCTCTGCATTCCTTAACCCTAACCCTAACCCGAATCCTAACCCTGACCCTCACCCGAAGCCATACCCTCACCCGTGCCCTAATCTTAACCAGGACACCAACACTAACTCGTGCCCTCACACGTACGCTAAACCTTAAGCGTTGTCGTACCCTAAATTGTACCCTAATCCCTCCCCATTCCTTAACCCTAACCCTAAACCCATCCCTCAACCTGACCCACTTCCGATGCCCTACCCTAACCAATGCCCTAATCTTAACCAGTACACAAACACTAACTCATGCCCTCAAACGTACGCTAACCCTTAAGCATTGTCGTACCCTATCCTGTACCCTAATCCCTTCCCATTCCCTAACCCTAACCCTAAGCGAAACCCTGAACGTGACCCTTTTCCGAGGCCTTGCCCTCATCGGTGCCGTTGTCTTAACCAGTACACCAACACTAACTCGTGCCCTCACACTTACGCTAACACTTAAGCATTGTCGTACCCTAACCTGTACCCTAATCCCTCTCCATTCCCTAACCCTAACCCTAACCCGAATCCTAACCCTGACCCTCACCCGAAGCCTTACCCTCACCCGTGCCCTAATCTTAACCAGGACACCAAGACTAACTCGTGCCCTCAAACGTACGCTAACACTAAACCGCAGCGGTACCCTAACCTGTACCCTAATCCCTCTCCATTCCCTAACATTAACCCTAACCTGAAACCTAACCATGACACTCACCCGAAACTTTACCCTCACCCGTGTCCTTATTTTAACCAGTACATCAACACTAACCCATGCCCTCTAACGTACGCCAACCCTAAGCCATTGCCGTACCCTCACCTGTACCCTAATCAATCCCCATTCCCTAACCCTAACCCTAACCCTAACCCTTAACGTGACCCTCTTCCAAGGCCTTACCCTCACCCATGCCCTAATCGTAAGCAGTACACTAACTCTAACTAGTGACCTCACACGTACGCTAAACCTTAAGCGTTGTGGTACCCTAAACTGTGCCCTAATATCTCCCCATTCCCTAACCCTAACCCTAACCCGAATTCTATCCCTGACCCTCACCCGAAACCTTACACTCACCCGTGCCCTAATCTTAACCAGGACACCAACACTAACTTGTGCCCTCACACGTACGCTAACCCTTAATCGTTGTCGTACCCTAAACTGTACCCTAATCCCTCCCCATTCCCTAACCCTAACCCTAACCCGAATCCTAACCCTGACCCTCACCTGAAGCCTTACCCACACCCGTGCCCTAAACTTAACCAGGACACTAACACTAACCCTTGCCCTCACACGAACGCTAACCCTTAAGCACTGTCATACCCTAAGCTGTACCCTAATCCCTCTGCATTCCTTAACCCTAACCCTAACCCGAATCCTAACCCTGACCCTCACCCGAAGCCTTACCCTCACCCGTGCCCTAATCTTAACCAGGACACCAACACTAACTCGTGCCCTCACACGTACGCTAAACCTTAAGCGTTGTCGTACCCTAAATTGTACCCTAATCCCTCCCCATTCCTTAACCCTAACCCTAACCCCATCCCTAAACCTGACCCACTTCCGATGCCCTATCCTAACCAATGCCCTAATCTTAACCAGTACACAAACACTAACTCATGCCCTCAAACGTACGCTAACCCTTAAGCATTGTCGTACCCTAACCTGTACCCCAATCCCTCTCCATTCCCTAACCCTAACCCTAACCCTAATCCTAATCCTGACCCTCACCCGAAGCCTTACCCTCACCCGTGCCCTAATCTTAACCAGGACACCAAGACTAACTAGTGCCCTCAAACGTACGCTAACACTAAACCGCAGCGGTACCCTAACCTGTACCCTAATCCCTCTCCATTCCCTAACCCTAACCCTAACCTGAAACCTAGCCATGACACTCACCCGAAACTTTACCCTCACCCGTGTCCTAATTTTAACCAGTATATCAACACTAACCCATGCCCTCTAACGTACGCCAACCCTAAGCCATTGCCGTACCCTAACCTGTACCCTAATCAATCCCCATTCCCTAACCCTAACCCTAACCCTAACCCTTAACGTGACCCTCTTCCGAGGCCTTACCCTCACCCGTGCCCTAATCATAAGCAGTACACTAACACTAACTAGTGACCTCACACGTACGCTAAACCTTAAGCGTTGTGGTACCCTAAACTGTGCCCTAATATCTACCCATTCCCTAACCCTAACCCTAACCCGAATTCTATCCCTGACCCTCACCCGAAACCTTACACTCACCCGTGCCCTAATCTTAACCAGGACACCAACACTAACTTGTGCCCTCACACGTACGCTAACCCTTAATCGTTGTCGTACCCTAAACTGTACCCTAATATCTCCCCATTCCCTAACCCTAACACTAACCCGAATCCTAACCCTGACCCTCACCTGAAGCCTTACCCTCACCCGTGCCCTAATCATAACCAGGACACTAACACTAACCCTTGCCCTCACACGAACGCTAACCCTTAAGCACTGTCGTACCCTAAGCTGTACCCTAATCCCTCTGCATTCCTTAACCCTAACCCTAACCCGAATCCCAACCCTGACCCTCACCCGAAGCCTTACCCTCACCCGTGCCCTAAACTTAACCAGGACACCAACACTAACTCGTGCCCTCACACCTACGCTAAACCTTAAGCGTTGTCGTACCCTAAATTGTACCCTAATCCCTCCCCAATCCTTAACCCTAACCCTAACGCCATCCCTACACCTGACCCACTTCCGATGCACTACCCTAACCAATGCCCTAATCTTAACCAGAACACAAACACTAACTCATGCCCTCAAACGTACGCTAACCCTTAAGCATTGTCGTAACCTATCCTGTACCCTAATCCCTCCCCATTCCCTAACCCTAACCCTAAGCGAAACCCTGAACGTGACCCTTTTCCGAGGCCTTACCCTCATCGGTGCCGTTGTCTTAACCACTACACCAACACTAACTCGTGCCCTCACACTTACGCTAACCCTTAAGCATTGTCGTGCCTTAAGCTGTACCCTAATCCCTCTCCATTCCCTAACCCTAACCCTAACCCGAATCCTAACCCTGACCCTCACCCGAAGCCTTACACTCACCCGTGCCCTAATCTTAACCAGGACACCAAGACTAACTCGTGCCCTCAAACGTACGCTAACACTAAACTGCAGCGGTACCCTAACCTGTACCCTAATCCCTCTCCATTCCGTAACATTAACCCTAACCTGAAACATAACCATGACACTCACCCGAAACTTTACCCTCACCCGTGTCCTAATTTTAACCACTACATCAACACTAACTCATGCCCTCTAACGTACGCCAACCCTAAGCCATTGCCGTACCCTCACCTGTACCCTAATCAATCCCCATTCTCTAACCCTAACCCTAACCCTAACCCTTAACGTGACCCTCTTCCAAGGCCTTACCCTCACCCATGCCCTAATCGTAAGCAGTACACTAACTCTAACTAGTGACCTCACACGTACGCTAAACCTTAAGCGTTGTGGTACCCTTAACTGTGCCCTAATATCTCCCCATTCCCTAACCCTAACCCTAACCCGAATTCTATCCCTGACCCTCACCCGAAACCTTACCCTCACCCGTTCCCTAATCTTAACCAGGACACCAACACTAACTTGTGCCCTCACACGTACGCTAACCCTTAATCGTTGTCGTACCCTAAAGTGTACCCTAATCCCTCCCCATTCCCTAACCCTAACACTAACCCGAATCCTAACCCTGACCCTCACCTGAAGCCTTACCCTCATCCGTGCCCTAATCTTAAGCAGGACACTAACACTAACCCTTGCCCTCACACGAACGCTAACCCATAAGCACTGTCGTACCCTAAGCTGTACCCTGATCCCTCTGCATTCCTTAACCCTAACCCTAACCCGAATCCTAACCCTGACCCTCACCCGAAGCCTTACCCTCACCCGTGCCCTAATCTTAACCAGGACACCAACACTAACTCGTGCCCTCACACGTACGCTAAACCTTAAGCGTTGTCGTACCCTAAATTGTACCCTAATCCCTCCCCATTCCTTACCCCTAACCCTAACCCCATCCCTAAACCTGACCCACTTCCGATGCCCTACCCTAACCAATGCCCTAATCTTAACCAGTACACAAACACTAACTCATGCCCTCAAACGTACGCTAACCCTTAAGCATTGTCGTACCCTATCCTGTACCCTAATCCCTCCCCATTCCCTAACCCTAACCCTAAGCGAAACCGTGAACGTGACCGTTTTCCGAGGCCTTACCCTCATCGGTGCCGTTGTCTTAACCAGTACACCAACACTAACTCGTGCCCTCACACTTACGCTAACCCTTAAGCATTGTCGTACCCTAACCTGTACCCTAATCCCTCTCCATTCCCTAACCCTAACCCTAACCCGAATCCTAACCCTGACCCTCACCCGAAGCCTTACCCTCACCCGTGCCCTAATCTTAACCAGGACACCAAGACTAACTCGTGCCCTCAAACGTACGCTAACACTAAACCGCAGCGATACCCTAACCTGTACCCTACTCCCTCTCCATTCTCTAACCCTAACCCTAACCTGAAACCTAACCATGACACTCACCCGAAACTTCACCCTCACCCGTGTCCTAATTTTAACCAGTACATCAACACTAACCCATGCCCTCTAACGTACGCCAACCCTAAGCCATTGCCGTACCCTAACCTGTACCCTAATCAATCCCCATTCCCTAACCCTAACCCTAACCCTAACGCTTAACGTGACCCTCTTCCGAGGCCTTACCCTCACCCGTGCCCTAATCATAAGCAGTACACTAACACTAACTAGTGACCTCACACGTACGCTAAACCTTAAGCGTTGTGGTAACGTAAACTGTGCCCTAATATCTCCCCATTCCCTAACCCTAACCCTAACCCGAATTCTATCCCTGACCCTCACCCGAAACCTTACCCTCACCCGTGCCCTAACCTTAACCAGGACACCAACACTAACTTGTGCCCTCACACGTACGCTAACCCTTAATCGTTGTCATACCCTAAACTGTACCCTAATCCCTCCCCATTCCCTAACCCTAACCCTAACCCGAATCCTAACCCTGACCCTCACCTGAAGCCTTACCCTCACCCGTGCCCTAATTTAATCAGGACACTAACACTAACCCTTGCCCTCACACAAACGCTAACCCTTAAGCACTGTCGTACCCTAAGGTGTACCCTAATCCCTCTGCATTCCTTAACCCTAACCCTAACCCGAATTCTATCCCTGACCCTCACCCGAAACCTTACCCTCACCCGTGCCCTAAACTTAACCAGGACACCAACACTAACTCGTGCCCTCACACGTACGCTAAACCTTAAGCGTTGTCGTACCCTAAATTGTACCCTAATCCCTCCCCATTCCTTAACCCTAACCCTAACCCCATCCCTAAACCTGACCCTCTTCCGATGCCCTACCCTAACCAATGCCCTAATCTTAACCAGTACACAAACACTAACTCATGCTCTCAAACGTACGCTAACCCTTACGCATTGTCGTACCCTATCCTGTACCCTAATCCCTCCCCATTCCCTATCCCTAACCCTAACCCGAAACCTAACCCTGACCCTCACCTGAAGCCTTACCCTCACCCGTGCCCTAATCTTAACCAGGACACTAACACTAACCCTTGCCCTCACACGAACGCTAACCCCTAAGCACTGTCGTACCCTAAGCTGTACCCTAATCCCTCTGCATTCCTTAACCCTAACCCTAACCTGAATCCTAACCCTGACCCTCACCCGAAGCCTTACCCTCACCCGTGCCCTAATCTTAACCAGGACACCAACACTAACTCGTGCCCTCACACGTACGCTACACCTTAAGCGTTGTCGTACCCTAAATTGTACCCTAATCCCTCCCCATTCCTTAACCCTAACCCTAACCCCATCCCTAAACCTGACCCACTTCCGATGCCCTACCCTAACCAATGCCCTAATCTTAACCAGAACACAAACACTAACTCATGCCCTCAAACGTACGCTAACCCTTAAGCATTGTCATACCCTATCCCGTAGCCAAATCCCTCCCTATTCCCTAACCCTAACCCTAAGCGAAACCCTGAACGTGACCCTTTTCCGAGGCCTTACCCTCATCGGTGCCGTTGTCTTAACCAGTACACCAACACTAACTCGTGCCCTCACACTTACGCTAACCCTTAAGCATTGTCGTACCCTAACCTGTACCCTAATCCCTCTCCATTCCCTAACGCTCACCCTAACCCGAATCCTAACCCTGAACCTCACCCGAAACCTTACCCTCACCCGTGCCCTAATCTTAACCAGGACACCAAGACTAACTCGTGCCCTCAAACGTACGCTAACACTAAACCGCAGCGGTACCCTAACCTGTACCCTAATCCCTCTCCATTCCCTAACCCTAACCCTAACCTGAAACCTAACCATGACACTCACCCGAAACTTTACCCTCACCCGTGTCCTAATTTTAACCAGTACATCAACACTAAGCCATGCCCTCTATCGTACGCCAACCCTAAGCCATTGCCGTACCCTAACCTGTACCCTAATCAATCCCCATTCCCTAACCCTAACCCTAACCCTAACCCTTAACGTGACCCTCTTCCGAGGCCTTACCCTCACCCGTGCCCTAATCGTAAGCAGTACACTAACACTAACTAGTGACCTCACACGTACGCTAAACCTTAAGCGTTGTGGTACCCTAAACTGCGCCCTAATATCTCCCCATTCCCTAACCCTAACCCTAACCCGAATTCTATCCCTGACCCTCACCCGAAACCTTACCCTCACCCGTGCCCTAATCTTAACCAGGACACCAACACTAACTCGTGCCCTCACACGTACGCTAACCCTTAATCGTTGCCGTACCCTAAACTGTACCCTAATCCCTCCCCATTCCCTAACCCTAACCCTAACCCGAATCCTAACCCTGACCCTCACCTGAAGCCTTACCCTCACCCGTGCCCTAAACTTAACCAGGACACTAACACTAACCCTTGCCCTCACACGAACGCTAACCCTTAAGCACTGTCGTACCCTAAGCTGTACCCTAATCCCTCTGCATTCCTTAACCCTAACCCTAACCCGAATCCTAACCCTGACCCTCACCCGAAGCCTTACCCTCACCCGTGCCCTAATCTTAACCAGGACACCAACACTAACTCGTGCCCTCACACGCACGCTAAACCTTAAGCATTGTCGTACCCTAAATTGTACCCTAATCCCTCCCCATTCCTTAACCCTAACCCTAACCCCATCCCTAAACCTGACCCACTTCCGATGCCCTACCCTAACCAATGCCCTAATCTTAACCAGAACACAAACACTAACTCATGCCCTCAAACGTACGCTAACCCTTAAGCATTGTCGTACCCTAACCTGTACCCTAATCCCTCTCCATTCCCTAACCCTAACCCTAACCCGAATTCTATCCCTGACCCTCACCCGAAACCTTACCCTCACCCGTGCCCTAACCTTAACCAGGACACCAACACTAACTTGTGCCCTCACACGTACGCTAACCCTTAATCGTTGTCATACCCTAAACTGTACCCTAATCCCTCCCCATTCCCTAACCCTAACCCTAACCCGAATCCTAACCCTGACCCTCACCTGAAGCCTTACCCTCACCCGTGCCCTAATTTAACCAGGACACTAACACTAACCCTTGCCCTCACACAAACGCTAACCCTTAAGCACTGTCGTACCCTAAGGTGTACCCTAATCCCTCTGCATTCCTTAACCCTAACCCTAACCCGAATTCTATCCCTGACCCTCACCCGAAACCTTACCCTCACCCGTGCCCTAAACTTAACCAGGACACCAACACTAATTCGTGCCCTCACACGTACGCTAAACCTTAAGCGTTGTCGTACCCTAAATTGTACCCTAATCCCTCCCCATTCCTTAACCCTAACCCTAACCCCATCCCTAAACCTGACCCGCTTCCGATGCCCTACCCTAACCAATGCCCTAATCTTAACCAGTACACAAACACTAACTCATGCCCTCAAACGTACGCTAACCCTTAAGCATTGTCGTACCCTATCCTGTACCCTAATCCCTCCCCATTCCCTAACCCTAACCCTAAGCGAAACCGTGAACGTGACCGTTTTCCGAGGCCTTACCCTCATCGGTGCCGTTGTCTTAACCAGTACACCAACACTAACTCGTGCCCTCACACTTACGCTAACCCTTAAGCATTGTCGTACCCTAACCTGTACCCTAATCCCTCTCCATTCCCTAACCCTAACCCTAACCCGAATCCTAACCCTGACCCTCACCCGAAGCCTTACCCTCACCCGTGCCCTAATCTTAACCAGGACACCAAGACTAACTCGTGCCCTCAAACGTACGCTAACACTAAACCGCAGCGATACCCTAACCTGTACCCTACTCCCTCTCCATTCTCTAACCCTAACCCTAACCTGAAACCTAACCATGACACTCACCCGAAACTTCACCCTCACCCGTGTCCTAATTTTAACCAGTACATCAACACTAAGCCATGCCCTCTAACGTACGCCAACCCTAAGCCATTGCCGTACCCTAAACTGTACCCTAATCAATCCCCATTCCCTAACCCTAACCCTAACCCTAACCCTTAACGTGACCCTCTTCCGAGGCCTTACCCTCACCCGTGCCCTAATCGTAAGCAGTACACTAACACTAACTAGTGACCTCACACGTACGCTAAACCTTAAGCGTTGTGGTACCCTAAACTGTGCCCTAATATCTCCCCATTCCCTAACCCTAACCCTAACCCGAATTCTATCCCTGACCCTCACCCGAAACCTTACCCTCACCCGTGCCCTAATCCTAACCAGGACACCAACACTAACTCGTGCCCTCACACGTACGCTAACCCTTAATCGTTGCCGTACCCTAAACTGTACCCTAATCCCTCTCCATTCCCTAACCCTAACCCTAACCTGAAACCTAACCATGACACTCACCCGAAACTTTACCCTCACCCGTGTCCTAATTTTAACCAGTACATCAACACTAACCCATGCCCTCTAACGTACGCCAACCCTAAGCCATTGCCGTGCCCTAACCTATACCCTAATCAATCCCCATTCCCTAACCCTAACCCTAACCCTAACCCTTAACGTGACCCTCTTCCGAGGCCTTACCCTCACCCGTGCCCTAATCCTAAGCAGTACACTAACACTAAATAGTGACCTCACACGTACGCTAAACCTTAAGCGTTGTGGTACCCTAAACTGTGCCCTAATATCTCCCCATTCCCTAACCCTAACCCTATCCCGAATTCTATCCCTGACCCTCACCCGAAACCTTACCCTCACCCGTGCCCTAATCTTAACCAGGACATGAACACTAACTTGTGCCCTCACACGTACGCTAACCCTTAATCGTTGTTGTGCGCTAAACTCTACCCTAATCCCTCCCCATTCCCTAACCCTAACCCTAACCCGAATCCTAACCCTGACCCTCACCTGAAGCCTTACCCTCACCAGTGCCCTAATCTTAACCAGGACACTAACACTAACCCTTGCCCTCACACGAACGCTAACCCTTAAGCACTGTCGTACCCTAAGCTGTACCCTAATCCCTCTGCATTCCTTAACCCTAACCCTAACCCGAATCCTAACGCTGACCCTCACCCGAAGCCTTACCCTCACCCGTGCCCTAAACTTAACCAGGACACCAACACTAACTCGTGCCCTCACACGTACGCTAAACCTTAAGCGTTGTCGTACCCTAAATTGTACCCTAATCCCTCCCCATTCCTTAACCCTAACCCTAACCCCATCCCTAAACCTGACCCGCTTCCGATGCCCTACCCTAACCAATGCCCTAATCTTAACCAGTACACAAACACTAACTCATGCCCTCAAACGTACGCTAACCCTTACGCATTGTCGTACCCTATCCTGTACCCTAATCCCTCCCCATTCCCTATCCCTAACCCTAACCCGAATCCTAACCCTGACCCTCACCTGAAGCCTTACCCTCACCCGTGCCCTAATCTTAACCAGGACACTAACACTAACCCTTGCCCTCACACGAACGCTAACCCCTAAGCACTGTCGTACCCTAAGCTGTACCCTAATCCCTCTGCATTCCTTAACCCTAACCCTAACCTGAATCCTAACCCTGACCCTCACCCGAAGCCTTACCCTCACCCGTGCCCTAATCTTAACCAGGACACCAACACTAACTCGTGCCCTCACACGTACGCTAAACCTTAAGCGTTGTCGTACCCTAAATTGTACCCTAATCCCTCCCCATTCCTTAACCCTAACCCTAACCCCATCCCTAAACCTGACCCACTTCCGATGCCCTACCCTAACCAATGCCCTAATCTTAACCAGAACACAAACACTAACTCATGCCCTCAAACGTACGCTAACCCTTAAGCATTGTCGTACCCTATCCCGTAGCCTAATCCCTCCCCATTCCCTAACCCTAACCCTAAGCGAAACCCTGAACGTGACCCTTTTCCGAGGCCTTACCCTCATCGGTGCCGTTGTCTTAACCAGTACACCAACACTAACTCGTGCCCTCACACTTACGCTAACCCTTAAGCATTGTCGTACCCTAACCTGTACCCTAATCCCTCTCCATTCCCTAACGCTCACCCTAACCCGAATCCTAATTCTGACCCTCACCCGAAACCTTACCCTCACCCGTGCCCTAATCTTAACCAGGACACCAAGACTAACTCGTGCCCTCAAACGTACGCTAACACTAAACCGCAGCGGTACCCTAACCTGTACCCTAATCCCTCTCCATTCCCTAACCCTAACCCTAACCTGAAACCTAACCATGACACTCACCTGAAACTTTACCCTCACCCGTGTCCTAATTTTAACCAGTACATCAACACTAAGCCGTGCCCTCTAACGTACGCCAACCCTAAGCCATTGCCGTACCCTAACCTGTACCCTAATCAATCCCCATTCCCTAACCCTAACCCTAACCCTAACCCTTAACGTGACCCTCTTCCGAGGCCTTACCCTCACCCGTGCCCTAATCGTAAGCAGTACACTAACACTAACTAGTGACCTCACACGTACGCTAAACCTTAAGCGTTGTGGTACCCTAAACTGCGCCCTAATATCTCCCCATTCCCTAACCCTAACCCTAACCCGAATTCTATCCCTGACCCTCACCCGAAACCTTACCCTCACCCGTGCCCTAATCTTAACCAGGACACCAACACTAACTCGTGCCCTCACACGTACGCTAACCCTTAATCGTTGCCGTACCCTAAACTGTACCCTAATCCCTCCCCATTCCCTAACCCTAACCCTAACCCGAATCCTAACCCAGACCCTCACCTGAAGCCTTACCCTCACCCGTGCCCTAAACTTAACCAGGACACTAACACTAACCCTTGCCCTCACACGAACGCTAACCCTTAAGCACTGTCGTACCCTAAGCTGTACCCTAATCCCTCTGCATTCCTTAACCCTAACCCTAACCCGAATCCTAACCCTGACCCTCACCCGAAGCCTTACCCTCACCCGTGCCCTAATCTTAACCAGGACACCAACACTAACTCGTGCCCTCACACGTACGCTAAACCTTAAGCGTTGTCGTACCCTAAATTGTACCCTAATCCCTCCCCATTCCTTAACCCTAACCCTAACCCCATCCCTAAACCTGACCCACTTCCGATGCCCTACCCTAACCAATGCCCTAATCTTAACCAGAACACAAACACTAACTCATGCCGTCAAACGTACGCTAACCCTTAATCATTGTCGTACCCTATCCTGTACCCTAATCCCTCCCCATTCCCTAACCCTAACCCTAAGCGAAACCCTGAACGTGACCCTTTTCCGAGGCCTTACCCTCATCGGTGCCGTTGTCTTAACCAGTACACCAACACTAACTCGTGCCCTCACACTTACGCCAACCCTTAAGCATTGTCGTACCCTAACAAGTACCCTTATCCCTCTCCATTCCCTAACCCTAACCCTAACCTGAAACCTAACCATGACACTCACCCGAAACTTTACCCTCACCCGTGTCCTAATTTTAACCAGTACATCAACACTAACCCGTGCCCTCTAACGTACGCAAAACCTAAGCCATTGCCATACCCTAACCTGTACCCTAATCCCTCTCCATTCCCTAACCCTAACCTTAACCCGAATCCTAACCCTGACCCTCACCCAAAGCCTTACCCTCACCCGTGCCCTAATCTTAACCAGGACACCAAGACTAACTCGTGCCCTCAAACGTACGCTAACACTAAACCGCAGCGGTACCCTAACCTGTACCATAATCCCTCTCCATTCCCTAACCCTAACCCTAACCTGAAACCTAACCATGACACTCACCCGAAACTTTACCCTCACCCGTGTCCTAATTTTAACCAGTACATCAACACTAAGCCATGCCCTCTAACGTACGCCAACCCTAAGCCATTGCCGTACCCTAACCTGTACCCTAATCAATCCCCATTCCCTAACCCTAACCCTAACCCTAATCCTTAACGTGACCCTCTTCCGAGGCCTTACCCTCACCCGTGCCCTAATCGTAAGCAGTACACTAACACTAACTAGTGACCTCACACGTACGCTAAACCTTAAGCGTTGTGGTACCCTAAACTGTGCCCTAATATCTCCCCATTCCCTAACCCTAACCCTAACCCGAATTCTATCCCTGACCCTCACCCGAAACCTTACCCTCACCCGTGCCCTAATCCTAACCAGGACACCAACACTAACTCGTGCCCTCACACGTACGCTAACCCTTAATCGTTGCCGTACCCTAAACTGTACCCTAATCCCTCCCCATTCCCTAACCCTAACCCTAACCCGAATCCTAACCCTGACCCTCACCTGAAGCCTTACCCTCACCCGTGCCCTAATCTTAACCAGGACACTAACACTAACCCTTGCCCTCACACGAACGCTAACCCTTAAGCACTGTCGTACCTTAAGCTGTACGCTAATCCCTCTGCATTCCTTAACCCTAACCCTAACCCGAATCCTAACCCTGACCCTCACCCGAAGCCTTACCCTCACCCGTGCCCTAATCTTAACCAGGACACCAACACTAACTCGTGCCCTCACACGTACGCTAAACCTTAAGCGTTGTCGTACCCTAAATTGTACCCTAATCCCTCCCCATTCCTTAACCCTAACCCTAACCCCATCCCTAAACCTGACCCACTTCCGATGCCCTACCCTAACCAATGCCCTAATCTTAACCAGAACACAAACACTAACTCATGCCCTCAAACGTACGCTAACCCTTAAGCATTGTCGTACCCTATCCTGTACCCTAATCCCTCCCCATTCCCTAACTCTAACCCTAAGCGAAACCCTGAACGTGACCCTTTTCCGAGGCCTTACCCTCATCGATGCCGTTGTCTTAACCAGTACACCAACACTAACTCGTGCCCTCACACTTACGCTAACCCTTAAGCATTGTCGTACCCTAACCTGTACCCTAATCCCTCTCCATTCCCTAACGCTAACCCTAACCCGAATCCTAACCCTGACCCTCACCCGAAGCCTTACCCTCACCCGTGCCCTAATCTTAACCAGGACACCAACACTAACTCGTGCCCTCACACGTACGCTAAAGCTTAAGCGTTGTCGTACCCTAAATTGTACCCTAATCCCTCCCCATTCCTTAACAATAACCCTAACCCCATCCCTAAACCTGACCCACTTCCGATGCCCTACCCTAACCAATGCCCTAATATTAACCAGAACACAAACACTAACTCATGCCCTCAAACGTACGCTAACCCTTAAGCATTGTCGTACTCTATCCTGTACCCTAATTCCTCCCCATTCCCTAACCCTAACCCTAAGCGAAACCCTGAACGTGACCCTTTTCCGAGGCCTTACCCTCATCGGTGCCGTTGTCTTAACCAGTACACCAACACTAACTCGTGCCCTCACACTTACGCCAACCCTTAAGCTTTGTCGTACCCTAACAAGTACCCTAATCCCTCTCCATTCCCTAACCCTAACCCTAACCTGAAACCTAACCATGAAACTCACCCGAAACTTTACCCTCACCCGTGTCCTAATTTTAACCAGTACATCAACACTAACCCGTGTCCTCTAACGTACGCCAAACTAAGCCATTGCCATACCCTAACCTGTACCCTAATCCCTCTCCATTCCCTAACCCTAACCTTAACCCGAATCCTAACCCTGACCCTCACCCAAAGCCTTACCCTCACCCGTGCCGTAATCTTAACCAGGACACCAAGACTAACTCGTGCCCTCAAACGTACGCTAACACTAAACCGCAGCGGTACCCTAACCTGTACCCTAATCCCTCTCCATTCCCTAACCCTAACCCTAACCTGAAACCTAACCATGACACTCACCCGAAACTTTACCCTCACCCGTGTCCTAATTTTAACCAGTACATCAACACTAACCCATGCCCTCTAACGTACGCCAACCCTAAGCCATTGCCGTGCCCTAACCTGTACCCTAATCAATCCCCATTCCCTAACCCTAACCCTAACCCTAACCCTTAACGTGACCCTCTTCCGAGGCCTTACCCTCACCCGTGCCCTAATCCTAAGCAGTACACTAACACTAACTAGTGACCTCACACGTACGCTAAACCTTAAGCGTTGTGGTACCCTAAACTGTGCCCTAATATCTCCCCATTCCTTAACCCTAACCCTATCCCGAATTCTATCCCTGACCCTCACCCGAAACCTTACCCTCACCCGTGCCCTAATCTTAACCAGGACACCAACACTAACTTGTGCCCTCACACGTACGCTAACCCTTAATCGTTGTCGTGCCCTAAACTGTACCCTAATCCCTCCCCATTCCCTAACCCTAACCCTAACCCGAATCCTAACCCTGACCCTCACCTGAAGCCTTACCCTCACCAGTGCCCTAATCTTAACCAGGACACTAACACTAACCCTTGCCCTCACACGAACGCTAACCCTTAAGCACTGTCGTACCCTAAGCTGTACCCTAATCCCTCTGCATTCCTTAACCCTAACCCTAACCCGAATCCTAACCCTGACCCTCACCCGAAGCCTTACCCTCACCCGTGCCCTAATCTTAACCAGGACACCAACACTAACTCGTGCCCTCACACGTACGCTAAACCTTAAGCGTTGTCGTACCCTAAATTGTACCCTAATCCCTCCCCATTCCTTAACCCTAACCCTAACCCCATCCCTAAACCTGACCCACTTCCGATGCCCTACCCTAACCAATGCCCTAATCTTAACCAGAACACAAACACTAACTCATGCCCTCAAACGTACGCTAACCCTTAAGCATTGTCGTACCCTATCCTGTACCCTAATCCCTCCCCATTCCCTAACTCTAACCCTAAGCGAAACCCTGAACGTGACCCTTTTCCGAGGCCTTACCCTCATCGGTGCCGTTGTCTTAACCAGTACACCAACACTAACTCGTGCCCTCACACTTACGCTAACCCTTAAGCATTGTCGTACCCTAACCTGTACCCTAATCCCTCTCCATTCCCTAACGCTAACCATAACCCGAATCCTAACCCTGACCCTCACCCGAAACCTCACCCTCACCCGTGCCCTAATCTTAACCAGGACACCAAGACTAACTCGTGCCCTCAAACGTATGCTAACACTAAACCGCAGCGGTACCCTAACCTGTACCCTAATCCCTCTCCATTCCCTAACCCTAACACTAACCTGAAACCTAACCATGACACTCACCCGAAACTTTACCCTCAACCGTGTCCTAATTTTAACCAGTACATCAACACTAACCCATGCCCTCTAACTTACGCCAACCCTAAGCCATTGCCGTACCCTAACCTGTACCATAATCAATCCCCATTCCCTAACCCTAACCCTAACCCTAACCCTTAACGTGACCCTCTTCCAAGGCCTTACCGTCACCCGTGCCCTAATCGTAAGCAGTACACTAACACTAACTAGTGACCTCACACGTATGCTAAACCTTAAGCGTTGTGGTACCCTAAACTGTGCCCTAATATCTCCCCATTCCCTAACCCTAACCCTAACTCGAATTCTATCCCTGACCCTCACCCGAAACCTTACCCTCACCCGTGCCCTAATCTTAACCAGGACACCAACACTAACTCGTGCCCTCACACGTACGCTAACCCTTAATCGTTGCCGTACCCTAAACTGTACCCTAATCCCTCCCCATTCCCTAACCCTAACCCTAACACGAATCCTAACCCTGACCCTCACCTGAAGCCTTACCCTCACCCGTGCCCTAATCTTAACCAGGACACTAACACTAACCCTTGCCCTCACACGAACGCTAACCCTTAAGCACTGTCGTACCCTAAGCTGTACCCTAATCCCTCTGCATTCCTTAACCCTAACCCTAACCCGAATCCTAACCCTGACCCTCACCCGAAGCCTTACCCTCACCCGTGCCCTAATCTTAACCAGGACACCAACACTAACTCGTGCCCTCACACGTACGCTAAACCTTAAGCGTTGTCGTACCCTAAATTGTACCCTAATCCCTCCCCATTCCTTAACCCTAACCCTAACCCCATCCCTAAACCTGACCCACTTCCGATGCCCTACCCTAACCAATGCCCTAATCTTAACCAGAACACAAACACTAACTCATGCCCTCAAACGTACGCTAACCCTTAAGCATTGTCGTACCCTATCCTGTACCCTAATCCCTCCCCATTCCCTAACCCTAACCCTAAGCGAAACCCTGAACGTGACCCTTTTCCGAGGCCTTACCCTCATCGGTGCCGTTGTCTTAACCAGTACACCAACACTAACTCGTGCCCTCACACTTACGCCAACCCTTAAGCATTGTCGTACCCTAACAAGTACCCTAATCCCTCTCCATTCCCTAACCCTAACCCTAACCTGAAACCTAACCATGACACTCACCCGAAACTTTACCCTCACTCGTGTCCTAATTTTAACCAGTACATCAACACTAACCCGTGCCCTCACACGTACGCTAACCCTTAATCGTTGCCGTACCCTAAACTGTACCCTAATCCCTCCCCATTCCCTAACCCTAACCCTAACCCGAATCCTAACCCTGACCCTCACCTGAAGCCTTACCCTCACCCGTGCCCTAATCTTAACCAGGACACTAACACTAACCCTTGCCCTCACACGAACGCTAACCCTTAAGCACTGTCGTACCCTAAGCTGTACCCTAATCCCTCTGCATTCCTTAACCCTAACCCTAACCCGAATCCTAACCCTGACCCTCACCCGAAGCCTTACCCTCACCCGTGCCCTAATCTTAACCAGGACACCAACACTAACTCGTGCCCTCACACGTACGCTAAACCTTAAGCGTTGTCGTACCCTAAATTGTACCCTAATCCCTCCCCATTCCTTAACCCTAACCCTAACCCCATCCCTAAACCTGACCCACTTCCGATGCCCTACCCTAACCAATGCCCTAATCTTAACCAGAACACAAACACTAACTCATGCCCTCAAACGTACGCTAACCCTTAAGCATTGTCGTACCCTATCCTGTACCCTAATCCCTCCCCATTCCCTAACCCTAACCCTAAGCGAAACCCTGAACGTGACCCTTTTCCGAGGCCTTACCCTCATCGGTGCCGTTGTCTTAACCAGTACACCAACACTAACTCGTGCCCTCACACTTACGCCAACCCTTAAGCATTGTCGTACCCTAACAAGTACCCTAATCCCTCTCCATTCCCTAACCCTAACCCTAACCTGAAACCTAACCATGACACTCACCCGAAACTTTACCCTCACCCGTGTCCTAATTTTAACCAGTACATCAACACTAACCCGTGCCCTCTAACGTACGCCAAACCTAAGCCATTGCCATACCCTAACCTGTACCCTAATCCCTCTCCATTCCCTAACCCTAACCTTAACCCGAATCCTAACCCTGACCCTCACCCAAAGCCTTACCCTCACCCGTGCCCTAATCTTAACCAGGACACCAAGACTAACTCGTGCCCTCAAACGTACGCTAACACTAAACCGCAGCGCTACCCTAACCTGTACCCTAATCCCTCTCCATTCCCTAACCCTAACCCTAACCTGAAACCTAACCATGACACTCACCCGAAACTTTACCCTCACCCATGTCCTAATTTTAACCAGTACATCAACACTAACCCATGCCCTCTAACGTACGCCAACCCTAAGCCATTGCCGTGCCCTAACCTGTACCCTAATCAATCCCCATTCCCTAACCCTAACCCTAACCCTAACCCTTAACGTGACCCTCTTCCGAGGCCTTACCCTCACCCGTGCCCTAATCCTAAGCAGTACACTAACACTAACTAGTGACCTCACACGTACGCTAAACCTTAAGCGTTGTGGTACCCTAAACTGTGCCCTAATATCTCCCCATTCCCTAACCCTAACCCTATCCCGAATTCTATCCCTGACCCTCACCCGAAACCTTACCCTCACCCATGCCCTAATCTTAACCAGGACACCAACACTAACTAGTGCCCTCACACGTACGCTAACCCTTAATCGTTGTCGTGCCCTAAACTGTACCCTAATCCTTCCCCATTCCCTAACCCTAACCCTAACCCGAATCCTAACCCTGACCCTCAACTGAAGCCTTACCCTCACCCGTGCCCTAATCTTAACCAGGACACTAACACTAACCCTTGCCCTCACACGAACGCTAACCCTTAAGCACTGTCGTACCCTAAGCTGTACCCTAATCCCTCTGCATTCCTTAACCCTAACCCTAACCCGAATCCTAACCCTGACCCTCACCCGAAGCCTTACCCTCACCCGTGCCCTAATCTTAACCAGGACACCAACACTAACTCGTGCCCTCACACGTACGCTAAACCTTAAGCGTTGTCATACCCTAAATTGTACCCTAATCCCTCCCCATTCCTTAACCCTAACCCTAACCCCATCCCTAAACCTGAGCCACTTCCGATGCACTACCGTAACCAATGCCCTAATCTTAACCAGAACACAAACACTAACTCATGCCCTCAAACGTACGCTAACCCTTAAGCATTGTCGTACCCTATCCTGTACCCTAATCCCTCCCCATTCCCTAACTCTAACCCTAAGCGAAACCCTGAACGTGACCCTTTTCCGAGGCCTTACCCTCATCGGTGCCGTTGTCTTAACCAGTACACCAACACTAACTCGTGCCCTCACACTTACGCTAACCCTTAAGCATTGTCGTACCCTAACCTGTACCCTAATCCCTCTCCATACCCTAACGCTAACCCTAACCCGAATCCTAACCCTGACCCTCACCCGAAACCTTACCCTCACCCGTGCCCTAATCTTAACCAGGACACCAAGACTAACTCGTGCCCTCAAACGTACGCTAATACTAAACCGCAGCGGTACCCTAACCTGTACCCTAATCCCTCTCCATTCCCTAACCCTAACCCTAACCTGAAACCTAACCATGACACTCACCCGAAACTTTACCCTCACCCGTGTCCTAATTTTAACCAGTACATCAACACTAACACATGCCCTCTAACGTACGCCAACCCTAAGCCATTGCCGTACCCTAACCTGTACCCTAATCAATCCCCATTCCCTAACCCTAACCCTAACCCTAACCCTTAACGTGACCCTCTTCCGAGGCCTTACCCTCACCCGTGCCCTAATCGTAAGCAGTACACTAACACTAACTAGTGACCTCACACGTACGCTAAACCTTAAGCGTTGTGGTACCCTAAACTGTGCCCTAATATCTCCCCATTCCCTAACCCTAACCCTAACCCGAATTCTATCCCTGACCCTCACCCGAAACCTTACCCTCACCCGTGCCCTAATCTTAACCAGGACACCAACACTAACTCGTGCCCTCACACGTACGCTAACCCTTAATCGTTGCCGTACCCTAAACTGTACCCTAATCCCTCCCCATTCCCTAACCCTAACCCTAACCCGAATCCTAACCCTGACCCTCACCTGAAGCCTTACCCTCACCCGTGCCCTAATCTTAACCAGGACACTAACACTAACCCTTGCCCTCACACGAACGCTAACCCTTAAGCACTGTCGTACCCTAAGCTGTACCCTAATCCCTCTGCATTCCTTAACCCTAACCCTAACCCGAATCCTAACCCTGACCCTCACCCGAAGCCGTACCCTCACCCGTGCCCTAATCTTAACCAGGACACCAACACTAACTCGTGCCCTCACACGTACGCTAAAGCTTAAGCGTTGTCGTACCCTAAATTGTACCCTAATCCCTCCCCATTCCTTAACCCTAACCCTAACCCCATCCCTAAACCTGACCCACTTCCGATGCCCTACCCTAACCAATGCCCTAATCTTAACCAGAACACAAACACTAACTCATGCCCTCAAACGTACGCTAACCCTTAAGCATTGTCGTGCCCTATCCTGTACCCTAATCCCTCCCCATTCCCTAACCCTAACCCTAAGCGAAACCCTGAACGTGACCCTTTTCCGAGGCCTTACCCTCATCGGTGCCGTTGTCTTAACCAGTACACCAACACTAACTCGTGCCCTCACACTTACGCTAACCCTTAGGCATTGTCGTACCCTAACCTGTACCCTAATCCCTCTCCATTCCCTAACCCTAACCCTAACCCGAATCCTAAACCTGACCCTCACCCGAAGCCTTACCCTCACCCGTGCCCTAATCTTAACCAGGACACCAAGACTAACTAGTGCCCTCAAACGTATGCTAACACTAAACCGTAGCGGTACCCTAACCTGAACCCTAATCCCTCTCCATTCCCTAACCCTAACCCTAACCTGAAACCTAACCATGACACTCACCCGAAACTTTACCCTCACCCGTGTCCTAATTTTAACCAGTACATCAACACTAACCCATGCCCTCTAACGTACGCCAACCCTAAGCCATTGCCGTACCCTAACCTGTACCCTAATCAATCCCCATTCCCTAACCCTAACCCTAACTCTAACCCTTAACGTGACCCTCTTCCGAGGCCTTACCCTCACCCGTGCCCTAATCGTAAGCAGTACACTAACTCTAACTAGTGACCTCACACGTACGCTAAACCTTAAGCGTTGTGGTACTCTAAACTGTGCCCTAATATCTCCCCATTCCCTAACCCTAACCCTAACAGGAATTCTATCGCTGACCCTCACCCGAAACCTTACCCTCACCCGTGCCCTAATCTTAACCAGGACACCAACACTAACTTGTGCCCTCACACGTACGCTAACCCTTAATCGTTGTCGTACCCTAAACTGTACCCTAATCCCTCCCCATTCCCTAACCCTAACCCTAACCCGAATCCTAACACTGACCCTCACCTGAAGCCTTACCCACACCCGTGCCCTAATCTTAACCAGGACACTAACACTAACCCTTGCCCTCACATGAACGCTAACCCTTAAGCACTGTCGTACCCTAAGCTGTACCCTAATCCCTCTGCATTCCTTAACCCAAACCCTAACCCTGATCCTCACCCGAAGACTTACCCTCACCCGTGCCCTAATCTTAACCAGGACACCAACACTAACTCGTGCCCTCACACGTACGCTAAACCTTAAGTGTTGTCGTACCCTAAATTGTACCCTAATCCCTCCCCATTCCTTAACCCTAACCCTAACCCCATCCCTAAACCTGACCCTCTTCCGATGCCCTACCCTAACCAATGCCCTAATCTTAACCCGTACACAAACACTAACTCATGCCCTCAAACGTACGCTAACCCTTAAGCATTGTCGTACCCTATCCTGTACCCTAATCCCTCCCCATTCCCTAACCCTAACCCTAAGCGAAACCCTGAACGTGACCCTTTTCCGAGGCCTTACCCTTATCGGTGCCGTTGTCTTAACCAGTACACCAACACTAACTCGTGCCCTCACACTTACGCTAAGCCTTAAGCATTGTCGTACCCTAACCTGTACCCTAATCTCTCTCCATTCCCTAACCCTAACCCTAACCCGAATCCTAACCCTGACCCTCACCCGAAGCCTTACCCTCACCCGTGCCCTAATCTTAACCAGGACACCAAGACTAACTCGTGCCCTCAAACGTACGCTAACACTAAACCCCAGCAGTACCCTAACCTGTACCCTAATCCCTCTCCATTCCCTAACCCTAACCCTAACCTGAAATCTAACCATGACACTCACCCGAAACTTTACCCTCACCTGTGTCCTAATTTTAACCAGTACATCAACACTAACCCATGCCCTCTAACGTACGCCAACCCTAAGCCATTGCCGTACCCTCACCTGTACCCTAATCAATCCCCATTCCCTAACCCTAACCCTAACCCTAACCCTTAACGTGACCGTCTCCCGAGGCCTTACACTCACCCGTGCCCTAATCGTAAGCAGTACACTAACACTAACTAGTGACCTCACACGTACGCTAAACCTTAAGCGTTGTGGTACCCTAAACTCTGCCCTAATATCTCCCCATTCCCTAACCCTAACCCTAACCCGAATTCTATCCCTGACCCTCACCCGAAACCTTACCCTCACCCGTGCCCTAAACTTAACCAGGACACCAACACTAATTTGTGCCCTCACACGTACGATAACCCTTAATTGTTGTCGTACCCTAAACTATACCCTAATGCCTCCCCATTCCCTAACCCTAACCCTAACCCGAATTCTATCCCTGACCCTCACCCGAAACTTTACCCTCACCCGTGCCCTAATCTTAACCAGGACACCAACACTAACTTGTGCCCTCACACGTACGCTAACCCTTAATCGTTGTCGTACCCTAAACTGTACCCTAATCCCTCCCCATTCCCTAACCCTAACCCTAACCCGAATCCTAACCCTGACCCTCACCTGAAGCCTTACCCTCACCCGTGCCCTAATCTTAACCAGGACACTAACACTAACCCTTGCCCTCACATGAACGCTAACCCTTAAGCACTGTCGTACCCTAAGCTGTACCCTAATCCCTCTGCATTCCTTAACCCTAACCCTAACCCGAATCCTAACCCTGACCCTCACCCGAAGCCTTACCCTCACAAGTGCCCTAATCTTAACCAGGACACCAACACTAACTCGTGCCCTCACACGTACGCTAAACCTTAAGCGTTGTCGTACCCTAAATTGTACCCTAGTCCCTCCCCATTCCTTAAACCTAACCCTAACCCCATCCCTAAGCCTGACCCACTTCCGATGCCCTACCCTAACCCATGCCCTAATCTTAACCAGTACACAAACACTAACTCATGTCCTCAAACGTACGCTAACCCTTAAGCATTGTCGTACCCTATCCTGTACCCTAATCCCTCCCCATTCCCTAACCCTAACCCTAAGCGAAACCCTGAACGTGACCCTTTTCCGAGGCCTTACCCTCATCGGTGCCGTTGTCTTAACCAGTACACCAACACTAACTCGTGCCCTCACACTTACACTAACCCTTAAGCATTGTCGTACCCTAACCTCTACCCTAATCCCTCTCCATTCCCTAACCCTAACCCTAACCCGAATCCTAACCCTGACCCTCACCCGAAGCCTTACCCTCACCCGTGCCCTAATCTTAACCAGGACACCAAGACTAACTAGTGCCCTCAATCGTACGATAACACTAAACCGCAGCGGTACCCTAACCTGTACCCTAAACCCTCTCCATTCCCTAACCCTAACCCTAACCTGAAACCTAACCATGACACTCACCCGAAACTTTACCCTCACCCGTGTCCTAATTTTAACCAGTACATCAACACTAACCCATGCCTCCTAACGTACGCCAACCCTAAGCCATTGCCGTACCCTAACCTGTACCCTAATCAATCCCCGTTCCCTAACCCTAACCCTAACCCTAACCCTTAACGTGACCGTCTTCCGAGGCCTTACACTCACCCGTGCCCTAATCGTAAGCAGTACACTAACACTAACTAGTGACCTCACACGTACGCTAAACCTTAAGCGTTGTGGTACCCTAAACTCTGCCCTAATATCTCCCCATTCCCTAACCCTAACCCTAACCCGAATTCTATCCCTGACCCTCACCCGAAACCTTACCCTCACCCGTGCCCTAATCTTAACCAGGACACCAACACCAACTTGTGCCCTCACACGTACGATAACCCTTAATTGTTGTCGTACCCTAAACTGTACCCTAATGCCTCCCCATTCCCAAACCCTAACCCTAACCCGAATTGTATCCCTGACCCTCACCCGAAGACTTACCCTGACCCGTGCCCTAATCTTAACCAGGACACCAACACTAACTCGTGCCCTCACACGTACGCTAAACCTTAAGTGTTGTCGTACCCTAAATTGTACCCTAATCGCTCCCCCTTCCTTAACCCTAACCCTAACCCCATCCCTAAACCTGACCCACTTCCGATGCCCTAACCTAACCAATGCCCTAATCTTAACCCGTACACAAACACTAACTCATGCCCTCAAACGTACGCTAACCCTTAAGCATTGTCGTACCCTATCCTGTACCCTAATCCCTCCCCATTCCCTAACCCTAACCCTAAGCGAAACCCTGAACGTGACCCTTATCCGAGGCCTTAACCTTATCGGTGCCGTTGTCTTAACAAGTACACCAACACTAACTCGTGCCCTCACACTTACGCTAACCCTTAAGCATTGTCGTACCCTAACCTGTACCCTAATCCCTCTCCATTCCCTAACCCTAACCCTAACCCGAATCCTAACCCTGACCCTCACCCGAAGCCTTACCCTCACCCGTGCCCTAATCTTAACCAGGACACCAAGACTAACTCGTGCCCTCAAACGTACGCTAACACTAAACCCCAGCAGTACCCTAACCTGTACCCTAATCCCTCTCCATTCCCTAACCCTAACCCTAACCTGAAATCTAACCATGACACTCACCCGAAACTTTACCCTCACCCGTGTCCTAATTTTAACCAGTACATCAACACTAACCCATGCCCTCTAACGTACGCCAACCCTAAGCCATTGCCGTACCCTCACCTGTACCCTAATCAATCCCCATTCCCTAACCCTAACCCTAACCCTAACCTTTAACGTGACCGTCTTCCGAGGCCTTACACTCACCCGTGCCCTAATCTTAACCAGGACACCAACACTAACTTGTGCCCTCCCACGTACGCTAACCCTTAATCGTTGTCGTACCCTAAACTGTACCCTAATCCCTCCCCATTCCCTAACCCTAACCCTAACCCGAATCCTAACCCTGACCCTCACCTGAAGCCTTACCCTCACCCGTGCCCTAATCTTAACCAGGACACTAACACTAACCCTTGCCCTCAAACGAACGCTAACCCTTAAGCACTGTCGTACTCTAAGCTGTACCCTGATCCCTCTGCATTCCTTAACCCTAACCCTAACCCGAATCCTAACCCTGACCCTCACCCGAAGCCTTACCCTCACCCGTGCCCTAATCTTAACCAGGACACCAACACTAACTCGTGCCCTCACACGTACGCTAAACCTTAAGCGTTGTCGTACCCTAAATTGTACCCTAATCCCTCCCCATTCCTTAACCCTAACCCTAAACCCATCCCTCAACCTGACCCACTTCCGATGCCCTACCCTAACCAATGCCCTAATCTTAACCAGTACACAAACACTAACTCATGCCCTCAAACGTACGCTAACCCTTAAGCATTGTCGTACCCTATCCTGTACCCTAATCCCTTCCCATTCCCTAACCCTAACCCTAAGCGAAACCCTGAACGTGACCCTTTTCCGAGGCCTTACCCTCCTCGGTGCCGTTGTCTTAACCAGTACACCAACACTAACTCGTGCCCTCACACTTACGCTAAACCTTAAGCATTGTCGTACCCTAAACTGTACCCTAATCCCTCCCCATTCCCTAACCCTAACACTAACCCGAATCCTAACCCTGACCCTCACATGAAGCCTTACCCTCACCCGTGCCCTAATCTTAACCAGGAAACTAACACTAACCCTTGCCCTCACACGAACGCTAATCCTTAAGCACTGTCGTACCCTAAGCTGTACCCTAATCCCTCTGCATTCCTTAACCCTAACCCTAACCCGAATCGTAACCCTGACCCTCACCCGAAGCCTTACCCTCACCCGTGCCCTAATCTTAACCAGGACACCAACACTAACTCGTGCCCTCACACGTACGCTAAACCTTAAGCGTTGTCGTACCCTAAATTGTACCCTCATCCCTCTCCATTCCTTAACCCTAACCCTAACCCCATCCCTAAACCTGACCCACTTCCGATGCCCTACCCTATCCAATGCCCTAATCTTAACCAGTACACAAACACTAACTCATGCCCTCAAACGTACGCTAACCCTTAAGCATTGTCGTACCCTATCCTGTACCCTAATCCCTCCCCATTCCCTAACCCTAACCCTAAGCGAAACCCTGAACGTGACCCTTTTCCGAGGCCTTACCCTCATCGGTGCCGTTGTCTTAACCACTACACCATCACTAACTCGTGCCCTCACATTTACGCTAACACTTAAGCATTGTCGTACCCTAACCTGTACCCTAATCCCTCTCCATTCCCTAACCCTAACCCTAACCCGAATCCTAATCCTGACCCTCACCCGAAGCCTTACACTCACCCGGGCCCTAATCTTAACCAGGACATCAAGACTAACAAGTGCCCTCAAACGTACGCTAACACTAAACCGCAGCGGTACCCTAACCTGTACCCTAATCCCTCTCCATTCCCTAACCCTAACCATAACCTGAAACCTAACCATGACACTCACCCGAAACTTTACCCTCACCCGTGTCCTAATTTTAACCAGTACATCAACACTAACCCATGCCCTCTAACGTACGCCAACCCTAAGCCATTGCCGTACCCTAAACTGTACCCTAATCAATCCCCATTCCCTAACCCTAACCCTAACCCTAACCCTTAACGTGACCCTCTTCCGAGGCCTTACCTTCACCCGTGCCCTAATCATAAGCAGTACACTAACACTAACTAGTGACCTCACACGTACGCTAAACCTTAAGCGTTGTGGTACCCTAAACTGTGCCGTAATATCTCCCCATTCCCTAACCCTAACCCTAACCCGAATTCTATCCCTGACCCTCTCCCGAAACCTTACCCTCACCCGTGCCCTAATCTTAACCAGGACACCAACACTAACTTGTGCCCTCACACGTACGCTAACCCTTAATCGTTGTCGTACCCTAAACTGTACCCTAATCCCTCCCCATTCCCTAAACCTAACACTAACCCGAATCCTAACCCTGACCCTCACCTGAAGCCTTACCCTCACCCGTGCCCTAATCTTAACCAGGACACTAACACTAACCCTTGCCCTCACACGAACGCTAACCCATAAGCACTGTCGTACCCTAAGCTGTACCCTGATCCCTCTGCATTCCTTAACCCTAACCCTAACCCGAATCCTAACCCTGACCCTCACCTGAAGCCTTACCCTCACCCGTGCCCTAATTTAACCAGGACACTAACACTAACCCTTGCCCTCACACGAACGCTAACCCTTAAGCACTGTCGTACCCTAAGGTGTACCCTAATCCCTCTGCATTCCTTAACCCTAACCCTAACCCGAATTCTATCCCTGACCCTCACCCGAAACCTTACCCTCACCCGTGCCCTAAACTTAACCAGGACACCAACACTAACTCGTGCCCTCACACGTACGCTAAACCTTAAACGTTGTCGTACCCTAAATTGTACCCTAATCCCTCCCCATTCCTTCACCCTAACCCTAACCCCATCCCTAAACCTGACCCACTTGCGATGCCCTACCCTAACCAATGCCCTAATCTTAACCAGTACACAAACACTAACTCATGCCCTCAAACGTACGCTAACCCTTAAGCATTGTCGTACCCTATCCTGTACCCTAATCCCTCCCCATTCCCTATCCCTAACCCTAACCCGAATCCTAACCCTGACCCTCACCTGAAGCCTTACCCTCACCCGTGCCCTAATCTTAACCAGGACACTAACACTAACCCTTGCCCTCCCACGAACGCTAACCCTTAAGCACTGTCGTACCCTAAGCTGTACCCTAATCCCTCTGCATTCCTTAACCCTAACCCTAACCTGAATCCTAACCCTGACCCACACCCGAAGCCTTACCCTCACCCGTGCCCTAATCTTAACCAGGACACCAACACTAACTCGTGCCCTCACACGTACGCTAAACCTTAAGCGTTGTCGTACCCTAAATTGTACCCTAATCCCTCCCCATTCCTTAACCCTAACCCTAACCCCATCCCTAAACCTGACCCACTTCCGATGCCCTACCCTAACCAATGCCCTAAACTTAACCAGTACACAAACACTAACTCATGCCCTCAAACGTACGCTAACCCTTAAGCATTGTCGTACCCTATCCTGTACCCTAATCCCTCCCCATTCCCTAACCCTAACCCTAAGCGAAACCCTGAACGTGACCCTTTTCCGAGGCCTTACCCTCATCGGTGCCGTTGTCTTAACCAGTACACCAACACTATCTCGTGCCCTCACACTTATGCTAACCCTTAAGCATTGTCGTACCCTAAACTGTACCCTAATCCCTCTCCATTCCCTAACCCTAACCCTAACCCGAATCCTAACCCTGACCCTCACCCGAAGCCTTACCCTCACCCGTGCCCTAATCTTAACCAGGACACCAACACTAACTCTTGCCCTCACACTTACGCTAAACCTTAAACGTTGTCGTACCCTAAATTGTACCCTAATCCCTCCCCATTCCTTAACCCTAACCCTAACCCCATCCCTAAACCTGACCCACTTCCGATGCCCTACCCTAACCAATGCCCTAATCTTAACCAGTACACAAACACTAACTCATGCCCTCAAACGTACGCTAACCCTTAAGCATTGTCGTACCCTATCCTGTACCCTAATCCCTCCCCATTCCCTAACCCTAACCCTAAGCGAAACCCTGAACGTGACCCTTTTCCGAGGCCTTACCCTCATCGGTGCCGTTGTCTTAACCAGTACACCGACACTAACTTGTGCCCTCACACTTACGCTAACCCTTAAGCACTGTCGTACCCTAACCTGTACCCTAATCCCTCTCCATTCCCTAACCCTAACCCTAACCCGAATCCTAACCCTGACCCTCACCCGTAGCCTTACCCTCACCCGTGCCCTAATCTTAACCAGGACACCAAGACTAACTCGTGCCCTCAAACGTACGCTAACAGTAAACCGTAGCGGTACCCTAACCAGTACCCTAATCCCTCTCCATTCCCTAATCCTAACCCTAACCTGAAACCTAACCATGACAGTCACCCGAAACTTTACCCTCACCCGTGTCCTAATTTAACCAGTACATCAACACTAACCCATGCCCTCTAACGTACGCCAACCCTAAGCCATTGCCGTGCCCTAACCTGTACCCTAATCAATCCCCATTCCCTAACCCTAACCCTAACCCTAACCCTTAACGTGACCCTCTTCCGAGGCCTTATCCTCACCCGTGCCCTAATCGTAAGCAGTACACTAACACTAACTAGTGACCTCACACGTACGCTAACCTTAAGCGTTGTGGTACCCTAAACTGTGCCCTAATATCTACCCATTCCCTAACCCTAACCCTAACCCGAATTCTATCCCTGACCCTCACCCGAAACCTTACCCTCACCCGTGCCCTAATCTTAACCAGGACACCAACACTAACTTGTGCCCTCACACGTACGCTAACCCTTAATCGTTGTCGTACCCTAAACTGTACCCTAATCCCTCCCCATTCCCTAACCCTAACCCTAACCCGAATCCTAACCCTGACCCTCACCTGAAGCCTTACCCTCACCCGTGCCCTAATCTTAACAAGGACACTAACACTAACCCTTGCCCTCACATGAACGCTAACCCTTAAGCACTGTCTTACCCTAAGCTGTACCCTAATACCTCTGCATTCCTTAACACTAACCCTAACCCGAATCCTAACCCTGACCCTCACCTGAAGCCTTACCCTCACCCGTGCCCTAATCTTAACCAGGACACCAACACTAACTTGTGCCCTCACACGTACGCTAACCCTTAATCGTTGTCGTACGCTAAACTGTACCCTAATCCCTCCCCATTCCCTAACCCTAACACTAACCCGAATCCTAACCCTGACCCTCACCTGAAGCCTTACCCTCACCCGTGCCCTAATCTTAACCAGGACACTAACACTAACACTTGCCCTCAAACGAACGCTAACCCTTAAGCATTGTCGTACCCTATCCTGTACCCTAATCCCTTCCCATTCCCTAACCCTAACCCTAAGCGAAACCCTGAACGTGACCCTTTTCCGAGGCCTTACCCTCCTCGGTGCCGTTGTCTTAACCAGTACACCAACACTAACTCGTGCCCTCACACTTACGCTAAACCTTAAGCATTGTCGTACCCTAAACTGTACCCTAATCCCTCCCCATTCCCTAACCCTAACACTAACCCGAATCCTAACCCTGACCCTCACATGAAGCCTTTTCCTCACCCGTGCCCTAATCTTAACCAAGAAACTAACACTAACCCTTGCCCTCACACGAACGCTAATCCTTAAGCACTGTCGTACCCTAAGCTGTACCGTAATCCCTCTGCATTCCTTAACCCTAACCCTAACCCGAATCGTAACCCTGACCCTCACCCGAAGCCTTACCCTCACCCGTGCCCTAATCTTAACCAGGACACCAACACTAACTCGTGCCCTCACACGTACGCTAAACCTTAAGCGTTGTCGTACCCTAAATTGTACCCTCATCCCTCCCCATTCCTTAACCCTAACCCTAACCCCATCCCTAAACCTGACCCACTTCCGATGCCCTACCCTAACCCATGCCCTAATCTTAACCAGTACACAAACACTAACTCATGCCCTCAAACCTACGCTACCCCTTAAGCATTGTCGTACCCTATCCTGTACCCTAATCCCTCCCCATTCCCTAACCCTAACCCTAAGCGAAACCCTGAACGTGACCCTTTTCCGAGGCCTTACCCTCATCGGTGCCGTTGTCTTAACCAGTACACCAACACTAACTCGTGCCCTCACACTTACGCTAACACTTAAGCATTGTCGTACCCTAACCTGTACCCTAATCCCTCTCCATTCCCTAACCCTAACCCTAACCCGAATCCTAATCCTGACCCTCACCCGAAGCCTTACCCTCACCCGTGCCCTAATCTTAACCAGGACACCAAGACTAACTCGTGCCCTCAAACGTACGCTAACACTAAACCGCAGCGGTACCCTAACCTGTACCCTATTCCCTCTCCATTCCCTAACATTAACCCTAACCTGAAACCTAACCATGACACTCACCCGAAACTTTTCCCTCACCCGTGTCCTAATTTTAACCAGTACATCAACACTAACTCATGCACTCTAACGTACGCCAACCCTAAGCCATTGCCGTACCCTAACCTGTAGCCTAATCAATCCCCATTCCCTAACCCTAACCCTAACCCTAACCCTTAACGTGACCCTCTTCCAAGGCCTTACCCTCACCCATGCCCTAATCGTAAGCAGTACACTAACTCTAACTAGTGACCTCACACGTACGCTAAACCTTAAGCGTTGCGGTACCATAAACTGTGCCCTAATATCTCCCCATTCCCTAACACTAACCCTAACCCGAATTCTATCCCTGACCCTCACCCGAAACCTTACACTCACCCGTGCCCTAATCTTAACCAGGACACCAACACTAACTTGTGCCCTCACACGTACGCTAACCCTTAATCGTTGTCGTACCCTAAACTGTACCCTAATCCCTCCCCATTCCCTAACCCTAACCCTAACCCGAATCCTAACCCTGACCCTCACATGAAGCCTTACCCTCACCCGTGCCCTAATCTTAACCAGGACACTAACACTAACCCTTGCCCTCACACGAACGCTAACCCTTAAGCACTGTCGTACCCTAAGCTGTACCCTAATCCCTCTGCATTCCTTAACCCTAACCCTAACCCGAATCCTAGCCCTTACCCTCACCCGAAGCCTTACCCTCACCCGTGCCCTAATCTTAACCAGGACACCAACACTAACTCGTGCCCTCACACGTACGCTAAAGCTTAAGCGTTGTCGTACCCTAAATTGTACCCTAATCCCTCCCCATTCCTTAACCCTAACCCTAACCCCATCCCTAAACCTGACCCACTTCCGATGCCCTACCCTAACCAATGCCCTAATCTTAACCAGTACACAAACACTAACTCATGCCCTCAAACGTACGCTAACCCTTAAGCATTGTCGTACCCTATCCTGTACCCTAATCCCTCCCCATTCCCTAACCCTAACCCTAAGCGAAACCCTGAACGTGACCCTTTTCCGAGGCCTTACCCTCATCGGTGCCGTTGTCTTAACCACTACACCAACACTAACTCGTGCCCTCACACTTACGCTAACACTTAAGCATTGTCGTACCCTAACCTGTACCCTAATCCCTCTCCATTCCCTAACCCTAACCCTAACCCGAATCCTAATCCTGACCCTCACCCAAAGCCTTACCCTCACCCGCGCCCTAATCTTAACCAGGACACCAAGACTAACTAGTGCCCTCAAACGTACGCTAACACTAAACCGCAGCGGTACCCTAACCTGTACCCTAATCCCTCTCCATTCCCTAACCCTAACCATAACCTGAAACCTAACCATGACACTCACCCGAAACTTTACCCTCACCCGTGTCCTAATTTTAATCAGTACATCAACACTAACCCATGCCATCTAACGTACGCCAACCCTAAGCCATTGCCGTACCCTAACCTGTAGCCTAATCAATCCCCATTCCCTAACCCTAACCCTAACCCTAACCCTTAACGTGACCCTCTTGCGAGGCCTTACCCTCACCCGTGCCCTAATCATAAGCAGTACACTAACACTAACTAGTGACCTCACACGTACGCTAAACCTTAAGCGTTGTGGTACCCTAAACTGTGCCGTAATATCTCCCCATTCCCTAACCCTAACCCTAACCCGAATTCTATCCCTGACCCTCACCCGAAACCTTACACTCACCCGTGCCCTAATCTTAACCAGGACACCAACACTAACTTGTGCCCTCACACGTACGCTAACCCTTAATCGTTGTCGTACCCTAAACTGTACCCTAATCCCTCCCCATTCCCTAACCCTAACACTAAACCGAATCCTAACCCTGACCCTCACCTGAAGCCTTACCCTCACCCGTGCCCTAATCTTAACCAGGACACTAACACTAACCCTTGCCCTCAAACGAACGCTAACCCTTAAGCACTGTCGTACTCTAAGCTGTACCCTGATCCCTCTGCATTCCTTAACCCTAACCCTAACCCGAATCCTAACCCTGACCCTCACCCGAAGCCATACCCTCACCCGTGCCCTAATCTTAACCAGGACACCAACACTAACTCGTGCCCTCACACGTACGCTAAACCTTAAGCGTTGTCGTACCCTAAATTGTACCCTAATCCCTCCCCATTCCTTAACCCTAACCCTAAACCCATCCCTCAACCTGACCCACTTCCGATGCCCTACCCTAACCAATGCCCTAATCTTAACCAGTACACAAACACTAACTCATGCCCTCAAACGTACGCTAACCCTTAAGCATTGTCGTACCCTATCCTGTACCCTAATCCCTTCCCATTCCCTAACCCTAACCCTAAGCGAAACCCTGAACGTGACCCTTTTCCGAGGCCTTACCCTCCTCGGTGCCGTTGTCTTAACCAGTACACCAACACTAACTCGTGCCCTCACACTTACGCTAAACCTTAAGCATTGTCGTACCCTAAACTGTACCCTAATCCCTCCCCATTCCCTAACCCTAACACTAACCCGAATCCTAACCCTGACCCTCACATGAAGCCTTACCCTCACCCGTGCCCTAATCTTAACCAGGAAACTAACACTAACCCTTGCCCTCACACGAACGCTAATCCTTAAGCACTGTCGTACCCTAAGCTGTACCCTAATCCCTCTGCATTCCTTAACACTAACCCTAACCCGAATCGTAACCCTGACCCTCACCCGAAGCCTTACCCTCACCCGTGCCCTAATCTTAACCAGGACACCAACACTAACTCGTGGCCTCACACGTACGCTAAACCTTAAGCGTTGTCGTACCCTAAATTGTACCCTCATCCCTCCCCATTCCTTAACCCTAACCCTAACCCCATCCCTAAACCTGACCCACTTCCGATGCCCTACCCTAACCAATGCCCTAATCTTAACCAGTACACAAACACTAACTCATGCCCTCAAACCTACGCTACCCCTTAAGCATTGTCGTACCCTATCCTGTACCCTAATCCCTCCCCATTCCCTAACCCTAACCCTAAGCGAAACACTGAACGTGACCCTTTTCCGAGGCCTTGCCCTCATCGGTGCCGTTGTCTTAACCAGTACACCAACACTAACTCGTGCCCTCACACTTACGCTAACACTTAAGCATTGTCGTACCCTAACCTGTACCCTAATCCCTCTCCATTCCCTAACCCTAACCCTAACCCGAATCCTAACCCTGACCCTCACCCGAAGCCTTACCCTCACCCGTGCCCTAATCTTAACCAGGACACCAAGACTAACTCGTGCCCTCAAACGTACGCTAACACTAAACCGCAGCGGTACCCTAACCTGTACCCTAATCCCTCTCCATTCCCTAACATTAACCCTAACCTGAAACCTAACCATGACACTCACCCGAAACTTTACCCTCACCCGTGTCCTTATTTTAACCAGTACATCAACACTAACCCATGCCCTCTAACGTACGCCAACCCTAAGCCATTGCCGTACCCTCACCTGTACCCTAATCAATCCCCATTCCCTAACCCTAACCCTAACCCTAACCCTTAACGTGACCCTCTTCCAAGGCCTTACCCTCACCCATGCCCTAATCGTAAGCAGTACACTAACTCTAACTAGTGACCTCACACGTACGCTAAACCTTAAGCGTTGTGGTACCCTAAACTGTGCCCTAATATCTCCCCATTCCCTAACCCTAACCCTAACCCGAATTCTATCCCTGACCCTCACCCGAAACCTTACACTCACCCGTGCCCTAATCTTAACCAGGACACCAACACTAACTTGTGCCCTCACACGTACGCTAACCCTTAATCGTTGTCGTACCCTAAACTGTACCCTAATCCCTCCCCATTCCCTAACCCTAACCCTAACCCGAATCCTAACCCTGACACTCACCTGAAGCCTTACCCTCACCCGAGCCCTAAACTTAACCAGGACACTAACACTAACCCTTGCCCTCACACGAACGCTAACCCTTAAGCACTGTCATACCCTAAGCTGTACCCTAATCCCTCTGCATTCCTTAACCCTAACCCTAACCCGAATCCTAACCCTGACCCTCACCCGAAGCCTTACCCTCACCCGTGCCCTAATCTTAACCAGGACACCAACACTAACTCGTGCCCTCACACGTACGCTAAACCTTAAGCGTTGTCGTACCCTAAATTGTACCCTAATCCCTCCCCATTCCTTAACCCTAACCCTAACCCCATCCCTAAACCTGACCCACTTCCGATGCCCTATCCTAACCAATGCCCTAATCTTAACCAGTACACAAACACTAACTCATGCCCTCAAACGTACGCTAACCCTTAAGCATTGTCGTACCCTAACCTGTACCCCAATCCCTCTCCATTCCCTAACCCTAACCCTAACCCTAATCCTAATCCTGACCCTCACCCGAAGCCTTACCCTCACCCGTGCCCTAATCTTAACCAGGACACCAAAACTAACTAGTGCCCTCAAACGTACGCTAACACTAAACCGCAGCGGTACCCTAACCTGTACCCTAATCCCTCTCCATTCCCTAACCCTAACCCTAACCTGAAACCTAGCCATGACACTCACCCGAAACTTTACCCTCACCCGTGTCCTAATTTTAACCAGTATATCAACACTAACCCATGCCCTCTAACGTACGCCAACCCTAAGCCATTGCCGTACCCTAACCTGTACCCTAATCAATCCCCATTCCCTAACCCTAACCCTAACCCTAACCCTTAACGTGACCCTCTTCCGAGGCCTTACCCTCACCCGTGCCCTAATCATAAGCAGTACACTAACACTAACTAGTGACCTCACACGTACGCTAAACCTTAAGCGTTGTGGTACCCTAAACTGTGCCGTAATATCTCCCCATTCCCTAACCCTAACCCTAACCCGAATTCTATCTCTAACCCTCACCCGAAACCTTACCCTCACCCGTGCCCTAATCTTAACCAGGACACCAACACTAACTTGTGCCCTCACACGTACGCTAACCCTTAATCGTTGTCGTACCCTAAAGTGTACCCTAATCCCTCCCCATTCCCTAAACCTAACCCTAACCCGAATCCTAACCCTGACCCTCACCTGAAGCCTTACCCTCACCCGTGCCCTAATCTTAACCAGGACACTAACACTAACCCTTGCCCTCACACGAACGCTAACCCATAAGCACTGTCGTACCCTAAGCTGTACCCTGATCCCTCTGCATTCCTTAACCCTAACCCTAACCCGAATCCTAACCCTGACCCTCACCTGAAGCCTTACCCTCACCCGTGCCCTAATTTAACCAGGACACTAACACTAACCCTTGCCCTCACACGAACGCTAACCCTTAAGCACTGTCGTACCCTAAGGTGTACCCTAATCCCTCTGCATTCCTTAACCCTAACCCTAACCCGAATTCTATCATTGACCCTCACCCGAAACCTTACCCTCACCCGTGCCCTAAACTTAACCAGGACACCAACACTAACTCGTGCCCTCACACGTACGCTAAACCTTAAGCCTTGTCGTACCCTAAATTGTACCCTAATCCCTCCCCATTCCTTAACCCTAACCCTAACCCCATCCCTAAACCTGACCCACTTCCGATGCCCTACCCTAACCAATGCCCTAATCTTAACCAGTACACAAACACTAACTCATGCCCTCAAACGTACGCTAACCCTTAAGCATTGTCGTACCCTATCCTGTACCCTAATCCCTCCCCATTCCCTAACCCTAACCATAAGCGAAACCCTGAACGTGACCCTTTTCCGAGGCCTTACCCTCATCGGTGCCGTTGTATTAACCAGTACACCAACACTAACTTGTGCCCTCACACTTACGCTAACCCTTAAGCACTGTCGTACCCTAACCTGTACCCTAATCCCTCTCCATTCCCTAACCCTAACCCTAAACCGAATCCTAACCCTGACCCTCACCCGAAGCCTTACCCTCACCCGTGCCCTAATCTTAACCAGGACACCAAGACTAACTCGTGCCCTCAAACGTACGCTAACAGTAAACCGCAGCGGTACCCTAACCTGTACCCTAATCCCTCTCCATTCCCTAATCCTAACCCTAACCTGAAACCTAACCATGACAGTCACCCGAAACTTTACCCTCACCCGTGTCCTAATTTAACCAGTACATCAACACTAACCCATGCCCTCTAACGTACGCCAACCCTAAGCCATTGCCGTGCCCTAACCTGTACCCTAATCAATCCCCATTCCCTAACCCTAACCCTAACCCTAACCCTTAACGTGACCCTCTTCCGAGGCCTTATCCTCACCCGTGCCCTAATCGTAAGCAGTACACTAACACTAACTAGTGACCTCACACGTACGCTAAACCTTAAGCGTTGTGGTACCCTAAACTGTGCCCTAATATCTACCCATTCCCTAACCCTAACCCTAACCCGAATTCTATCCCTGACCCTCACCCGAAACCTTACACTCACCCGTGCCCTAATCTTAACCAGGACACCAACACTAACTTGTGCCCTCACACGTACGCTAACCCTTAATCGTTGTCGTACCCTAAACTGTACCCTAATATCTCCCCATTCCCTAACCCTAACACTAACCCGAATCCTAACCCTGACCCTCACCTGAAGCCTTACCCTCACCCGTGCCCTAATCATAACCAGGACACTAACACTAACCCTTGCCCTCACACGAACGCTAACCCTTAAGCACTGTCGTACCCTAAGCTGTACCCTAATCCCTCTGCATTCCTTAACCCTAACCCTAACCCGAATCCCAACCCTGACCCTCACCCGAAGCCTTACCCTCACCCGTGCCCTAAACTTAACCAGGACACCAACACTAACTCGTGCCCTCACACCTACGCTAAACCTTAAGCGTTGTCGTACCCTAAATTGTACCCTAATCCCTCCCCAATCCTTAACCCTAACCCTAACGCCATCCCTACACCTGACCCACTTCCGATGCACTACCCTAACCAATGCCCTAATCTTAACCAGAACACAAACACTAACTCATGCCCTCAAACGTACGCTAACCCTTAAGCATTGTCGTAACCTATCCTGTACCCTAATCCCTCCCCATTCCCTAACCCTAACCCTAAGCGAAACCCTGAACGTGACCCTTTTCCGAGGCCTTACCCTCATCGGTGCCGTTGTCTTAACCACTACACCAACACTAACTCGTGCCCTCACACTTACGCTAACCCTTAAGCATTGTCGTGCCTTAAGCTGTACCCTAATCCCTCTCCATTCCCTAACCCTAACCCTAACCCGAATCCTAACCCTGACCCTCACCCGAAGCCTTACACTCACCCGTGCCCTAATCTTAACCAGGACACCAAGACTAACTCGTGCCCTCAAACGTACGCTAACACTAAACCGCAGCGGTACCCTAACCTGTACCCTAATCCCTCTCCATTCCCTAACATTAACCCTAACCTGAAACCTAACCATGACACTCACCCGAAACTTTACCCTCACCCGTGTCCTAATTTTAACCACTACATCAACACTAACTCATGCCCTCTAACGTACGCCAACCCTAAGCCATTGCCGTACCCTCACCTGTACCCTAATCAATCCCCATTCTCTAACCCTAACCCTAACCCTAACCCTTAACGTGACCCTCTTCCAAGGCCTTACCCTCACCCATGCCCTAATCGTAAGCAGTACACTAACTCTAACTAGTGACCTCACACGTACGCTAAACCTTAAGCGTTGTGGTACCCTTAACTGTGCCCTAATATCTCCCCATTCCCTAACCCTAACCCTAACCCGAATTCTATCCCTGACCCTCACCCGAAACCTTACCCTCACCCGTTCCCTAATCTTAACCAGGACACCAACACTAACTTGTGCCCTCACACGTACGCTAACCCTTAATCGTTGTCGTACCCTAAAGTGTACCCTAATCCCTCCCCATTCCCTAACCCTAACACTAACCCGAATCCTAACCCTGACCCTCACCTGAAGCCTTACCCTCATCCCTGCCCTAATCTTAACCAGGACACTAACACTAACCCTTGCCCTCACACGAACGCTAACCCATAAGCACTGTCGTACCCTAAGCTGTACCCTGATCCCTCTGCATTCCTTAACCCTAACCCTAACCCGAATCCTAACCCTGACCCTCACCCGAAGCCTTACCCTCACCCGTGCCCTAATCTTAACCAGGACACCAACACTAACTCGTGCCCTCACACGTACGCTAAACCTTAAGCGTTGTCGTACCCTAAATTGTACCCTAATCCCTCCCCATTCCTTACCCCTAACCCTAACCCCATCCCTAAACCTGACCCACTTCCGATGCCCTACCCTAACCAATGCCCTAATCTTAACCAGTACACAAACACTAACTCATGCCCTCAAACGTACGCTAACCCTTAAGCATTGTCGTACCCTATCCTGTACCCTAATCCCTCCCCATTCCCTAACCCTAACCCTAAGCGAAACCGTGAACGTGACCGTTTTCCGAAGCCTTACCCTCATCGGTGCCGTTGTCTTAACCAGTACACCAACACTAACTCGTGCCCTCACACTTACGCTAACCCTTAAGCATTGTCGTACCCTAACCTGTACCCTAATCCCTCTCCATTCCCTAACCCTAACCCTAACCCGAATCCTAACCCTGACCCTCACCCGAAGCCTTACCCTCACCCGTGCCCTAATCTTAACCAGGACACCAAGACTAACTCGTGCCCTCAAACGTACGCTAACACTAAACCGCAGCGATACCCTAACCTGTACCCTACTCCCTCTCCATTCTCTAACCCTAACCCTAACCTGAAACCTAACCATGACACTCACCCGAAACTTCACCCTCACCCGTGTCCTAATTTTAACCAGTACATCAACACTAACCCATGCCCTCTAACGTACGCCAACCCTAAGCCATTGCCGTACCCTAACCTGTACCCTAATCAATCCCCATTCCCTAACCCTAACCCTAACCCTAACCCTTAACGTGACCCTCTTCCGAGGCCTTACCCTCACCCGTGCCCTAATCATAAGCAGTACACTAACACTAACTAGTGACCTCACACGTACGCTAAACCTTAAGCGTTGTGGTAACGTAAACTGTGCCCTAATATCTCCCCATTCCCTAACCCTAACCCTAACCCGAATTCTATCCCTGACCCTCACCCGAAACCTTACCCTCACCCGTGCCCTAACCTTAACCAGGACACCAACACTAACTTGTGCCCTCACACGTACGCTAACCCTTAATCGTTGTCATACCCTAAACTGTACCCTAATCCCTCCCCATTCCCTAACCCTAACCCTAACCCGAATCCTAACCCTGACCCTCACCTGAAGCCTTACCCTCACCCGTGGCCTAATTTAATCAGGACACTAACACTAACCCTTGCCCTCACACAAACGCTAACCCTTAAGCACTGTCGTACCCTAAGGTGTACCCTAATCCCTCTGCATTCCTTAACCCTAACCCTAACCCGAATTCTATCCCTGACCCTCACCCGAAACCTTACCCTCACCCGTGCCCTAAACTTAACCAGGACACCAACACTAACTCGTGCCCTCACACGTACGCTAAACCTTAAGCGTTGTCGTACCCTAAATTGTACCCTAATCCCTCCCCATTCCTTAACCCTAACCCTAACCCCATCCCTAAACCTGACCCTCTTCCGATGCCCTACCCTAACCAATGCCCTAATCTTAACCAGTACACAAACACTAACTCATGCTCTCAAACGTACGCTAACCCTTACGCATTGTCGTACCCTATCCTGTACCCTAATCCCTCCCCATTCCCTATCCCTAACCCTAACCCGAAACCTAACCCTGACCCTCACCTGAAGCCTTACCCTCACCCGTGCCCTAATCTTAACCAGGACACTAACACTAACCCTTGCCCTCACACGAACGCTAACCCCTAAGCACTGTCGTACCCTAAGCTGTACCCTAATCCCTCTGCATTCCTTAACCCTAACCCTAACCTGAATCCTAACCCTGACCCTCACCCGAAGCCTTACCCTCACCCGTGCCCTAATCTTAACCAGGACACCAACACTAACTCGTGCCCTCACACGTACGCTACACCTTAAGCGTTGTCGTACCCTAAATTGTACCCTAATCCCTCCCCATTCCTTAACCCTAACCCTAACCCCATCCCTAAACCTGACCCACTTCCGATGCCCTACCCTAACCAATGCCCTAATCTTAACCAGAACACAAACACTAACTCATGCCCTCAAACGTACGCTAACCCTTAAGCATTGTCGTACCCTATCCCGTAGCCAAATCCCTCCCCATTCCCTAACCCTAACCCTAAGCGAAACCCTGAACGTGACCCTTTTCCGAGGCCTTACCCTCATCGGTGCCGTTGTCTTAACCAGTACACCAACACTAACTCGTGCCCTCACACTTACGCTAACCCTTAAGCATTGTCGTACCCTAACCTGTACCCTAATCCCTCTCCATTCCCTAACGCTCACCCTAACCCGAATCCTAACCCTGAACCTCACCCGAAACCTTACCCTCACCCGTGCCCTAATCTTAACCAGGACACCAAGACTAACTCGTGCCCTCAAACGTACGCTAACACTAAACCGCAGCGGTACCCTAACCTGTACCCTAATCCCTCTCCATTCCCTAACCCTAACCCTAACCTGAAACCTAACCATGACACTCACCCGAAACTTTACCCTCACCCGTGTCCTAATTTTAACCAGTACATCAACACTAAGCCATGCCCTCTATCGTACGCCAACCCTAAGCCATTGCCGTACCCTAACCTGTACCCTAATCAATCCCCATTCCCTAACCCTAACCCTAACCCTAACCCTTAACGTGACCCTCTTCCGAGGCCTTACCCTCACCCGTGCCCTAATCGTAAGCAGTACACTAACACTAACTAGTGACCTCACACGTACGCTAAACCTTAAGCGTTGTGGTACCCTAAACTGCGCCCTAATATCTCCCCATTCCCTAACCCTAACCCTAACCCGAATTCTATCCCTGACCCTCACCCGAAACCTTACCCTCACCCGTGCCCTAATCTTAACCAGGACACCAACACTAACTCGTGCCCTCACACGTACGCTAACCCTTAATCGTTGCCGTACCCTAAACTGTACCCTAATCCCTCCCCATTCCCTAACCCTAACCCTAACCCGAATCCTAACCCTGACCCTCACCTGAAGCCTTACCCTCACCCGTGCCCTAAACTTAACCAGGACACTAACACTAACCCTTGCCCTCACACGAACGCTAACCCTTAAGCACTGTCGTACCCTAAGCTGTACCCTAATCCCTCTGCATTCCTTAACCCTAACCCTAACCCGAATCCTAACCCTGACCCTCACCCGAAGCCTTACCCTCACCCGTGCCCTAATCTTAACCAGGACACCAACACTAACTCGTGCCCTCACACGTACGCTAAACCTTAAGCGTTGTCGTACCCTAAATTGTACCCTAATCCCTCCCCATTCCTTAACCCTAACCCTAACCCCATCCCTAAACCTGACCCACTTCCGATGCCCTACCCTAACCAATGCCCTAATCTTAACCAGAACACAAACACCTACTCATGCCGTCAAACGTACGCTAACCCTTAAGCATTGTCGTACCCTATCCTGTACCCTAATCCCTCCCCATTCCCTAACCCTAACCCTAAGCGAAACCCTGAACGTGACCCTTTTACGAGGCCTTACCCTCATCGGTGCCGTTGTCTTAACCAGTACACCAACACTAACTCGTGCCCTCACACTTACGCCAACCCTTAAGCATTGTCGTACCCTAACAAGTACCCTAATCCCTCTCCATTCCCTAACCCTAACCCTAACCTGAAACCTAACCATGACACTCACCCGAAACTTTACCCTCACCCGTGTCCTAATTTTAACCAGTACATCAACACTAACCCGTGCCCTCTAACGTACGCAAAACCTAAGCCATTGCCATACCCTAACCTGTACCCTAAACCCTCTCCATTCCCTAACCCTAACCTTAACCCGAATCCTAACCCTGACCCTCACCCAAAGCCTTACCCTCACCCGTGCCCTAATCTTAACCAGGACACCAAGACTAACTCGTGCCCTCAAACGTACGCTAACACTAAACCGCAGCGGTACCCTAACCTGTACCATAATCCCTCTCCATTCCCTAACCCTAACCCTAACCTGAAACCTAACCATGACACTCACCCGAAACTTTACCCTCACCCGTGTCCTAATTTTAACCAGTACATCAACACTAAGCCATGCCCTCTAACGTACGCCAACCCTAAGCCATTGCCGTACCCTAACCTGTACCCTAATCAATCCCCATTCCCTAACCCTAACCCTAACCCTAACCCTTAACGTGACCCTCTTCCGAGGCCTTACCCTCACCCGTGCCCTAATCGTAAGCAGTACACTAACACTAACTAGTGACCTCACACGTACGCTAAACCTTAAGCGTTGTGGTACCCTAAACTGTGCCCTAATATCTCCCCATTCCCTAACCCTAACCCTAACCCGAATTCTATCCCTGACCCTCACCCGAAACCTTACCCTCACCCGTGCCCTAATCCTAACCAGGACACCAACACTAACTCGTGCCCTCACACGTACGCTAACCCTTAATCGTTGCCGTACCCTAAACTGTACCCTAATCCCTCTCCATTCCCTAACCCTAACCCTAACCTGAAACCTAACCATGACACTCACCCGAAACTTTACCCTCACCCGTGTCCTAATTTTAACCAGTACATCAACACTAACCCATGCCCTCTAACGTACGCCAACCCTAAGCCATTGCCGTGCCCTAACCTATACCCTAATCAATCCCCATTCCCTAACCCTAACCCTAACCCTAACCCTTAACGTGACCCTCTTCCGAGGCCTTACCCTCACCCGTGCCCTAATCCTAAGCAGTACACTAACACTAAATAGTGACCTCACACGTACGCTAAACCTTAAGCGTTGTGGTACCCTAAACTGTGCCCTAATATCTCCCCATTCCCTAACCCTAACCCTATCCCGAATTCTATCCCTGACCCTCACCCGAAACCTTACCCTCAACCGTGCCCTAATCTTAACCAGGACATGAACACTAACTTGTGCCCTCACACGTACGCTAACCCTTAATCGTTGTTGTGCGCTAAACTCTACCCTAATCCCTCCCCATTCCCTAACCCTAACCCTAACCCGAATCCTAACCCTGACCCTCACCTGAAGCCTTACCCTCACCAGTGCCCTAATCTTAACCAGGACACTAACACTAACCCTTGCCCTCACACGAACGCTAACCCTTAAGCACTGTCGTACCCTAAGCTGTACCCTAATCCCTCTGCATTCCCTAACCCTAACCCTAACCCGAATTCTATCCCTGACCCTCACCCGAAACCTTACCCTCACCCGTGCCCTAATCCTAACCAGGACACCAACACTAACTCGTGCCCTCACACGTACGCTAACCCTTAATCGTTGCCGTACCCTAAACTGTACCCTAATCCCTCCCCATTCCCTAACCCTAACCCTAACCCGAATCCTAACCCTGACCCTCACCTGAAGCCTTACCCTCACCCGTGCCCTAATCTTAACCAGGACACTAACACTAACCCTTGCCCTCACACGAACGCTAACCCTTAAGCACTGTCGTACCCTAAGCTGTACGCTAATCCCTCTGCATTCCTTAACCCTAACCCTAACCCGAATCCTAACCCTGACCCTCACCCGAAGCCTTACCCTCACCCGTGCCCTAATCTTAACCAGGACACCAACACTAACTCGTGCCCTCACACGTACGCTAAACCTTAAGCGTTGTCGTACCCTAAATTGTACCCTAATCCCTCCCCATTCCTTAACCCTAACCCTAACCCCATCCCTAAACCTGACCCACTTCCGATGCCCTACCCTAACCAATGCCCTAATCTTAACCAGAACACAAACACTAACTCATGCCCTCAAACGTACGCTAACCCTTAAGCATTGTCGTACCCTATCCTGTACCCTAATCCCTCCCCATTCCCTAACTCTAACCCTAAGCGAAACCCTGAACGTGACCCTTTTCCGAGGCCTTACCCTCATCGGTGCCGTTGTCTTAACCAGTACACCAACACTAACTCGTGCCCTCACACTTACGCTAACCCTTAAGCATTGTCGTACCCTAACCTGTACCCTAATCCCTCTCCATTCCCTAACGCTAACCCTAACCCGAATCCTAACCCTGACCCTCACCCGAAACCTTACCCTCACCCGTGCCCTAATCTTAACCAGGACACCAAGACTAACTCGTGCCCTCAAACGTACGCTAACACTAAACCGCAGCGGTACCCTAACCTGTACCCTAATCCCTCTCAATTCCCTAACCCTAACCCTAACCTGAAACCTAACCATGACACTCACCCGAAACTTTACCCTCACCCGTGTCCTAATTTTAACCAGTACATCAACACTAACCCATGCCCTCTAACGTACGCCAACCCTAAGACATTGCCGTACCCTAACCTGTACCATAATCAATCCCCATTCCCTAACCCTAACCCTAACCCTAACCCTTAACGTGACCCTCTTCCGAGGCCTTACCCTCACCCGTGCCCTAATCGTAAGGAGTACAATAACACTAACTAGTGACCTCACACGTACGCTAAACCTTAAGCGTTGTGGTACCCTAAACTGTGCCCTAATATCTCCCCATTCCCTAACCCTAACCCTAACCCGAATTCTATCCCTGACCCTCACCCGAAACCTTACCCTCACCCGTGCCCTAATCTTAACCAGGACACCAACACTAACTCGTGCCCTCACACGTACGCTAACCCTTAATCGTTGCCGTACCCTAAACTGTACCCTAATCCCTCCCCATTCCCTAACCCTAACCCTAACCCGAATCCTAACCCTGACCCTCACCTGAAGCCTTACCCTCACCCGTGCCCTAATCTTAACCAGGACACTAAAACTAACCCTTGCCCTCACACGAACGCTAACCCTTAAGCACTGTCGTACCCTAAGCTGTACCCTAATCCCTCTGCATTCCTTAACCCTAACCCTAACCCGAATCCTAACCCTGACCCTCACCCGAAGCCTTACCCTCACCTGTGCCCTAATCTTAACCAGGACACCAACACTAACTCGTGCCCTCACACGTACGCTAAAGCTTAAGCGTTGTCGTACCCTAAATTATACCCTAATCCCTCCCCATTCCTTAACAATAACCCTAACCCCATCCCTAAACCTGACCCACTTCCGATGCCCTACCCTAACCAATGCCCTAATATTAACCAGAACACAAACACTAACTCATGCCCTCAAACGTACGCTAACCCTTAAGCATTGTCGTACTCTATCCTGTACCCTAATCCCTCCCCATTCCCTAACCCTAACCCTAAGCGAAACCCTGAACGTGACCCTTTTCCGAGGCCTTACCCTCATCGGTGCCGTTGTCTTAACCAGTACACCAACACTAACTCGTGCCCTCACACTTACGCCAACCCTTAAGCTTTGTCGTACCCTAACAAGTACCCTAATCCCTCTCCATTCCCTAACCCTAACCCTAACCTGAAACCTAACCATGAAACTCACCCGAAACTTTACCCTCACCCGTGTCCTAATTTTAACCAGTACATCAACACTAACCCGTGTCCTCTAACGTACGCCAAACTAAGCCATTGCCATACCCTAACCTGTACCCTAATCCCTCTCCATTCCCTAACCCTAACCTTAACCCGAATCCTAACCCTGACCCTCACCCAAAGCCTTACCCTCACCCGTGCCGTAATCTTAACCAGGACACCAAGACTAACTCGTGCCCTCAAACGTACGCTAACACTAAACCGCAGCGGTACCCTAACTTGTACCCTAATCCCTCTCCATTCCCTAACCCTAACCCTAACCTGAAACCTAACCATGACACTCACCCGAAACTTTACCCTCACCCGTGTCCTAATTTTAACCAGTACATCAACACTAACCCATGCCCTCTAACGTACGCCAACCCTAAGCCATTGCCGTGCCCTAACCTGTACCCTAATCAATCCCCATTCCCTAACCCTAACCCTAACCCTAACCCTTAACGTGACCCTCTTCCGAGGCCTTACCCTCACCCGTGCCCTAATCCTAAGCAGTACACTAACACTAACTAGTGACCTCACACGTACGCTAAACCTTAAGCGTTGTGGTACCCTAAACTGTGCCCTAATATCTCCCCATTCCTTAACCCTAACCCTATCCCGAATTCTATCCCTGACCCTCACCCGAAACCTTACCCTCACCCGTGCCCTAATCTTAACCAGGACACCAACACTAACTTGTGCCCTCACACGTACGCTAACCCTTAATCGTTGTCGTGCCCTAAACTGTACCCTAATCCCTCCCCATTCCCTAACCCTAACCCTAACCCGAATCCTAACCCTGACCCTCACCTGAAGCCTTACCCTCACCAGTGCCCTAATCTTAACCAGGACACTAACACTAACCCTTGCCCTCACACGAACGCTAACCCTTAAGCACTGTCGTACCCTAAGCTGTACCCTAATCCCTCTGCATTCCTTAACCCTAACCCTAACCCGAATCCTAACCCTGACCCTCACCCGAAGCCTTACCCTCACCCGTGCCCTAATCTTAACCAGGACACCAACACTAACTCGTGCCCTCACACGTACGCTAAACCTTAAGCGTTGTCGTACCCTAAATTGTACCCTAATCCCTCCCCATTCCTTAACCCTAACCCTAACCCCATCCCTAAACCTGACCCACTTCCGATGCCCTACCCTAACCAATGCCCTAATCTTAACCAGAACACAAACACTAACTCATGCCCTCAAACGTACGCTAACCCTTAAGCATTGTCGTACCCTATCCTGTACCCTAATCCCTCCCCATTCCCTAACTCTAACCCTAAGCGAAACCCTGAACGTGACCCTTTTCCGAGGCCTTACCCTCATCGGTGCCGTTGTCTTAACCAGTACACCAACACTAACTCGTGCCCTCACACTTACGCTAACCCTTAAGCATTGTCGTACCCTAACCTGTACCCTAATCCCTCTCCATTCCCTAACGCTAACCCTAACCCGAATCCTAACCCTGACCCTCACCCGAAACCTCACCCTCACCCGTGCCCTAATCTTAACCAGGACACGAAGACTAACTCGTGCCCTCAAACGTATGCTAACACTAAACCGCAGCGGTACCCTAACCTGTACCCTAATCCCTCTCCATTCCCTAACCCTAACACTAACCTGAAACCTAACCATGACACTCACCCGAAACTTTACCCTCACCCGTGTCCTAATTTTAACCAGTACATCAACACTAACCCATGCCCTCTAACTTACGCCAACCCTAAGCCATTGCCGTACCCTAACCTGTACCATAATCAATCCCCATTCCCTAACCCTAACCCTAACCCTAACCCTTAACGTGACCCTCTTCCAAGGCCTTACCGTCACCCGTGCCCTAATCGTAAGCAGTACACTAACACTAACTAGTGACCTCACACGTACGCTAAACCTTAAGCGTTGTGGTACCCTAAACTGTGCCCTAATATCTCCCCATTCCCTAACCCTAACCCTAACTCGAATTCTATCCCTGACCCTCACCCGAAACCTTACCCTCACCCGTGCCCTAATCTTAACCAGGACACCAACACTAACTCGTGCCCTCACACGTACGCTAACCCTTAATCGTTGCCGTACCCTAAACTGTACCCTAATCCCTCCCCATTCCCTAACCCTAACCCTAACACGAATCCTAACCCTGACCCTCACCTGAAGCCTTACCCTCACCCGTGCCCTAATCTTAACCAGGACACTAACACTAACCCTTGCCCTCACACGAACGCTAACCCTTAAGCACTGTCGTACCCTAAGCTGTACCCTAATCCCTCTGCATTCCTTAACCCTAACCCTAACCCGAATCCTAACCCTGACCCTCACCCGAAGCCTTACCCTCACCCGTGCCCTAATCTTAACCAGGACACCAACACTAACTCGTGCCCTCACACGTACGCTAAACCTTAAGCGTTGTCGTACCCTAAATTGTACCCTAATCCCTCCCCATTCCTTAACCCTAACCCTAACCCCATCCCTAAACCTGACCCACTTCCGATGCCCTACCCTAACCAATGCCCTAATCTTAAGCAGAACACAAACACTAACTCATTCCCTCAAACGTACGCTAACCCTTAAGCATTGTCGTACCCTATCCTGTACCCTAATCCCTCCCCATTCCCTAACCCTAACCCTAAGCGAAACCCTGAACGTGACCCTTTTCCGAGGCCTTACCCTCATCGGTGCCGTTGTCTTAACCAGTACACCAACACTAACTCGTGCCCTCACACTTACGCCAACCCTTAAGCATTGTCGTACCCTAACAAGTACCCTAATCCCTCTCCATTCCCTAACCCTAACCCTAACCTGAAACCTAACCATGACACTCACCCGAAACTTTACCCTCACTCGTGTCCTAATTTTAACCAGTACATCAACACTAACCCGTGCCCTCACACGTACGCTAACCCTTAATCGTTGCCGTACCCTAAACTGTACCCTAATCCCTCCCCATTCCCTAACCCTAACCCTAACCCGAATCCTAACCCTGACCCTCACCTGAAGCCTTACCCTCACCCGTGCCCTAATCTTAACCAGGACACTAACACTAACCCTTGCCCTCACACGAACGCTAACCCTTAAGCACTGTCGTACCCTAAGCTGTACCCTAATCCCTCTGCATTCCTTAACCCTAACCCTAACCCGAATCCTAACCCTGACCCTCACCCGAAGCCTTACCCTCACCCGTGCCCTAATCTTAACCAGGACACCAACACTAACTCGTGCCCTCACACGTACGCTAAACCTTAAGCGTTGTCGTACCCTAAATTGTACCCTAATCCCTCCCCATTCCTTAACCCTAACCCTAACCCCATCCCTAAACCTGACCCACTTCCGATGCCCTACCCTAACCAATGCCCTAATCTTAACCAGAACACAAACACTAACTCATGCCCTCAAACGTACGCTAACCCTTAAGCATTGTCGTACCCTATCCTGTACCCTAATCCCTCCCCATTCCCTAACCCTAACCCTAAGCGAAACCCTGAACGTGACCCTTTTCCGAGGCCTTACCCTCATCGGTGCCGTTGTCTTAACCAGTACACCAACACTAACTCGTGCCCTCACACTTACGCCAACCCTTAAGCATTGTCGTACCCTAACAAGTACCCTAATCCCTCTCCATTCCCTAACCCTAACCCTAACCTGAAACCTAACCATGACACTCACCCGAAACTTTACCCTCACCCGTGTCCTAATTTTAACCAGTACATCAACACTAACCCGTGCCCTCTAACGTACGCCAAACCTAAGCCATTGCCATACCCTAACCTGTACCCTAATCCCTCTCCATTCCCTAACCCTAACCTTAACCCGAATCCTAACCCTGACCCTCACCCAAAGCCTTACCCTCACCCGTGCCCTAATCTTAACCAGGACACCAAGACTAACTCGTGCCCTCAAACGTACGCTAACACTAAACCGCAGCGCTACCCTAACCTGTACCCTAATCCCTCTCCATTCCCTAACCCTAACCCTAACCTGAAACCTAACCATGACACTCACCCGAAACTTTACCCTCACCCATGTCCTAATTTTAACCAGTACATCAACACTAACCCATGCCCTCTAACGTACGCCAACCCTAAGCCATTGCCGTGCCCTAACCTGTACCCTAATCAATCCCCATTCCCTAACCCTAACCCTAACCCTAACCCTTAACGTGACCCTCTTCCGAGGCTTTACCCTCACCCGTGCCCTAATCCTAAGCAGTACACTAACACTAACTAGTGACCTCACACGTACGCTAAACCTTAAGCGTTGTGGTACCCTAAACTGTGCCCTAATATCTCCCCATTTCCTAACCCTAACCCTATCCCGAATTCTATCCCTGACCCTCACCCGAAACCTTACCCTCACCCATGCCCTAATCTTAACCAGGACACCAACACTAACTAGTGCCCTCACACGTACGCTAACCCTTAATCGTTGTCGTGCCCTAAACTGTACCCTAATCCTTCCCCATTCCCTAACCCTAACCCTAACCCGAATCCTAACCCTGACCCTCACCTGAAGCCTTACCCTCACCCGTGCACTAATCTTAACCAGGACACTAACACTAACCCTTGCCCTCACACGAACGCTAACCCTTAAGCACTGTCGTACCCTAAGCTGTACCCTAATCCCTCTGCATTCCTTAACCCTAACCCTAACCCGAATCCTAACCCTGACCCTCACCCGAAGCCTTACCCTCACCCGTGCCCTAATCTTAACCAGGACACCAACACTAACTCGTGCCCTCACACGTACGCTAAACCTTAAGCGTTGTCATACCCTAAATTGTACCCTAATCCCTCCCCATTCCTTAACCCTAACCCTAACCCCATCCCTAAACCTGAGCCACTTCCGATGCACTACCCTAACCAATGCCCTAATCTTAACCAGAACACAAACACTAACTCATGCCCTCAAACGTACGCTAACCCTTAAGCATTGTCGTACCCTATCCTGTACCCTAATCCCTCCCCATTCCCTAACTCTAACCCTAAGCGAAACCCTGAACGTGACCCTTTTCCGAGGCCTTACCCTCATCGGTGCCGTTGTCTTAACCAGTACACCAACACTAACTCGTGCCCTCACACTTACGCTAACCCTTAAGCATTGTCGTACCCTAACCTGTACCCTAATCCCTCTCCATTCCCTAACGCTAACCCTAACCCGAATCCTAACCCTGACCCTCACCCGAAACCTTACCCTCACCCGTGCCCTAATCTTAACCAGGACACCAAGACTAACTCGTGCCCTCAAACGTACGCTAATACTAAACCGCAGCGGTACCCTAACCTGTACCCTAATCCCTCTCCATTCCCTAACCCTAACCCTAACCTGAAACCTAACCATGACACTCACCCGAAACTTTACCCTCACCCGTGTCCTAATTTTAACCAGTACATCAACACTAACACATGCCCTCTAACGTACGCCAACCCTAAGCCATTGCCGTACCCTAACCTGTACCCTAATCAATCCCCATTCCCTAACCCTAACCCTAACCCTAACCCTTAACGTGACCCTCTTCCGAGGCCTTACCCTCACCCGTGCCCTAATCGTAAGCAGTACACTAACACTAACTAGTGACCTCACACGTACGCTAAACCTTAAGCGTTGTGGTACCCTAAACTGTGCCCTAATATCTCCCCATTCCCTAACCCTAACCCTAACCCGAATTCTATCCCTGACCCTCACCCGAAACCTTACCCTCACCCGTGCCCTAATCTTAACCAGGACACCAACACTAACTCGTGCCCTCACACGTACGCTAACCCTTAATCGTTGCCGTACCCTAAACTGTACCCTAACCCCTCCCCATTCCCTAACCCTAACCCTAACCCGAATCCTAACCCTGACCCTCACCTGAAGCCTTACCCTCACCCGTGCCCTAATCTTAACCAGGACACTAACACTAACCCTTGCCCTCACACGAACGCTAACCCTTAAGCACTGTCGTACCCTAAGCTGTACCCTAATCCCTCTGCATTCCTTAACCCTAACCCTAACCCGAATCCTAACCCTGACCCTCACCCGAAACCGTACCCTCACCCGTGCCCTAATCTTAACCAGGACACCAACACTACCTCGTGCCCTCACACGTACGCTAAAGCTTAAGCGTTGTCGTACCCTAAATTGTACCCTAATCCCTCCCCATTCCTTAACCCTAACCCTAACCCCATCCCTAAACCTGACCCACTTCCGATGCCCTACCCTAACCAATGCCCTAATCTTAACCAGAACACAAACACTAACTCATGCCCTCAAACGTACGCTAACCCTTAAGCATTGTCGTGCCCTATCCTGTACCCTAATCCCTCCCCATTCCCTAACCCTAACCCTAAGCGAAACCCTGAACGTGACCCTTTTCCGAGGCCTTACCCTCATCGGTGCCGTTGTCTTAACCAGTACACCAACACTAACTCGTGCCCTCACACTTACGCCAACCCTTAAGCATTGTCGTGCCCTAACAAGTACCCTAATCCCTCTCCATTCCCTAACCCTAACCCTAACCTGAAACCTAACCATGACACTCACCCGAAACTTTACCCTCACCCGTGTCCTAATTTTAACCAGTACATCAACACTAACCCGTGCCCTCTAACGTACGCCAAACCTAAGCCATTGCCATACCCTAACCTGTACCCTAATCCCTCTCCATTCCCTAACCCTAACCTTAACCCGAATCCTAACCCTGACCCTCACCCAAAGCCTTACCCTCACCCGTGCCCTAATCTTAACCAGGACACCAAGACTAACTCGTGCCCTCAAACGTACGCTAACACTAAACCGCAGCGCTACCCTAACCTGTACCCTAATCCCTCTCTATTCCCTAACCCTAACCCTAACCGGAAACCTAACCATGACACTCACCCGAAACTTTACCCTCACCCGTGTCCTAATTTTAACCAGTACATCAACACTAACCCATGCCCTCTAACGTACGCCAACCCTAAGCCATTGCCGTACCCTAACCTGTACCCTAATCAATCCCCATTCCCTAACCCTAACCCTAACCCTAACCCTTAACGTGACCCTCTTCCGAGACCTTACCCTCACCCGTGCCCTAATCGTAAGCAGTACACTAACACTAACTAGTGACCTCACACGTACGCTAAACCTTAAGCGTTGTGGTACCCTAAACTGTGCCCTAATATCTCCCCATTCCCTAACCCTAACCCTAACCCGAATTCTATCCCTGACCCTCACCCGAAACCTTACCCTCACCCGTGCCCTAATCTTAACCAGGACACCAACACTAACTCGTGCCTTCACACGTACGCTAACCCTTAATCGTTGCCGTACCCTAAACTGTACCCTAATCCCTCCCCATTCCCTAACCCTAACCCTAACCCGAATCCTAACCCTGACTCTCACCTGAAGCCTTACCCTCACCCGTGCCCTAATCTTAACCAGGACACTAACACTAACCCTTGCCCTCAGACAAACGCTAACCCTTAAGCACTGTCGTACCCTAAGCTGTACCCTAATCCCTCTGCATTCCTTAACCCTAACCCTAACCCGAATCCTAACCCTGACCCTCACCCGAAGCCTTACCCTCACCCGTGCCCTAATCTTAACCAGGACACCAACACTAACTCGTGCCCTCACACGTACGCTAAACCTTAAGCGTTGTCGTACCCTAAATTGTACCCTAATCCCTCCCCATTCCTTAACCCTAACCCTAACTCCATCCCTAATCCTGACCCACTTCCGATGCCCTACCCTAACCAATGCCCTAATCTTAACCAGGACACAAACACTAACTCATGCCCTCAAACGTACGCTAACCCTTAAGCATTGTCGTACCCTATCCTGTACCCTAATCCCTCCCCATTCCCTAACCCTAACCCTAAGCGAAACCCTGAACGTGACCCTTTTCCGAGGCCTTACCTTCATCGGTGCCGTTGTCTTAACCAGTACACCAACACTAACTCGTGCCCTCACACTTACGCTAACCCTTAAGCATTGTCGTACCCTAACCTGTACCCTAATCCCTCTCCATTCCCTAACCCTAACCCTAACCCGAATCCTAACCCTGACCCTCACCCGAAGCCTTACCCTCACACGTGCCCTAATCTTAACCAGGACACCAAGACTAAATCGTGCCCTCAAACGTACGCTAACAGTAAACCGCAGCGGTACCCTAACCTGTACCCTAATCCCTCTCCATTCCCTAACCCTAAACCTAACCTGAAAGCTAACCATGACACTCACCCGAAACTTTACCCTCACCCGTGTCCTAATTTCAACCAGTACATCAACACTAACCCATGCCCTCTAACGTACGCCAACCCTAAGCCATTGCCGTGCCCTAACCTGTACCCTAATCAATCCCCATTCCCTAACCCTAACCCTAACCCTTAACATGACCCTCTTCCGAGGCCTTACCCTCACCCGTGCCCTAATCCTAAGCAGTACACTCTCACTAACTAGTGACTTCACACGTACGCTAAACCTTAAGCGTTGTGGTACCCTAAACTGTGCGCTAATATCTCCCCATTCCCTAACCCTAACCCTAACCCGAATTCTATCCCTGACCCTCACCCGAAACCTTACCCTCACCCGTGCCCTAATCTTAACCAGGACACCAACACTAACTTGTGCCCTCACACGTACGCTAACCCTTAATCGTTGTCGTACCCTAAACTGTACCCTAATCACTCCCCATTCCCTAAGCCTAACCCTAAACCGAATCCTAACCCTGACCCTCACCTGAAGCCTTACCCTCGCCCGTGCCCTAATCTTAACCAGGACACTAACACTAACCCTTGCCCTCACACGAACGCTAACCCTTAAGCACTGTCGTACCCTAAGGTGTACCCTAATCCCTCTGCGTTCCTTAACCCTAACCCTAACCCGAATCCTAACCCTGACCCTCACCCGAAGCCTTACCCACACCCGTGACCTAATCTTAACCAGGACACCAACACTAACTCGTGCCCTCACACGTACGCTAAACCTTAAGCGTTGTCGTACCCTAAATTGTACCCTAATCCCTCCCCATTCCTTAACCCTAACCCTAACCCCATCCCTAAACCTGACCCACTTCCGATGCCCTACCCTAACCAATGTCCTAATCTTAATCAGAACACAAACACTAACTCATGCCCTCAAACGTACGCTAACCCTTAAGCATTGTTGTACCCTATCCCGTACCCTAATCCCTCCCCATTCCCTAACCCTAAGCCTAAGCGAAACCCTGAACGTGACCCTTTTCCGAGGCCTTACCCTCATCGGTGCCGTTGTGTTAACCTGTACACCAACACTAACTCGTGCCCTCACACTTACGCTAACACTTAAGCTTTGTCGTACCCTAACCTGTACCCTAATCCCTCTCCATTCCCTAACCCTAACCCTAACCCGAATCCTAACCCTGACCCTCACCCGAAACCTTACCCTCACCCGTGCCCTAATCTTAACCAGGACACCAAGACTAACACGTGCCCTCAAACGTACGCTAACACTAAAACGCAGCGGTACCCTAACCTGTACCCTAATCCCTCTCCATTCCCTAACCCTAACCCTAACCTGAAACCTAACCATGACACTCACCCGAAACTTTACCCTCACCCGTGTCCTAATTTTAACCAGTACATCAACACTAACCCATGCCCTCTAACGTACGCCAACCCTAAGCCATTGCCGTGCCCTAACCTGTACCCTAATCAATCCCCATTCCCTAACCCTAACCCTAACCCTAACCCTTAACGTGACCGTCTTCCGAGGCCTTACCCTCACCCGTGCCCTAATCCTAAGCAGTACACTAACACTAACCAGTGACCTCACACGTACGCTAAACCTTAAGCGTTGTGGTACCCTAAACTGTGCCCTAATATCTCCCCATTCCCTAACCCTAACTCTATCCCGAATTCTATCCCTGACCCTCACCCGAAACCTTACCCTCACCCGTGCCCTAATGTTAACCAGGACACCAACACTAACTTGTGCCCTCACACGTACGCTAACCCATAATCGTTGTCGTGCCCTAAACTGTACCCTAATCCCTCCCCATTCCCTAACCCTAACCCTAACCCGAATCCTAACCCTGACCCTCACCTGAAGCCTTACCCTCACCAGTGCCCTAATCTTAACCAGGACACTAACACTAACCCTTGCCCTCACACGAACGCTAACCCTTAAGCACTGTCGTACCCTAAGCTGTACCCTAATCCCTCTGCATTCCTTAACCCTAACCCTAACCCGAATCCTAACCCTGACCCTCACCCGAAGCCTTACCCTCACCCGTGCCCTAATCGTAACCAGGACACTAACACTAACCCTTGCCCTCACACGAACGCTAACCCTTAAGCACTGTCGTACCCTAAGCTGTACCCTAATCCCTCTGCATTCCTTAACCCTAACCCTAACCCGAATCCTAACCCTGACCCTCACCCGAAGCCTTACCCTCACCCGTGCCCTAATCTTAACCAGGACACCAACACTAACTCGTGCCCTCACACGTACGCTAAAGCTTAAGCGTTGTCGTACCCTAAATTGTACCCTAATCCCTCCCCATTCCTTAACCCTAACCCTAACCCCATCCCTAAACCTGACCCACTTCCGATGCCCTACCCTAACCAATGCCCTAATCTTAACCAGAACACAAACACTAACTCATGCCCTCAAACGTACGCTAACCCTTAAGCATTGTCGTGCCCTATCCTGTACCCTAATCCCTCCCCATTCCCTAACCCTAACCCTAAGCGAAACCCTGAACGTGACCCTTTTCCGAGGCCTTACCCTCATCGGTGCCGTTGTCTTAACCAGTACACCAACACTAACTCGTGCCCTCACACTTACGCTAACCCTTAAGCATTGTCGTACCCTAACCTGTACCCTAATCCCTCTCCATTCCCTAACGCTAACCCTAACCCGAATCCTAAACCTGACCCTCACCCGAAGCCTTACCCTCACCCGTGCCCTAATCTTAACCAGGACACCAAGACTAACTCGTGCCCTCAAACGTACGCTAACACTAAACCGCAGCGGTACCCTAACCTGTACCCTAATCCCTCTCCATTCCCTAACCCTAACCCTAACCGGAAACCTAACCATGACACTCACCCGAAACTTTACCCTCACCCGTGTCCTAATTTTAACCAGTACATCAACACTAACCCATGCCCTCTAACGTACGCCAACCCTAAGCCATTGCCGTACCCTAACCTGTACCCTAATCAATCCCCATTCCCTAACCCTAACCCTAACCCTAACCCTTAACGTGACCCTCTTCCGAGGCCTTACCCTCACCCGTGCCCTAATCGTAAGCAGTACACTAACACTAACTAGTGACCTCACACGTACGCTAAACCTTAAGCGTTGTGGTACCCTAAACTGTGCCCTAATATCTCCCCATTCCCTAACCCTAACTCTAACCCGAATTCTATCCCTTACCCTCACCCGAAACCTTACCCTCACCCGTGCCATAATCTTAACCAGGACACCAACACTAACTCGTGCCCTCACACGTACGCTAACCCTTAATCGTTGCCGTACCCTAAACTGTACCCTAATCCCTCCCCATTCCCTAACCCTAACCCTAACCCGAATCCTAACCCTGACCCTCACCTGAAGCCTTACCCTCACCCGTGCCCTAATCTTAACCAGGACACTAACACTAACCCTTGCCCTCACACAAACGCTAACCCTTAAGCACTGTCGTACCCTAAGCTGTACCCTAATCCCTCTGCATTCCTTAACCCTAACCCTAACCCGAATCCTAACCCTGACCCTCACCCGAAGCCTTACCCTCACCCGTGCCCTAATCTTAACCAGGACACCAACACTAACTCGTGCCCTCACACGTATGCTAAACCTTAAGCGTTGTCGTACCCTAAATTGTACCCTAATCCCTCCCCATTCCTTAACCCTAACCCTAACTCCATCCCTAAACCTGACCCACTTCCGATGCCCTACCCTAACCAATGCCCTAATCTTAACCAGGACACAAACACTAACTCATGCCCTCAAACGTACGCTAACCCTTAAGCATTGTCGTACCCTATCCTGTACCCTAATCCCTCCCCATTCCCTAACCCTAACCCTAAGCGAAACCCTGAACGTGACCCTTTTCCGAGGCCTTACCCTCATCGGTGCCGTTGTCTTAACCAGTACACCAACACTAACTCGTGCCCTCACACTTACGCTAACCCTTAAGCATTGTCGTACCCTAACCTGTACCCTAATCCCTCTCCATTCCCTAACCCTAACCCTAACCCGAATCCTAACCCTGACCCTCACCCGAAGCCTTACCCTCACCCGTGCCCTAATCTTAACCAGGACACCAAGACTAACTCGTGCCCTCAAACGTACGCTAACAGTAAACCGCAGCGGTACCCTAACCTGTACCCTAATCCCTCTCCATTCCCTAACCCTAAACCTAACCTGAAAGCTAACCATGACACTCACCCGAAACTTTACCCTCACCCGTGTCCTAATTTTAACCAGTACATCAACACTAACCCATGCCCTCTAACGTACGCCAACCCTAAGCCATTGCCGTGCCCTAACCTGTACCCTAATCAATCCCCATTCCCTAACCCTAACCCTAACCCTAACCCTTAACGTGACCCTCTTCCGAGGCCTTACCCTCACCCGTGCCCTAATCGTAAGAAGTACACTAACACTAACTAGTGACCTCACACGTACGCTAAACCTTAAGCGTTGTGGTACCCTAAACTGTGCCCTAATATCTCCCCATTCCCTAACCCTAACCCTAACCCGAATTCTATCCCTGACCCTCACCCGAAACCTTACCCTCACCCGTGCCCTAATCTTAACCAGGACACCAACACTAACTCGTGCCCTCACACGTACGCTAACCCTTAATCGTTGCCGTACCCTAAACTGTACCCTAATCCCTCCCCATTCCCTAACCCTAACCCTAACCCGAATCCTAACCCTGACCCTCTCCTGAAGCCTTACCCTCACCCGTGCCCTAATCTTAACCAGGACACTAACACTAACCCTTGCCCTCACACAAACGCTAACCCTTAAGCACTGTCGTACCCTAAGCTGTACCCTAATCACTCTGCATTCCTTAACCCTAACCCTAACCCGAATCCTAACCCTGACCCTCACCCGAAGCCTTACCCTCACCCGTGCCCTAATCTTAACCAGGACACCAACACTAACTCGTGCCCTCACACGTATGCTAAACCTTAAGCGTTGTCGTACCCTAAATTGTACCCTAATCCCTCCCCATTCCTTAACCCTAACCCTAACTCCATCCCTAAACCTGACCCACTTCCGATGCCCTACCCTAACCAATGCCCTAATCTTAACCAGGACACAAACACTAACTCATGCCCTCAAACGTACGCTAACCCTTAAGCATTGTCGTACCCTATCCTGTACCCTAATCCCTCCCCATTCCCTAACCCTAACCCTAAGCGAAACCCTGAACGTGACCCTTTTCCGAGGCCTTACCCTCATCGGTGCCGTTGTCTTAACCAGTACACCAACACTAACTCGTGCCCTCACACTTACGCTAACCCTTAAGCATTGTCGTACCCTAACCTGTACCCTAATCCCTCTCCATTCCCTAACCCTAACCCTAACCCGAATCCTACCCCTGACCCTCACCCGAAGCCTTACCCTCACCCGTGCCCTAATCTTAACCAGGACACCAAGACTAACTCGTGCACTCAAACGTACGCTAACAGTAAACCGCAGCGGTACCCTAACCTGTACCCTAATCCCTCTCCATTCCCTAACCCTAAACCTAACCTGAAAGCTAACCATGACACTCACCCGAAACTTTACCCTCACCCGTGTCCTAATTTTAACCAGTACATCAACACTAACCCATGCCCTCTAACGTACGCCAACCCTAAGCCATTGCCGTGCCCTAACCTGTACCCTAATCAATCCCCATTCCCTAACCCTAACCCTAACCCTAACCCTTAACGTGACCCTCTTCCGAGGCCTTACCCTCACCCGTGCCCTAATCCTAAGCAGTACACTAACACTAACTAGTGACTTCACACGTACGCTAAACCTTAAGCGTTGTGGTACCCTAAACTGTGCCCTAATATCTCCCCATTCCCTAACCCTAACCCTAACCCGAATTCTATCCCTGACCCTCAACCGAAACCTTACCCTCACCCGTGCCCTAATCTTAACCAGGACATCAACACTAACTTGTGCCCTCACACGTACGCTAACCCTTAATCGTTGTCGTACCCTAAACTGTACCCTAATCACTCCCCATTCCCTAACCCTAACCCTAAACCGAATCCTAACCCTGACCCTCACCTGAAGCCTTACCCTCACCCGTGCCCTAATCTTAACCAGGACACTAACACTAACCCTTGCCCTCACACGAACGCTAACCCTTAAGCACTGTCGTACCCTAAGCTGTACCCTAATCCCTCTGCATTCCTTAACCCTAACCCAAACCCGAATCCTAACCCTGACCCTCACCCGAAGCCTTACCCTCACCCGTGACCTAATCTTAACCAGGACACCAACACTAACTCGTGCCCTCACACGTACGCTAAACCTTAAGCGTTGTCGTACCCTAAATTGTACCCTAATCCCTCCCCATTCCTTAATCCTAACCCTAACCCCATCCCTAAACCTGACCCACTTCCGATGCCCTACCCTAACCAGTGCCCTAATCTTAACCAGAACACAAACACTAACTCATGCCCTCAAACGTACGCTAACCCTTAAGCATTGTCGTACCCTATCCTGTACCCTAATCCCTCCCCATTCCCTAACCCTAACCCTAAGCGAAACCCTGAACGTGACCCTTTTCCGAGGCCTTACACTCATCGGTGCCGTTGTCTTAACCAGTACACCAACACTAACTCGTGCCCTCACACTTACGCTAACCCTTAAGCTTTGTCGTACCCTAACCTGTACCCTAATCCCTCTCCATTCCCTAACCCTAACCCTAACCCGAATCCTAACCCTGACCCTCACCCGAAACCTTACCCTCACCCGTGCCCTAATCTTAACCAGGACACCAAGACTAACACGTGCCCTCAAACGTACGCTAACACTAAACCGCAGCGGTACCCTAACCTGTACCCTAATCCCTCTCCATTCCCTAACCCTAACCCTAACCTGAAACCTAACCATGACACTCACCCGAAACTTTACCCTCACCCGTGTCCTAATTTTAACCAGTACATCAACACTAACCCATGCCCTCTAACGTAGGCCAACCCTAAGCCATTGCCGTGCCCTAACCTGTACCCTAATCAATCCCCATTCCCTAACCCTAACCCTAACCCTAACCCTTAACGTGACCCTCTTCCGAGGCCTTACCCTCACCCGTGCCCTAATCCTAAGCAGTACACTAACACTAACTAGTGACCTCAGACGTACGCTAAACCTTAAGCGTTGTGGTACCCTAAACTGTGCCCTAATATCTCCCCATTCCCTAACCCTAACCCTATCCCGAATTCTATACCTGACCCTCACCCGAAACCTTACACTCACCCGTGCCCTAATCTTAACCAGGACACCAACACTGACTTGTGCCCTCACACGTACGCTAACCCATAATCGTTGTCGTGCCCTAAACTGTACCCTAATCCCTCCCCATTCCCTAACACTAACCCTAACCCGAATCCTAACCCTGACCCTCACCTGAAGCCTTACCCTCACCAGTGCCCTAATCTTAACCAGGACACTAACACTAACCCTTGCCCTCACACGAACGCTAACCCTTAAGCACTGTCGTACCCTAAGCTGTACCCTAATCCCTCTGCATTCCTTAACCCTAACCCTAACCCGAATCCTAACCCTGACCCTCACCCGAAGCCTTACCCTCACCCGTGCCCTAATCGTAACCAGGACACCAACACTAACTCGTGCCCTCACACGTACGCTAAACCTTAAGCGTTGTCGTACCCTAAATTGTACCCTAATCCCTCCCCATTCCTTAACCCTAACCCTAAACCCATCCCTAAACCTGACCCACTTCCGATGCCCTACCCTAACCAATGCCCTAATCTTAACCAGAACACAAACACTAACTCATGCCCTCAAACGTACACTAACCCTTAAGCATTGTCGTACCCTATCCTGTACACTAATCCCTCCCCATTCCCTAACCCTAACCCTAAGCGAAACCCTGAACGTGACCCTTTTCCGAGGCCTTACCCTCATCGGTGCCGTTGTCTTAACCAGTACACCAACACTAACTCGTGCCCTCACACTTACGCTAACCCTTAAGCATTGTCGTACCCTAACCTGTACCCTAATCCCTCTCCATTCCCTAACGCTAACCCTAACCCGAATCCTAACCCTGACCCTCACCCGAAACCTTACCCTCACCCGTGCCCTAATCTTAACCAGGACACCAAGACTAACTCGTGCCCTCAAACGTACGCTAACACTAAACTGCAGCGGTACCCTAACCTGTACCCTAATCCCTCTCCATTCCCTAACACTAACCCTAACCTGAAACCTAACCATGACACTCACCCGAAACTTTACCCTCACCCGTGTCCTAATTTTAACCAGTACATCAACACTAACCCATGCCCTCTAACGTACGCCAACCCTAAGCCATTGCCGTGCCCTAACCTGTACCCTAATCAATCCCCATTCCCTAACCCTAACCCTAACCCTAACCCTTAACGTGACCCTCTTCCGAGGCCTTACCCTCACCCGTGCCCTAATCCTAAGCAGTACACTAACACTAACTAGTGACTTCACACGTACGCTAAACCTTAAGCGTTGTGGTACCCTAAACTGTGCCCTAATATCTCCCCATTCCCTAACCCTAACCCTAACCCGAATTCTATCCCTGACCCTCACCCGAAACCTTACCCTCACCCGTGCCCTAATCTTAACCAGGACACCAACACTAACTTGTGCCCTCACACGTACGCTAACCCTTAATTGTTGTCGTACCCTAAACTGTACCCTAATCCTTCCCCATTCCCTAACCCTAACCCTAACCCGAATCCTAACCCTGACCCTAACCTGAAGCCTTACCCTCACCCGTGCCCTAATCTTAACCAGGACACTAACACTAACCCTTGCCCTCACACGAACGCTAACCCTTAAGCACTGTCGTACCATAAGCTGTACCCTAATCCCTCTGCATTCCTTAATCCTAACCCTAACCCGAATCCTAACCCTGACCCTCACCCGAAGCCTTACCCTCACCCGTGCCCTAATCTTAACCAGGACACCAACACTAACTCGTGCCCTCACACGTACGCTAAACCTTAAGCGTTGTCGTACCCTAAATTGTACCCTAATCCCTCCCCATTCCTTAACCTAACCCTAACCGCATCCCTAAACCTGACCCACTTCCGATGCCCTACCCTAACCAATGCCCTCATCTTAACCAGAACACAAACACTAACTCATGCCCTCAAACGTACGCTAACCCTTAAGCATTGTCGTACCCTATCCTGTACCCTAATCCCTCCCCATTCCCTAACCCTAACCCTAAGCGAAACCCTGAACGTGACCCTTTTCCGAGGCCTTACCCTCATCGGTGCCGTTGTCTTAACCAGTACACCAACACTAACTCGTGCCCTCACACTTACGCCAACCCTTAAGCATTGTCGTACCCTAACAAGTACCCTAATCCCTCTCCATTCCCTAACCCTAACCCTAACCTGAAACCTAACCATGACACTCACCCGAAACTTTACCCTCACCCGTGTCCTAATTTTAACCAGTACATCAACACTAACCCATGGCCTCTAACGTACGCCAACCCTAAGCCATTGCCATACCCTAACCTGTACCCTAATCAATCCCCATTCCCTAACCCTAACGCTAACCCTAACCCTTAACGTGACCCTCTTCCGAGGCCTTACCCTCACCCGTGCACTAATCGTAAGCAGTACACTAACACTAACTAGTGACCTCACACGTACGCTAAACCTTAAGCATTGTGGTACCCTAAACTGTGCCCTAATATCTCCCCATTCCCTAACACTAACCCTAACCCGAATTCTATCCCTGACCCTCACCCGAAACCTTACCCTCACCCGTGCCCTAATCTTAACCAGGACACCAACACTAACTTGTGCCCTCACACGTACGCTAACCCTTAATCGTTGTCGTACCCTAAACTGTACCCTAATCCCTCCCCATTCCCTAACCCTAACCCTAACCTGAAACCTAACCATGTCACTCACCCGAAACTTTACCCTCACCCGTGTCCTAATTTTAACCAGTACATCAACACTAACCCATGCCCTCTAACGTACGCCAACCCTAAGCCATTGCCGTACCCTAACCTGTACCCTAATCAATCCCCATTCCCTAACCCTAACCTTAACCCTAACCCTTAACGTGACCCTCTTCCGAGGCCTTACCCTCACCCGTGCCCTAATAGTAAGCAGTACACTAACACTAACTAGTGACCTCACACGTACGCTAAACCTTAAGCGTTGTGGTACCCTAAACTGTGCCCTAATATCTCCCCATTCCCTAACCCTAACCCTAACCCGAATCCTAACCCTGACCCTCACCTGAAGTCTTACCCTCACCCTTGCCCTAATCTTAACCAGGACACTAAAACTAACCCTTGCCCTCACACGAACGCTAACCCTTAAGCACTGTCGTACCTAAGCTGTACCCTAATCCCTCTGCATTCCTTAACCCTAACCCTAACCCGAATCCTAACCCTGATCCTCACCCGAAGCCTTACCCTCACCCGTGCCCTAATCTTAACCAGGACACCAACACTAACTCGTGCCCTCACACGTACGCTAAACCTTAAGCGTTGTCGTACCCTAAATTGTACCCTAATCCCTCCCCATTCCTTAACCCTAACCCTAACCCCATCCCTAAACCTGACCCACTTCCGATGCCCTACCCTAACCAATGCCCTAATTTTAACCAGAACACAAACACTAACTCATGCCCTCAAACGTACGCTAACCCTTAAGCATTGTCGTACCCTATCCTGTACCCTAATCCCTCCCCATTCCCTAACCCTAACCCTAAGCGAAACCCTGAACGTGACCCTTTTCCGAGGCCTTACCCTCATCGGTGCCGTTGTCTTAACCAGTACACCAACACTAACTCGTGCCCTCACACTTACGTCAACCCTTAAGCATTGTCGTACCCTAACCTGTACCCTAATCCCTCTCCACTCCCTAACCCTAACCCTAACCCGAATCCTAACCCTGACCCTCACCCGAAGCCTTACCCTCACCCGGGCCCTAATCTTAACCAGGACACCAAGACTAACTCGTGCCCTCAAACGTACGCTAACACTAAACCGCAGCGGTACCCTAACCTGTACCCTAATCCCTCTCCATTCCCTAACCCTAACCCTAACCTGAAACCTAACCATGTCACTCACCCGAAACTTTACCCTCACCCGTGTCCTAATTTTAACCAGTACATCAACACTAACCCATGCCCTCTAACGTACGCCAACCCTAAGCCACTGCCGTACCCTAACCTGTACCCTAATCAATCCCCATTCCCTAACCCTAACCCTAACCCTAACCCTTAACGTGACCCTCTTCCGAGGCCTTACCCTCACCCGTGCCCTAATAGTAAGCAGTACACTAACACTAACTAGTGACCTCACACGTACGCTAAACCTTAAGCGTTGTGGTACCCTAAACTGTGCCCTAATATCTCCCCATTCCCTAACCCTAACCCTAACCCGAATTCTATCCCTGACCCTCACCCGAAACCTTACCCTCACTCGTGCCCTAATCTTAACCAGGACACCAACACTAACTTGTGACCTCACACGTACGCTAACCCTTAATCGTTGTCATACCCTAAACTGTACCCTAATCCCTCCCCATTCCCTAACTCTAACCCTAAACCGAATCCTAACCCTGACCCTCACCTGAAGCCTTACCCTCACCCGTGCCCTAATCTTAACCAGGACACTAACACTAACTCTTGCCCTCACACAAACGCTAACCCTTAAGCACTGTCGTACCCTAAGCTGTACCCTAATCCCTCTGCATTCCTTAACGCTAACCCTAACCCGAATCCTAACCCTGAACCTCACCCGAAGCCTTACCCTCACCCGTGCCCTAATCTTAACCAGGACACCAACACTAACTCGTGCCCTCACACGTACGCTAAACCTTAAGCGTTGTCGTATCCTAAATTGTACCCTAATGCCTCCCCATTCCTTAACCCTAACCCTAACCCCATCCCTAAACCTGACCCTCTTCCGATGCCCTACCCTAACCAATGCCCTAATCTTAACCAGTACACAAACACTAACTCATGCCCTCAAACGTACGCTAACCCTTAAGCATTGTCGTACCCTATCTTGTACCCTAATCCCTCCCCATTCCCTAACCCTAACCCTAAGCGAAACCCTGAACGTGACCCTTTTCCGAGGCCTTACCCTCATCGGTGCCGTTGTCTTAACCAGTACACCAACACTAACTCGTGCCCTCACACTTACGCTAACCCTTAAGCATTGTCGTACCCTAACCTGTACCCTAATCCCTCTCCATTCCCTAACCCGAACCCTAACCCGAATCCTAACCCTGACCCTCACCAGAAGCCTTACCCTCACCCGTGCCCTAATATTAACCAGGACACCAAGTCTAACTCGTGCCCTCAAACGTACGCTAACAGTAAACCGCAGCGGTACCCTAACCTGTACCCTAATCCCTCCCCATTCCCTAACCCTAACCCTAACCCGAATCCTAACCCTGACCCTCACCTGAAGTCTTACCCTCACCCGTGCCCTAATGTTAACCAGGACACTAACACTAACCCTTGCCCTCACACGAACGCTAACCCTTAAGCACTGTCGTACCTAAGCTGTACCCTAATCCCTCTGCATTCCTTAACCGTAACCCTAACCCGAATCCTAACCCTGATCCTCACCCGAAGCCTTACCCTCACCCGTGCCCTAATCTTAACCAGGACACCAACACTAACTCGTGCCCTCACACGTACGCTAAACCTTAAGCGTTGTCGTACCCTAAATTGTACCCTAATCCCTCCCCATTCCTTAACCCTAACCCTAACCCCATCCCTAAACCTGACCCACTTCCGATGCCCTACCCTAACCAATGGCCTAATTTTAACCAGAACACAAACACTAACTCATGCCCTCAAACGTACACTAACCCTTAAGCATTGTCGTACCCTATCCTGTACCCTAATCCCTCCCCATTCCCTAACCCTAACCCTAAGCGAAACCCTGAACGTGACCATTTTCCGAGGCCTTACCCTCATCGGTGCCGTTGTCTTAACCAGTACACCAACACTAACTCGTGCCCTCACACATACGCTAACCCTTAAGCATTGTCGTACCCTAACCTGTACCCTAATCCCTCTCCATTCCCTAACCCGAACCCTAACCCGAATCCTAACCCTGACCCTCACCCGAAGCCTTACCCTCACCCGTGCCCTAATCTTAACCAGGACACCAAGTCTAACTCGTGCCCTCAAACGTACGCTAACAGTAAACTGCAGCGGTACCCTAACCTGTACCCTAATCCCTCTCCATTCCCTAACCCTAACCCTAACCTGAAACCTAACCATGACACTCACCCGAAACTTTATCCTCACCCGTGTCCTAATTTTAACCAGTACATCAACACTAACCCATGCCCTCTAACGTAGGCCAACCCTAAGCCATTGCCGTGCCCTAACCTGTACCCTAATCAATCCCCATTCCCTAACCCTAACCCTAACCCTAACCCTTAACGTGACCCTCTTCCGAGGCCTTACCCTCACCCGTGCCCTAATCATAAGCAGTACACTAACACTAACTAGTGACCTCACACGTACGCTAAGCCTTAAGCGTTGTGGTACCCTAAACTGTGCCCTAATATCTCCCCATTCCCTAACCCTAACCCTAACCCAAATTCTATCCCTGACCCTCACCCGAAACCTTACCCTCACCCGTGCCCTAATCTTAACCAGGACACCAACACTAACTTGTGCCCTCACACGTACGCTAACCCTTAATCGTTGTCGTACCCTAAACTGTACCCTAATCCCTCCCCATTCCCTAACCCTAACCCTAACCGAATCCTAACCCTGACCCTCACCTGAAGCCTTACCCTCACCCGTGCCCTAAACTTAACCAGGACACTAACACTAACCCTTGCCCTCACACGAAAGCTAACCCTTAAGCACTGTCGTACCCTAAGCTGTACCCTGATCCCTCTGCATTCCTTAACCCTAACCCTAACCCGAATCCTAACCCTGACCCTCACCCGAAGCCTTACCCTCACCCGTGCCCTAATCTTAACCAGGACACCAACACTAACTCGTGCCCTCACACGTACGCTAAACCTTAAGCCTTGTCGTACCCTAAATTGTACCCTAATCCCTCCCCATTCCTTAACCCTAACCCTAACCCCATCCCTAAACCTGACCCACTTCCGATGCCCTACCCTAACCAATGCCCTAATCTTAAGCAGTACACAAACACAAACTCATGCCCTCAAACGTACGCTAACCCTTAAGCATTGTCGTACCCTATCCTGTACCCTAATCCCTCCCCATTCCCTAACCCTAACCCTAAGCGAAACCCTGAACGTGACCCTTTTCCGAGGCCTTACCCTCATCGGTGCCGTTGTCTTAACCAGTACACCAACACTAACTCGTGCCCTCACACTTACGCTAACCCTTAAGCATTGTCGTACCCTAACCTGTACCCTAATCCCTCTCCATTCCCTAACGCTCACCCTAACCCGAATCCTAACCCTGAACCTCACCCGAAACCTTACCCTCACCCGTGCCCTAATCTTAACCAGGACACCAAGACTAACTCGTGCCCTCAAACGTACGCTAACACTAAACCGCAGCGGTACCCTAACCTGTACCCTAATCCCTCTCCATTCCCTAACCCTAACCCTAACCTGAAACCTAACCATGACACTCACCCGAAACTTTACCCTCACCCGTGTCCTAATTTTAACCAGTACATCAACACTAAGCCATGCCCTCTATCGTACGCCAACCCTAAGCCATTGCCGTACCCTAACCTGTACCCTAATCAATCCCCATTCCCTAACCCTAACCCTAACCCTAACCCTTAACGTGACCCTCTTCCGAGGCCTTACCCTCACCCGTGCCCTAATCGTAAGCAGTACACTAACACTAACTAGTGACCTCACACGTACGCTAAACCTTAAGCGTTGTGGTACCCTAAACTGCGCCCTAATATCTCCCCATTCCCTAACCCTAACCCTAACCCGAATTCTATCCCTGACCCTCACCCGAAACCTTACCCTCACCCGTGCCCTAATCTTAACCAGGACACCAACACTAACTCGTGCCCTCACACGTACGCTAACCCTTAATCGTTGCCGTACCCTAAACTGTACCCTAATCCCTCCCCATTCCCTAACCCTAACCCTAACCCGAATCCTAACCCTGACCCTCACCTGAAGCCTTACCCTCACCCGTGCCCTAAACTTAACCAGGACACTAACACTAACCCTTGCCCTCACACGAACGCTAACCCTTAAGCACTGTCGTACCCTAAGCTGTACCCTAATCCCTCTGCATTCCTTAACCCTAACCCTAACCCGAATCCTAACCCTGACCCTCACCCGAAGCCTTACCCTCACCCGTGCCCTAATCTTAACCAGGACACCAACACTAACTCGTGCCCTCACACGCACGCTAAACCTTAAGCATTGTCGTACCCTAAATTGTACCCTAATCCCTCCCCATTCCTTAACCCTAACCCTAACCCCATCCCTAAACCTGACCCACTTCCGATGCCCTACCCTAACCAATGCCCTAATCTTAACCAGAACACAAACACTAAATCATGCCCTCAAACGTACGCTAACCCTTAAGCATTGTCGTACCCTAACCTGTACCCTAATCCCTCTCCATTCCCTAACCTTAACCCTAACCCGAATTCTATCCCTGACCCTCACCCGAAACCTTACCCTCACCCGTGCCCTAACCTTAACCAGGACACCAACACTAACTTGTGCCCTCACACGTACGCTAACCCTTAATCGTTGTCATACCCTAAACTGTACCCTAATCCCTCCCCATTCCCTAACCCTAACCCTAACCCGAATCCTAACCCTGACCCTCACCTGAAGCCTTACCCTCACCCGTGCCCTAATCTTAACCAGGACACTAACACTAACCCTTGCCCTCACACGAACGCTAACCCCTAAGCACTGTCGTACCCTAAGCTGTACCCTAATCCCTCTGCATTCCTTAACCCTAACCCTAACCTGAATCCTAACCCTGACCCTCACCCGAAGCCTTACCCTCACCCGTGCCCTAATCTTAACCAGGACACGAACACTAACTCGTGCCCTCACACGTACGCTAAACCTTAAGCGTTGTCGTACCCTAAATTGTACCCTAATCCCTCCCCATTCCTTAACCCTAACCCTAACCCCATCCCTAAACTTGACCCACTTCCGATGCCCTACCCTAACCAATGCCCTAATCTTAACCAGAACACAAACACTAACTCATGCCCTCACACGTACGCTAACCCTTAAGCATTGTCGTACCCTATCCCGTAGCCTAATCCCTCCCCATTCCCTAACCCTAACACTAGGCGAAACCCTGAACGTGACCCTTTTCCGAGGCCTTACCCTCATCGGTGCCGTTGTCTTAACCAGTACACCAACACTAACTCGTGCCCTCACACTTACGCTAACCCTTAAGCATTGTCGTACCCTAACCTGTACCCTAATCCCTCTCCATTCCCTAACGCTCACCCTAACCCGAATCCTAACCCTGACCCTCACCCGAAACCTTACCCTCACCCGTGCCCTAATCTTAACCAGGACACCAAGACTAACTCGTGCCCTCAAACGTACGCTAACACTAAACCGCAGCGGTACCCTAACCTGTACCCTAATCCCTCTCCATTCCCTAACCCTAACCCTAACCTGAAACCTAACCATGACACTCACCCGAAACTTTACCCTCACCCGTGTCCTAATTTTAACCAGTACATCAACACTAAGCCATGCCCTCTAACGTACGCCAACCCTAAGCCATTGCCGTACCCTAACCTGTACCCTAATCAATCCCCATTCCCTAACCCTAACCCTAACCCTAACCCTTAACGTGACCCTCTTCCGAGGCCTTACCCTCACCCGTGCCCTAATCGTAAGCAGTACACTAACACTAACTAGTGACCTCACACGTACGCTAAACCTTAAGCGTTGTGGTACCCTAAACTGCGCCCTAATATCTCCCCATTCCCTAACCCTAACCCTAACCCGAATTCTATCCCTGACCCTCACCCGAAACCTTACCCTCACCCGTGCCCTAATCTTAACCAGGACACCAACACTAACTCGTGCCCTCACACGTACGCTAACCCTTAATCGTTGCCGTACCCTAAACTGTACCCTAATCCCTCCCCATTCCCTAACCCTAACCCTAACCCGAATCCTAACCCAGACCCTCACCTGAAGCCTTACCCTCACCCGTGCCCTAAACTTAACCAGGACACTAACACTAACCCTTGCCCTCACACGAACGCTAACCCTTAAGCACTGTCGTACCCTAAGCTGTACCCTAATCCCTCTGCATTCCTTAACCCTAACCCTAACCCGAATCCTAACCCTGACCCTCACCCGAAGCCTTACCCTCACCCGTGCCCTAATCTTAACCAGGACACCAACACTAACTCGTGCCCTCACACGTACGCTAAACCTTAAGCGTTGTCGTACCCTAAATTGTACCCTAATCCCTCCCCATTCCTTAACCCTAACCCTAACCCCATCCCTAAACCTGACCCACTTCCGATGCCCTACCCTAACCAATGCCCTAATCTTAACCAGAACACAAACACCTACTCATGCCGTCAAACGTACGCTAACCCTTAAGCATTGTCGTACCCTATCCTGTACCCTAATCCCTCCCCATTCCCTAACCCTAACCCTAAGCGAAACCCTGAACGTGACCCTTTTACGAGGCCTTACCCTCATCGGTGCCGTTGTCTTAACCAGTACACCAACACTAACTCGTGCCCTCACACTTACGCCAACCCTTAAGCATTGTCGTACCCTAACAAGTACCCTAATCCCTCTCCATTCCCTAACCCTAACCCTAACCTGAAACCTAACCATGACACTCACCCGAAACTTTACCCTCACCCGTGTCCTAATTTTAACCAGTACATCAACACTAACCCGTGCCCTCTAACGTACGCAAAACCTAAGCCATTGCCATACCCTAACCTGTACCCTAAACCCTCTCCATTCCCTAACCCTAACCTTAACCCGAATCCTAACCCTGACCCTCACCCAAAGCCTTACCCTCACCCGTGCCCTAATCTTAACCAGGACACCAAGACTAACTCGTGCCCTCAAACGTACGCTAACACTAAACCGCAGCGGTACCCTAACCTGTACCATAATCCCTCTCCATTCCCTAACCCTAACCCTAACCTGAAACCTAACCATGACACTCACCCGAAACTTTACCCTCACCCGTGTCCTAATTTTAACCAGTACATCAACACTAAGCCATGCCCTCTAACGTACGCCAACCCTAAGCCATTGCCGTACCCTAACCTGTACCCTAATCAATCCCCATTCCCTAACCCTAACCCTAACCCTAACCCTTAACGTGACCCTCTTCCGAGGCCTTACCCTCACCCGTGCCCTAATCGTAAGCAGTACACTAACACTAACTAGTGACCTCACACGTACGCTAAACCTTAAGCGTTGTGGTACCCTAAACTGTGCCCTAATATCTCCCCATTCCCTAACCCTAACCCTAACCCGAATTCTATCCCTGACCCTCACCCGAAACCTTACCCTCACCCGTGCCCTAATCCTAACCAGGACACCAACACTAACTCGTGCCCTCACACGTACGCTAACCCTTAATCGTTGCCGTACCCTAAACTGTACCCTAATCCCTCTCCATTCCCTAACCCTAACCCTAACCTGAAACCTAACCATGACACTCACCCGAAACTTTACCCTCACCCGTGTCCTAATTTTAACCAGTACATCAACACTAACCCATGCCCTCTAACGTACGCCAACCCTAAGCCATTGCCGTGCCCTAACCTATACCCTAATCAATCCCCATTCCCTAACCCTAACCCTAACCCTAACCCTTAACGTGACCCTCTTCCGAGGCCTTACCCTCACCCGTGCCCTAATCCTAAGCAGTACACTAACACTAAATAGTGACCTCACACGTACGCTAAACCTTAAGCGTTGTGGTACCCTAAACTGTGCCCTAATATCTCCCCATTCCCTAACCCTAACCCTATCCCGAATTCTATCCCTGACCCTCACCCGAAACCTTACCCTCAACCGTGCCCTAATCTTAACCAGGACATGAACACTAACTTGTGCCCTCACACGTACGCTAACCCTTAATCGTTGTGGTGCGCTAAACTCTACCCTAATCCCTCCCCATTCCCTAACCCTAACCCTAACCCGAATCCTAACCCTGACCCTCACCTGAAGCCTTACCCTCACCAGTGCCCTAATCTTAACCAGGACACTAACACTAACCCTTGCCCTCACACGAACGCTAACCCTTAAGCACTGTCGTACCCTAAGCTGTACCCTAATCCCTCTGCATTCCCTAACCCTAACCCTAACCCGAATTCTATCCCTGACCCTCACCCGAAACCTTACCCTCACCCGTGCCCTAATCCTAACCAGGACACCAACACTAACTCGTGCCCTCACACGTACGCTAACCCTTAATCGTTGCCGTACCCTAAACTGTACCCTAATCCCTCCCCATTCCCTAACCCTAACCCTAACCCGAATCCTAACCCTGACCCTCACCTGAAGCCTTACCCTCACCCGTGCCCTAATCTTAACCAGGACACTAACACTAACCCTTGCCCTCACACGAACGCTAACCCTTAAGCACTGTCGTACCCTAAGCTGTACGCTAATCCCTCTGCATTCCTTAACCCTAACCCTAACCCGAATCCTAACCCTGACCCTCACCCGAAGCCTTACCCTCACCCGTGCCCTAATCTTAACCAGGACACCAACACTAACTCGTGCCCTCACACGTACGCTAAACCTTAAGCGTTGTCGTACCCTAAATTGTACCCTAATCCCTCCCCATTCCTTAACCCTAACCCTAACCCCATCCCTAAACCTGACCCACTTCCGATGCCCTACCCTAACCAATGCCCTAATCTTAACCAGAACACAAACACTAACTCATGCCCTCAAACGTACGCTAACCCTTAAGCATTGTCGTACCCTATCCTGTACCCTAATCCCTCCCCATTCCCTAACTCTAACCCTAAGCGAAACCCTGAACGTGACCCTTTTCCGAGGCCTTACCCTCATCGGTGCCGTTGTCTTAACCAGTACACCAACACTAACTCGTGCCCTCACACTTACGCTAACCCTTAAGCATTGTCGTACCCTAACCTGTACCCTAATCCCTCTCCATTCCCTAACGCTAACCCTAACCCGAATCCTAACCCTGACCCTCACCCGAAACCTTACCCTCACCCGTGCCCTAATCTTAACCAGGACACCAAGACTAACTCGTGCCCTCAAACGTACGCTAACACTAAACCGCAGCGGTACCCTAACCTGTACCCTAATCCCTCTCAATTCCCTAACCCTAACCCTAACCTGAAACCTAACCATGACACTCACCCGAAACTTTACCCTCACCCGTGTCCTAATTTTAACCAGTACATCAACACTAACCCATGCCCTCTAACGTACGCCAACCCTAAGACATTGCCGTACCCTAACCTGTACCATAATCAATCCCCATTCCCTAACCCTAACCCTAACCCTAACCCTTAACGTGACCCTCTTCCGAGGCCTTACCCTCACCCGTGCCCTAATCGTAAGGAGTACAATAACACTAACTAGTGACCTCACACGTACGCTAAACCTTAAGCGTTGTGGTACCCTAAACTGTGCCCTAATATCTCCCCATTCCCTAACCCTAACCCTAACCCGAATTCTATCCCTGACCCTCACCCGAAACCTTACCCTCACCCGTGCCCTAATCTTAACCAGGACACCAACACTAACTCGTGCCCTCACACGTACGCTAACCCTTAATCGTTGCCGTACCCTAAACTGTACCCTAATCCCTCCCCATTCCCTAACCCTAACCCTAACCCGAATCCTAACCCTGACCCTCACCTGAAGCCTTACCCTCACCCGTGCCCTAATCTTAACCAGGACACTAAAACTAACCCTTGCCCTCACACGAACGCTAACCCTTAAGCACTGTCGTACCCTAAGCTGTACCCTAATCCCTCTGCATTCCTTAACCCTAACCCTAACCCGAATCCTAACCCTGACCCTCACCCGAAGCCTTACCCTCACCTGTGCCCTAATCTTAACCAGGACACCAACACTAACTCGTGCCCTCACACGTACGCTAAAGCTTAAGCGTTGTCGTACCCTAAATTATACCCTAATCCCTCCCCATTCCTTAACAATAACCCTAACCCCATCCCTAAACCTGACCCACTTCCGATGCCCTACCCTAACCAATGCCCTAATATTAACCAGAACACAAACACTAACTCATGCCCTCAAACGTACGCTAACCCTTAAGCATTGTCGTACTCTATCCTGTACCCTAATCCCTCCCCATTCCCTAACCCTAACCCTAAGCGAAACCCTGAACGTGACCCTTTTCCGAGGCCTTACCCTCATCGGTGCCGTTGTCTTAACCAGTACACCAACACTAACTCGTGCCCTCACACTTACGCCAACCCTTAAGCTTTGTCGTACCCTAACAAGTACCCTAATCCCTCTCCATTCCCTAACCCTAACCCTAACCTGAAACCTAACCATGAAACTCACCCGAAACTTTACCCTCACCCGTGTCCTAATTTTAACCAGTACATCAACACTAACCCGTGTCCTCTAACGTACGCCAAACTAAGCCATTGCCATACCCTAACCTGTACCCTAATCCCTCTCCATTCCCTAACCCTAACCTTAACCCGAATCCTAACCCTGACCCTCACCCAAAGCCTTACCCTCACCCGTGCCGTAATCTTAACCAGGACACCAAGACTAACTCGTGCCCTCAAACGTACGCTAACACTAAACCGCAGCGGTACCCTAACTTGTACCCTAATCCCTCTCCATTCCCTAACCCTAACCCTAACCTGAAACCTAACCATGACACTCACCCGAAACTTTACCCTCACCCGTGTCCTAATTTTAACCAGTACATCAACACTAACCCATGCCCTCTAACGTACGCCAACCCTAAGCCATTGCCGTGCCCTAACCTGTACCCTAATCAATCCCCATTCCCTAACCCTAACCCTAACCCTAACCCTTAACGTGACCCTCTTCCGAGGCCTTACCCTCACCCGTGCCCTAATCCTAAGCAGTACACTAACACTAACTAGTGACCTCACACGTACGCTAAACCTTAAGCGTTGTGGTACCCTAAACTGTGCCCTAATATCTCCCCATTCCTTAACCCTAACCCTATCCCGAATTCTATCCCTGACCCTCACCCGAAACCTTACCCTCACCCGTGCCCTAATCTTAACCAGGACACCAACACTAACTTGTGCCCTCACACGTACGCTAACCCTTAATCGTTGTCGTGCCCTAAACTGTACCCTAATCCCTCCCCATTCCCTAACCCTAACCCTAACCCGAATCCTAACCCTGACCCTCACCTGAAGCCTTACCCTCACCAGTGCCCTAATCTTAACCAGGACACTAACACTAACCCTTGCCCTCACACGAACGCTAACCCTTAAGCACTGTCGTACCCTAAGCTGTACCCTAATCCCTCTGCATTCCTTAACCCTAACCCTAACCCGAATCCTAACCCTGACCCTCACCCGAAGCCTTACCCTCACCCGTGCCCTAATCTTAACCAGGACACCAACACTAACTCGTGCCCTCACACGTACGCTAAACCTTAAGCGTTGTCGTACCCTAAATTGTACCCTAATCCCTCCCCATTCCTTAACCCTAACCCTAACCCCATCCCTAAACCTGACCCACTTCCGATGCCCTACCCTAACCAATGCCCTAATCTTAACCAGAACACAAACACTAACTCATGCCCTCAAACGTACGCTAACCCTTAAGCATTGTCGTACCCTATCCTGTACCCTAATCCCTCCCCATTCCCTAACTCTAACCCTAAGCGAAACCCTGAACGTGACCCTTTTCCGAGGCCTTACCCTCATCGGTGCCGTTGTCTTAACCAGTACACCAACACTAACTCGTGCCCTCACACTTACGCTAACCCTTAAGCATTGTCGTACCCTAACCTGTACCCTAATCCCTCTCCATTCCCTAACGCTAACCCTAACCCGAATCCTAACCCTGACCCTCACCCGAAACCTCACCCTCACCCGTGCCCTAATCTTAACCAGGACACGAAGACTAACTCGTGCCCTCAAACGTATGCTAACACTAAACCGCAGCGGTACCCTAACCTGTACCCTAATCCCTCTCCATTCCCTAACCCTAACACTAACCTGAAACCTAACCATGACACTCACCCGAAACTTTACCCTCACCCGTGTCCTAATTTTAACCAGTACATCAACACTAACCCATGCCCTCTAACTTACGCCAACCCTAAGCCATTGCCGTACCCTAACCTGTACCATAATCAATCCCCATTCCCTAACCCTAACCCTAACCCTAACCCTTAACGTGACCCTCTTCCAAGGCCTTACCGTCACCCGTGCCCTAATCGTAAGCAGTACACTAACACTAACTAGTGACCTCACACGTACGCTAAACCTTAAGCGTTGTGGTACCCTAAACTGTGCCCTAATATCTCCCCATTCCCTAACCCTAACCCTAACTCGAATTCTATCCCTGACCCTCACCCGAAACCTTACCCTCACCCGTGCCCTAATCTTAACCAGGACACCAACACTAACTCGTGCCCTCACACGTACGCTAACCCTTAATCGTTGCCGTACCCTAAACTGTACCCTAATCCCTCCCCATTCCCTAACCCTAACCCTAACACGAATCCTAACCCTGACCCTCACCTGAAGCCTTACCCTCACCCGTGCCCTAATCTTAACCAGGACACTAACACTAACCCTTGCCCTCACACGAACGCTAACCCTTAAGCACTGTCGTACCCTAAGCTGTACCCTAATCCCTCTGCATTCCTTAACCCTAACCCTAACCCGAATCCTAACCCTGACCCTCACCCGAAGCCTTACCCTCACCCGTGCCCTAATCTTAACCAGGACACCAACACTAACTCGTGCCCTCACACGTACGCTAAACCTTAAGCGTTGTCGTACCCTAAATTGTACCCTAATCCCTCCCCATTCCTTAACCCTAACCCTAACCCCATCCCTAAACCTGACCCACTTCCGATGCCCTACCCTAACCAATGCCCTAATCTTAAGCAGAACACAAACACTAACTCATTCCCTCAAACGTACGCTAACCCTTAAGCATTGTCGTACCCTATCCTGTACCCTAATCCCTCCCCATTCCCTAACCCTAACCCTAAGCGAAACCCTGAACGTGACCCTTTTCCGAGGCCTTACCCTCATCGGTGCCGTTGTCTTAACCAGTACACCAACACTAACTCGTGCCCTCACACTTACGCCAACCCTTAAGCATTGTCGTACCCTAACAAGTACCCTAATCCCTCTCCATTCCCTAACCCTAACCCTAACCTGAAACCTAACCATGACACTCACCCGAAACTTTACCCTCACTCGTGTCCTAATTTTAACCAGTACATCAACACTAACCCGTGCCCTCACACGTACGCTAACCCTTAATCGTTGCCGTACCCTAAACTGTACCCTAATCCCTCCCCATTCCCTAACCCTAACCCTAACCCGAATCCTAACCCTGACCCTCACCTGAAGCCTTACCCTCACCCGTGCCCTAATCTTAACCAGGACACTAACACTAACCCTTGCCCTCACACGAACGCTAACCCTTAAGCACTGTCGTACCCTAAGCTGTACCCTAATCCCTCTGCATTCCTTAACCCTAACCCTAACCCGAATCCTAACCCTGACCCTCACCCGAAGCCTTACCCTCACCCGTGCCCTAATCTTAACCAGGACACCAACACTAACTCGTGCCCTCACACGTACGCTAAACCTTAAGCGTTGTCGTACCCTAAATTGTACCCTAATCCCTCCCCATTCCTTAACCCTAACCCTAACCCCATCCCTAAACCTGACCCACTTCCGATGCCCTACCCTAACCAATGCCCTAATCTTAACCAGAACACAAACACTAACTCATGCCCTCAAACGTACGCTAACCCTTAAGCATTGTCGTACCCTATCCTGTACCCTAATCCCTCCCCATTCCCTAACCCTAACCCTAAGCGAAACCCTGAACGTGACCCTTTTCCGAGGCCTTACCCTCATCGGTGCCGTTGTCTTAACCAGTACACCAACACTAACTCGTGCCCTCACACTTACGCCAACCCTTAAGCATTGTCGTACCCTAACAAGTACCCTAATCCCTCTCCATTCCCTAACCCTAACCCTAACCTGAAACCTAACCATGACACTCACCCGAAACTTTACCCTCACCCGTGTCCTAATTTTAACCAGTACATCAACACTAACCCGTGCCCTCTAACGTACGCCAAACCTAAGCCATTGCCATACCCTAACCTGTACCCTAATCCCTCTCCATTCCCTAACCCTAACCTTAACCCGAATCCTAACCCTGACCCTCACCCAAAGCCTTACCCTCACCCGTGCCCTAATCTTAACCAGGACACCAAGACTAACTCGTGCCCTCAAACGTACGCTAACACTAAACCGCAGCGCTACCCTAACCTGTACCCTAATCCCTCTCCATTCCCTAACCCTAACCCTAACCTGAAACCTAACCATGACACTCACCCGAAACTTTACCCTCACCCATGTCCTAATTTTAACCAGTACATCAACACTAACCCATGCCCTCTAACGTACGCCAACCCTAAGCCATTGCCGTGCCCTAACCTGTACCCTAATCAATCCCCATTCCCTAACCCTAACCCTAACCCTAACCCTTAACGTGACCCTCTTCCGAGGCTTTACCCTCACCCGTGCCCTAATCCTAAGCAGTACACTAACACTAACTAGTGACCTCACACGTACGCTAAACCTTAAGCGTTGTGGTACCCTAAACTGTGCCCTAATATCTCCCCATTTCCTAACCCTAACCCTATCCCGAATTCTATCCCTGACCCTCACCCGAAACCTTACCCTCACCCATGCCCTAATCTTAACCAGGACACCAACACTAACTAGTGCCCTCACACGTACGCTAACCCTTAATCGTTGTCGTGCCCTAAACTGTACCCTAATCCTTCCCCATTCCCTAACCCTAACCCTAACCCGAATCCTAACCCTGACCCTCACCTGAAGCCTTACCCTCACCCGTGCACTAATCTTAACCAGGACACTAACACTAACCCTTGCCCTCACACGAACGCTAACCCTTAAGCACTGTCGTACCCTAAGCTGTACCCTAATCCCTCTGCATTCCTTAACCCTAACCCTAACCCGAATCCTAACCCTGACCCTCACCCGAAGCCTTACCCTCACCCGTGCCCTAATCTTAACCAGGACACCAACACTAACTCGTGCCCTCACACGTACGCTAAACCTTAAGCGTTGTCATACCCTAAATTGTACCCTAATCCCTCCCCATTCCTTAACCCTAACCCTAACCCCATCCCTAAACCTGAGCCACTTCCGATGCACTACCCTAACCAATGCCCTAATCTTAACCAGAACACAAACACTAACTCATGCCCTCAAACGTACGCTAACCCTTAAGCATTGTCGTACCCTATCCTGTACCCTAATCCCTCCCCATTCCCTAACTCTAACCCTAAGCGAAACCCTGAACGTGACCCTTTTCCGAGGCCTTACCCTCATCGGTGCCGTTGTCTTAACCAGTACACCAACACTAACTCGTGCCCTCACACTTACGCTAACCCTTAAGCATTGTCGTACCCTAACCTGTACCCTAATCCCTCTCCATTCCCTAACGCTAACCCTAACCCGAATCCTAACCCTGACCCTCACCCGAAACCTTACCCTCACCCGTGCCCTAATCTTAACCAGGACACCAAGACTAACTCGTGCCCTCAAACGTACGCTAATACTAAACCGCAGCGGTACCCTAACCTGTACCCTAATCCCTCTCCATTCCCTAACCCTAACCCTAACCTGAAACCTAACCATGACACTCACCCGAAACTTTACCCTCACCCGTGTCCTAATTTTAACCAGTACATCAACACTAACACATGCCCTCTAACGTACGCCAACCCTAAGCCATTGCCGTACCCTAACCTGTACCCTAATCAATCCCCATTCCCTAACCCTAACCCTAACCCTAACCCTTAACGTGACCCTCTTCCGAGGCCTTACCCTCACCCGTGCCCTAATCGTAAGCAGTACACTAACACTAACTAGTGACCTCACACGTACGCTAAACCTTAAGCGTTGTGGTACCCTAAACTGTGCCCTAATATCTCCCCATTCCCTAACCCTAACCCTAACCCGAATTCTATCCCTGACCCTCACCCGAAACCTTACCCTCACCCGTGCCCTAATCTTAACCAGGACACCAACACTAACTCGTGCCCTCACACGTACGCTAACCCTTAATCGTTGCCGTACCCTAAACTGTACCCTAACCCCTCCCCATTCCCTAACCCTAACCCTAACCCGAATCCTAACCCTGACCCTCACCTGAAGCCTTACCCTCACCCGTGCCCTAATCTTAACCAGGACACTAACACTAACCCTTGCCCTCACACGAACGCTAACCCTTAAGCACTGTCGTACCCTAAGCTGTACCCTAATCCCTCTGCATTCCTTAACCCTAACCCTAACCCGAATCCTAACCCTGACCCTCACCCGAAACCGTACCCTCACCCGTGCCCTAATCTTAACCAGGACACCAACACTACCTCGTGCCCTCACACGTACGCTAAAGCTTAAGCGTTGTCGTACCCTAAATTGTACCCTAATCCCTCCCCATTCCTTAACCCTAACCCTAACCCCATCCCTAAACCTGACCCACTTCCGATGCCCTACCCTAACCAATGCCCTAATCTTAACCAGAACACAAACACTAACTCATGCCCTCAAACGTACGCTAACCCTTAAGCATTGTCGTGCCCTATCCTGTACCCTAATCCCTCCCCATTCCCTAACCCTAACCCTAAGCGAAACCCTGAACGTGACCCTTTTCCGAGGCCTTACCCTCATCGGTGCCGTTGTCTTAACCAGTACACCAACACTAACTCGTGCCCTCACACTTACGCCAACCCTTAAGCATTGTCGTGCCCTAACAAGTACCCTAATCCCTCTCCATTCCCTAACCCTAACCCTAACCTGAAACCTAACCATGACACTCACCCGAAACTTTACCCTCACCCGTGTCCTAATTTTAACCAGTACATCAACACTAACCCGTGCCCTCTAACGTACGCCAAACCTAAGCCATTGCCATACCCTAACCTGTACCCTAATCCCTCTCCATTCCCTAACCCTAACCTTAACCCGAATCCTAACCCTGACCCTCACCCAAAGCCTTACCCTCACCCGTGCCCTAATCTTAACCAGGACACCAAGACTAACTCGTGCCCTCAAACGTACGCTAACACTAAACCGCAGCGCTACCCTAACCTGTACCCTAATCCCTCTCTATTCCCTAACCCTAACCCTAACCGGAAACCTAACCATGACACTCACCCGAAACTTTACCCTCACCCGTGTCCTAATTTTAACCAGTACATCAACACTAACCCATGCCCTCTAACGTACGCCAACCCTAAGCCATTGCCGTACCCTAACCTGTACCCTAATCAATCCCCATTCCCTAACCCTAACCCTAACCCTAACCCTTAACGTGACCCTCTTCCGAGACCTTACCCTCACCCGTGCCCTAATCGTAAGCAGTACACTAACACTAACTAGTGACCTCACACGTACGCTAAACCTTAAGCGTTGTGGTACCCTAAACTGTGCCCTAATATCTCCCCATTCCCTAACCCTAACCCTAACCCGAATTCTATCCCTGACCCTCACCCGAAACCTTACCCTCACCCGTGCCCTAATCTTAACCAGGACACCAACACTAACTCGTGCCTTCACACGTACGCTAACCCTTAATCGTTGCCGTACCCTAAACTGTACCCTAATCCCTCCCCATTCCCTAACCCTAACCCTAACCCGAATCCTAACCCTGACTCTCACCTGAAGCCTTACCCTCACCCGTGCCCTAATCTTAACCAGGACACTAACACTAACCCTTGCCCTCAGACAAACGCTAACCCTTAAGCACTGTCGTACCCTAAGCTGTACCCTAATCCCTCTGCATTCCTTAACCCTAACCCTAACCCGAATCCTAACCCTGACCCTCACCCGAAGCCTTACCCTCACCCGTGCCCTAATCTTAACCAGGACACCAACACTAACTCGTGCCCTCACACGTACGCTAAACCTTAAGCGTTGTCGTACCCTAAATTGTACCCTAATCCCTCCCCATTCCTTAACCCTAACCCTAACTCCATCCCTAATCCTGACCCACTTCCGATGCCCTACCCTAACCAATGCCCTAATCTTAACCAGGACACAAACACTAACTCATGCCCTCAAACGTACGCTAACCCTTAAGCATTGTCGTACCCTATCCTGTACCCTAATCCCTCCCCATTCCCTAACCCTAACCCTAAGCGAAACCCTGAACGTGACCCTTTTCCGAGGCCTTACCTTCATCGGTGCCGTTGTCTTAACCAGTACACCAACACTAACTCGTGCCCTCACACTTACGCTAACCCTTAAGCATTGTCGTACCCTAACCTGTACCCTAATCCCTCTCCATTCCCTAACCCTAACCCTAACCCGAATCCTAACCCTGACCCTCACCCGAAGCCTTACCCTCACACGTGCCCTAATCTTAACCAGGACACCAAGACTAAATCGTGCCCTCAAACGTACGCTAACAGTAAACCGCAGCGGTACCCTAACCTGTACCCTAATCCCTCTCCATTCCCTAACCCTAAACCTAACCTGAAAGCTAACCATGACACTCACCCGAAACTTTACCCTCACCCGTGTCCTAATTTCAACCAGTACATCAACACTAACCCATGCCCTCTAACGTACGCCAACCCTAAGCCATTGCCGTGCCCTAACCTGTACCCTAATCAATCCCCATTCCCTAACCCTAACCCTAACCCTTAACATGACCCTCTTCCGAGGCCTTACCCTCACCCGTGCCCTAATCCTAAGCAGTACACTCTCACTAACTAGTGACTTCACACGTACGCTAAACCTTAAGCGTTGTGGTACCCTAAACTGTGCGCTAATATCTCCCCATTCCCTAACCCTAACCCTAACCCGAATTCTATCCCTGACCCTCACCCGAAACCTTACCCTCACCCGTGCCCTAATCTTAACCAGGACACCAACACTAACTTGTGCCCTCACACGTACGCTAACCCTTAATCGTTGTCGTACCCTAAACTGTACCCTAATCACTCCCCATTCCCTAAGCCTAACCCTAAACCGAATCCTAACCCTGACCCTCACCTGAAGCCTTACCCTCGCCCGTGCCCTAATCTTAACCAGGACACTAACACTAACCCTTGCCCTCACACGAACGCTAACCCTTAAGCACTGTCGTACCCTAAGGTGTACCCTAATCCCTCTGCGTTCCTTAACCCTAACCCTAACCCGAATCCTAACCCTGACCCTCACCCGAAGCCTTACCCACACCCGTGACCTAATCTTAACCAGGACACCAACACTAACTCGTGCCCTCACACGTACGCTAAACCTTAAGCGTTGTCGTACCCTAAATTGTACCCTAATCCCTCCCCATTCCTTAACCCTAACCCTAACCCCATCCCTAAACCTGACCCACTTCCGATGCCCTACCCTAACCAATGTCCTAATCTTAATCAGAACACAAACACTAACTCATGCCCTCAAACGTACGCTAACCCTTAAGCATTGTTGTACCCTATCCCGTACCCTAATCCCTCCCCATTCCCTAACCCTAAGCCTAAGCGAAACCCTGAACGTGACCCTTTTCCGAGGCCTTACCCTCATCGGTGCCGTTGTGTTAACCTGTACACCAACACTAACTCGTGCCCTCACACTTACGCTAACACTTAAGCTTTGTCGTACCCTAACCTGTACCCTAATCCCTCTCCATTCCCTAACCCTAACCCTAACCCGAATCCTAACCCTGACCCTCACCCGAAACCTTACCCTCACCCGTGCCCTAATCTTAACCAGGACACCAAGACTAACACGTGCCCTCAAACGTACGCTAACACTAAAACGCAGCGGTACCCTAACCTGTACCCTAATCCCTCTCCATTCCCTAACCCTAACCCTAACCTGAAACCTAACCATGACACTCACCCGAAACTTTACCCTCACCCGTGTCCTAATTTTAACCAGTACATCAACACTAACCCATGCCCTCTAACGTACGCCAACCCTAAGCCATTGCCGTGCCCTAACCTGTACCCTAATCAATCCCCATTCCCTAACCCTAACCCTAACCCTAACCCTTAACGTGACCGTCTTCCGAGGCCTTACCCTCACCCGTGCCCTAATCCTAAGCAGTACACTAACACTAACCAGTGACCTCACACGTACGCTAAACCTTAAGCGTTGTGGTACCCTAAACTGTGCCCTAATATCTCCCCATTCCCTAACCCTAACTCTATCCCGAATTCTATCCCTGACCCTCACCCGAAACCTTACCCTCACCCGTGCCCTAATGTTAACCAGGACACCAACACTAACTTGTGCCCTCACACGTACGCTAACCCATAATCGTTGTCGTGCCCTAAACTGTACCCTAATCCCTCCCCATTCCCTAACCCTAACCCTAACCCGAATCCTAACCCTGACCCTCACCTGAAGCCTTACCCTCACCAGTGCCCTAATCTTAACCAGGACACTAACACTAACCCTTGCCCTCACACGAACGCTAACCCTTAAGCACTGTCGTACCCTAAGCTGTACCCTAATCCCTCTGCATTCCTTAACCCTAACCCTAACCCGAATCCTAACCCTGACCCTCACCCGAAGCCTTACCCTCACCCGTGCCCTAATCGTAACCAGGACACTAACACTAACCCTTGCCCTCACACGAACGCTAACCCTTAAGCACTGTCGTACCCTAAGCTGTACCCTAATCCCTCTGCATTCCTTAACCCTAACCCTAACCCGAATCCTAACCCTGACCCTCACCCGAAGCCTTACCCTCACCCGTGCCCTAATCTTAACCAGGACACCAACACTAACTCGTGCCCTCACACGTACGCTAAAGCTTAAGCGTTGTCGTACCCTAAATTGTACCCTAATCCCTCCCCATTCCTTAACCCTAACCCTAACCCCATCCCTAAACCTGACCCACTTCCGATGCCCTACCCTAACCAATGCCCTAATCTTAACCAGAACACAAACACTAACTCATGCCCTCAAACGTACGCTAACCCTTAAGCATTGTCGTGCCCTATCCTGTACCCTAATCCCTCCCCATTCCCTAACCCTAACCCTAAGCGAAACCCTGAACGTGACCCTTTTCCGAGGCCTTACCCTCATCGGTGCCGTTGTCTTAACCAGTACACCAACACTAACTCGTGCCCTCACACTTACGCTAACCCTTAAGCATTGTCGTACCCTAACCTGTACCCTAATCCCTCTCCATTCCCTAACGCTAACCCTAACCCGAATCCTAAACCTGACCCTCACCCGAAGCCTTACCCTCACCCGTGCCCTAATCTTAACCAGGACACCAAGACTAACTCGTGCCCTCAAACGTACGCTAACACTAAACCGCAGCGGTACCCTAACCTGTACCCTAATCCCTCTCCATTCCCTAACCCTAACCCTAACCGGAAACCTAACCATGACACTCACCCGAAACTTTACCCTCACCCGTGTCCTAATTTTAACCAGTACATCAACACTAACCCATGCCCTCTAACGTACGCCAACCCTAAGCCATTGCCGTACCCTAACCTGTACCCTAATCAATCCCCATTCCCTAACCCTAACCCTAACCCTAACCCTTAACGTGACCCTCTTCCGAGGCCTTACCCTCACCCGTGCCCTAATCGTAAGCAGTACACTAACACTAACTAGTGACCTCACACGTACGCTAAACCTTAAGCGTTGTGGTACCCTAAACTGTGCCCTAATATCTCCCCATTCCCTAACCCTAACTCTAACCCGAATTCTATCCCTTACCCTCACCCGAAACCTTACCCTCACCCGTGCCATAATCTTAACCAGGACACCAACACTAACTCGTGCCCTCACACGTACGCTAACCCTTAATCGTTGCCGTACCCTAAACTGTACCCTAATCCCTCCCCATTCCCTAACCCTAACCCTAACCCGAATCCTAACCCTGACCCTCACCTGAAGCCTTACCCTCACCCGTGCCCTAATCTTAACCAGGACACTAACACTAACCCTTGCCCTCACACAAACGCTAACCCTTAAGCACTGTCGTACCCTAAGCTGTACCCTAATCCCTCTGCATTCCTTAACCCTAACCCTAACCCGAATCCTAACCCTGACCCTCACCCGAAGCCTTACCCTCACCCGTGCCCTAATCTTAACCAGGACACCAACACTAACTCGTGCCCTCACACGTATGCTAAACCTTAAGCGTTGTCGTACCCTAAATTGTACCCTAATCCCTCCCCATTCCTTAACCCTAACCCTAACTCCATCCCTAAACCTGACCCACTTCCGATGCCCTACCCTAACCAATGCCCTAATCTTAACCAGGACACAAACACTAACTCATGCCCTCAAACGTACGCTAACCCTTAAGCATTGTCGTACCCTATCCTGTACCCTAATCCCTCCCCATTCCCTAACCCTAACCCTAAGCGAAACCCTGAACGTGACCCTTTTCCGAGGCCTTACCCTCATCGGTGCCGTTGTCTTAACCAGTACACCAACACTAACTCGTGCCCTCACACTTACGCTAACCCTTAAGCATTGTCGTACCCTAACCTGTACCCTAATCCCTCTCCATTCCCTAACCCTAACCCTAACCCGAATCCTAACCCTGACCCTCACCCGAAGCCTTACCCTCACCCGTGCCCTAATCTTAACCAGGACACCAAGACTAACTCGTGCCCTCAAACGTACGCTAACAGTAAACCGCAGCGGTACCCTAACCTGTACCCTAATCCCTCTCCATTCCCTAACCCTAAACCTAACCTGAAAGCTAACCATGACACTCACCCGAAACTTTACCCTCACCCGTGTCCTAATTTTAACCAGTACATCAACACTAACCCATGCCCTCTAACGTACGCCAACCCTAAGCCATTGCCGTGCCCTAACCTGTACCCTAATCAATCCCCATTCCCTAACCCTAACCCTAACCCTAACCCTTAACGTGACCCTCTTCCGAGGCCTTACCCTCACCCGTGCCCTAATCGTAAGAAGTACACTAACACTAACTAGTGACCTCACACGTACGCTAAACCTTAAGCGTTGTGGTACCCTAAACTGTGCCCTAATATCTCCCCATTCCCTAACCCTAACCCTAACCCGAATTCTATCCCTGACCCTCACCCGAAACCTTACCCTCACCCGTGCCCTAATCTTAACCAGGACACCAACACTAACTCGTGCCCTCACACGTACGCTAACCCTTAATCGTTGCCGTACCCTAAACTGTACCCTAATCCCTCCCCATTCCCTAACCCTAACCCTAACCCGAATCCTAACCCTGACCCTCTCCTGAAGCCTTACCCTCACCCGTGCCCTAATCTTAACCAGGACACTAACACTAACCCTTGCCCTCACACAAACGCTAACCCTTAAGCACTGTCGTACCCTAAGCTGTACCCTAATCACTCTGCATTCCTTAACCCTAACCCTAACCCGAATCCTAACCCTGACCCTCACCCGAAGCCTTACCCTCACCCGTGCCCTAATCTTAACCAGGACACCAACACTAACTCGTGCCCTCACACGTATGCTAAACCTTAAGCGTTGTCGTACCCTAAATTGTACCCTAATCCCTCCCCATTCCTTAACCCTAACCCTAACTCCATCCCTAAACCTGACCCACTTCCGATGCCCTACCCTAACCAATGCCCTAATCTTAACCAGGACACAAACACTAACTCATGCCCTCAAACGTACGCTAACCCTTAAGCATTGTCGTACCCTATCCTGTACCCTAATCCCTCCCCATTCCCTAACCCTAACCCTAAGCGAAACCCTGAACGTGACCCTTTTCCGAGGCCTTACCCTCATCGGTGCCGTTGTCTTAACCAGTACACCAACACTAACTCGTGCCCTCACACTTACGCTAACCCTTAAGCATTGTCGTACCCTAACCTGTACCCTAATCCCTCTCCATTCCCTAACCCTAACCCTAACCCGAATCCTACCCCTGACCCTCACCCGAAGCCTTACCCTCACCCGTGCCCTAATCTTAACCAGGACACCAAGACTAACTCGTGCACTCAAACGTACGCTAACAGTAAACCGCAGCGGTACCCTAACCTGTACCCTAATCCCTCTCCATTCCCTAACCCTAAACCTAACCTGAAAGCTAACCATGACACTCACCCGAAACTTTACCCTCACCCGTGTCCTAATTTTAACCAGTACATCAACACTAACCCATGCCCTCTAACGTACGCCAACCCTAAGCCATTGCCGTGCCCTAACCTGTACCCTAATCAATCCCCATTCCCTAACCCTAACCCTAACCCTAACCCTTAACGTGACCCTCTTCCGAGGCCTTACCCTCACCCGTGCCCTAATCCTAAGCAGTACACTAACACTAACTAGTGACTTCACACGTACGCTAAACCTTAAGCGTTGTGGTACCCTAAACTGTGCCCTAATATCTCCCCATTCCCTAACCCTAACCCTAACCCGAATTCTATCCCTGACCCTCAACCGAAACCTTACCCTCACCCGTGCCCTAATCTTAACCAGGACATCAACACTAACTTGTGCCCTCACACGTACGCTAACCCTTAATCGTTGTCGTACCCTAAACTGTACCCTAATCACTCCCCATTCCCTAACCCTAACCCTAAACCGAATCCTAACCCTGACCCTCACCTGAAGCCTTACCCTCACCCGTGCCCTAATCTTAACCAGGACACTAACACTAACCCTTGCCCTCACACGAACGCTAACCCTTAAGCACTGTCGTACCCTAAGCTGTACCCTAATCCCTCTGCATTCCTTAACCCTAACCCAAACCCGAATCCTAACCCTGACCCTCACCCGAAGCCTTACCCTCACCCGTGACCTAATCTTAACCAGGACACCAACACTAACTCGTGCCCTCACACGTACGCTAAACCTTAAGCGTTGTCGTACCCTAAATTGTACCCTAATCCCTCCCCATTCCTTAATCCTAACCCTAACCCCATCCCTAAACCTGACCCACTTCCGATGCCCTACCCTAACCAGTGCCCTAATCTTAACCAGAACACAAACACTAACTCATGCCCTCAAACGTACGCTAACCCTTAAGCATTGTCGTACCCTATCCTGTACCCTAATCCCTCCCCATTCCCTAACCCTAACCCTAAGCGAAACCCTGAACGTGACCCTTTTCCGAGGCCTTACACTCATCGGTGCCGTTGTCTTAACCAGTACACCAACACTAACTCGTGCCCTCACACTTACGCTAACCCTTAAGCTTTGTCGTACCCTAACCTGTACCCTAATCCCTCTCCATTCCCTAACCCTAACCCTAACCCGAATCCTAACCCTGACCCTCACCCGAAACCTTACCCTCACCCGTGCCCTAATCTTAACCAGGACACCAAGACTAACACGTGCCCTCAAACGTACGCTAACACTAAACCGCAGCGGTACCCTAACCTGTACCCTAATCCCTCTCCATTCCCTAACCCTAACCCTAACCTGAAACCTAACCATGACACTCACCCGAAACTTTACCCTCACCCGTGTCCTAATTTTAACCAGTACATCAACACTAACCCATGCCCTCTAACGTAGGCCAACCCTAAGCCATTGCCGTGCCCTAACCTGTACCCTAATCAATCCCCATTCCCTAACCCTAACCCTAACCCTAACCCTTAACGTGACCCTCTTCCGAGGCCTTACCCTCACCCGTGCCCTAATCCTAAGCAGTACACTAACACTAACTAGTGACCTCAGACGTACGCTAAACCTTAAGCGTTGTGGTACCCTAAACTGTGCCCTAATATCTCCCCATTCCCTAACCCTAACCCTATCCCGAATTCTATACCTGACCCTCACCCGAAACCTTACACTCACCCGTGCCCTAATCTTAACCAGGACACCAACACTGACTTGTGCCCTCACACGTACGCTAACCCATAATCGTTGTCGTGCCCTAAACTGTACCCTAATCCCTCCCCATTCCCTAACACTAACCCTAACCCGAATCCTAACCCTGACCCTCACCTGAAGCCTTACCCTCACCAGTGCCCTAATCTTAACCAGGACACTAACACTAACCCTTGCCCTCACACGAACGCTAACCCTTAAGCACTGTCGTACCCTAAGCTGTACCCTAATCCCTCTGCATTCCTTAACCCTAACCCTAACCCGAATCCTAACCCTGACCCTCACCCGAAGCCTTACCCTCACCCGTGCCCTAATCGTAACCAGGACACCAACACTAACTCGTGCCCTCACACGTACGCTAAACCTTAAGCGTTGTCGTACCCTAAATTGTACCCTAATCCCTCCCCATTCCTTAACCCTAACCCTAAACCCATCCCTAAACCTGACCCACTTCCGATGCCCTACCCTAACCAATGCCCTAATCTTAACCAGAACACAAACACTAACTCATGCCCTCAAACGTACACTAACCCTTAAGCATTGTCGTACCCTATCCTGTACACTAATCCCTCCCCATTCCCTAACCCTAACCCTAAGCGAAACCCTGAACGTGACCCTTTTCCGAGGCCTTACCCTCATCGGTGCCGTTGTCTTAACCAGTACACCAACACTAACTCGTGCCCTCACACTTACGCTAACCCTTAAGCATTGTCGTACCCTAACCTGTACCCTAATCCCTCTCCATTCCCTAACGCTAACCCTAACCCGAATCCTAACCCTGACCCTCACCCGAAACCTTACCCTCACCCGTGCCCTAATCTTAACCAGGACACCAAGACTAACTCGTGCCCTCAAACGTACGCTAACACTAAACTGCAGCGGTACCCTAACCTGTACCCTAATCCCTCTCCATTCCCTAACACTAACCCTAACCTGAAACCTAACCATGACACTCACCCGAAACTTTACCCTCACCCGTGTCCTAATTTTAACCAGTACATCAACACTAACCCATGCCCTCTAACGTACGCCAACCCTAAGCCATTGCCGTGCCCTAACCTGTACCCTAATCAATCCCCATTCCCTAACCCTAACCCTAACCCTAACCCTTAACGTGACCCTCTTCCGAGGCCTTACCCTCACCCGTGCCCTAATCCTAAGCAGTACACTAACACTAACTAGTGACTTCACACGTACGCTAAACCTTAAGCGTTGTGGTACCCTAAACTGTGCCCTAATATCTCCCCATTCCCTAACCCTAACCCTAACCCGAATTCTATCCCTGACCCTCACCCGAAACCTTACCCTCACCCGTGCCCTAATCTTAACCAGGACACCAACACTAACTTGTGCCCTCACACGTACGCTAACCCTTAATTGTTGTCGTACCCTAAACTGTACCCTAATCCTTCCCCATTCCCTAACCCTAACCCTAACCCGAATCCTAACCCTGACCCTAACCTGAAGCCTTACCCTCACCCGTGCCCTAATCTTAACCAGGACACTAACACTAACCCTTGCCCTCACACGAACGCTAACCCTTAAGCACTGTCGTACCATAAGCTGTACCCTAATCCCTCTGCATTCCTTAATCCTAACCCTAACCCGAATCCTAACCCTGACCCTCACCCGAAGCCTTACCCTCACCCGTGCCCTAATCTTAACCAGGACACCAACACTAACTCGTGCCCTCACACGTACGCTAAACCTTAAGCGTTGTCGTACCCTAAATTGTACCCTAATCCCTCCCCATTCCTTAACCTAACCCTAACCGCATCCCTAAACCTGACCCACTTCCGATGCCCTACCCTAACCAATGCCCTCATCTTAACCAGAACACAAACACTAACTCATGCCCTCAAACGTACGCTAACCCTTAAGCATTGTCGTACCCTATCCTGTACCCTAATCCCTCCCCATTCCCTAACCCTAACCCTAAGCGAAACCCTGAACGTGACCCTTTTCCGAGGCCTTACCCTCATCGGTGCCGTTGTCTTAACCAGTACACCAACACTAACTCGTGCCCTCACACTTACGCCAACCCTTAAGCATTGTCGTACCCTAACAAGTACCCTAATCCCTCTCCATTCCCTAACCCTAACCCTAACCTGAAACCTAACCATGACACTCACCCGAAACTTTACCCTCACCCGTGTCCTAATTTTAACCAGTACATCAACACTAACCCATGGCCTCTAACGTACGCCAACCCTAAGCCATTGCCATACCCTAACCTGTACCCTAATCAATCCCCATTCCCTAACCCTAACGCTAACCCTAACCCTTAACGTGACCCTCTTCCGAGGCCTTACCCTCACCCGTGCACTAATCGTAAGCAGTACACTAACACTAACTAGTGACCTCACACGTACGCTAAACCTTAAGCATTGTGGTACCCTAAACTGTGCCCTAATATCTCCCCATTCCCTAACACTAACCCTAACCCGAATTCTATCCCTGACCCTCACCCGAAACCTTACCCTCACCCGTGCCCTAATCTTAACCAGGACACCAACACTAACTTGTGCCCTCACACGTACGCTAACCCTTAATCGTTGTCGTACCCTAAACTGTACCCTAATCCCTCCCCATTCCCTAACCCTAACCCTAACCTGAAACCTAACCATGTCACTCACCCGAAACTTTACCCTCACCCGTGTCCTAATTTTAACCAGTACATCAACACTAACCCATGCCCTCTAACGTACGCCAACCCTAAGCCATTGCCGTACCCTAACCTGTACCCTAATCAATCCCCATTCCCTAACCCTAACCTTAACCCTAACCCTTAACGTGACCCTCTTCCGAGGCCTTACCCTCACCCGTGCCCTAATAGTAAGCAGTACACTAACACTAACTAGTGACCTCACACGTACGCTAAACCTTAAGCGTTGTGGTACCCTAAACTGTGCCCTAATATCTCCCCATTCCCTAACCCTAACCCTAACCCGAATCCTAACCCTGACCCTCACCTGAAGTCTTACCCTCACCCTTGCCCTAATCTTAACCAGGACACTAAAACTAACCCTTGCCCTCACACGAACGCTAACCCTTAAGCACTGTCGTACCTAAGCTGTACCCTAATCCCTCTGCATTCCTTAACCCTAACCCTAACCCGAATCCTAACCCTGATCCTCACCCGAAGCCTTACCCTCACCCGTGCCCTAATCTTAACCAGGACACCAACACTAACTCGTGCCCTCACACGTACGCTAAACCTTAAGCGTTGTCGTACCCTAAATTGTACCCTAATCCCTCCCCATTCCTTAACCCTAACCCTAACCCCATCCCTAAACCTGACCCACTTCCGATGCCCTACCCTAACCAATGCCCTAATTTTAACCAGAACACAAACACTAACTCATGCCCTCAAACGTACGCTAACCCTTAAGCATTGTCGTACCCTATCCTGTACCCTAATCCCTCCCCATTCCCTAACCCTAACCCTAAGCGAAACCCTGAACGTGACCCTTTTCCGAGGCCTTACCCTCATCGGTGCCGTTGTCTTAACCAGTACACCAACACTAACTCGTGCCCTCACACTTACGTCAACCCTTAAGCATTGTCGTACCCTAACCTGTACCCTAATCCCTCTCCACTCCCTAACCCTAACCCTAACCCGAATCCTAACCCTGACCCTCACCCGAAGCCTTACCCTCACCCGGGCCCTAATCTTAACCAGGACACCAAGACTAACTCGTGCCCTCAAACGTACGCTAACACTAAACCGCAGCGGTACCCTAACCTGTACCCTAATCCCTCTCCATTCCCTAACCCTAACCCTAACCTGAAACCTAACCATGTCACTCACCCGAAACTTTACCCTCACCCGTGTCCTAATTTTAACCAGTACATCAACACTAACCCATGCCCTCTAACGTACGCCAACCCTAAGCCACTGCCGTACCCTAACCTGTACCCTAATCAATCCCCATTCCCTAACCCTAACCCTAACCCTAACCCTTAACGTGACCCTCTTCCGAGGCCTTACCCTCACCCGTGCCCTAATAGTAAGCAGTACACTAACACTAACTAGTGACCTCACACGTACGCTAAACCTTAAGCGTTGTGGTACCCTAAACTGTGCCCTAATATCTCCCCATTCCCTAACCCTAACCCTAACCCGAATTCTATCCCTGACCCTCACCCGAAACCTTACCCTCACTCGTGCCCTAATCTTAACCAGGACACCAACACTAACTTGTGACCTCACACGTACGCTAACCCTTAATCGTTGTCATACCCTAAACTGTACCCTAATCCCTCCCCATTCCCTAACTCTAACCCTAAACCGAATCCTAACCCTGACCCTCACCTGAAGCCTTACCCTCACCCGTGCCCTAATCTTAACCAGGACACTAACACTAACTCTTGCCCTCACACAAACGCTAACCCTTAAGCACTGTCGTACCCTAAGCTGTACCCTAATCCCTCTGCATTCCTTAACGCTAACCCTAACCCGAATCCTAACCCTGAACCTCACCCGAAGCCTTACCCTCACCCGTGCCCTAATCTTAACCAGGACACCAACACTAACTCGTGCCCTCACACGTACGCTAAACCTTAAGCGTTGTCGTATCCTAAATTGTACCCTAATGCCTCCCCATTCCTTAACCCTAACCCTAACCCCATCCCTAAACCTGACCCTCTTCCGATGCCCTACCCTAACCAATGCCCTAATCTTAACCAGTACACAAACACTAACTCATGCCCTCAAACGTACGCTAACCCTTAAGCATTGTCGTACCCTATCTTGTACCCTAATCCCTCCCCATTCCCTAACCCTAACCCTAAGCGAAACCCTGAACGTGACCCTTTTCCGAGGCCTTACCCTCATCGGTGCCGTTGTCTTAACCAGTACACCAACACTAACTCGTGCCCTCACACTTACGCTAACCCTTAAGCATTGTCGTACCCTAACCTGTACCCTAATCCCTCTCCATTCCCTAACCCGAACCCTAACCCGAATCCTAACCCTGACCCTCACCAGAAGCCTTACCCTCACCCGTGCCCTAATATTAACCAGGACACCAAGTCTAACTCGTGCCCTCAAACGTACGCTAACAGTAAACCGCAGCGGTACCCTAACCTGTACCCTAATCCCTCCCCATTCCCTAACCCTAACCCTAACCCGAATCCTAACCCTGACCCTCACCTGAAGTCTTACCCTCACCCGTGCCCTAATGTTAACCAGGACACTAACACTAACCCTTGCCCTCACACGAACGCTAACCCTTAAGCACTGTCGTACCTAAGCTGTACCCTAATCCCTCTGCATTCCTTAACCGTAACCCTAACCCGAATCCTAACCCTGATCCTCACCCGAAGCCTTACCCTCACCCGTGCCCTAATCTTAACCAGGACACCAACACTAACTCGTGCCCTCACACGTACGCTAAACCTTAAGCGTTGTCGTACCCTAAATTGTACCCTAATCCCTCCCCATTCCTTAACCCTAACCCTAACCCCATCCCTAAACCTGACCCACTTCCGATGCCCTACCCTAACCAATGGCCTAATTTTAACCAGAACACAAACACTAACTCATGCCCTCAAACGTACACTAACCCTTAAGCATTGTCGTACCCTATCCTGTACCCTAATCCCTCCCCATTCCCTAACCCTAACCCTAAGCGAAACCCTGAACGTGACCATTTTCCGAGGCCTTACCCTCATCGGTGCCGTTGTCTTAACCAGTACACCAACACTAACTCGTGCCCTCACACATACGCTAACCCTTAAGCATTGTCGTACCCTAACCTGTACCCTAATCCCTCTCCATTCCCTAACCCGAACCCTAACCCGAATCCTAACCCTGACCCTCACCCGAAGCCTTACCCTCACCCGTGCCCTAATCTTAACCAGGACACCAAGTCTAACTCGTGCCCTCAAACGTACGCTAACAGTAAACTGCAGCGGTACCCTAACCTGTACCCTAATCCCTCTCCATTCCCTAACCCTAACCCTAACCTGAAACCTAACCATGACACTCACCCGAAACTTTATCCTCACCCGTGTCCTAATTTTAACCAGTACATCAACACTAACCCATGCCCTCTAACGTAGGCCAACCCTAAGCCATTGCCGTGCCCTAACCTGTACCCTAATCAATCCCCATTCCCTAACCCTAACCCTAACCCTAACCCTTAACGTGACCCTCTTCCGAGGCCTTACCCTCACCCGTGCCCTAATCATAAGCAGTACACTAACACTAACTAGTGACCTCACACGTACGCTAAGCCTTAAGCGTTGTGGTACCCTAAACTGTGCCCTAATATCTCCCCATTCCCTAACCCTAACCCTAACCCAAATTCTATCCCTGACCCTCACCCGAAACCTTACCCTCACCCGTGCCCTAATCTTAACCAGGACACCAACACTAACTTGTGCCCTCACACGTACGCTAACCCTTAATCGTTGTCGTACCCTAAACTGTACCCTAATCCCTCCCCATTCCCTAACCCTAACCCTAACCGAATCCTAACCCTGACCCTCACCTGAAGCCTTACCCTCACCCGTGCCCTAAACTTAACCAGGACACTAACACTAACCCTTGCCCTCACACGAAAGCTAACCCTTAAGCACTGTCGTACCCTAAGCTGTACCCTGATCCCTCTGCATTCCTTAACCCTAACCCTAACCCGAATCCTAACCCTGACCCTCACCCGAAGCCTTACCCTCACCCGTGCCCTAATCTTAACCAGGACACCAACACTAACTCGTGCCCTCACACGTACGCTAAACCTTAAGCCTTGTCGTACCCTAAATTGTACCCTAATCCCTCCCCATTCCTTAACCCTAACCCTAACCCCATCCCTAAACCTGACCCACTTCCGATGCCCTACCCTAACCAATGCCCTAATCTTAAGCAGTACACAAACACAAACTCATGCCCTCAAACGTACGCTAACCCTTAAGCATTGTCGTACCCTATCCTGTACCCTAATCCCTCCCCATTCCCTAACCCTAACCCTAAGCGAAACCCTGAACGTGACCCTTTTCCGAGGCCTTACCCTCATCGGTGCCGTTGTCTTAACCAGTACACCAACACTAACTCGTGCCCTCACACTTACGCTAACCCTTAAGCATTGTCGTACCCTAACCTGTACCCTAATCCCTCTCCATTCCCTAACGCTCACCCTAACCCGAATCCTAACCCTGAACCTCACCCGAAACCTTACCCTCACCCGTGCCCTAATCTTAACCAGGACACCAAGACTAACTCGTGCCCTCAAACGTACGCTAACACTAAACCGCAGCGGTACCCTAACCTGTACCCTAATCCCTCTCCATTCCCTAACCCTAACCCTAACCTGAAACCTAACCATGACACTCACCCGAAACTTTACCCTCACCCGTGTCCTAATTTTAACCAGTACATCAACACTAAGCCATGCCCTCTATCGTACGCCAACCCTAAGCCATTGCCGTACCCTAACCTGTACCCTAATCAATCCCCATTCCCTAACCCTAACCCTAACCCTAACCCTTAACGTGACCCTCTTCCGAGGCCTTACCCTCACCCGTGCCCTAATCGTAAGCAGTACACTAACACTAACTAGTGACCTCACACGTACGCTAAACCTTAAGCGTTGTGGTACCCTAAACTGCGCCCTAATATCTCCCCATTCCCTAACCCTAACCCTAACCCGAATTCTATCCCTGACCCTCACCCGAAACCTTACCCTCACCCGTGCCCTAATCTTAACCAGGACACCAACACTAACTCGTGCCCTCACACGTACGCTAACCCTTAATCGTTGCCGTACCCTAAACTGTACCCTAATCCCTCCCCATTCCCTAACCCTAACCCTAACCCGAATCCTAACCCTGACCCTCACCTGAAGCCTTACCCTCACCCGTGCCCTAAACTTAACCAGGACACTAACACTAACCCTTGCCCTCACACGAACGCTAACCCTTAAGCACTGTCGTACCCTAAGCTGTACCCTAATCCCTCTGCATTCCTTAACCCTAACCCTAACCCGAATCCTAACCCTGACCCTCACCCGAAGCCTTACCCTCACCCGTGCCCTAATCTTAACCAGGACACCAACACTAACTCGTGCCCTCACACGCACGCTAAACCTTAAGCATTGTCGTACCCTAAATTGTACCCTAATCCCTCCCCATTCCTTAACCCTAACCCTAACCCCATCCCTAAACCTGACCCACTTCCGATGCCCTACCCTAACCAATGCCCTAATCTTAACCAGAACACAAACACTAAATCATGCCCTCAAACGTACGCTAACCCTTAAGCATTGTCGTACCCTAACCTGTACCCTAATCCCTCTCCATTCCCTAACCTTAACCCTAACCCGAATTCTATCCCTGACCCTCACCCGAAACCTTACCCTCACCCGTGCCCTAACCTTAACCAGGACACCAACACTAACTTGTGCCCTCACACGTACGCTAACCCTTAATCGTTGTCATACCCTAAACTGTACCCTAATCCCTCCCCATTCCCTAACCCTAACCCTAACCCGAATCCTAACCCTGACCCTCACCTGAAGCCTTACCCTCACCCGTGCCCTAATCTTAACCAGGACACTAACACTAACCCTTGCCCTCACACGAACGCTAACCCCTAAGCACTGTCGTACCCTAAGCTGTACCCTAATCCCTCTGCATTCCTTAACCCTAACCCTAACCTGAATCCTAACCCTGACCCTCACCCGAAGCCTTACCCTCACCCGTGCCCTAATCTTAACCAGGACACGAACACTAACTCGTGCCCTCACACGTACGCTAAACCTTAAGCGTTGTCGTACCCTAAATTGTACCCTAATCCCTCCCCATTCCTTAACCCTAACCCTAACCCCATCCCTAAACTTGACCCACTTCCGATGCCCTACCCTAACCAATGCCCTAATCTTAACCAGAACACAAACACTAACTCATGCCCTCACACGTACGCTAACCCTTAAGCATTGTCGTACCCTATCCCGTAGCCTAATCCCTCCCCATTCCCTAACCCTAACACTAGGCGAAACCCTGAACGTGACCCTTTTCCGAGGCCTTACCCTCATCGGTGCCGTTGTCTTAACCAGTACACCAACACTAACTCGTGCCCTCACACTTACGCTAACCCTTAAGCATTGTCGTACCCTAACCTGTACCCTAATCCCTCTCCATTCCCTAACGCTCACCCTAACCCGAATCCTAACCCTGACCCTCACCCGAAACCTTACCCTCACCCGTGCCCTAATCTTAACCAGGACACCAAGACTAACTCGTGCCCTCAAACGTACGCTAACACTAAACCGCAGCGGTACCCTAACCTGTACCCTAATCCCTCTCCATTCCCTAACCCTAACCCTAACCTGAAACCTAACCATGACACTCACCCGAAACTTTACCCTCACCCGTGTCCTAATTTTAACCAGTACATCAACACTAAGCCATGCCCTCTAACGTACGCCAACCCTAAGCCATTGCCGTACCCTAACCTGTACCCTAATCAATCCCCATTCCCTAACCCTAACCCTAACCCTAACCCTTAACGTGACCCTCTTCCGAGGCCTTACCCTCACCCGTGCCCTAATCGTAAGCAGTACACTAACACTAACTAGTGACCTCACACGTACGCTAAACCTTAAGCGTTGTGGTACCCTAAACTGCGCCCTAATATCTCCCCATTCCCTAACCCTAACCCTAACCCGAATTCTATCCCTGACCCTCACCCGAAACCTTACCCTCACCCGTGCCCTAATCTTAACCAGGACACCAACACTAACTCGTGCCCTCACACGTACGCTAACCCTTAATCGTTGCCGTACCCTAAACTGTACCCTAATCCCTCCCCATTCCCTAACCCTAACCCTAACCCGAATCCTAACCCAGACCCTCACCTGAAGCCTTACCCTCACCCGTGCCCTAAACTTAACCAGGACACTAACACTAACCCTTGCCCTCACACGAACGCTAACCCTTAAGCACTGTCGTACCCTAAGCTGTACCCTAATCCCTCTGCATTCCTTAACCCTAACCCTAACCCGAATCCTAACCCTGACCCTCACCCGAAGCCTTACCCTCACCCGTGCCCTAATCTTAACCAGGACACCAACACTAACTCGTGCCCTCACACGTACGCTAAACCTTAAGCGTTGTCGTACCCTAAATTGTACCCTAATCCCTCCCCATTCCTTAACCCTAACCCTAACCCCATCCCTAAACCTGACCCACTTCCGATGCCCTACCCTAACCAATGCCCTAATCTTAACCAGAACACAAACACCTACTCATGCCGTCAAACGTACGCTAACCCTTAAGCATTGTCGTACCCTATCCTGTACCCTAATCCCTCCCCATTCCCTAACCCTAACCCTAAGCGAAACCCTGAACGTGACCCTTTTACGAGGCCTTACCCTCATCGGTGCCGTTGTCTTAACCAGTACACCAACACTAACTCGTGCCCTCACACTTACGCCAACCCTTAAGCATTGTCGTACCCTAACAAGTACCCTAATCCCTCTCCATTCCCTAACCCTAACCCTAACCTGAAACCTAACCATGACACTCACCCGAAACTTTACCCTCACCCGTGTCCTAATTTTAACCAGTACATCAACACTAACCCGTGCCCTCTAACGTACGCAAAACCTAAGCCATTGCCATACCCTAACCTGTACCCTAAACCCTCTCCATTCCCTAACCCTAACCTTAACCCGAATCCTAACCCTGACCCTCACCCAAAGCCTTACCCTCACCCGTGCCCTAATCTTAACCAGGACACCAAGACTAACTCGTGCCCTCAAACGTACGCTAACACTAAACCGCAGCGGTACCCTAACCTGTACCATAATCCCTCTCCATTCCCTAACCCTAACCCTAACCTGAAACCTAACCATGACACTCACCCGAAACTTTACCCTCACCCGTGTCCTAATTTTAACCAGTACATCAACACTAAGCCATGCCCTCTAACGTACGCCAACCCTAAGCCATTGCCGTACCCTAACCTGTACCCTAATCAATCCCCATTCCCTAACCCTAACCCTAACCCTAACCCTTAACGTGACCCTCTTCCGAGGCCTTACCCTCACCCGTGCCCTAATCGTAAGCAGTACACTAACACTAACTAGTGACCTCACACGTACGCTAAACCTTAAGCGTTGTGGTACCCTAAACTGTGCCCTAATATCTCCCCATTCCCTAACCCTAACCCTAACCCGAATTCTATCCCTGACCCTCACCCGAAACCTTACCCTCACCCGTGCCCTAATCCTAACCAGGACACCAACACTAACTCGTGCCCTCACACGTACGCTAACCCTTAATCGTTGCCGTACCCTAAACTGTACCCTAATCCCTCTCCATTCCCTAACCCTAACCCTAACCTGAAACCTAACCATGACACTCACCCGAAACTTTACCCTCACCCGTGTCCTAATTTTAACCAGTACATCAACACTAACCCATGCCCTCTAACGTACGCCAACCCTAAGCCATTGCCGTGCCCTAACCTATACCCTAATCAATCCCCATTCCCTAACCCTAACCCTAACCCTAACCCTTAACGTGACCCTCTTCCGAGGCCTTACCCTCACCCGTGCCCTAATCCTAAGCAGTACACTAACACTAAATAGTGACCTCACACGTACGCTAAACCTTAAGCGTTGTGGTACCCTAAACTGTGCCCTAATATCTCCCCATTCCCTAACCCTAACCCTATCCCGAATTCTATCCCTGACCCTCACCCGAAACCTTACCCTCAACCGTGCCCTAATCTTAACCAGGACATGAACACTAACTTGTGCCCTCACACGTACGCTAACCCTTAATCGTTGTGGTGCGCTAAACTCTACCCTAATCCCTCCCCATTCCCTAACCCTAACCCTAACCCGAATCCTAACCCTGACCCTCACCTGAAGCCTTACCCTCACCAGTGCCCTAATCTTAACCAGGACACTAACACTAACCCTTGCCCTCACACGAACGCTAACCCTTAAGCACTGTCGTACCCTAAGCTGTACCCTAATCCCTCTGCATTCCCTAACCCTAACCCTAACCCGAATTCTATCCCTGACCCTCACCCGAAACCTTACCCTCACCCGTGCCCTAATCCTAACCAGGACACCAACACTAACTCGTGCCCTCACACGTACGCTAACCCTTAATCGTTGCCGTACCCTAAACTGTACCCTAATCCCTCCCCATTCCCTAACCCTAACCCTAACCCGAATCCTAACCCTGACCCTCACCTGAAGCCTTACCCTCACCCGTGCCCTAATCTTAACCAGGACACTAACACTAACCCTTGCCCTCACACGAACGCTAACCCTTAAGCACTGTCGTACCCTAAGCTGTACGCTAATCCCTCTGCATTCCTTAACCCTAACCCTAACCCGAATCCTAACCCTGACCCTCACCCGAAGCCTTACCCTCACCCGTGCCCTAATCTTAACCAGGACACCAACACTAACTCGTGCCCTCACACGTACGCTAAACCTTAAGCGTTGTCGTACCCTAAATTGTACCCTAATCCCTCCCCATTCCTTAACCCTAACCCTAACCCCATCCCTAAACCTGACCCACTTCCGATGCCCTACCCTAACCAATGCCCTAATCTTAACCAGAACACAAACACTAACTCATGCCCTCAAACGTACGCTAACCCTTAAGCATTGTCGTACCCTATCCTGTACCCTAATCCCTCCCCATTCCCTAACTCTAACCCTAAGCGAAACCCTGAACGTGACCCTTTTCCGAGGCCTTACCCTCATCGGTGCCGTTGTCTTAACCAGTACACCAACACTAACTCGTGCCCTCACACTTACGCTAACCCTTAAGCATTGTCGTACCCTAACCTGTACCCTAATCCCTCTCCATTCCCTAACGCTAACCCTAACCCGAATCCTAACCCTGACCCTCACCCGAAACCTTACCCTCACCCGTGCCCTAATCTTAACCAGGACACCAAGACTAACTCGTGCCCTCAAACGTACGCTAACACTAAACCGCAGCGGTACCCTAACCTGTACCCTAATCCCTCTCAATTCCCTAACCCTAACCCTAACCTGAAACCTAACCATGACACTCACCCGAAACTTTACCCTCACCCGTGTCCTAATTTTAACCAGTACATCAACACTAACCCATGCCCTCTAACGTACGCCAACCCTAAGACATTGCCGTACCCTAACCTGTACCATAATCAATCCCCATTCCCTAACCCTAACCCTAACCCTAACCCTTAACGTGACCCTCTTCCGAGGCCTTACCCTCACCCGTGCCCTAATCGTAAGGAGTACAATAACACTAACTAGTGACCTCACACGTACGCTAAACCTTAAGCGTTGTGGTACCCTAAACTGTGCCCTAATATCTCCCCATTCCCTAACCCTAACCCTAACCCGAATTCTATCCCTGACCCTCACCCGAAACCTTACCCTCACCCGTGCCCTAATCTTAACCAGGACACCAACACTAACTCGTGCCCTCACACGTACGCTAACCCTTAATCGTTGCCGTACCCTAAACTGTACCCTAATCCCTCCCCATTCCCTAACCCTAACCCTAACCCGAATCCTAACCCTGACCCTCACCTGAAGCCTTACCCTCACCCGTGCCCTAATCTTAACCAGGACACTAAAACTAACCCTTGCCCTCACACGAACGCTAACCCTTAAGCACTGTCGTACCCTAAGCTGTACCCTAATCCCTCTGCATTCCTTAACCCTAACCCTAACCCGAATCCTAACCCTGACCCTCACCCGAAGCCTTACCCTCACCTGTGCCCTAATCTTAACCAGGACACCAACACTAACTCGTGCCCTCACACGTACGCTAAAGCTTAAGCGTTGTCGTACCCTAAATTATACCCTAATCCCTCCCCATTCCTTAACAATAACCCTAACCCCATCCCTAAACCTGACCCACTTCCGATGCCCTACCCTAACCAATGCCCTAATATTAACCAGAACACAAACACTAACTCATGCCCTCAAACGTACGCTAACCCTTAAGCATTGTCGTACTCTATCCTGTACCCTAATCCCTCCCCATTCCCTAACCCTAACCCTAAGCGAAACCCTGAACGTGACCCTTTTCCGAGGCCTTACCCTCATCGGTGCCGTTGTCTTAACCAGTACACCAACACTAACTCGTGCCCTCACACTTACGCCAACCCTTAAGCTTTGTCGTACCCTAACAAGTACCCTAATCCCTCTCCATTCCCTAACCCTAACCCTAACCTGAAACCTAACCATGAAACTCACCCGAAACTTTACCCTCACCCGTGTCCTAATTTTAACCAGTACATCAACACTAACCCGTGTCCTCTAACGTACGCCAAACTAAGCCATTGCCATACCCTAACCTGTACCCTAATCCCTCTCCATTCCCTAACCCTAACCTTAACCCGAATCCTAACCCTGACCCTCACCCAAAGCCTTACCCTCACCCGTGCCGTAATCTTAACCAGGACACCAAGACTAACTCGTGCCCTCAAACGTACGCTAACACTAAACCGCAGCGGTACCCTAACTTGTACCCTAATCCCTCTCCATTCCCTAACCCTAACCCTAACCTGAAACCTAACCATGACACTCACCCGAAACTTTACCCTCACCCGTGTCCTAATTTTAACCAGTACATCAACACTAACCCATGCCCTCTAACGTACGCCAACCCTAAGCCATTGCCGTGCCCTAACCTGTACCCTAATCAATCCCCATTCCCTAACCCTAACCCTAACCCTAACCCTTAACGTGACCCTCTTCCGAGGCCTTACCCTCACCCGTGCCCTAATCCTAAGCAGTACACTAACACTAACTAGTGACCTCACACGTACGCTAAACCTTAAGCGTTGTGGTACCCTAAACTGTGCCCTAATATCTCCCCATTCCTTAACCCTAACCCTATCCCGAATTCTATCCCTGACCCTCACCCGAAACCTTACCCTCACCCGTGCCCTAATCTTAACCAGGACACCAACACTAACTTGTGCCCTCACACGTACGCTAACCCTTAATCGTTGTCGTGCCCTAAACTGTACCCTAATCCCTCCCCATTCCCTAACCCTAACCCTAACCCGAATCCTAACCCTGACCCTCACCTGAAGCCTTACCCTCACCAGTGCCCTAATCTTAACCAGGACACTAACACTAACCCTTGCCCTCACACGAACGCTAACCCTTAAGCACTGTCGTACCCTAAGCTGTACCCTAATCCCTCTGCATTCCTTAACCCTAACCCTAACCCGAATCCTAACCCTGACCCTCACCCGAAGCCTTACCCTCACCCGTGCCCTAATCTTAACCAGGACACCAACACTAACTCGTGCCCTCACACGTACGCTAAACCTTAAGCGTTGTCGTACCCTAAATTGTACCCTAATCCCTCCCCATTCCTTAACCCTAACCCTAACCCCATCCCTAAACCTGACCCACTTCCGATGCCCTACCCTAACCAATGCCCTAATCTTAACCAGAACACAAACACTAACTCATGCCCTCAAACGTACGCTAACCCTTAAGCATTGTCGTACCCTATCCTGTACCCTAATCCCTCCCCATTCCCTAACTCTAACCCTAAGCGAAACCCTGAACGTGACCCTTTTCCGAGGCCTTACCCTCATCGGTGCCGTTGTCTTAACCAGTACACCAACACTAACTCGTGCCCTCACACTTACGCTAACCCTTAAGCATTGTCGTACCCTAACCTGTACCCTAATCCCTCTCCATTCCCTAACGCTAACCCTAACCCGAATCCTAACCCTGACCCTCACCCGAAACCTCACCCTCACCCGTGCCCTAATCTTAACCAGGACACGAAGACTAACTCGTGCCCTCAAACGTATGCTAACACTAAACCGCAGCGGTACCCTAACCTGTACCCTAATCCCTCTCCATTCCCTAACCCTAACACTAACCTGAAACCTAACCATGACACTCACCCGAAACTTTACCCTCACCCGTGTCCTAATTTTAACCAGTACATCAACACTAACCCATGCCCTCTAACTTACGCCAACCCTAAGCCATTGCCGTACCCTAACCTGTACCATAATCAATCCCCATTCCCTAACCCTAACCCTAACCCTAACCCTTAACGTGACCCTCTTCCAAGGCCTTACCGTCACCCGTGCCCTAATCGTAAGCAGTACACTAACACTAACTAGTGACCTCACACGTACGCTAAACCTTAAGCGTTGTGGTACCCTAAACTGTGCCCTAATATCTCCCCATTCCCTAACCCTAACCCTAACTCGAATTCTATCCCTGACCCTCACCCGAAACCTTACCCTCACCCGTGCCCTAATCTTAACCAGGACACCAACACTAACTCGTGCCCTCACACGTACGCTAACCCTTAATCGTTGCCGTACCCTAAACTGTACCCTAATCCCTCCCCATTCCCTAACCCTAACCCTAACACGAATCCTAACCCTGACCCTCACCTGAAGCCTTACCCTCACCCGTGCCCTAATCTTAACCAGGACACTAACACTAACCCTTGCCCTCACACGAACGCTAACCCTTAAGCACTGTCGTACCCTAAGCTGTACCCTAATCCCTCTGCATTCCTTAACCCTAACCCTAACCCGAATCCTAACCCTGACCCTCACCCGAAGCCTTACCCTCACCCGTGCCCTAATCTTAACCAGGACACCAACACTAACTCGTGCCCTCACACGTACGCTAAACCTTAAGCGTTGTCGTACCCTAAATTGTACCCTAATCCCTCCCCATTCCTTAACCCTAACCCTAACCCCATCCCTAAACCTGACCCACTTCCGATGCCCTACCCTAACCAATGCCCTAATCTTAAGCAGAACACAAACACTAACTCATTCCCTCAAACGTACGCTAACCCTTAAGCATTGTCGTACCCTATCCTGTACCCTAATCCCTCCCCATTCCCTAACCCTAACCCTAAGCGAAACCCTGAACGTGACCCTTTTCCGAGGCCTTACCCTCATCGGTGCCGTTGTCTTAACCAGTACACCAACACTAACTCGTGCCCTCACACTTACGCCAACCCTTAAGCATTGTCGTACCCTAACAAGTACCCTAATCCCTCTCCATTCCCTAACCCTAACCCTAACCTGAAACCTAACCATGACACTCACCCGAAACTTTACCCTCACTCGTGTCCTAATTTTAACCAGTACATCAACACTAACCCGTGCCCTCACACGTACGCTAACCCTTAATCGTTGCCGTACCCTAAACTGTACCCTAATCCCTCCCCATTCCCTAACCCTAACCCTAACCCGAATCCTAACCCTGACCCTCACCTGAAGCCTTACCCTCACCCGTGCCCTAATCTTAACCAGGACACTAACACTAACCCTTGCCCTCACACGAACGCTAACCCTTAAGCACTGTCGTACCCTAAGCTGTACCCTAATCCCTCTGCATTCCTTAACCCTAACCCTAACCCGAATCCTAACCCTGACCCTCACCCGAAGCCTTACCCTCACCCGTGCCCTAATCTTAACCAGGACACCAACACTAACTCGTGCCCTCACACGTACGCTAAACCTTAAGCGTTGTCGTACCCTAAATTGTACCCTAATCCCTCCCCATTCCTTAACCCTAACCCTAACCCCATCCCTAAACCTGACCCACTTCCGATGCCCTACCCTAACCAATGCCCTAATCTTAACCAGAACACAAACACTAACTCATGCCCTCAAACGTACGCTAACCCTTAAGCATTGTCGTACCCTATCCTGTACCCTAATCCCTCCCCATTCCCTAACCCTAACCCTAAGCGAAACCCTGAACGTGACCCTTTTCCGAGGCCTTACCCTCATCGGTGCCGTTGTCTTAACCAGTACACCAACACTAACTCGTGCCCTCACACTTACGCCAACCCTTAAGCATTGTCGTACCCTAACAAGTACCCTAATCCCTCTCCATTCCCTAACCCTAACCCTAACCTGAAACCTAACCATGACACTCACCCGAAACTTTACCCTCACCCGTGTCCTAATTTTAACCAGTACATCAACACTAACCCGTGCCCTCTAACGTACGCCAAACCTAAGCCATTGCCATACCCTAACCTGTACCCTAATCCCTCTCCATTCCCTAACCCTAACCTTAACCCGAATCCTAACCCTGACCCTCACCCAAAGCCTTACCCTCACCCGTGCCCTAATCTTAACCAGGACACCAAGACTAACTCGTGCCCTCAAACGTACGCTAACACTAAACCGCAGCGCTACCCTAACCTGTACCCTAATCCCTCTCCATTCCCTAACCCTAACCCTAACCTGAAACCTAACCATGACACTCACCCGAAACTTTACCCTCACCCATGTCCTAATTTTAACCAGTACATCAACACTAACCCATGCCCTCTAACGTACGCCAACCCTAAGCCATTGCCGTGCCCTAACCTGTACCCTAATCAATCCCCATTCCCTAACCCTAACCCTAACCCTAACCCTTAACGTGACCCTCTTCCGAGGCTTTACCCTCACCCGTGCCCTAATCCTAAGCAGTACACTAACACTAACTAGTGACCTCACACGTACGCTAAACCTTAAGCGTTGTGGTACCCTAAACTGTGCCCTAATATCTCCCCATTTCCTAACCCTAACCCTATCCCGAATTCTATCCCTGACCCTCACCCGAAACCTTACCCTCACCCATGCCCTAATCTTAACCAGGACACCAACACTAACTAGTGCCCTCACACGTACGCTAACCCTTAATCGTTGTCGTGCCCTAAACTGTACCCTAATCCTTCCCCATTCCCTAACCCTAACCCTAACCCGAATCCTAACCCTGACCCTCACCTGAAGCCTTACCCTCACCCGTGCACTAATCTTAACCAGGACACTAACACTAACCCTTGCCCTCACACGAACGCTAACCCTTAAGCACTGTCGTACCCTAAGCTGTACCCTAATCCCTCTGCATTCCTTAACCCTAACCCTAACCCGAATCCTAACCCTGACCCTCACCCGAAGCCTTACCCTCACCCGTGCCCTAATCTTAACCAGGACACCAACACTAACTCGTGCCCTCACACGTACGCTAAACCTTAAGCGTTGTCATACCCTAAATTGTACCCTAATCCCTCCCCATTCCTTAACCCTAACCCTAACCCCATCCCTAAACCTGAGCCACTTCCGATGCACTACCCTAACCAATGCCCTAATCTTAACCAGAACACAAACACTAACTCATGCCCTCAAACGTACGCTAACCCTTAAGCATTGTCGTACCCTATCCTGTACCCTAATCCCTCCCCATTCCCTAACTCTAACCCTAAGCGAAACCCTGAACGTGACCCTTTTCCGAGGCCTTACCCTCATCGGTGCCGTTGTCTTAACCAGTACACCAGCACTAACTCGTGCCCTCACACTTACGCTAACCCTTAAGCATTGTCGTACCCTAACCTGTACCCTAATCCCTCTCCATTCCCTAACGCTAACCCTAACCCGAATCCTAACCCTGACCCTCACCCGAAACCTTACCCTCACCCGTGCCCTAATCTTAACCAGGACACCAAGACTAACTCGTGCCCTCAAACGTACGCTAATACTAAACCGCAGCGGTACCCTAACCTGTACCCTAATCCCTCTCCATTCCCTAACCCTAACCCTAACCTGAAACCTAACCATGACACTCACCCGAAACTTTACCCTCACCCGTGTCCTAATTTTAACCAGTACATCAACACTAACACATGCCCTCTAACGTACGCCAACCCTAAGCCATTGCCGTACCCTAACCTGTACCCTAATCAATCCCCATTCCCTAACCCTAACCCTAACCCTAACCCTTAACGTGACCCTCTTCCGAGGCCTTACCCTCACCCGTGCCCTAATCGTAAGCAGTACACTAACACTAACTAGTGACCTCACACGTACGCTAAACCTTAAGCGTTGTGGTACCCTAAACTGTGCCCTAATATCTCCCCATTCCCTAACCCTAACCCTAACCCGAATTCTATCCCTGACCCTCACCCGAAACCTTACCCTCACCCGTGCCCTAATCTTAACCAGGACACCAACACTAACTCGTGCCCTCACACGTACGCTAACCCTTAATCGTTGCCGTACCCTAAACTGTACCCTAACCCCTCCCCATTCCCTAACCCTAACCCTAACCCGAATCCTAACCCTGACCCTCACCTGAAGCCTTACCCTCACCCGTGCCCTAATCTTAACCAGGACACTAACACTAACCCTTGCCCTCACACGAACGCTAACCCTTAAGCACTGTCGTACCCTAAGCTGTACCCTAATCCCTCTGCATTCCTTAACCCTAACCCTAACCCGAATCCTAACCCTGACCCTCACCCGAAACCGTACCCTCACCCGTGCCCTAATCTTAACCAGGACACCAACACTACCTCGTGCCCTCACACGTACGCTAAAGCTTAAGCGTTGTCGTACCCTAAATTGTACCCTAATCCCTCCCCATTCCTTAACCCTAACCCTAACCCCATCCCTAAACCTGACCCACTTCCGATGCCCTACCCTAACCAATGCCCTAATCTTAACCAGAACACAAACACTAACTCATGCCCTCAAACGTACGCTAACCCTTAAGCATTGTCGTGCCCTATCCTGTACCCTAATCCCTCCCCATTCCCTAACCCTAACCCTAAGCGAAACCCTGAACGTGACCCTTTTCCGAGGCCTTACCCTCATCGGTGCCGTTGTCTTAACCAGTACACCAACACTAACTCGTGCCCTCACACTTACGCCAACCCTTAAGCATTGTCGTGCCCTAACAAGTACCCTAATCCCTCTCCATTCCCTAACCCTAACCCTAACCTGAAACCTAACCATGACACTCACCCGAAACTTTACCCTCACCCGTGTCCTAATTTTAACCAGTACATCAACACTAACCCGTGCCCTCTAACGTACGCCAAACCTAAGCCATTGCCATACCCTAACCTGTACCCTAATCCCTCTCCATTCCCTAACCCTAACCTTAACCCGAATCCTAACCCTGACCCTCACCCAAAGCCTTACCCTCACCCGTGCCCTAATCTTAACCAGGACACCAAGACTAACTCGTGCCCTCAAACGTACGCTAACACTAAACCGCAGCGCTACCCTAACCTGTACCCTAATCCCTCTCTATTCCCTAACCCTAACCCTAACCGGAAACCTAACCATGACACTCACCCGAAACTTTACCCTCACCCGTGTCCTAATTTTAACCAGTACATCAACACTAACCCATGCCCTCTAACGTACGCCAACCCTAAGCCATTGCCGTACCCTAACCTGTACCCTAATCAATCCCCATTCCCTAACCCTAACCCTAACCCTAACCCTTAACGTGACCCTCTTCCGAGACCTTACCCTCACCCGTGCCCTAATCGTAAGCAGTACACTAACACTAACTAGTGACCTCACACGTACGCTAAACCTTAAGCGTTGTGGTACCCTAAACTGTGCCCTAATATCTCCCCATTCCCTAACCCTAACCCTAACCCGAATTCTATCCCTGACCCTCACCCGAAACCTTACCCTCACCCGTGCCCTAATCTTAACCAGGACACCAACACTAACTCGTGCCTTCACACGTACGCTAACCCTTAATCGTTGCCGTACCCTAAACTGTACCCTAATCCCTCCCCATTCCCTAACCCTAACCCTAACCCGAATCCTAACCCTGACTCTCACCTGAAGCCTTACCCTCACCCGTGCCCTAATCTTAACCAGGACACTAACACTAACCCTTGCCCTCAGACAAACGCTAACCCTTAAGCACTGTCGTACCCTAAGCTGTACCCTAATCCCTCTGCATTCCTTAACCCTAACCCTAACCCGAATCCTAACCCTGACCCTCACCCGAAGCCTTACCCTCACCCGTGCCCTAATCTTAACCAGGACACCAACACTAACTCGTGCCCTCACACGTACGCTAAACCTTAAGCGTTGTCGTACCCTAAATTGTACCCTAATCCCTCCCCATTCCTTAACCCTAACCCTAACTCCATCCCTAATCCTGACCCACTTCCGATGCCCTACCCTAACCAATGCCCTAATCTTAACCAGGACACAAACACTAACTCATGCCCTCAAACGTACGCTAACCCTTAAGCATTGTCGTACCCTATCCTGTACCCTAATCCCTCCCCATTCCCTAACCCTAACCCTAAGCGAAACCCTGAACGTGACCCTTTTCCGAGGCCTTACCTTCATCGGTGCCGTTGTCTTAACCAGTACACCAACACTAACTCGTGCCCTCACACTTACGCTAACCCTTAAGCATTGTCGTACCCTAACCTGTACCCTAATCCCTCTCCATTCCCTAACCCTAACCCTAACCCGAATTCTATCCCTGACCCTCACCCGAAGCCTTACCCTCACACGTGCCCTAATCTTAACCAGGACACCAAGACTAAATCGTGCCCTCAAACGTACGCTAACAGTAAACCGCAGCGGTACCCTAACCTGTACCCTAATCCCTCTCCATTCCCTAACCCTAAACCTAACCTGAAAGCTAACCATGACACTCACCCGAAACTTTACCCTCACCCGTGTCCTAATTTCAACCAGTACATCAACACTAACCCATGCCCTCTAACGTACGCCAACCCTAAGCCATTGCCGTGCCCTAACCTGTACCCTAATCAATCCCCATTCCCTAACCCTAACCCTAACCCTTAACATGACCCTCTTCCGAGGCCTTACCCTCACCCGTGCCCTAATCCTAAGCAGTACACTCTCACTAACTAGTGACTTCACACGTACGCTAAACCTTAAGCGTTGTGGTACCCTAAACTGTGCGCTACTATCTCCCCATTCCCTAACCCTAACCCTAACCCGAATTCTATCCCTGACCCTCACCCGAAACCTTACCCTCACCCGTGCCCTAATCTTAACCAGGACACCAACACTAACTTGTGCCCTCACACGTACGCTAACCCTTAATCGTTGTCGTACCCTAAACTGTACCCTAATCACTCCCCATTCCCTAAGCCTAACCCTAAACCGAATCCTAACCCTGACCCTCACCTGAAGCCTTACCCTCACCAGTGCCCTAATCTTAACCAGGACACTAACACTAACCCTTGCCCTCACACGAACGCTAACCCTTAAGCACTGTCGTACCCTAAGGTGTACCCTAATCCCTCTGCGTTCCTTAACCCTAACCCTAACCCGAATCCTAACCCTGACCCTCACCCGAAGCCTTACCCACACCCGTGACCTAATCTTAACCAGGACACCAACACTAACTCGTGCCCTCACACGTACGCTAAACCTTAAGCGTTGTCGTACCCTAAATTGTACCCTAATCCCTCCCCATTCCTTAACCCTAACCCTAACCCCATCCCTAAACCTGACCCACTTCCGATGCCCTACCCTAACCAATGCCCTAATCTTAATCAGAACACAAACACTAACTCATGCCCTCAAACGTACGCTAACCCTTAAGCATTGTTGTACCCTATCCCGTACCCTAATCCCTCCCCATTCCCTAACCCTAAGCCTAAGCGAAACCCTGAACGTGACCCTTTTCCGAGGCCTTACCCTCATCGGTGCCGTTGTGTTAACCTGTACACCAACACTAACTCGTGCCCTCACACTTACGCTAACACTTAAGCTTTGTCGTACCCTAACCTGTACCCTAATCCCTCTCCATTCCCTAACCCTAACCCTAACCCGAATCCTAACCCTGACCCTCACCCGAAACCTTACCCTCACCCGTGCCCTAATCTTAACCAGGACACCAAGACTAACACGTGCCCTCAAACGTACGCTAACACTAAAACGCAGCGGTACCCTAACCTGTACCCTAATCCCTCTCCATTCCCTAACCCTAACCCTAACCTGAAACCTAACCATGACACTCACCCGAAACTTTACCCTCACCCGTGTCCTAATTTTAACCAGTACATCAACACTAACCCATGCCCTCTAACGTACGCCAACCCTAAGCCATTGCCGTGCCCTAACCTGTACCCTAATCAATCCCCATTCCCTAACCCTAACCCTAACCCTAACCCTTAACGTGACCGTCTTCCGAGGCCTTACCCTCACCCGTGCCCTAATCCTAAGCAGTACACTAACACTAACCAGTGACCTCACACGTACGCTAAACCTTAAGCGTTGTGGTACCCTAAACTGTGCCCTAATATCTCCCCATTCCCTAACCCTAACTCTATCCCGAATTCTATCCCTGACCCTCACCCGAAACCTTACCCTCACCCGTGCCCTAATGTTAACCAGGACACCAACACTAACTTGTGCCCTCACACGTACGCTAACCCATAATCGTTGTCGTGCCCTAAACTGTACCCTAATCCCTCCCCATTCCCTAACCCTAACCCTAACCCGAATCCTAACCCTGACCCTCACCTGAAGCCTTACCCTCACCAGTGCCCTAATCTTAACCAGGACACTAACACTAACCCTTGCCCTCACACGAACGCTAACCCTTAAGCACTGTCGTACCCTAAGCTGTACCCTAATCCCTCTGCATTCCTTAACCCTAACCCTAACCCGAATCCTAACCCTGACCCTCACCCGAAGCCTTACCCTCACCCGTGCCCTAATCGTAACCAGGACACTAACACTAACCCTTGCCCTCACACGAACGCTAACCCTTAAGCACTGTCGTACCCTAAGCTGTACCCTAATCCCTCTGCATTCCTTAACCCTAACCCTAACCCGAATCCTAACCCTGACCCTCACCCGAAGCCTTACCCTCACCCGTGCCCTAATCTTAACCAGGACACCAACACTAACTCGTGCCCTCACACGTACGCTAAAGCTTAAGCGTTGTCGTACCCTAAATTGTACCCTAATCCCTCCCCATTCCTTAACCCTAACCCTAACCCCATCCCTAAACCTGACCCACTTCCGATGCCCTACCCTAACCAATGCCCTAATCTTAACCAGAACACAAACACTAACTCATGCCCTCAAACGTACGCTAACCCTTAAGCATTGTCGTGCCCTATCCTGTACCCTAATCCCTCCCCATTCCCTAACCCTAACCCTAAGCGAAACCCTGAACGTGACCCTTTTCCGAGGCCTTACCCTCATCGGTGCCGTTGTCTTAACCAGTACACCAACACTAACTCGTGCCCTCACACTTACGCTAACCCTTAAGCATTGTCGTACCCTAACCTGTACCCTAATCCCTCTCCATTCCCTAACGCTAACCCTAACCCGAATCCTAAACCTGACCCTCACCCGAAGCCTTACCCTCACCCGTGCCCTAATCTTAACCAGGACACCAAGACTAACTCGTGCCCTCAAACGTACGCTAACACTAAACCGCAGCGGTACCCTAACCTGTACCCTAATCCCTCTCCATTCCCTAACCCTAACCCTAACCGGAAACCTAACCATGACACTCACCCGAAACTTTACCCTCACCCGTGTCCTAATTTTAACCAGTACATCAACACTAACCCATGCCCTCTAACGTACGCCAACCCTAAGCCATTGCCGTACCCTAACCTGTACCCTAATCAATCCCCATTCCCTAACCCTAACCCTAACCCTAACCCTTAACGTGACCCTCTTCCGAGGCCTTACCCTCACCCGTGCCCTAATCGTAAGCAGTACACTAACACTAACTAGTGACCTCACACGTACGCTAAACCTTAAGCGTTGTGGTACCCTAAACTGTGCCCTAATATCTCCCCATTCCCTAACCCTAACTCTAACCCGAATTCTATCCCTTACCCTCACCCGAAACCTTACCCTCACCCGTGCCATAATCTTAACCAGGACACCAACACTAACTCGTGCCCTCACACGTACGCTAACCCTTAATCGTTGCCGTACCCTAAACTGTACCCTAATCCCTCCCCATTCCCTAACCCTAACCCTAACCCGAATCCTAACCCTGACCCTCACCTGAAGCCTTACCCTCACCCGTGCCCTAATCTTAACCAGGACACTAACACTAACCCTTGCCCTCACACAAACGCTAACCCTTAAGCACTGTCGTACCCTAAGCTGTACCCTAATCCCTCTGCATTCCTTAACCCTAACCCTAACCCGAATCCTAACCCTGACCCTCACCCGAAGCCTTACCCTCACCCGTGCCCTAATCTTAACCAGGACACCAACACTAACTCGTGCCCTCACACGTATGCTAAACCTTAAGCGTTGTCGTACCCTAAATTGTACCCTAATCCCTCCCCATTCCTTAACCCTAACCCTAACTCCATCCCTAAACCTGACCCACTTCCGATGCCCTACCCTAACCAATGCCCTAATCTTAACCAGGACACAAACACTAACTCATGCCCTCAAACGTACGCTAACCCTTAAGCATTGTCGTACCCTATCCTGTACCCTAATCCCTCCCCATTCCCTAACCCTAACCCTAAGCGAAACCCTGAACGTGACCCTTTTCCGAGGCCTTACCCTCATCGGTGCCGTTGTCTTAACCAGTACACCAACACTAACTCGTGCCCTCACACTTACGCTAACCCTTAAGCATTGTCGTACCCTAACCTGTACCCTAATCCCTCTCCATTCCCTAACCCTAACCCTAACCCGAATCCTAACCCTGACCCTCACCCGAAGCCTTACCCTCACCCGTGCCCTAATCTTAACCAGGACACCAAGACTAACTCGTGCCCTCAAACGTACGCTAACAGTAAACCGCAGCGGTACCCTAACCTGTACCCTAATCCCTCTCCATTCCCTAACCCTAAACCTAACCTGAAAGCTAACCATGACACTCACCCGAAACTTTACCCTCACCCGTGTCCTAATTTTAACCAGTACATCAACACTAACCCATGCCCTCTAACGTACGCCAACCCTAAGCCATTGCCGTGCCCTAACCTGTACCCTAATCAATCCCCATTCCCTAACCCTAACCCTAACCCTAACCCTTAACGTGACCCTCTTCCGAGGCCTTACCCTCACCCGTGCCCTAATCGTAAGAAGTACACTAACACTAACTAGTGACCTCACACGTACGCTAAACCTTAAGCGTTGTGGTACCCTAAACTGTGCCCTAATATCTCCCCATTCCCTAACCCTAACCCTAACCCGAATTCTATCCCTGACCCTCACCCGAAACCTTACCCTCACCCGTGCCCTAATCTTAACCAGGACACCAACACTAACTCGTGCCCTCACACGTACGCTAACCCTTAATCGTTGCCGTACCCTAAACTGTACCCTAATCCCTCCCCATTCCCTAACCCTAACCCTAACCCGAATCCTAACCCTGACCCTCACCTGAAGCCTTACCCTCACCCGTGCCCTAATCTTAACCAGGACACTAACACTAACCCTTGCCCTCACACAAACGCTAACCCTTAAGCACTGTCGTACCCTAAGCTGTACCCTAATCACTCTGCATTCCTTAACCCTAACCCTAACCCGAATCCTAACCCTGACCCTCACCCGAAGCCTTACCCTCACCCGTGCCCTAATCTTAACCAGGACACCAACACTAACTCGTGCCCTCACACGTATGCTAAACCTTAAGCGTTGTCGTACCCTAAATTGTACCCTAATCCCTCCCCATTCCTTAACCCTAACCCTAACTCCATCCCTAAACCTGACCCACTTCCGATGCCCTACCCTAACCAATGCCCTAATCTTAACCAGGACACAAACACTAACTCATGCCCTCAAACGTACGCTAACCCTTAAGCATTGTCGTACCCTATCCTGTACCCTAATCCCTCCCCATTCCCTAACCCTAACCCTAAGCGAAACCCTGAACGTGACCCTTTTCCGAGGCCTTACCCTCATCGGTGCCGTTGTCTTAACCAGTACACCAACACTAACTCGTGCCCTCACACTTACGCTAACCCTTAAGCATTGTCGTACCCTAACCTGTACCCTAATCCCTCTCCATTCCCTAACCCTAACCCTAACCCGAATCCTACCCCTGACCCTCACCCGAAGCCTTACCCTCACCCGTGCCCTAATCTTAACCAGGACACCAAGACTAACTCGTGCACTCAAACGTACGCTAACAGTAAACCGCAGCGGTACCCTAACCTGTACCCTAATCCCTCTCCATTCCCTAACCCTAAACCTAACCTGAAAGCTAACCATGACACTCACCCGAAACTTTACCCTCACCCGTGTCCTAATTTTAACCAGTACATCAACACTAACCCATGCCCTCTAACGTACGCCAACCCTAAGCCATTGCCGTGCCCTAACCTGTACCCTAATCAATCCCCATTCCCTAACCCTAACCCTAACCCTAACCCTTAACGTGACCCTCTTCCGAGGCCTTACCCTCACCCGTGCCCTAATCCTAAGCAGTACACTAACACTAACTAGTGACTTCACACGTACGCTAAACCTTAAGCGTTGTGGTACCCTAAACTGTGCCCTAATATCTCCCCATTCCCTAACCCTAACCCTAACCCGAATTCTATCCCTGACCCTCAACCGAAACCTTACCCTCACCCGTGCCCTAATCTTAACCAGGACATCAACACTAACTCGTGCCCTCACACGTACGCTAACCCTTAATCGTTGTCGTACCCTAAACTGTACCCTAATCACTCCCCATTCCCTAACCCTAACCCTAAACCGAATCCTAACCCTGACCCTCACCTGAAGCCTTACCCTCACCCGTGCCCTAATCTTAACCAGGACACTAACACTAACCCTTGCCCTCACACGAACGCTAACCCTTAAGCACTGTCGTACCCTAAGCTGTACCCTAATCCCTCTGCATTCCTTAACCCTAACCCAAACCCGAATCCTAACCCTGACCCTCACCCGAAGCCTTACCCTCACCCGTGACCTAATCTTAACCAGGACACCAACACTAACTCGTGCCCTCACACGTACGCTAAACCTTAAGCGTTGTCGTACCCTAAATTGTACCCTAATCCCTCCCCATTCCTTAATCCTAACCCTAACCCCATCCCTAAACCTGACCCACTTCCGATGCCCTACCCTAACCAGTGCCCTAATCTTAACCAGAACACAAACACTAACTCATGCCCTCAAACGTACGCTAACCCTTAAGCATTGTCGTACCCTATCCTGTACCCTAATCCCTCCCCATTCCCTAACCCTAACCCTAAGCGAAACCCTGAACGTGACCCTTTTCCGAGGCCTTACACTCATCGGTGCCGTTGTCTTAACCAGTACACCAACACTAACTCGTGCCCTCACACTTACGCTAACCCTTAAGCTTTGTCGTACCCTAACCTGTACCCTAATCCCTCTCCATTCCCTAACCCTAACCCTAACCCGAATCCTAACCCTGACCCTCACCCGAAACCTTACCCTCACCCGTGCCCTAATCTTAACCAGGACACCAAGACTAACACGTGCCCTCAAACGTACGCTAACACTAAACCGCAGCGGTACCCTAACCTGTACCCTAATCCCTCTCCATTCCCTAACCCTAACCCTAACCTGAAACCTAACCATGACACTCACCCGAAACTTTACCCTCACCCGTGTCCTAATTTTAACCAGTACATCAACACTAACCCATGCCCTCTAACGTAGGCCAACCCTAAGCCATTGCCGTGCCCTAACCTGTACCCTAATCAATCCCCATTCCCTAACCCTAACCCTAACCCTAACCCTTAAAGTGACCCTCTTCCGAGGCCTTACCCTCACCCGTGCCCTAATCCTAAGCAGTACACTAACACTAACTAGTGACCTCAGACGTACGCTAAACCTTAAGCGTTGTGGTACCCTAAACTGTGCCCTAATATCTCCCCATTCCCTAACCCTAACCCTATCCCGAATTCTATACCTGACCCTCACCCGAAACCTTACACTCACCCGTGCCCTAATCTTAACCAGGACACCAACACTGACTTGTGCCCTCACACGTACGCTAACCCATAATCGTTGTCGTGCCCTAAACTGTACCCTAATCCCTCCCCATTCCCTAACACTAACCCTAACCCGAATCCTAACCCTGACCCTCACCTGAAGCCTTACCCTCACCAGTGCCCTAATCTTAACCAGGACACTAACACTAACCCTTGCCCTCACACGAACGCTAACCCTTAAGCACTGTCGTACCCTAAGCTGTACCCTAATCCCTCTGCATTCCTTAACCCTAACCCTAACCCGAATCCTAACCCTGACCCTCACCCGAAGCCTTACCCTCACCCGTGCCCTAATCGTAACCAGGACACCAACACTAACTCGTGCCCTCACACGTACGCTAAACCTTAAGCGTTGTCGTACCCTAAATTGTACCCTAATCCCTCCCCATTCCTTAACCCTAACCCTAAACCCATCCCTAAACCTGACCCACTTCCGATGCCCTACCCTAACCAATGCCCTAATCTTAACCAGAACACAAACACTAACTCATGCCCTCAAACGTACACTAACCCTTAAGCATTGTCGTACCCTATCCTGTACACTAATCCCTCCCCATTCCCTAACCCTAACCCTAAGCGAAACCCTGAACGTGACCCTTTTCCGAGGCCTTACCCTCATCGGTGCCGTTGTCTTAACCAGTACACCAACACTAACTCGTGCCCTCACACTTACGCTAACCCTTAAGCATTGTCGTACCCTAACCTGTACCCTAATCCCTCTCCATTCCCTAACGCTAACCCTAACCCGAATCCTAACCCTGACCCTCACCCGAAACCTTACCCTCACCCGTGCCCTAATCTTAACCAGGACACCAAGACTAACTCGTGCCCTCAAACGTACGCTAACACTAAACTGCAGCGGTACCCTAACCTGTACCCTAATCCCTCTCCATTCCCTAACACTAACCCTAACCTGAAACCTAACCATGACACTCACCCGAAACTTTACCCTCACCCGTGTCCTAATTTTAACCAGTACATCAACACTAACCCATGCCCTCTAACGTACGCCAACCCTAAGCCATTGCCGTGCCCTAACCTGTACCCTAATCAATCCCCATTCCCTAACCCTAACCCTAACCCTAACCCTTAACGTGACCCTCTTCCGAGGCCTTACCCTCACCCGTGCCCTAATCCTAAGCAGTACACTAACACTAACTAGTGACTTCACACGTACGCTAAACCTTAAGCGTTGTGGTACCCTAAACTGTGCCCTAATATCTCCCCATTCCCTAACCCTAACCCTAACCCGAATTCTATCCCTGACCCTCACCCGAAACCTTACCCTCACCCGTGCCCTAATCTTAACCAGGACACCAACACTAACTTGTGCCCTCACACGTACGCTAACCCTTAATTGTTGTCGTACCCTAAACTGTACCCTAATCCTTCCCCATTCCCTAACCCTAACCCTAACCCGAATCCTAACCCTGACCCTAACCTGAAGCCTTACCCTCACCCGTGCCCTAATCTTAACCAGGACACTAACACTAACCCTTGCCCTCACACGAACGCTAACCCTTAAGCACTGTCGTACCATAAGCTGTACCCTAATCCCTCTGCATTCCTTAATCCTAACCCTAACCCGAATCCTAACCCTGACCCTCACCCGAAGCCTTACCCTCACCCGTGCCCTAATCTTAACCAGGACACCAACACTAACTCGTGCCCTCACACGTACGCTAAACCTTAAGCGTTGTCGTACCCTAAATTGTACCCTAATCCCTCCCCATTCCTTAACCTAACCCTAACCGCATCCCTAAACCTGACCCACTTCCGATGCCCTACCCTAACCAATGCCCTCATCTTAACCAGAACACAAACACTAACTCATGCCCTCAAACGTACGCTAACCCTTAAGCATTGTCGTACCCTATCCTGTACCCTAATCCCTCCCCATTCCCTAACCCTAACCCTAAGCGAAACCCTGAACGTGACCCTTTTCCGAGGCCTTACCCTCATCGGTGCCGTTGTCTTAACCAGTACACCAACACTAACTCGTGCCCTCACACTTACGCCAACCCTTAAGCATTGTCGTACCCTAACAAGTACCCTAATCCCTCTCCATTCCCTAACCCTAACCCTAACCTGAAACCTAACCATGACACTCACCCGAAACTTTACCCTCACCCGTGTCCTAATTTTCACCAGTACATCAACACTAACCCATGGCCTCTAACGTACGCCAACCCTAAGCCATTGCCATACCCTAACCTGTACCCTAATCAATCCCCATTCCCTAACCCTAACGCTAACCCTAACCCTTAACGTGACCCTCTTCCGAGGCCTTACCCTCACCCGTGCACTAATCGTAAGCAGTACACTAACACTAACTAGTGACCTCACACGTACGCTAAACCTTAAGCATTGTGGTACCCTAAACTGTGCCCTAATATCTCCCCATTCCCTAACACTAACCCTAACCCGAATTCTATCCCTGACCCTCACCCGAAACCTTACCCTCACCCGTGCCCTAATCTTAACCAGGACACCAACACTAACTTGTGCCCTCACACGTACGCTAACCCTTAATCGTTGTCGTACCCTAAACTGTACCCTAATCCCTCCCCATTCCCTAACCCTAACCCTAACCTGAAACCTAACCATGTCACTCACCCGAAACTTTACCCTCACCCGTGTCCTAATTTTAACCAGTACATCAACACTAACCCATGCCCTCTAACGTACGCCAACCCTAAGCCATTGCCGTACCCTAACCTGTACCCTAATCAATCCCCATTCCCTAACCCTAACCTTAACCCTAACCCTTAACGTGACCCTCTTCCGAGGCCTTACCCTCACCCGTGCCCTAATAGTAAGCAGTACACTAACACTAACTAGTGACCTCACACGTACGCTAAACCTTAAGCGTTGTGGTACCCTAAACTGTGCCCTAATATCTCCCCATTCCCTAACCCTAACCCTAACCCGAATCCTAACCCTGACCCTCACCTGAAGTCTTACCCTCACCCTTGCCCTAATCTTAACCAGGACACTAAAACTAACCCTTGCCCTCACACGAACGCTAACCCTTAAGCACTGTCGTACCTAAGCTGTACCCTAATCCCTCTGCATTCCTTAACCCTAACCCTAACCCGAATCCTAACCCTGATCCTCACCCGAAGCCTTACCCTCACTCGTGCCCTAATCTTAACCAGGACACCAACACTAACTCGTGCCCTCACACGTACGCTAAACCTTAAGCGTTGTCGTACCCTAAATTGTACCCTAATCCCTCCCCATTCCTTAACCCTAACCCTAACCCCATCCCTAAACCTGACCCACTTCCGATGCCCTACCCTAACCAATGCCCTAATTTTAACCAGAACACAAACACTAACTCATGCCCTCAAACGTACGCTAACCCTTAAGCATTGTCGTACCCTATCCTGTACCCTAATCCCTCCCCATTCCCTAACCCTAACCCTAAGCGAAACCCTGAACGTGACCCTTTTCCGAGGCCTTACCCTCATCGGTGCCGTTGTCTTAACCAGTACACCAACACTAACTCGTGCCCTCACACTTACGTCAACCCTTAAGCATTGTCGTACCCTAACCTGTACCCTAATCCCTCTCCACTCCCTAACCCTAACCCTAACCCGAATCCTAACCCTGACCCTCACCCGAAGCCTTACCCTCACCCGGGCCCTAATCTTAACCAGGACACCAAGACTAACTCGTGCCCTCAAACGTACGCTAACACTAAACCGCAGCGGTACCCTAACCTGTACCCTAATCCCTCTCCATTCCCTAACCCTAACCCTAACCTGAAACCTAACCATGTCACTCACCCGAAACTTTACCCTCACCCGTGTCCTAATTTTAACCAGTACATCAACACTAACCCATGCCCTCTAACGTACGCCAACCCTAAGCCACTGCCGTACCCTAACCTGTACCCTAATCAATCCCCATTCCCTAACCCTAACCCTAACCCTAACCCTTAACGTGACCCTCTTCCGAGGCCTTACCCTCACCCGTGCCCTAATAGTAAGCAGTACACTAACACTAACTAGTGACCTCACACGTACGCTAAACCTTAAGCGTTGTGGTACCCTAAACTGTGCCCTAATATCTCCCCATTCCCTAACCCTAACCCTAACCCGAATTCTATCCCTGACCCTCACCCGAAACCTTACCCTCACTCGTGCCCTAATCTTAACCAGGACACCAACACTAACTTGTGCCCTCACACGTACGCTAACCCTTAATCGTTGTCATACCCTAAACTGTACCCTAATCCCTCCCCATTCCCTAACTCTAACCCTAAACCGAATCCTAACCCTGACCCTCACCTGAAGCCTTACCCTCACCCGTGCCCTAATCTTAACCAGGACACTAACACTAACTCTTGCCCTCACACAAACGCTAACCCTTAAGCACTGTCGTACCCTAAGCTGTACCCTAATCCCTCTGCATTCCTTAACGCTAACCCTAACCCGAATCCTAACCCTGAACCTCACCCGAAGCCTTACCCTCACCCGTGCCCTAATCTTAACCAGGACACCAACACTAACTCGTGCCCTCACACGTACGCTAAACCTTAAGCGTTGTCGTATCCTAAATTGTACCCTAATGCCTCCCCATTCCTTAACCCTAACCCTAACCCCATCCCTAAACCTGACCCTCTTCCGATGCCCTACCCTAACCAATGCCCTAATCTTAACCAGTACACAAACACTAACTCATGCCCTCAAACGTACGCTAACCCTTAAGCATTGTCGTACCCTATCTTGTACCCTAATCCCTCCCCATTCCCTAACCCTAACCCTAAGCGAAACCCTGAACGTGACCCTTTTCCGAGGCCTTACCCTCATCGGTGCCATTGTCTTAACCAGTACACCAACACTAACTCGTGCCCTCACACTTACGCTAACCCTTAAGCATTGTCGTACCCTAACCTGTACCCTAATCCCTCTCCATTCCCTAACCCGAACCCTAACCCGAATCCTAACCCTGACCCTCACCAGAAGCCTTACCCTCACCCGTGCCCTAATATTAACCAGGACACCAAGTCTAACTCGTGCCCTCAAACGTACGCTAACAGTAAACCGCAGCGGTACCCTAACCTGTACCCTAATCCCTCCCCATTCCCTAACCCTAACCCTAACCCGAATCCTAACCCTGACCCTCACCTGAAGTCTTACCCTCACCCGTGCCCTAATGTTAACCAGGACACTAACACTAACCCTTGCCCTCACACGAACGCTAACCCTTAAGCACTGTCGTACCTAAGCTGTACCCTAATCCCTCTGCATTCCTTAACCGTAACCCTAACCCGAATCCTAACCCTGATCCTCACCCGAAGCCTTACCCTCACCCGTGCCCTAATCTTAACCAGGACACCAACACTAACTCGTGCCCTCACACGTACGCTAAACCTTAAGCGTTGTCGTACCCTAAATTGTACCCTAATCCCTCCCCATTCCTTAACCCTAACCCTAACCCCATCCCTAAACCTGACCCACTTCCGATGCCCTACCCTAACCAATGGCCTAATTTTAACCAGAACACAAACACTAACTCATGCCCTCAAACGTACACTAACCCTTAAGCATTGTCGTACCCTATCCTGTACCCTAATCCCTCCCCATTCCCTAACCCTAACCCTAAGCGAAACCCTGAACGTGACCATTTTCCGAGGCCTTACCCTCATCGGTGCCGTTGTCTTAACCAGTACACCAACACTAACTCGTGCCCTCACACATACGCTAACCCTTAAGCATTGTCGTACCCTAACCTGTACCCTAATCCCTCTCCATTCCCTAACCCGAACCCTAACCCGAATCCTAACCCTGACCCTCACCCGAAGCCTTACCCTCACCCGTGCCCTAATCTTAACCAGGACACCAAGTCTAACTCGTGCCCTCAAACGTACGCTAACAGTAAACTGCAGCGGTACCCTAACCTGTACCCTAATCCCTCTCCATTCCCTAACCCTAACCCTAACCTGAAACCTAACCATGACACTCACCCGAAACTTTATCCTCACCCGTGTCCTAATTTTAACCAGTACATCAACACTAACCCATGCCCTCTAACGTAGGCCAACCCTAAGCCATTGCCGTGCCCTAACCTGTACCCTAATCAATCCCCATTCCCTAACCCTAACCCTAACCCTAACCCTTAACGTGACCCTCTTCCGAGGCCTTACCCTCACCCGTGCCCTAATCATAAGCAGTACACTAACACTAACTAGTGACCTCACACGTACGCTAAACCTTAAGCGTTGTGGTACCCTAAACTGTGCCCTAATATCTCCCCATTCCCTAACCCTAACCCTAACCCGAATTCTATCCCTGACCCTCACCCGAAACCTTACCCTCACCCGTGCCCTAATCTTAACCAGGACACCAACACTAACTTGTGCCCTCACACGTACGCTAACCCTTAATCGTTGTCGTACCCTAAACTGTACCCTAATCCCTCCCCATTCCCTAACCCTAACCCTAACCGAATCCTAACCCTGACCCTCACCTGAAGCCTTACCCTCACCCGTGCCCTAAACTTAACCAGGACACTAACACTAACCCTTGCCCTCACACGAAAGCTAACCCTTAAGCACTGTCGTACCCTATGCTGTACCCTGATCCCTCTGCATTCCTTAACCCTAACCCTAACCCGAATCCTAACCCTGACCCTCACCCGAAGCCTTACCCTCACCCGTGCCCTAATCTTAACCAGGACACCAACACTAACTCGTGCCCTCACACGTACGCTAAACCTTAAGCCTTGTCGTACCCTAAATTGTACCCTAATCCCTCCCCATTCCTTAACCCTAACCCTAACCCCATCCCTAAACCTGACCCACTTCCGATGCCCTACCCTAACCAATGCCCTAATCTTAAGCAGTACACAAACACAAACTCATGCCCTCAAACGTACGCTAACCCTTAAGCATTGTCGTACCCTATCCTGTACCCTAATCCCTCCCCATTCCCTAACCCTAACCCTAAGCGAAACCCTGAACGTGACCCTTTTCCGAGGCCTTACCCTCATCGGTGCCGTTGTCTTAACCAGTACACCAACACTAACTCGTGCCCTCACACTTACGCTAACCCTTAAGCATTGTCGTACCCTACTCTGTACCCTAATCAATCCCCATTCCCTAACCCTAACCCTAACCCTAACCCTTAACGTGACCCTCTTCCGAGGCCTTACCCTCACCCGTGCCCTAATCGTAAGCAGTACACTAACACTAACTAGTGACGTCACACGTACGCTAAACCTTAAGCGTTGTGGTGCCCTAAACTGTGCCCTAATATCTCCCCATTCCCTAACCCTAACCCTAACCCGAATTCTATCCCTGACCCTCACCCGAAACCTTACCCTCACCCGTGCCCTAATCTTAACCAGGACACCAACACTAACTCGTGCCCTCACACGTACGCTAACCCTTAATCGTTGTCGTACCCTAAACTGTACCCTAATCCCTCCCCATTCCCTAACCCTAACCCTAACCCGAATCCTAACCCTGACCCTCACCTGAAGTCTTACCCTCACCCGTGCCCTAATCTTAACCAGGACACTAACACTAACCCTTGCCCTCACACGAACGCTAACCCTTAAGCACTGTCGTACCTAAGCTGTACCCTAATCCCTCTGCATTCCTTAACCCTAACCCTAACCCGAATCCTAACCCTGATCCTCACCCGAAGCCTTACCCTCACCCGTGCCCTAATCTTAACCAGGACACCAACACTAACTCGTGCCCTCACACGTACGCTAAACCTTAAGCGTTGTCGTACCCTAAATTGTACCCTAATCCCTCCCCATTCCTTAACCCTAACCCTAACCCCATCCCTAAACCTGACCCACTTCCGATGCCCTACCCTAACCAATGCCCTAATTTTAACCAGAACACAAACACTAACTCATGCCCTCAAACGTACGCTAACCCTTAAGCATTGTCGTACCCTATCCTGTACCCTAATCCCTCCCCATTCTCTAACCCTAACCCTAAGCGAAACCCTGAACGTGACCCTCTTCCGAAGCCTTACCCTCACCCGTGGCCTAATAGTAAGCAGTACACTAACACTAACTAGTGACCTCACACGTACGCTAAACCTTAAGCGTTGTGGTACCCTAAACTGTGCCCTAATGTCTCCCCATTCCCTAACCCTAACCCTAACCTGAATTCTATCCCTGACCTTCACCCGAAACCTTACCCTCACCCGTGACCTAAACTTAACCAGGACAGCAACACTAACTTGTGCCCTCACACGTACGCTAACCCTTAATCGTTGTCGTACCCTAAACTGTACCCTAATCCCTCCCCATTCCCTAACCCTAACTCTAACCCGAATCCTAACCCTGACCCTCACCTGAAGCCTTACCCTCACCCGTGCCCTAATCTTAACCAGGACACTAACACTAACCCTTGCCCTCACACGAACGCTAACCCTTAAGCACTGTCGTACCCTAAGCTGTACCCTAATCCCTCTGCATTCCTTAACCCTAACCCTAACCCGAATCCTAACCCTGACCCTCACCCGAAGCCTTACCCTCACCCGTGCCCTAATCTTAACCAGGACACCAACACTAACTCGTGCCCTCACACGTACGCTAAACCTTAAGCGTTGTCGTACCGTAAATTGTACCCTAATCCCTCCCCATTCCCTAACCCTAACCCTAACCCCATCCCTAAACCTGACCCACTTCCGATGCCCTACCCTAACCAATGCCCTAATCTTAACCAGTACACAAACACTAACTCATGCCCTCAAACGTACGCTAACCCTTAAGCATTGTCGTACCCTATCCTGTACCCTAATCCCTCCCCATTCCCTAACCCTAACCCTAAGCGAAACCCTGAACGTGACCCTTTTCCGAGGCCTTACCCTCAACGGTGCCGTTGTCTTAACCAGTACACCAACACTAACTCGTGCCCTCACACTTACGCTAACCCTTAAGCATTGTCGTGCCCTAACCTGTACCCTAATCCCTCTCCATTCCCTAACCCTAACCCTAACCCGAATCCTAACCCTGACCCTCACCCGAAGCCTTACCCTCACCCGTGCCCTAATCTTAACCAGGACACCAAGACTAACTCGTGCCCTCAAACGTACGCTAACACTAAACCGCAGCGGTATCCTAACCTGCACCCTAATCCCTCTCCATTCCCTAACCGTAACCCTAACCTGAAAAATAACCATGACACTCACCCGAAACTTTAACCTCACCCGTATCCTAATTTTAACCAGTACATCAACACTAACCCATGCCCTCTAACGTACGCCAACCCTAAGCCATTGCCGTACCCTAACCTGTACCCTAATCAATCCCCATTCCCTAACCCGAACCCTTAACGTGACCCTCTTCCGAGGCCTTACCCTCACCCGTGCCCTAATCGTAAGCAGTACACTAACACTAACTAGTGACCTCACACGTACGCTAAACCTTAAGCGTTGTGGTACCCTAAACTGTGTCCTAATATCTCCCCATTCCCTAACCCTAACCCTAACCCGAATTCTATCCCCGACCCTCACCCGAAACCTTGCCCTCACCCGTGCCCTAATCTTAACCAGGACACCAACACTAACTTGTGCCCTCACACGTACGCTAACCCTTAATCGTTGTCGTACCCTAAACTGTACCCTAATCCCTCCCCTTACCCTAACCCTAACCCTAACCCGAATCCTAACCCTGACCCTCACCTGAAGCCTTAACCTCACCCGTGCCCTAATCTTAACCAGGACACTAACACTAACCCTTGCCCTCACACGAACGCTAACCCTTAAGCACTGTCGTACCCTAAGCTGTACCCTAATCCCTCTGCATTCCTTAACCATAACCCTAACCCGAATCCTAACCCTGACCCTCACCCGAAGCCTTACCCTCACCCGTGCCCTAATCTTAACCAGGACACCAACACTAACTCGTGCCCTCACACGTACGCTAAACCTTAAGCGTTGTCGTACCCTAAATTGTACCCTAATCCCTCCCCATTCCTTAACCCTAACCCTAACCCCATCCCTAAACCTGACCCACTTCCGATGCCCTACCCTAACCAATGAACTAATCTTAACCAGTACAAAAACACTAACTCATGCCCTCAAACGTACGCTAACCCTTAAGCATTGTCGTACCCTATCCTGTACCCTAATCCCTCCCCATTCCCTAACCCTAACCCTAAGCCAAACCCTGAACGTGACCCTTTTCCGAGGCCTTACCCTCATCGGTGCCGTTGTCTTAACCAGTACACCAACACTAACTCGTGCCCTCACACTTACGCTAACCCTTAAGCATTGTCGTACCCTAACCTGTACCCTAATCCCTCTCCATTCCCTAACCCTAACCCTAACCCGAATCCTAACCCTGACCCTCACCCGAAGCCTTACCCTCACCCGTGCCCTAATCTTAACCAGGACACCAAGACTAACTCGTGCCCTCAAACGTACGCTAACACTAAACCGCAGCGGTACCCTAACCTGTACCTTAATCCCTCTCCATTCCCTAACCCTAACCCTAACCTGAAACCTAACCATGACACTCACCCGAAACTTTACCCTCACCCGTGTCCTAATTTTAACCAGTACATCAACACTAACCCATGCCCTCTAATGTACGCCAACCCTAAGCCATTGCGGTACCCTAACCTGTACCCTAATCAATCCCCATTCCCTAACCCTAACCCTAACCTTAACCATTAATGTGACCCTCTTCCGAGGCCTTACCCTCACCCGTGCCCTAGTCGTAAGCAGTACACTAACACTAACTAGTGACCTCACACGTACGCTAAACCTTAAGCGTTGTGGTACCCTAAACTGTGCCCTAATATCTCCCCATTCTCCAACCTTAACCCTAACCCGAATTCTATCCCTGACCCTCACCCGAAACCTTACCCTCACCCGTGCCCTAATCTTAACCAGGACACCAACACTAACTTGTGCCCTCACACGTACGCTAACCCTTAATCATTGTCGCACAGTAAACTGTACCCTAATCCCTCCCCATTCCCTAACCCTAATCCTAACCCGAATCCTAACCCTGACCCTCACCTGAAGCCTTACCCACCCTCGTGCCCTAATTTTAACCAGGTCACCAACACTAACTCGTGCCCTCACATGTACGCTAAACCTTAAGCGTTGTCGTACCCTAAATTGTACCCTAATCCCTCCCCATTCCTTAACCCTAACCCTAACCCCATCCCTAAACCTGACCCACTTCCGATGACCTACCCTAACCAATGCCCTAATCTTAACCAGTACACAAACACTAACTCATGCCCTCAAACGTACGCTAACCCTTAAGCATTGTCGTACCCTATCCTGTACCCTAATCCCTTCCCATTCCCTAACCCTAACCCTAAGCGAAACCCTGAACGTGACCCTTTTCCGAGGCCTTACCCTCCTCGGTGCCGTTGTCTTAACCAGTACACCAACACTAACTCGTGCCCTCACACTTACGCTAACCCTAAAGCATTGTCGTACCCTAACCTGTACCCTAATCCCTCTCCATTCCCTAACCCTAACCCTAACCAGAATCCTAACCCTGACCCTCACCCGAAGCCTTACGCTCACCCGTGCCCTAATCTTAACCAGGACACCAACACTAACTCGTGCCCTCACACGTACGCTAAACCTTAAGCGTTGTCGTACCCTAAATTGTACCCTATTCCCTCCCCATTCCTTAACAATACCCCTAACTCCATCCCTAAACCTGACCCACTTCCGATGCCCTACCCTAACCAATGCCCTAATCTTAACCAGTACACAAACACTAACTCATGCCCTCAAACGTACGCTAACCCTTAAGCATTGTCGTACCCTATACTCTACCCTAATCCCTCCCCATTCCCTAACCCTAACCCTAAGCGAAACCCTGAACATGACCCTTTTCCGAGGCCTTACCCTCATCGGTGCCGTTGTCTTAACCAGTACACCAACACTAACTCGTGCCCTCACACTTACGCTAACCCTTAAGCATTGTCGTACCCTAACCTGTACCCTAATCCCTCTCAATTCCCTAACCCTAACCCTAACCCGAATCCTAACCCTGACCCTCACCCGAAGCCTTACCCTCACCCGTCCCCTAATCTTAACCAGGACACCAAGACTAACTCGTGCCCTCAAACGTACGCTAACACTAAACCGCAGCGGTACCCTAACCTGTACCCTAATCCCTCTCCATTAACTAACCCTAACCCTAACCTGAAACCTAACCATGACACTCACCCCAAACTTTACCCTCACCCGTGTCCTAATTTTAACCAGTACATCAACACTAACCCATGCCCTCTAACGTACGCCAACCCTAAGCCATTGCCGTACCCTAACCTGTACCCTCATCAATCCCCATTCCCTAACCCTAACCCTAACCCTAACCCTTAACGTGACCCTCTTCCGAGGCCTTACCCTCACCCGTGACCTAATCGTAAGCAGTACACTAACACTAACTAGTGACCTCACACGTACGCTAAACCTTAAGGGTTGTGGTACCCTAAACTGTGCCCTAATATCTCCCCATTCCCTAACCCTAACCCTAACCCGAATTCTATCCCCGACCCTCACCCGAAACCTTACCCTCACCCGTGCCCTAAACTTAACCAGGACACCAACACTAACTCGTGCCCTCACACGTACGCTAACCCTTAATCGTTGTCGTACCCTAAACTGTGCCCTAATCCCTCTGCATTCCTTAACCCTAACCCTAACCAGAATCCTAACCCTCACCCTCACCCGAAGCCTTACCCTCACCCGTGCCCTAATCTTAACCAGGACACCAACACTAACTCGTGCCCTCACACGTACGCTAAACCTTAAGCGCTGTCGTACCCTAAATTGTACCCTAATCCCTCCCCATTCCTTAACCCTAACCCTAACCCCATCCCTAAACCTGACCCACTTCCGATGCCCTACCCTAACCAATGCCCTAATCTTAACCAGTACACAAACACTAACTCATGCCCTCAAACGTACGCTAACCCTTAAGCATTGTCGTACCCTATCCTGTACCCTAATCCCTCCCCATTCCCTAACCCTAACCCTAAGCGAAACCCTGAACGTCACCCTTTTCCGAGGCCTTACCCTCATCGGTGCCGTTGTCTTAACCAGTACACCAACACTAACTCGTGCCCTCACACTTACGCTAACCCTTAAGCATTGTCGTACCCTAACCTGTACCCTAATCCCTCTCCATTCCCTAACCCTAAACCTAACCCGAATCCTAACCCTGACCCTCACCCGAAGCCTTACCCTCACCCGTGCCCTAATCTTAACCAGGACACCAAGACTAACTCGTGCCCTCAAACGTAAGCTAACACTAAACTGCAGCGGTACCCTAACCTGTACCCTAATCCCTCTCCATTCCCTAACCCTAACTCTAACCTGAAACCTAACCATGACACTCACCCGAAACTTTACCCTCACCCGTGTCCTAATTTTAACCAGTACATCAACACTAACCCATGCCCTCTAACGTACGCCAACCCTAAGCCATTGCCGTACCCTAACCTGTACCCTCATCAATCCCCATTCCCTAACCCTAACCCTATCCCTAACCCTTAACGTGACCCTCTTCCGAGGCCTTACCCTCACCCGTGCCCTAATCGTAAGCAGTACACTAACACTAACTAGTGACCTCACACGTACGCTAAACCTTAAGCGTTGTGGTACCCTAAACTGTGCCCTAATATCTCCCCATTCCCTAACCCTAACCCTAACCCGAATTCTATCCCCGACCCTCACCCGAAACCTTACCCTCACCCGTGCCCTAAACTTAACCAGGACACCAACACTAACTTGTGCCCTCACACGTACGCTAACCCTTAATCGTTGTCGTACCCTAAACTGTGCCCTAATCCCTCTCCATTCCTTAACCCTAACCCTAACCCGAATCCTAACCCTGACCCTCACCCGAAGCCTTACCCTCACCCGTGCCCTAATCTTAACCAGGACACCAAGACTAACTCGTGCCCTCAAACGTACGCTAACACTAAACCGCAGCGGTACCCTAACCTGTACCCTAATCCCTCTCCATTCCCTAACCCTAACCCTAACCTGAAACCTAACCATGACACTCACCCGAAACTTTACCCTCACCCGTGTCCTAATTTTAACCAGAACATCAACACTAACCCATGCCCTCTAACGTACGCCAACCCTAAGCCATTGCCGTACCCTAACCTGTACCCTAATCAATCCCCATTCCCTAACCCTAACCCTAACCATAACCATTAACGTGACCCTCTTCCGAAGCCTTACCCTCACCCGTGCCCTAGTCGTAAGCAGTACACTAACAATAACTAGTGACCTCACACGTACGCTAAACCTTAAGCGTTGTGGTACAATAAACTGTGCCCTAATATCTCCCCATTCCCTAACCATAACCCTAACCCGAATTCTATCCCTGACCCTCACCTGAAACCTTACCCTCACCCGTGACCTAATCTTACCCAGGACACCAACACTAACTTGTGCCCTCACACGTACGCTAACCCTTAATCGTTGTCGTACCCTAAACTGTACCCTAATCCCTCCCCATTCCCTAACCCTAACCCTAACCCGAATCCTAACCCTGACCCTCACCTGAAGCCTTACCCTCACCCGTGCCCTAATCTTATACAGGACACTAACACTAACCCTTGCCCTCACACGAACGCTAACCCTTATGCACTGTCGTACCCTAAGCTGTACCCTAATCCCTCTGCATTCCTTAACCCTAACCCTAACCCGAATCCTAACCCTGACCCTCACCCGAAGCCTTACCCTCACCCGTGCCCTAATTTTAACCAGGACACCAACACTAACTCGTGCCCTCACATGTACGCTAAACCTTAAGCGTTGTCGTACCCTAAATTGTACCCTAATCCCTCCCCATTCCTTAACCCTAACCCTAACCCCATCCCTAAACCTGACCCACTTCCGATGCCCTACCCTAACCAATGCACTAATCTTAACCAGTACAAAAACACTAACTCATGCCCTCAAACGTACGCTAACCCTTAAGCATTGTCGTACCCTATCCTGTACCCTAATCCCTCCCCATTCCCTAACCCTAACCCTAAGCGAAACCCTGAACGTGACCCTTTTCCGAGGCCTTACCCTCATCGGTGCCGTTGTCTTAACCAGTACACCAACACTAACTCGTGCCCTCACACTTACGCTAACCCTTAAGCATTGTCGTACCCTAACCTGTACCCTAATCCCTCTCCATTCCTTAACCCTAACCCTAACCCGAATCCTAACCCTGACCCTCACCCGAAGCCTTACCCTCACCCGTGCCCTAATCTTAACCAGGACACCAAGACTAACTCGTGCCCTCAAACGTACGCTAACACTAAACCGCAGCGGTACCCTAACCTGTACCCTAATCCCTCTCCATTCCCTAACCCTAACCCTAACCTGAAACCTAACCATGACAGTCACCCGAAACTTTACCCTCACCCGTGTCCTAATTTTAACCAGTACATCAACACTAACCCATGCCCTCTAACGTACGCCAACCCTAAGCCATTGCCGTACACTAACCTGTACCCTAATCAATCCCCATTCCCTAACCCTAACCCTAACCATAACCATTAACGTGACCCTCTTCCGAGGCCTTACCCTCACCCGTGCCCTAGTCGTAAGCAGTACACTAACACTAACTAGTGACCTCACACGTACGCTAAACCTTAAGCGTTGTGGTACAATAAACTGTGCCCTAATATCTCCCCATTCCCTAACCATAACCCTAACCCGAATTCTATCCCTGACCCTCACCTGAAACCTTACCCTCACCCGTGACCTAATCTTACCCAGGACACCAACACAAACTTGTGCCCTCACACGTACGCTAACCCTTAATCGTTGTCGTACCCTAAACTGTACCCTAATCCCTCCCCATTCCCTAACCCTAACCCTAACCCGAATCCTAACCCTGACCCTCACCTGAAGCCTTACCCTCACCCGTGCCCTAATCTTAACCAGGACACTAACACTAACCCTTGCCCTCACACGAACGCTAACCCTTAAGCATTGTCGTACCCTAAGCTGTACCCTAATCCCTCTGCATTCCTTAACCCTAACCCTAACCCGAATCCTAACCCTGACCCTCACCCGACGCCTTACCCTCACCCGTGCCCTAATCTTAACCAGGACACCAACACTAACTCGTGCCCTCACACGTACGCTAAACCTTAAGCGTTGTCGTACCCTAAATTGTACCATAATCCCTCCCCATTCCTTAACCCTAACCCTAACCCCATCCCTAAACCTGACCCACTTCCGATGCCCTACCCTAACCAATGCCCTTATCTTAACCAGTACACAAACACTAACTCATGCCCTCAAACGTACGCTAACCCTTAAGCATTGTCGTACCCTATCCTGTACCCTAATCCCTCCCCATTCCCTAACCCTAACCCTTAGCGAAACCCTCAACGTGACCCTTTTCCGAGGCCTTACCCTCATCGGTGCCGTTGTCTTAACCAGTACACCAACACTAACTCGTGCCCTCACACTTACGCTAACCCTTAAGCATTGTTGTACCCTAACCTGTACCCTAATCCCTCTCCATTCCCTAACCCTAACCCTAACCCGAATCCTAACCCTGACCCTCACCCGAAGCCTTACCCTCAACCGTGCCCTAATCTTAACCAGGACACCAACACTAACTCGTGCCCTCACACGTACGCTAAACCTTAAGCGTTGTCGTACCCTAAATTGTACCCAAATCCCTCCCCATTCCTTAACCCTAAACCTAACCCCATCCCTAAACCTGACCCACTTCCGATGCCCTACCCTAACCAATGCCCTAATCTTAACCAGTAAACAAACACTAACTCATGCCCTCAAACGTACGCTAAAACTTAAGCATTGTCGTACCCTATCCTGTACCCTAATCCCTCCCCATTCCCTAATCCTAACCCTAAGCGAAACCCTGAACGTGACCCTTTTCCGAGGCCTTACCCTCATCGGTGCGGTTGTCTTAACCAGTACACCAACACTAACTCGTGCCCTCACACTTACGCTAACCCTTAAGCATTGTCGTACCCTAACCTGTACCCTAATCCCTCTCCATTCCCTAACCCTAACCCTAACCCGAATCGTAACCCTGACCCTCACCCGAAGCCTTACCCTCACCCGTGCCCTAATCTTAACCAGGACACCAAGACTAACTCGTGCCCTCAAACGTACGCTAACACTAAACCGCAGCGGTACCCTAACCTGTACCCTAATCCCTCTCCATTCCCTAACCCTAACCCTAACCTGAAACCTAACCATGACACTCACCCGAAACTTTGCCCTCATCCGTGTCCTAATTTTAACCAGTACATCAACACTAACACATGCCCTCTAATGTACGCCAACCCTAAGCCATTGCCGTACCCTAACCTGTACCCTAATCAATCCCCATTCCCTAACCCTAACCCTAACCTTAACCATTAACGTGACCCTCTTCCGAGGCCTTACCCTCACCCGTGCCCTAGTCATAAGCAGTACACTAACACTAACTAGTGACCTCACACGTACACTAAACCTTAAGCGTTGTGGTACCCTAAACTGTGCCCTAATATCTCCCCATTCCCTAACCCTAACCCTAACCCGAATTCTATCCCTGACCCTCACCAGAAACCTTACCATCACCCGTGCCCTAATCTTAACCAGGACACCAACACTAACTTGTGCCCTCACACGTACGCTAACCCTTAATCATTGTCGTACCCTAAACTGTACCCTAATCCCTCCCCATTCCCTAACCCTAACCCTAACCAGAATCCTAACCCTGACCCTCACCTGAAGCCTTACCCTCACCCGTGCCCTAATCTTAACCAGGACACTAACACTAACCCTTGCCCTCACACGAACGCTAACCCTTAAGCACTCTCGTACCCTAAGCTGTACCCTAATCCCTCTGCATTCCTTAACCCTAACCCTAACCCGAATCCTAACCCTGACCCTCACCCGAAGCCTTACCCTCACCCGTGCCCTAATCTTAACCAGGGCACCAAGACTAACTCGTGCCCTCAAACGTACGCTAACACTAAACCGCAGCGGTATCCTAACCTGTACCCTAATCCCTCTCCATTCCCTAACCCTAACCCTAACCTGAAACCTAACCATGACACTCACCCGAAACTTTACCCTCACCCGTGTCCTAATTTTAACCAGTACATCAACACTAACCCATGCCCTCTAACGTATGCCAACCCTAAGCCATTGCCGTACCCTCACCTGTACCCTAATCAATCCCCATTCCCTAACACTAACCCTAACCCTAACCCTTAACGTGACCCTCTTCCGAGGCCTTACCCACACCCGTGCCCTAATCCTAAGCAGTACACTAACACTAACTTGTGACCTCACACGTACGCTAAACCTTAAGCGTTGTGGTACCCTAAACTGTGCCCTAATATCTCCCCATTCCCTAACCCTAACCCTAACCCGAATTCTATCCCCGACCCTCACCCGAAACCTTACCCTCACCCGTGCCCTAATCTTAACCAGGACACCAACACTAACTCGTGCCCTCACACGTACGCTAAACCTTAAGCGTTGTCGTACCCTAAATTGTACCCTAATCCCTCCCCATTCCTTAACCCTAACCCTAAACCCATCCCTCAACCTGACCCACTTCCGATGCCCTACCCTAACCAATGCCCTAATCTTAACCAGTACACAAACACTAACTCATGCCCTCAAACGTACGCTAACCCTTAAGCATTGTCGTACCCTATCCTGTACCCTAATCCCTTCCCATTCCCTAACCCTAACCCTAAGCGAAACCCTGAACGTGACCCTTTTCCGAGGCCTTACCCTCCTCGGTGCCGTTGTCTTAACCAGTACACCAACACTAACTCGTGCCCTCACACTTACGCTAACCCTAAAGCATTGTCGTACCCTAACCTGTACCCTAATCCCTCTCCATTCCCTAACCTTAACCCTAACCAGAATCCTAACCCTGACCCTCACCCGAAGCCTTACCCTCACCCGTGCTCTAATCTTAACCAGGACACCAACACTAACTCGTGCCCTCACACGTACGCTAAACCTTAAGCGTTGTCGTACCCTAAATTGTACCCTATTCCCTCCCCATTCCTTAACCCTAACCCTAACCCCATCCCTAAACCTGACCCACTTCCAATGCCCTACCCTAACCAATGCCCTAATCTTAACCAGTACACAAACACTAACTCATGCCCCCAAACGTACGCTAACCCTTAAGAATTGTCGTACCCTATCCTCTACCCTAATCCCTCCCCATTCCCTAACCCTAACCCTAAGCGAAACCCTGAACATGACCCTTTTCCGAGGCCTTACCCTCATCGGTGCCGTTGTCTTAACCAGTACACCAACACTAACTCGTGCCCTCACACTTACGCTAACCCTTAAGCATTGTCGTACCCTAACCTGTACCCAAATCCCTCTCCATTCCCTAACCCTAACCCTAACCCGAATCCTAACCCTGACCCTCACCCGAAGCCTTACCCTCACCCGTGCCCTAATCTTAACCAGGACACCAAGACTAACTCGTGCCCTCAAACGTACGCTAACACTAAACCGCAGCGGTACCCTAACCTGTACCCTAATCCCTCTCCATTCCCTAACCCTAACCCTAACCTGAAACCTAACCATGACACTCACCCGAAACTTTACCCTCACCCGTGTCCTAATTTTAACCAGTACATCAACACTAACCCATGCCCTCTAACGTACGCCAACCCTAAGCCATTGCCGTACCCTAACCTGTACCCTCATCAATCCCCATTCCCTAACCCTAACCCTAACCCTTAACGTGACCCTCTTCCGAGGCCTTACCCTCACCCGTGCCCTAATCGTAAGCAGTACACTAACACTAACTAGTGACCTCACACGTACGCTAAACCTTAAGCGTTGTGGTACCCTAAACTGTGCCCTAATATCTCCCCATTCCCTAACCCTAACCCTAACCCGAATTCTATCACCGACCCTCACCCGAAACCTTACCCTCACCCGTGCCCTAAACTTAACGAGGACACCAACACTAACTCGTGCCCTCACACGTACGCTAACCCTTAATCGTTGTCGTACCCTAAACTGTGCCCTAATCCCTCTGCATTCCTTAACCCTAACCCTAACCAGAATCCTAACCCTGACCCTCACCCGAAGCCTTACCCTCACCCGTGCCCTAATCTTAACCAGGACACCAACACTAACTCGTGCCCTCACACGTACGCTAAACCTTAAGCGTTGTCGTACCCTAAATTGTACCCTAATCCCTCCCCATTCCTTAACCCTAACCCTAACCCCATCCCTAAACCTGACCCACTTCCGATGCCCTACCCTAACCAATGCCCTAATCTTAACCAGTACACAAACACTAACTCATGCCCTCAAACGTACGCTAACCCTTAAGCATTGTCGTACCCTATCCTGTAGCCTAATCCCTCCCCATTCCCTAACCCTAACCCTAAGCAAAACCCTGAACGTGACCCTTTTCCGAGGCCTTACCCTCATCGGTGCCGTTGTCTTAACCAGTACACCAACACTAACTCGTGCCCTCACACTTACGCTAACCCTTAAGCATTGTCGTACCCTAACCTGTACCCTAATCCCTCTCCATTCCCTAACCCTAACCCTAACCCGAATCCTAACCCTGACCCTCATCCGAAGCCTTACCCTCACCCGTGCCCTAATCTTAACCAGGACACCAAGACTAACTCGTGCCCTCAAACGTACGCTAACACTAAACCGCAGCGGTACCCTAACCTGTACCCTAATCCCTCTCCATTCCCTAACCCTAACCCTAACCTGAAACCTAACCATGACACTCACCCGAAACTTTACCCTCACCCGTGTCCTAATTTTAACCAGTACATCAACACTAACCCATGCCCTCTAACGTACGCCAACCCTAAGCCATTGCCGTACCCTAACCTGTACCCTCATCAATCCCCATTCCCTAACCCTAACCCTAACCCTAACCCTTAACGTGACCCTCTTCCGAGGCCTTACCCTCACCCGTGCCCTAATCGTAAGCAGTACACTAACACTAACTAGTGACCTCACACGTACGCTAAACCTTAAGCGTTGTGGTACCCTAAACTGTGCCCTAATATCTCCCCATTCCCTAACCCTAACCCTAACCCGAATTCTATCCCCGACCCTCACCCGAAACCTTACCCTCACCCGTGCCCTAAACTTAACCAGGACAACAACACTAACTTGTGCCCTCACACGTACGCTAATCCTTAATCGTTGTCGTACCCTAAACTGTGCAGTAATCCCTCCCCATTCCCTAACCCTAACCCTAACCCGAATCCTAAACCTGACCCTCACCTGAAGCCTTACCCTCACCCGTGCCCTAATCTTAACCAGGACACTAACACTAACCCTTGCCCTCACACGAACGCTAACCCTTAAGCACTGTCGTACCCTAAGCTGTACCCTAATCCCTCTGCATTCCTTAACCCTAACCCTAACCCGAATCCTAACCCTGACCCTCACCCGAAGCCTTACCCTCACCCGTGCCCTAATCTTAACCAGGACACCAACACTAACTCGTGCCCTCACACGTACGCTAAACCTTAAGCGTTGTCGTACCCTAAATTGTACCCTAATCCCTCCCCATTCCTTAACCCTAACCCTAACCCCATCCCTAAACCTGACCCACTTCCGATGCCCTACCCTAACCAATGCCCTAATCTTAACCAGTACACAAACACTAACTCATGCCCTCAAACGTACGCTAACCCTTCAGCATTGTCGTACCCTATCCTGTACCCTAATCCCTCCCCATTCCCTAACCCTAACCCTAAGCGAAACCCTGAACGTGACCCTTTTCCGAGGCCTTACCCTCATCGGTGCCGTTGTCTTAACCAGTACACCAACACTAACTCGTGCCCTCACACTTACGCTAACCCTTAAGCATTGTCGCACCCTAACCTGTACCCTAATCCCTCTCCATTCCCTAACCCTAACCCTAACCCGAATCCTAACCCTGACCCTCACCCGAAGCCTTACCCTCACTCGTGCCCTAATCTTAACCAGGACACCAAGACTAACTCGTGCCCTCAAACGTACGCTAACACTAAACCGCAGTGGTACCCTAACCTGTACCCTAATCCCTCTCCATTCCCTAACCCTAACCCTAACCTGAAACCTAACCATGACACTCACCCGAAACTTTACCCTCACCCGTGTCCTAATTTTAACCAGTACATCAACACTAACCCATGCCCTCTAACGTACGCCAACCCTAAGCCATTGCCGTACCCTAACCTGTACCCTAATCAATCCCCATTCCCTAACCCTAACCCTAACCCTAACCCTTAACGTGACCCTCTTCCGAGGCCTTACCCTCACCCGTGCCCTAATCGTAAGCAGTACACTAACACTAACTAGTGACCTCACACGTACGCTAAACCTTAAGCGTTGTGGTACCCTAAACTGTGCCCTAATATCTCCCCATTCCCTAACCCTAACCCTAACCCGAATTTTATCCCTGACCCTCACCTGAAGCCTTACCCTCACCCGTGCCCTAATCTTAACCAGGACACCAACACTAACTTGTGCCCTCACACGTACGCTAAGCCTTAATCGTTGTCGTACCCTAAACTGTACCCTAATCCCTCCCCATTCCCTAACCCTAACCCTAACCCGAATCCTAACCCTGACCCTCACCTGAAGCCTTACCCTCACCCGTGCCCTAATCTTAACCAGGACACTAACACTAACCCTTGCCCTCACACGAACGCTAACCCTTAAGCACTGTCGTACCCTAAGCTGTACCCTAATCCCTCTGCATTCCTTAACCCTAACCCTGACACGAATCCAAACCCTGACCCTCACCCGAAGCCTTACCCTCACCCGTGCCCTAATCTTAACCAGGACACCAACACTAACTCGTGCCCTCACACGTACGCTAAACCTTAAGCGTTGTCGAACCCTAAATTGTACCCTAATCCCTCCCCATTCCTTAACCCTAACCCTAAACCCATCCCTCAACCTGACCCACTTCCGATGCCCTACCCTAACCAATGCCCTAATCTTAACCAGTACACAAACACTAACTAATGCCCTCAAACATACGCTAACCCTTAAGCATTGTCTTACCCAATCCTGTACCCTAATCCCTTCCCATTCCCTAACCCTAACCCTAAGCGAAACCCTGAATGTGACCCTTTTCCGAGGCCTTACCCTCCTCGGTGCCGTTGTCTTAACCAGTACACGAACACTAACTCGTGCCCTCACACTTACGCTAACCCTAAAGCATTGTCGTACCCTAACCTGTACCCTAATCCCTCTCCATTCCCTAACCCTAACCCTAACCAGAATCCTAACCCTGACCCTCACCCGAAGCCTTACCCTCACCCGTGCCCTAATCTTAACCAGGACACCAACACTAACTCGTGCCCTCACACGTACGCTAAACCTTAAGTGTTGTCGTACCCTAAATTGTACCCTAATCCCTCCCCATTCCTTAACCCTAACCCTAACCCCATCCCTAAGCCTGACCCACTTCCGATGCCCTACCCTAACCAATGCCCTAATCTTAACCAGTACACAAACACTAACTCATGTCCTCAAACGTACGCTAACCCTTAAGCATTGTCGTACCCTATCGTGTACCCTAATCCCTCCCCATTCCCTAACCCTAACCCTAAGCGAAACCCTGAACGTGACCCTTTTCCGAGGCCTTACCCTCATCGGTGCCGTTGTCTTAACCAGTACACCAACACTAACTCGTGCCCTCACACTTACGCTAACCCTTAAGCATCGTCGTACCCTAACCTGTACCCTAATCCCTCTCCATTCCCTAACCCTAACCCTAACCCGAATCCTAACCCTGACCCTCACCCGAAGCCTTACCCTCACCCGTGCCCTAATCTTAACCAGGACACCAAGACTAACTCATGCCCTCACACGTACGCTAACACTAAACCGCAGCGGTACCCTAACCTGTACCCTAATCCCTCTCCATTCCCTAACCCTAACCCTAACCTGAAACCTAACCATGACACTCACCCGAAACTTTACCCTCACCCGTGTCCTAATTTTAACCAGTACATCAACACTAACCCATGCCCTCTAACGTACGCCAACCCTAAGCCATTGCCGTACCCTAACCTGTACCCTAATCAATCCCCGTTGCCAAACCCTAACCCTAACCCTAACCCTTAACGTGACTCTCTTACGAGACCTTACCCTCACCCTTGCCCTAATCATAAGCAGTACACTAACACTAACTAGTGACCTCACACGTACGCTAAACCTTAAGCGTTGTGGTACCCTAAACTGTGCCCTAATATCTCCTCATTCCCTAACCCTAACCCTAACCCGAATTCTATCCCTGATCCTCACCCGAAACCTTACCCTCACCCGTGCCCTAATCTTAACCAGGACACCAACACTAACTTGTGCCCTCACACGTACGCTAACCCTTAATCGTTGTCGTACCCTAAACTGTACCCTAATCCCTCCCCATTCCCTAACCCTAACACTAACCCGAATCCTAACCCTGACCCTCACCTGAAGCTTTACCCTCACCCGTGCCCTAATCTTAACCAGGACACTAACACTAACCCTTGCCTTCACACGAACGCTAACCCTTAAGCACTGTCGTACTCTAAGCTGTTCCCTGATCTCTCTGCATTCCTTAACCCTAACCCTAACCCGAATCCTAACCCTGACCCTCACCCGAAGCCTTACCCTAACCCGTGCCCTAATCTTAACCAGGACACCAACACTAACTCGTGCCCTCACACGTACGCTAAACCTTAAGCGTTGTCGTACCCTAAATTGTACCCTAATCCCTCCCCATTCCTTAACCCTAACCCTAAACCCATCCCTCAACCTGAGCCACTTCCGATGCCCTACCCTAACCAATGCCCTAATCTTAACCAGTAAACAAACACTAACTCATGTCCTCAAACGTACGCTAACCCTTAAGCATTGTCGTACCCTATCCTGTACCCTAATCCCTTCCCATTCCCTAACCCTAACCCTAAGCGAAACCCTGAACGTGACCGTTTTCCGAGGCCTTACCCTCCTCGGTGCCGTTGTCTTAACCAGTACACCAACACTAACTCGTGCCCTCACACTTACGCTAAACCTAAATCATTGTCGTACCCTAACCTGTACCCTAATCACTCTCTATTCCCTAACCCTAACCCTAACCCGAATCCTAACCCTTACCCTCACCCGAAGCCTTACCCTCACCCGTGCCAAAATCTTAACCAGGACACCAAGACTAACTCGTGCCCTCAAACGTACGCTAACACTAAACCGCAGCGGTACCCTAACCTGTACCCTAATCCCTCTCCATTCCCTAACCCTAACCCTAACCCGAATCCTAACCCTTACCCTCACCCGAAGCCTTACCCTCACCCGTGCCCTAATCTTAACCAGGACACTAACACTAACCCTTGCCCTCACACGAACGCTAACCCTTAAGCACTGTCGTACCCTAAGCTGTACCCTAATCCCTCTGCAATCCTTAACCCTAACCCTAACCCGAATCCTAACCCTGACCCTCACCCGAAGCCTTACCCTCACCCGTGCCCTAATTTTAACCAGGACACCAACACTAACTCGTGCCCTCACACGTACGCTAAACCTTAAGCGTTGTCGTACCCTAAATTGTACCCTAATCCCTCCCCATTCCTTAACCCTAACCCTAACCCCATCCCTAAACCTGACCCACTTCCGATGCCCTACCCTAACCAATGCCCTAATCTTAACCAGTACACAAACACTAACTCATGCCCTCAAACGTATGCTAACCCTTAAGCATTGTCGTACCCTATCCTGTACCCTAATCCCTCCCCATTCCCTAACCCTAACCCTAAGCGAAACCCTGAACGTGACCATTTTCCGAGGCCTTACCCTCATCGGTGCCGTTGTGTTAACCAGTACACCAACACTAACTCGTGCCCTCACACTTACGCTAACCCTTAAGCATTGTCGTACCCTAACCTGTACCCTAATCCCTCTCCATTCCCTAACCCTAACCCTAACTCGAATCCTAACCCTGACCCTCACCCGAAGCCTTACGCTCACCCATGCCCTAATCTTAACCAGGACACCAAGACTAACTCGTGCCCTCAAACGTACGCTAACACTAAACCGCAGCGGTATCCTAACCTGCACCCTAATCCCTCTCCATTCCCTAACCCTAACCCTAACCTGAAACCTAAACATGACACTCACCCGAAACTTTACCCTCACCCGTGTCCTAATTTTAACCAGTACATCAACACTAACCGATGCCCTCTAACGTACGCCAACCCTAAGCCATTGCCGTACCCTAACCTGTACCCTAATCAATCCCCATTCCCTAACCCTAACCCTTAACGTGACCCTCTTCCGAGGCCTTACCCTCACCCGTGCCCTAATCGTAAGCAGTACACTAACACTAACTAGTGACCTCACACGTACGCCAAACCTTAAGCGTTGTGGTACCCTAAACTGTGCCCTAATATCTCCCCATTCCCTAACCCTAACCCTAACCCGAATTCTATCCCCGACCCTCACCCGAAACCTTACCCTCACCCGTGCCCTAATCTTAACCAGGACACCAACACTAACTTGTGCCCTCACACGTACGCTAACCCTTAATCATTGTCGTACCCTAAACTGTACCCTAATCCCTCCCCATTCCCTAACCCTAACCGTAACCCGAATCCTAACCCTGACCCTCACCTGAAGCCTTACCCACACCCGTGCCCTAATTTTAACCAGGACACCAACACTAACTCGTGCCCTCACACGTACGCTAAACCTTAAGCGTTGTCGTACCATAAATTGTACCCTAATCCCTCCCCATTCCTTAACACTAACCCTAACCCCATCCCTAAACCTGACCCACTTCCGATGAACTACCCTAACCAATGCCCTAATCTTAACCAGTACACAAACACTAACTCATGCCCTCAAACGTACGCTAACCCTTAAGCATTGTCGTACCCTATCCTGTACCCTAATCCCTCCCCATTCCCTAACCCTAACCCTAAGCAAAACCCTGAACGTGACCCTTTTCCGAGGCCTTACCCTCATCGGTGCCGTTGTCTTAACCAGTACACCAACACTAACTCGTGCCCTCACACTTACGCTAACCCTTAAGCATTGTCGTACCCTAACCTGTACCCTAATCCCTCTCCATTCCCTAACCCTAACCCTAACCCGAATCCTAACCCTGACCCTCACCCGAAGCCTTACGCTCACCCATGCCCTAATCTTAACCAGGACACCAAGACTAACTCGTGCCCTCAAACGTACGCTAACACTAAACCGCAGTGGTACCATAACCTGTACCCTAATCCCTCTCCATTCCCTAACCCTAACCCTAACCTGAAACCTAACCATGACACTCACCCGAAACTTTACCCTCACCCGTGTCCTAATTTTAACCAGTACATCCACACTAACCCATGCCCTCTAACGTACGCCAACCCTAAGCCATTGCCGTACCCTAACCTGTACCCTAATCAATCCCCATTCCCTAACCCTAACCCTAACCCTAACCCTTAACGTGACCCTCTTCCGAGGCCTTACCCTCACCCGTGCCCTAATCGTAAGCAGTACACTAACACTAACTAGTGACCTCACACGTACGCTAAACCTTAAGCGTTGTGGTACCCTAAACTGTGCCCTAATATCTCCCCATTCCGTAACCCTAACCCTAACCCGAATTCTATCCCTGACCCTCACCCGAAACCTTACCCTCACCCGTACCCTAACCTTAACCAGGACACCAACACTAACTTGTGCCCTCACACGTACGCTAACCCTTAATCGTTGTCGTACCCTAAACTGTACCCTAATCCCTCCCCATTCCCTAACCCTAACCCTAACCCGAATCCTAACCCTGACCCTCACCTGAAGCCTTACCCTCACCCGTGCCCTAATCTTAACAAGGACACTAATACTAAACCTTGCCCTCACACGAATGCTAACCCTTAAGCATTGTCGTACCCTAACCTTTACCCTAATCAATCCCCATTCCCTAACCCTAACCCTAACCCTAACCCTTAACGTGACCCTCTTCCGAGGCCTTACCCTCACCCGTGCCCTAATCGTAAGCAGTACACTAACACTAACTAGTGACCTCACACGTACGCTAAACCTTAAGCGTTGTGGTACCCTAAACTGTGCCCTAATATCTCCCCATTCCCTAACCCTAACCCTAACCCGAATTCTATCCCTGACCCTCACAAGAAACCTTACCCTCACCTGTGCCCTAATCATAAGCAGTACACTAACACTAACTAGTGACCTCACACGTACGCTAAACCTTAAGCGTTGTCGTACCCTAAACTGTACCCTAATCCCTCCCCATTCCCTAACCCTAACACTAACCCGAATCCTAACCCTGACCCTCACCTGAAGCCTTACCGTCACCCGTGCCCTAATCTTAACCAGGACACTAACACTAACCCTTGCCCTCACACGAACGCTAACCCTTAAGCACTGTCGTACTCTAAGCTGTACCCTGATCCCTCTGCATTCCTTAACCCTAACCCTAACCCGAATCCTAACCCTGACCCTCACCCGAAGCCTTACCCTCACCCGTGCCCTAATCTTAACCAGGACACCAACACTAACTCGTGCCCTCACACGTACGCTAAACCTTAAGCGTTGTCGTACCCTAAATTGTACCCTAATCCCTCCCCATTCCTTAACCCTAACCCTAAACCCATCCCTCAACCTGAGCCACTTCCGATGCCCTACCCTAACCAATGCCCTAATCTTAACCAGTACACAAACACTAACTCATGCCCTCAAACGTACGCTAACCCTTAAGCATTGTCGTACCCTATCCTGTACCCTAATCCCTTCCCATTCTCTAACCCTAACCCTAAGCGAAACCCTGAACGTGACCCTTTTCCGAGGCCTTACCCTCCTCGGTGCCGTTGTCTTAACCAGTACACCAACACTAACTCGTGCCCTCACACTTACGCTAAACCTAAAGCATTGTCGTACCCTAACCTGTACCCTAATCCCTCTCCATTCCCTAACCCTAACCCTAACCAGAATCCTAACCCTGACCCTCACCCGAAGCCTTACCCTCACCCGTGCCCTAATCTTACCCAGGACACCAACACTAACTTGTGCCCTCACACGTACGCTAACCCTTAATCGTTGTCGTACCCTAAACTGTACACTAATCCCTCCCCATTCCCTAACCCTAACCCTAACCCGAATCCTAACCCTGACCCTCACCTGAAGCCTTACCCTCACCCGTGCCCTAATCTTAACCAGGACACTAACACTAACCCTTGCCCTCACACGAACGCTAACCCTTAAGCACTGTCGTACCCTAAGCTGTACCCTAATCCCTCTGCATTCCTTAACCCTAACCCTAACCCGAATCCTAACCCTGACCCTCACCCGAAGCCTTACCCTCACCCGTGCCCTAAACTTAACCAGGACACCAACACTAACTCGTGCCCTCACACGTACGCTAAACCTTAAGCATTGTCGTACCCTAAATTGTACCCTAATCCCTCCCTATTCCTTAACCCTAAACCTAACCACATCCCTAAACCTGACCCACTTCTGATGCCCTACCCTAACCAATGCCCTAATCTTAACCAGTACACAAACACTAACTCATGCCCTCAAACGTACGCTAACCCTTAAGCATTGTCGTACCCTATCCTGTACCCTAATCCCTCCCCATTCCCTAACCCTAACCCTAAGCGAAACCCTGAACGTGACCCTTTTCAGAGGCCTTACCCTCATCGGTGTCGTTGTCTTAACCAGTACACCAACACTAACTCGTGCCCTCACACTTACGCTAACCCTTAAGCATTGTCGTACCCTAACCTGTACCCTAATCCCTCTCCATTCCCTAACCCTAACCCTAACCCGAATCCTAACCCTGACCCTCACCCGAAGCCTTACCCTCACCCGTGCCCTAATCTTAAACAGGACACCAAGACTAACTCGTGCCCTCAAACGTACGCTAACACTAAACCGCAGCGGTACCCTAACCTGTACCCTAATCCCTCTCCATTCCCTAACCCTAACCCTAACCTGAAACCTAACCATGACACTCACCCGAAACTTTACCCTCAGCCGTGTCCTAATTTTAACCAGTACATCAACACTAACCCATGCCCTCTAATGTACGCCAACCCTAAGCCATTGCTGTACCCTAACCTGTACCCTAATCAATCCCCATTCCCTAACCCTAACCCTTAACGTGACCCTCTTCCGAGGCCTTACCCTCACCCGTGCCCTAATCGTAAGCAGTACACTAACACTAACTAGTGACCTCACACGTACGCTAAACCTTAAGTGTTGTGGTACCCTAAACTGTGCCCTAATATCTCCCCATTCCCTAACCCTAACCCTAACCCGAATTCTATCCCTGACCCTCACCTGAAACCTTACCCTCACCCGTGCCCTAATCTTACCCAGGACACCAACACTAACTTGTGCCCTCACACGTACGCTAACCCTTAATCGTTGTCGTACCCTAAACTGTACCCTAATCCCTCCCCATTCCCTAACCCTAACCCTAACCCGAATCCTAACCCTGACCCTCACCTGAAGCCTTACCCTCACCCGTGCCCTAATCTTAACCAGGACACTAACACTAACCCTTGCCCTCACACGAACGCTAACCCTTAAGCACTGTCGTACCCTAAGCTGTTCCCTAATCCCTCTGCATTCCTTAACCCTAACCCTAACCCGAATCCTAACCCTGACCCTCACCCGAAGCCTTACCCTCACCCGTGCCCTAATCTTAACCAGGACACCAACACTAACTCGTGCCCTCACACGTACGCTAAACCTTAAGCGTTGTCGTACCCTAAATTGTACCCTAATCCCTCGCCATTCCTTAACCCTAACCCTAACCCCATCCCTAAACCTGACCCACTTCCGATGCCCTACCCTAACCAATGCCCTAATCTTAACCAGTACGCAAACACTAACTCATGCCCTCAAACGTATGCTAACCCTTAAGCATTGTCGTACCCTATCCTGTACCCTAATCCCTCCCCATTCCCTAACCCTAACCCTAAGCGACACCCTCAATGTGACCCTTTTCCGAGGCCTTACCCTCATCGGTGCCGTTGTCTTAACCAGTACACCAACACTAACTCGTGCCCTCACACTTACGCTAACCCTTAAGCATTGTCGTACCCTAACCTGTACCCTAATCCCTCTCCATTCCCTAACCCTAACCCTAACCCGAATCCTAACCCTGACCCTCACCCGAAGCCTTACCCTCAACCGTGCCCTAATCTTAACCAGGACACCAACACTAACTCGTGCCCTCACACGTACGCTAAACCTTAAGCGTTGTCGTATCCTAAATTGTACCCAAATCCCTCCCCATTCCATAACCCTAACCCTAACCCCATCCCTAAACCTGACCCACTTCCGATGCCCTACCCTAACCAATGCCCTAATCTTAACCAGTAAACAAACACTAACTCATGCCCTCAAACGTTCGCTAAACCTTAAGCATTGTCGTACCCTATCTCGTACCCTAATCCCTCCCCATTCCCTAACCCTAACCCTAAGCGAAACCCTGAACGTGACCATTTTCCGAGGCCTTACCCTCATCGGTGCCGTTGTCTTAACCAGTACACCAAAACTAACTCGTGCCCTCACACTTACGCTAACCCTTAAGCATTGTCGTACCCTAACCTGTACCCTAATCCCTCTCCATTCCCTAACCCTAACCCTAACCCGAATCCTAACCCTGACCCTCACCCGAAGCCTTACGCTCACCCATGCCCTAATCTTAACCAGGACACCAAGACTAACTCGTGCCCTCAAACGTACGCTAACACTAAACCGCAGCGGTACCCTAACCTGTACCCTAATCCCTCTCCATTCCCTAACCCTAACCCTAACCTGAAACCTAACCATGACACTCACCCGAAACTTTACCCTCACCCGTGTCCTAATTTTAACCAGTACATCCACACTAACCCATGCCCTCTAACGTACGCCAACCCTAAGCCATTGCCGTACCCTAACCTGTACCCTAATCAATCCCCATTCCCTAACCCAGCCCTAACCCTAACCCTTAACGTGACCCTCTTCCGAGGCCTTACCCTCACCCGTGCCCTAATCGTAAGCAGTACACTAACACTAACTAGTGACCTCACACGTACGCTAAACCTTAAGCGTTGTGGTACCCTAAACTGTGCCCTAATATCTCCCCATTCCGTAACCCTAACCCTAACCCGAATTCTATCCCTGACCCTCACCCGAAACCTTACCCTCACCCGTACCCTAACCTTAACCAGGACACCAACACTAACTTGTGCCCTCACACGTACGCTAACCCTTAAGCATTGTCGTACCCTAAACTGTACCCTAATCCCTCCCCATTCCCTAACCCTAACCCTAACCCGAATCCTAACCCTGACCCTCACCTGAAGCCTTACCCTAACCCGTGCCCTAATCTTAACAAGGACACTAATACTAACCCTTGCCCTCACACGAATGCTAACCCTTAAGCATTGTCGTACCCTAACCTTTACCCTAATCAATCCCCATTCCCTAACCCTAACCCTAACCCTAACCCTTAACGTGACACTCTTCCGAGGCCTTACCCTCACCCGTGCCCTAATCGTAAGCAGTACACTAACACTAACTAGTGACCTCACACTTATGCTAAACCTTAAGCGTTGTAGTACCCTAAACTGTGCCCTAATATCTCCCCATTCCCTAACCCTAACCCTAACCCGAATTCTATCCCTGACCCTCACAAGAAACCTTACCCTCACCCGTGCCCTAATCTTAACCAGGACACCAACACTAACTCGTGCCCTCACACGTACGCTAAACCTTAAGCGTTGTCGTACCCTAAATTGTACCCTAATCCCTCCCCATTCCTTAACCCTAACCCTAAACCCATCCCTCAACATGAGCCACTTCCGATGCCCTACCCTAACCAATGCCCTAATCTTAACCAGTACACAAACACTAACTCATGCCCTCAAACGTACGCTAACCCTTAAGCATTGTCGTACCCTATCCTGTACCCTAATCCCTTCCCATTCCCTAACGCTAACCCTAAGCGAAACCCTGAACGTGACCCTTTTCCGAGGCCTTACCCTCCTCAGTGCCGTTGTCTTAACCAGTACACCAACACTAACTCGTGCCCTCACACTTACGCTAAACCTAAAGCATTGTCGTACCCTAACCTGTACCCTAATCCCTCTCCATTCCCTAACCCTAACCCTAACCAGAATCCTAACCCTGACCCTCACCCGAAGCCTTACCCTCACCCGTGCCCTAATCTTAACCAGGACACCAACACTAACTCGTGCCCTCACACGTACGCTAAACCTTAAGCGTTGTCGTACCCTAAATTGTACCCAAATCCCTCCCCATTCCTTAACCCTAAACCTAACCCCATCCCTAAACCTGACCCACTTCCGATGCCCTACCCTAACCAATGCCCTAATCTTAACCAGTAAACAAACACTAACTCATGCCCTCAAACGTACGCTAAAACTTAAGCATTGTCGTACCCTATCCTGTACCCTAATCCCTCCCCATTCCCTAATCCTAACCCTAAGCGAAACCCTGAACGTGACCCTTTTCGGAGGCCTTACCCTCATCGGTGCGGTTGTCTTAACCAGTACACCAACACTAACTCGTGCCCTCACACTTACGCTAACCCTTAAGCATTGTCGTACCCTAACCTGTACCCTAATCCCTCTCCATTCCCTAACCCTAACCCTAACCCGAATCGTAACCCTGACCCTCACCCGAAGCCTTACCCTCACCCGTGCCCTAATCTTAACCAGGACACCAAGACTAACTCGTGCCCTCAAACGTACGCTAACACTAAACCGCAGCGGTACCCTAACCTGTACCCTAATCCCTCTCCATTCCCTAACCCTAACCCTAACCTGAAACCTAACCATGACACTCACCCGAAACTTTACCCTCATCCGTGTCCTAATTTTAACCAGTACATCAACACTAACACATGCCCTCTAATGTACGCCAACCCTAAGCCATTGCCGTACCCTCACCTGTACCCTAATCAATCCCCATTCCCTAAACCTAACCCTAACCTTAACCATTAACGTGACCCTCTTCCGAGGCCTTACCCTCACCCGTGCCCTAGTCATAAGCAGTACACTAACACTAACTAGTGACCTCACACGTACACTAAACCTTAAGCGTTGTGGTACCCTAAACTGTGCCCTAATATCTCCCCATTCCCTAACCCTAACCCTAACCCGAATTCTATCCCCGACCCTCACCCGAAACCTTACCCTCACCCGTGCCCTAAACTTAACCAGGACACCATCACTAACTTGTGCCCTCACACGTACGCTAACCCTTAATCGTTGTCGTACCCTAAACTGTACCCTAATCCCTCCCCATTCCCTAACCCTAACCCTAACCCGAATTCTATCCCTGACCCTCACCCGAAACCTTACCATCACCCGTGCCCTAATCTTAACCAGGACACCAACACTAACTTGTGCCCTCACACGTACGCTAACCCTTAATCATTGTCGTACCCTAAACTGTACCCTAATCCCTCCCCATTCCCTAACCCTAACCCTAACCCGAATCCTAACCCTGACCCTCACCTGAAGCCTTACCCACACCCGTGCCCTAATCTTAACCAGGACACTAACACTAACCCTTGCCCTCACACGAACGCTAACCCTTATGCACTGTCGTACCCTAAGCTGTACCCTAATCCCTCTGCATTCCTTAACCCTAACCCTAACCCGAATCCTAACCCTGACCCTCACCCGAAGCCTTACCCTCACCCGTGCCCTAATTTTAACCAGGACACCAACACTAACTCGTGCCCTCACATGTACGCTAAACCTTAAGCGTTGTCGTACCCTAAATTGTACCCTAATCCCTCCCCATTCCTTAACCCTAACCCTAACCCCATCCCTAACCCTGACCCACTTCCGATGCCCTACCCTAACCAATGCACTAATCTTAACCAGTACAAAAACACTAACTCATGCCCTCAAACGTACGCTAACCCTTAAGCATTGTCGTACCCTATCCTGTACCCTAATCCCTCCCCATTCCCTAACCCTAACCCTAAGCTAAACCCTGAACGTGACCCTTTTCCGAGGCCTTACCCTCATCGGTGCCGTTGTCTTAACCAGTACACCAACACTAACTCGTGCCCTCACACTTACGCTAACCCTTAAGCATTGTCGTACCCTAACCTGTACCCTAATCCCTCTCCATTCCTTAACCCTAACCCTAACCCGAATCCTAACCCTGACCCTCACCCGAAGCCTTACCCTCACCCGTGCCCTAATCTTAACCAGGACACCAAGACTAACTCGTGCCCTCAAACGTACGCTAACACTAAACCGCAGCGGTACCCTAACCTGTACCCTAATCCCTCTCCATTCCCTAACCCTAACCCTAACCTGAAACCTAACCATGACAGTCACCCGAAACTTTACCCTCACCCGTGTCCTAATTTTAACCAGTACATCAACACTAACCCATGCCCTCTAACGTACGCCAACCCTAAGCAATTGCCGTACACTAACCTGTACCCTAATCAATCCCCATTCCCTAACCCTAACCCTAACCATAACCATTAACGTGACCCTCTTCCGAGGCCTTACCCTCACCCGTGCCCTAGTCGTAAGCAGTACACTAACACTAACTAGTGACCTCACACGTACGCTAAACCTTAAGCGTTGTGGTACAATAAACTGTGCCCTAATATCTCCCCATTCCCTAACCATAACCCTAACCCGAATTCTATCCCTGACCCTCACCTGAAACCTTACCCTCACCCGTGACCTAATCTTACCCAGGACACCAACACTAACTTGTGCCCTCACACGTACGCTAACCCTTAATCGTTGTCGTACCCTAAACTGTACCCTAATCCCTCCCCATTCCCTAACCCTAACCCTAACCCGAATCCTAACCCTGACCCTCACCTGAAGCCTTACCCTCACCCGTGCCCTAATCTTAACCAGGACACTAACACTAACCCTTGCCCTCACACGAACGCTAACCCTTAAGCATTGTCGTACCCTAAGCTGTACCCTAATCCCTCTGCATTCCTTAACCCTAACCCTAACCCGAATCCTAACCCTGACCCTCACCCGACGCCTTACCCTCACCCGTGCCCTAATCTTAACCAGGACACCAACACTAACTCGTGCCCTCACACGTACGCTAAACCTTAAGCGTTGTCGTACCCTAAATTGTACCCAAATCCCTCCCCATTCCTTAACCCTAAACCTAACCCCATCCCTAAACCTGACCCACTTCCGATGCCCTACCCTAACCAATGCCCTAATCTTAACCAGTAAACAAACACTAACTCATGCCCTCAAACGTACGCTAAAACTTAAGCATTGTCGTACCCTATCCTGTACCCTAATCCCTCCCCATTCCCTAATCCTAACCCTAAGCGAAACCCTGAACGTGACCCTTTTCGGAGGCCTTACCCTCATCGGTGCGGTTGTCTTAACCAGTACACCAACACTAACTCGTGCCCTCACACTTACGCTAACCCTTAAGCATTGTCGTACCCTAACCTGTACCCTAATCCCTCTCCATTCCCTAACCCTAACCCTAACCCGAATCGTAACCCTGACCCTCACCCGAAGCCTTACCCTCACCCGTGCCCTAATCTTAACCAGGACACCAAGACTAACTCGTGCCCTCAAACGTACGCTAACACTAAACCGCAGCGGTACCCTAACCTGTACCCTAATCCCTCTCCATTCCCTAACCCTAACCCTAACCTGAAACCTAACCATGACACTCACCCGAAACTTTACCCTCATCCGTGTCCTAATTTTAACCAGTACATCAACACTAACACATGCCCTCTAATGTACGCCAACCCTAAGCCATTGCCGTACCCTCACCTGTACCCTAATCAATCCCCATTCCCTAAACCTAACCCTAACCTTAACCATTAACGTGACCCTCTTCCGAGGCCTTACCCTCACCCGTGCCCTAGTCATAAGCAGTACACTAACACTAACTAGTGACCTCACACGTACACTAAACCTTAAGCGTTGTGGTACCCTAAACTGTGCCCTAATATCTCCCCATTCCCTAACCCTAACCCTAACCCGAATTCTATCCCCGACCCTCACCCGAAACCTTACCCTCACCCGTGCCCTAAACTTAACCAGGACACCAACACTAACTTGTGCCCTCACACGTACGCTAACCCTTAATCGTTGTCGTACCCTAAACTGTACCCTAATCCCTCCCCATTCCCTAACCCTAACCCTAACCCGAATTCTATCCCTGACCCTCACCCGAAACCTTACCATCACCCGTGCCCTAATCTTAACCAGGACACCAACACTAACTTGTGCCCTCACACGTACGCTAACCCTTAATCATTGTCGTACCCTAAACTGTACCCTAATCCCTCCCCATTCCCTAACCCTAACCCTAACCCGAATCCTAACCCTGACCCTCACCTGAAGCCTTACCCACACCCGTGCCCTAATCTTAACCAGGACACTAACACTAACCCTTGCCCTCACACGAACGCTAACCCTTATGCACTGTCGTACCCTAAGCTGTACCCTAATCCCTCTGCATTCCTTAACCCTAACCCTAACCCGAATCCTAACCCTGACCCTCACCCGAAGCCTTACCCTCACCCGTGCCCTAATTTTAACCAGGACACCAACACTAACTCGTGCCCTCACATGTACGCTAAACCTTAAGCGTTGTCGTACCCTAAATTGTACCCTAATCCCTCCCCATTCCTTAACCCTAACCCTAACCCCATCCCTAACCCTGACCCACTTCCGATGCCCTACCCTAACCAATGCACTAATCTTAACCAGTACAAAAACACTAACTCATGCCCTCAAACGTACGCTAACCCTTAAGCATTGTCGTACCCTATCCTGTACCCTAATCCCTCCCCATTCCCTAACCCTAACCCTAAGCTAAACCCTGAACGTGACCCTTTTCCGAGGCCTTACCCTCATCGGTGCCGTTGTCTTAACCAGTACACCAACACTAACTCGTGCCCTCACACTTACGCTAACCCTTAAGCATTGTCGTACCCTAACCTGTACCCTAATCCCTCTCCATTCCTTAACCCTAACCCTAACCCGAATCCTAACCCTGACCCTCACCCGAAGCCTTACCCTCACCCGTGCCCTAATCTTAACCAGGACACCAAGACTAACTCGTGCCCTCAAACGTACGCTAACACTAAACCGCAGCGGTACCCTAACCTGTACCCTAATCCCTCTCCATTCCCTAACCCTAATCCTAACCTGAAACCTAACCATGACAGTCACCCGAAACTTTACCCTCACCCGTGTCCTAATTTTAACCAGTACATCAACACTAACCCATGCCCTCTAACGTATGCCAACCCTAAGCAATTGCCGTACACTAACCTGTACCCTAATCAATCCCCATTCCCTAACCCTAACCCTAACCATAACCATTAACGTGACCCTCTTCCGAGGCCTTACCCTCACCCGTGCCCTAGTCGTAAGCAGTACACTAACACTAACTAGTGACCTCACACGTACGCTAAACCTTAAGCGTTGTGGTACAATAAACTGTGCCCTAATATCTCCCCATTCCCTAACCATAACCCTAACCCGAATTCTATCCCTGACCCTCACCTGAAACCTTACCCTCACCCGTGACCTAATCTTACCCAGGACACCAACACTAACTTGTGCCCTCACACGTACGCTAACCCTTAATCGTTGTCGTACCCTAAACTGTACCCTAATCCCTCCCCATTCCCTAACCCTAACCCTAACCCGAATCCTAACCCTGACCCTCACCTGAAGCCTTACCCTCACCCGTGCCCTAATCTTAACCAGGACACTAACACTAACCCTTGCCCTCACACGAACGCTAACCCTTAAGCATTGTCGTACCCTAAGCTGTACCCTAATCCCTCTGCATTCCTTAACCCTAACCCTAACCCGAATCCTAACCCTGACCCTCACCCGACGCCTTACCCTCACCCGTGCCCTAATCTTAACCAGGACACCAACACTAACTCGTGCCCTCACACGTACGCTAAACCTTAAGCGTTGTCGTACCCTAAATTGTACCATAATCCCTCCCCATTCCTTAACCCTAACCCTAACCCCATCCCTAAACCTGACCCAGTTCCGATGCCCTACCCTAACCAATGCCCTTATCTTAACCAGTACACAAACACTAACTCATGCCCTCAAACGTACGCTAACCCTTAAGCATTGTCGTACCCTATCCTGTACCCTAATCCCTCCCCATTCCCTAACCCTAACCCTTAGCGAAACCCTCAACGTGACCCTTTTCCGAGGCCTTACCCTCATCGGTGCCGTTGTCTTAACCAGTACACCAACACTAACTCGTGCCCTCACACTTACGCTAACCCTTAAGCATTGTTGTACCCTAACCTGTACCCTAATCCCTCTCCATTCCCTAACCCTAACCCTAACCCGAATCCTAACCCTGACCCTCACCCGAAGCCTTACCCTCAACCGTGCCCTAATCTTAACCAGGACACCAACACTAACTCGTGCCCTCACACGTACGCTAAACCTTAAGCGTTGTCGTACCCTAAATTGTACCCAAATCCCTCCCCATTCCTTAACCCTAAACCTAACCCCATCCCTAAACCTGACCCACTTCCGATGCCCTACCCTAACCAATGCCCTAATCTTAACCAGTAAACAAACACTAACTCATGCCCTCAAACGTACGCTAAAACTTAAGCATTGTCGTACCCTATCCTGTACCCTAATCCCTCCCCATTCCCTAATCCTAACCCTAAGCGAAACCCTGAACGTGACCCTTTTCCGAGGCCTTACCCTCATCGGTGCGGTTGTCTTAACCAGTACACCAACACTAACTCGTGCCCTCACACTTACGCTAACCCTTAAGCATTGTCGTACCCTAACCTGTACCCTAATCCCTCTCCATTCCCTAACCCTAACCCTAACCCGAATCGTAACCCTGACCCTCACCCGAAGCCTTACCCTCACCCGTGCCCTAATCTTAACCAGGACACCAAGACTAACTCGTGCCCTCAAACGTACGCTAACACTAAACCGCAGCGGTACCCTAACCTGTACCCTAATCCCTCTCCATTCCCTAACCCTAACCCTAACCTGAAACCTAACCATGACACTCACCCGAAACTTTGCCCTCATCCGTGTCCTAATTTTAACCAGTACATCAACACTAACACATGCCCTCTAATGTACGCCAACCCTAAGCCATTGCCGTACCCTAACCTGTACCCTAATCAATCCCCATTCCCTAACCCTAACCCTAAACTTAACCATTAACGTGACCCTCTTCCGAGGCCTTACCCTCACCCGTGCCCTAGTCATAAGCAGTACACTAACACTAACTAGTGACCTCACACGTACACTAAACCTTAAGCGTTGTGGTACCCTAAACTGTGCCCTAATATCTCCCCATTCCCTAACCCTAACCCTAACCCGAATTCTATCCCTGACCCTCACCAGAAACCTTACCATCACCCGTGCCCTAATCTTAACCAGGACACCAACACTAACTTGTGCCCTCACACGTACGCTAACCCTTAATCATTGTCGTACCCTAAACTGTACCCTAATCACTCCCCATTCCCTAACCCTAACCCTAACCAGAATCCTAACCCTGACCCTCACCTGAAGCCTTACCCTCACCCGTGCCCTAATCTTAACCAGGACACTAACACTAACCCTTGCCCTCACACGAACGCTAACCCTTAAGCACTCTCGTACCCTAAGCTGTACCCTAATCCCTCTGCATTCCTTAACCCTAATCCTAACCCGAATCCTAACCCTGACCCTCACCCGAAGCCTTACCCTCACCCGTGCCCTAATCTTAACCAGGGCACCAAGACTAACTCGTGCCCTCAAACGTACGCTAACACTAAACCGCAGCGGTATCCTAACCTGTACCCTAATCCCTCTCCATTCCCTAACCCTAACCCTAACCTGAAACCTAACCATGACACTCACCCGAAACTTTACCCTCACCCGTGTCCTAATTTTAACCAGTACATCAACACTAACCCATGCCCTCTAACGTACGCCAACCCTAAGCCATTGCCGTACCCTCACCTGTACCCTAATCAATCCCCATTCCCTAACACTAACCCTAACCCTAACCCTTAACGTGACCCTCTTCCGAGGCCTTACCCTCACCCGTGCCCTAATCCTAAGCAGTACACTAACACTAACTTGTGACCTCACACGTACGCTAAACCTTAAGCGTTGTGGTACCCTAAACTGTGCCCTAATATCTCCCCATTCCCTAACCCTAACCCTAACCCGAATTCTATCCCCGACCCTCACCCGAAACCTTACCCTCACCCGTGCCCTAATCTTAACCAGGACACCAACACTAACTCGTGCCCTCACACGTACGCTAAACCTTAAGCGTTGTCGTACCCTAAATTGTACCCTAATCCCTCCCCATTCCTTAACCCTAACCCTAAACCCATCCCTCAACCTGACCCACTTCCGATGCCCTACCCTAACCAATGCCCTAATCTTAACCAGTACACAAACACTAACTCATGCCCTCAAACGTACGCTAACCCTTAAGCATTGTCGTACCCTATCCTGTACCCTAATCCCTTCCCATTCCCTAACCCTAACCCTAAGCGAAACCCTGAACGTGACCCTTTTCCGAGGCCTTACCCTCCTCGGTGCCGTTGTCTTAACCAGTACACCAACACTAACTCGTGCCCTCACACTTACGCTAACCCTAAAGCATTGTCGTACCCTAACCTGTACCCTAATCCCTCTCCATTCCCTAACCCTAACCCTAACCAGAATCCTAACCCTGACCCTCACCCGAAGCCTTACCCTCACCCGTGCTCTAATCTTAACCAGGACACCAACACTAACTCGTGCCCTCACACGTACGCTAAACCTTAAGCGTTGTCGTACCCTAAATTGTACCCTATTCCCTCCCCATTCCTTAACCCTAACCCTAACCCCATCCCTAAACCTGACCCACTTCCAATGCCCTACCCTAACCAATGCCCTAATCTTAACCAGTACACAAACACTAACTCATGCCCCCAAACGTACGCTAACCCTTAAGAATTGTCGTACCCTATCCTCTACCCTAATCCCTCCCCATTCCCTAACCCTAACCCTAAGCGAAACCCTGAACATGACCCTTTTCCGAGGCCTTACCCTCATCGGTGCCGTTGTCTTAACCAGTACACCAACACTAACTCGTGCCCTCACACTTACGCTAACCCTTAAGCATTGTCGTACCCTAACCTATACCCTAATCCCTCTCCATTCCCTAACCCTAACCCTAACCCGAATCCTAACCCTGACCCTCACCCGAAGCCTTACCCTCACCCGTGCCCTAATCTTAACCAGGACACCAAGACTAACTCGTGCCCTCAAACGTACGCTAACACTAAACCGCAGCGGTACCCTAACCTGTACCCTAATCCCTCTCCATTCCCTAACCCTAACCCTAACCTGAAACCTAACCATGACACTCACCCGAAACTTTACCCTCACCCGTGTCCTAATTTTAACCAGTACATCAACACTAACCCATGCCCTCTAACGTACGCCAACCCTAAGCCATTGCCGTACCCTAACCTGTACCCTCATCAATCCCCATTCCCTAACCCTAACCCTAACCCTTAACGTGACCCTCTTCCGAGGCCTTACCCTCACCCGTGCCCTAATCGTAAGCAGTACACTAACACTAACTAGTGACCTCACACGTACGCTAAACCTTAAGCGTTGTGGTACCCTAAACTGTGCCCTAATATCTCCCCATTCCCTAACCCTAACCCTAACCCGAATTCTATCACCGACCCTCACCCGAAACCTTACCCTCACCCGTGCCCTAAACTTAACGAGGACACCAACACTAACTCGTGCCCTCACACGTACGCTAACCCTTAATCGTTGTCGTACCCTAAACTGTGCCCTAATCCCTCTGCATTCCTTAACCCTAACCCTAACCAGAATCCTAACCCTGACCCTCACCCGAAGCCTTACCCTCACCCGTGCCCTAATCTTAACCAGGACACCAACACTAACTCGTGCCCTCACACGTACGCTAAACCTTAAGCGTTGTCGTAACCTAAATTGTACCCTAATCCCTCCCCATTCCTTAACCCTAACCCTAACCCCATCCCTAAACCTGACCCACTTCCGATGCCCTACCCTAACCAATGCCCTAATCTTAACCAGTACACAAACACTAACTCATGCCCTCAAACGTACGCTAACCCTTAAGCATTGTCGTACCCTATCCTGTAGCCTAATCCCTCCCCATTCCCTAACCCTAACCCTAAGCAAAACCCTGAACGTGACCCTTTTCCGAGGCCTTACCCTCATCGGTGCCGTTGTCTTAACCAGTACACCAACACTAACTCGTGCCCTCACACTTACGCTAACCCTTAAGCATTGTCGTACCCTAACCTGTACCCTAATCCCTCTCCATTCCCTAACCCTAACCCTAACCCGAATCCTAACCCTGACCCTCACCCGAAGCCTTACCCTCACCCGTGCCCTAATCTTAACCAGGACACCAAGACTAACTCGTGCCCTCAAACGTACGCTAACACTAAACCGCAGCGGTACCCTAACCTGTACCCTAATCCCTCTCCATTCCCTAACCCTAACCCTAACCTGAAACCTAACCATGACACTCACCCGAAACTTTACCCTCACCCGTGTCCTAATTTTAACCAGTACATCAACACTAACCCATGCCCTCTAACGTACGCCAACCCTAAGCCATTGCCGTACCCTAACCTGTACCCTCATCAATCCCCATTCCCTAACCCTAACCCTAACCCTAACCCTTAACGTGACCCTCTTCCGAGGCCTTACCCTCACCCGTGCCCTAATCGTAAGCAGTACACTAACACTAACTAGTGACCTCACACGTACGCTAAACCTTAAGCGTTGTGGTACCCTGAACTGTGCCCTAATATCTCCCCATTCCCTAACCCTAACCCTAACCCGAATTCTATCCCCGACCCTCACCCGAAACCTTACCCTCACCCGTGCCCTAAACTTAACCAGGACAACAACACTAACTTGTGCCCTCACACGTACGCTAACCCTTAATCGTTGTCGTACCCTAAACTGTGCAGTAATCCCTCCCCATTCCCTAACCCTAACCCTAACCCGAATCCTAAACCTGACCCTCACCTGAAGCCTTACCCTCACCCGTGCCCTAATCTTAACCAGGACACTAACACTAACCCTTGCCCTCACACGAACGCTAACCCTTAAGCACTGTCGTACCCTAAGCTGTACCCTAATCCCTCTGCATTCCTTAACCCTAACCCTAACCCGAATCCTAACCCTGACCCTCACCCGAAGCCTTACCCTCACCCGTGCCCTAATCTTAACCAGGACACCAACACTAACTCGTGCCCTCACACGTACGCTAAACCTTAAGCGTTGTCGTACCCTAAATTGTACCCTAATCCCTCCCCATTCCTTAACCCTAACCCTAACCCCATCCCTAAACCTGACCCACTTCCGATGCCCTACCCTAACCAATGCCCTAATCTTAACCAGTACACAAACACTAACTCATGCCCTCAAACGTACGCTAACCCTTCAGCATTGTCGTACCCTATCCTGTACCCTAATCCCTCCCCATTCCCTAACCCTAACCCTAAGCGAAACCCTGAACGTGACCCTTTTCCGAGGCCTTACCCTCATCGGTGCCGTTGTCTTAACCAGTACACCAACACTAACTCGTGCCCTCACACTTACGCTAACCCTTAAGCATTGTCGCACCCTAACCTGTACCCTAATCCCTCTCCATTCCCTAACCCTAACCCTAACCCGAATCCTAACCCTGACCCTCACCCGAAGCCTTACCCTCACTCGTGCCCTAATCTTAACCAGGACACCAAGACTAACTCGTGCCCTCAAACGTACGCTAACACTAAACCGCAGTGGTACCCTAACCTGTACCCTAATCCCTCTCCATTCCCTAACCCTAACCCTAACCTGAAACCTAACCATGACACTCACCCGAAACTTTACCCTCACCCGTGTCCTAATTTTAACCAGTACATCAACACTAACCCATGCCCTCTAACGTACGCCAACCCTAAGCCATTGCCGTACCCTAACCTGTACCCTAATCAATCCCCATTCCCTAACCCTAACCCTAACCCTAACCCTTAACGTGACCCTCTTCCGAGGCCTTACCCTCACCCGTGCCCTAATCGTAAGCAGTACACTAACACTAACTAGTGACCTCACACGTACGCTAAACCTTAAGCGTTGTGGTACCCTAAACTGTGCCCTAATATCTCCCCATTCCCTAACCCTAACCCTAACCCGAATTCTATCCCTGAACCTCACCCGAAACCTTACCCTCACCCGTGCCCTAATCTTAACCAGGACACCAACACTAACTTGTGCCCTCACACGTACGCTAAGCCTTAATCGTTGTCGTACCCTAAACTGTACCCTAATCCCTCCCCATTCCCTAACCCTAACCCTAACCCGAATCCTAACCCTGACCCTCACCTGAAGCCTTACCCTCACCCGTGCCCTAATCTTAACCAGGACACTAACACTAACCCTTGCCCTCACACGAACGCTAACCCTTAAGCACTGTCGTACCCTAAGCTGTACCCTAATCCCTCTGCATTCCTTAACCCTAACCCTGACACGAATCCAAACCCTGACCCTCACCCGAAGCCTTACCCTCACCCGTGCCCTAATCTTAACCAGGACACCAACACTAACTCGTGCCCTCACACGTACGCTAAACCTTAAGCGTTGTCGTACCCTAAATTGTACCCTAATCCCTCCCCATTCCTTAACCCTAACCCTAAACCCATCCCTCAACCTGACCCACTTCCGATGCCCTACCCTAACCAATGCCCTAATCTTAACCAGTACACAAACACTAACTAATGCCCTCAAACATACGCTAACCCTTAAGCATTGTCTTACCCAATCCTGTACCCTAATCCCTTCCCATTCCCTAACCCTAACCCTAAGCGAAACCCTGAATGTGACCCTTTTCCGAGGCCTTACCCTCCTCGGTGCCGTTGTCTTAACCAGTACACGAACACTAACTCGTGCCCTCACACTTACGCTAACCCTAAAGCATTGTCGTACCCTAACCTGTACCCTAATCCCTCTCCATTCCCTAACCCTAACCCTAACCAGAATCCTAACCCTGACCCTCACCCGAAGCCTTACCCTCACCCGTGCCCTAATCTTAACCAGGACACCAACACTAACTCGTGCCCTCACACGTACGCTAAACCTTAAGTGTTGTCGTACCCTAAATTGTACCCTAATCCCTCCCCATTCCTTAACCCTAACCCTAACCCCATCCCTAAGCCTGACCCACTTCCGATGCCCTACCCTAACCAATGCCCTAATCTTAACCAGTACACAAACACTAACTCATGTCCTCAAACGTACGCTAACCCTTAAGCATTGTCGTACCCTATCGTGTACCCTAATCCCTCCCCATTCCCTAACCCTAACCCTAAGCGAAACCCTGAACGTGACCCTTTTCCGAGGCCTTACCCTCATCGGTGCCGTTGTCTTAACCAGTACACCAACACTAACTCGTGCCCTCACACTTACGCTAACCCTTAAGCATCGTCGTACCCTAACCTGTACCCTAATCCCTCTCCATTCCCTAACCCTAACCCTAACCCGAATCCTAACCCTGACCCTCACCCGAAGCCTTACCCTCACCCGTGCCCTAATCTTAACCAGGACACCAAGACTAACTCGTGCCCTCACACGTACGCTAACACTAAACCGCAGCGGTACCCTAACCTGTACCCTAATCCCTCTCCATTCCCTAACCCTAACCCTAACCTGAAACCTAACCATGACACTCACCCGAAACTTTACCCTCACCCGTGTCCTAATTTTAACCAGTACATCAACACTAACCCATGCCCTCTAACGTACGCCAACCCTAAGCCATTGCCGTACCCTAACCTGTACCCTAATCAATCCCCGTTGCCAAACCCTAACCCTAACCCTAACCCTTAACGTGACTCTCTTACGAGACCTTACCCTCACCCGTGCCCTAATCATAAGCAGTACACTAACACTAACTAGTGACCTCACACGTACGCTAAACCTTAAGCGTTGTGGTACCCTAAACTGTGCCCTAATATCTCCTCATTCCCTAACCCTAACCCTAACCCGAATTCTATCCCTGATCCTCACCCGAAACCTTACCCTCACCCGTGCCCTAATCTTAACCAGGACACCAACACTAACTTGTGCCCTCACACGTACGCTAACCCTTAATCGTTGTCGTACCCTAAACTGTACCCTAATCCCTCCCCATTCCCTAACCCTAACACTAACCCGAATCCTAACCCTGACCCTCACCTGAAGCTTTACCCTCACCCGTGCCCTAATCTTAACCAGGACACTAACACTAACCCTTGCCCTCACACGAACGCTAACCCTTAAGCACTGTCGTACTCTAAGCTGTTCCCTGATCCCTCTGCATTCCTTAACCCTAACCCTAACCCGAATCCTAACCCTGACCCTCACCCGAAGCCTTAACCTAACCCGTGCCCTAATCTTAACCAGGACACCAACACTAACTCGTGCCCTCACACGTACGCTAAACCTTAAGCGTTGTCGTACCCTAAATTGTACCCTAATCCCTCCCCATTCCTTAACCCTAACCCTAAACCCATCCCTCAACCTGAGCCACTTCCGATGCCCTACCCTAACCAATGTCCTAATCTTAACCAGTAAACAAACACTAACTCATGTCCTCAAACGTACGCTAACCCTTAAGCATTGTCGTACCCTATCCTGTACCCTAATCCCTTCCCATTCCCTAACCCTAACCCTAAGCGAAACCCTGAACGTGACCGTTTTCCGAGGCCTTACCCTCCTCGGTGCCGTTGTCTTAACCAGTACACCAACACTAACTCGTGCCCTCACACTTACGCTAAACCTAAATCATTGTCGTACCCTAACCTGTACCCTAATCCCTCTCTATTCCCTAACCCTAACCCTAACCCGAATCCTAACCCTTACCCTCACCCGAAGCCTTACCCTCACCCGTGCCAAAATCTTAACCAGGACACCAAGACTAACTCGTGCCCTCAAACGTACGCTAACACTAAACCGCAGCGGTACCCTAACCTGTACCCTAATCCCTCTCCATTCCCTAACCCTAACCCTAACCCGAATCCTAACCCTTACCCTCACCCGAAGCCTTACCCTCACCCGTGCCCTAATCTTAACCAGGACACTAACACTAACCCTTGCCCTCACACGAACGCTAACCCTTAAGCACTGTCGTACCCTAAGCTGTACCCTAATCCCTCTGCAATCCTTAACCCTAACCCTAACCCGAATCCTAACCCTGACCCTCACCCGAAGCCTTACCCTCACCCGTGCCCTAATTTTAACCAGGACACCAACACTAACTCGTGCCCTCACACGTACGCTAAACCTTAAGCGTTGTCGTACCCTAAATTATACCCTAATCCCTCCCCATTCCTTAACCCTAACCCTAACCCCATCCCTAAACCTGACCCACTTCCGATGCCCTACCCTAACCAATGCCCTAATCTTAACCAGTACACAAACACTAACTCATGCCCTCAAACGTATGCTAACCCTTAAGCATTGTCGTACCCTATCCTGTACCCTAATCCCTCCCCATTCCCTAACCCTAACCCTAAGCGAAACCCTCAACGTGACCCTTTTCCGAGGCCTTACCCTCATCGGTGCCGTTGTCTTAACCAGTACACCAACACTAACTCGTGCCCTCACACTTACGCTAACCCTTAAGCATTGTCGTACCCTAACCTGTACCCTAATCCCTCTCCATTACCTAACCCTAACCCTAACCCGAATCCTAACCCTGACCCTCACCCGAAGCCTTGCCCTCAAACGTGCCCTAATCTTAACCAGGACACCAACACTAACTCGTGCCCTCACACGTACGCTAAACCTTAAGCGTTGTCGTACCCTAAATTGTACCCAAATCCCTCCCCATTCCATAACCCTAACCCTAACCCCATCCCTAAACCTGACCCACTTCCGATGCCCTACCCTAACCAATGCCCTAATCTTAACCAGTAAACAAACACTAACTCATGCCCTCAAACGTTCGCTAAACCTTAAGCATTGTCGTACCCTATCTTGTACCCTAATCCCTCCCCATTCCCTAACCCTAACCCTAAGCGAAACCCTGAACGTAACCCTTTTCCGAGGTCTTACCCTCATCGGTTCCGTTGTCTTAACCAGTACACCAACACTAACAAGTGCCCTCACACTTACGCTAACCCTTAAGCATTGTCGTACCCTAACCTGTACCCTAATCCCTCTCCATTCCCTAACCCTAACCTTAACCTGAAACCTATCCATGACACTCACCCGAAACTTTACCCTCACCCGTGTCCTAATTTTAACCAGTACATCAACACTAACCCATGCCCTCTAACGTAGGCCAACCCTAAGCCATTGCCATACCCTAACCTGTACCCTAATCAATCCCCATTCCCTAACCCTAACCCTAACCCTAACCCTTAACGTGACCCTCTTCCTAGGCCTTACCCTCACCCGTGCCCTAATCGTAAGCAGTACACTAACACTAAATAGTGACCTCACACGTACGCTAAACCTTAAGCGTTGTGGTACCGTAAACTGTGCCCTAATATCTCCCCATTCCCTAACCATAACCCTAACCCGAATTCTATCCCTGACCCTCACCTGAAACCTTACCCTCACCCGTGCCCTAAGCTTACCCAGGACACCAACACTAACTTGTGCCCTCACACGTACGCTAACCCTTAATCGTTGTCGTACCCTAAACTGTACCCTAATCCCTCCCCATTCCCTAACCCTAACCCTAACCCGAATCCTAACCCTGACCCTCACCTGAAGCCTTACCCTCACCCGTGCCCTAATCTTAACCAGGACACTAACACTAACCCTTGCCCTCACACGAACGCTAACCCTTAAGCACTGTCGTACCCTAAGCTGTACCCTAATCCCTCTGCATTCCTTAACCCTAACCCTAACCCGAATCCTAACCCTGACCCTCACCCGAAGCCTTACCCTCACCCGTGCCCTAATCTTAACCAGGACACCAACACTAACTCGTGCCCTCACACGTACGCTAAACCTTAAGCGTTGTCGTACCCTAAATTGTACCCTAATCCCTCCCCATTCCTTAACCCTAACCCTAACCCCATCCCTAAACCTGACCCACTTCCGATGCCCTACCCTAACCAATGCACTAATCTTAACGAGTACAAAAACACTAACTCATGCCCTCAAACGTACACTAACCCTTAAGCATTGTCGTACCCTATCCTGTACCCTAATGCCTCCCCATTCCCTAACCCTAACCCTAAGCGAAACCCTGAACGTGACCATTTTCCGAGGCCTTAACCTCATCGGTGCCGTTGTCTTAACCAGTACACCAACACTAACTCGTGCCCTCACACTTACGCTAACCCTTTAGCATTGTCGTACTCTAACCTGTACCCTAATCCCTCTCCATTCCCTAACCCTAACCCTAACCCGAATCCTAACCCTGACCCTCACCCGAAGCCTTACCCTCACCCGTGCCCTAATCTTAACCAGGACACCAAGACTAAATCGTGCCCTCAAACGTACGCTAACACTAAACCGCAGCGGTACCCTAACCTGTACCCTAATCCCTCTCCATTCCCTAACCCTAACCCTAACCTGAAACCTAACCATGACACTCACCCGAAACTTTACCCTCACCCGTGTCCTAATTGTAACCAGTACATCAACACTAACCCATGCCCTCTAACGTACGCCAACCCTAAGCCATTGCCGTACCCTAACCTGTACCCTAATCAATCCCCATTCCCTAACCCTAACCCTAACCCTAACCCTTAACGTGACCCTCTTCCGAGGCCTTACCCTAACCCGTGCCCTTATCGTAAGCAGTACACTAACACTAACTAGTGACATCACACGTATGCTAAACCTTAAGCGTTGTGGTACCCTAAACTGTGCCCTAATATCTCCCCATTCCCTAACCATAACCCTAACCCGAATTCTATCCCTGACCCTCACCCGAAACCTTACCCTCACCCGTGCCCTAATCTTAACCAGGACACCAACACTAACTTGTGCCCTCACACGTACGCTACCCCTTAATCGTTGTCGTACCCTAAACTGTACCCTAATCCCTCCCCATTCCCTAACCCTAACCCTAACCCGAATCCTAACCCTGACCCTCACCTGAAGCCTTACCCTCACCCGTGCCCTAATCTTAACCAGGACACTAACACTAACCCTTGCCCTCACACGAACGCTAACCCTTAAGCACTGTCGTACCCTAAGCTGTACCCTAATCCCTCTGCATTCCTTAACCCTAACCCTAACCCGAATACTAACCCTGACCCTCACCCGAAGCCTTACCCTCACCCGTGCCCTAATCTTAACCAGGACACCAACACTAACTCGTGCCCTCACACGTACGCTAAACCTTAAGCGTTGTCGTACGCTAAATTGTACCCTAATCCCTCCCCATTCCTTAACCCTAACCCTAACCCCATCCCTAAACCTGACCCACTTCCGATGCCCTACCCTAACCAATGCCCTAATCTTAACCAGTACACAAACACTAACTCATGCCCTCAAACGTACGCTAACCCTTAAGCATTGTCGTACCCTATCCTGTACCCTAATCCCTCCCCATTCCCTAACCCTAACCCTAAGCGAAACCCTGAACGTGACCATTTTCCGAGGCCTTACCCTCATCGGTGCCGTTGTCTTAACCAGTACACCAACACTAACTCGTGCCCTCACACTTACGCTAACCCTTAAGCATTGTCGTACCCTAACCTGTACCCTAATCCCTCTCCATTCCCTAACCCTAACCCTAACTCGAATCCTAACCCTGACCCTCACCCGAAGCCTTACGCTCACCCATGCCCTAATCTTAACCAGGACACCAAGACTAACTCGTGCCCTCAAACGTACGCTAACACTAAACCGCAGCGGTATCCTAACCTGCACCCTAATCCCTCTCCATTCCCTAACCCTAACCCTAACCTGAAACCTAACCATGACACTCACCCGAAACTTTACCCTCACCCGTGTCCTAATTTTAACCAGTACATCAACACTAAACGATGCCCTCTAACGTACGCCAACCCTAAGCCATTGCCGTACCCTAACCTGTACCCTAATCAATCCCCATTCCCTAACCCTAACCCTTAACGTGACCCTCTTCCGAGGCCTTACCCTCACCCGTGCCCTAATCGTAAGCAGTACACTAACACTAACTAGTGACCTCACACGTACGCCAAACCTTAAGCGTTGTGGTACCCTAAACTGTGCCCTAATATCTCCCCATTCCCTAACCCTAACCCTAACCCGAATTCTATCCCCGACCCTCACCCGAAACCTTACCCTCACCCGTGCCCTAATCTTAACCAGGACACCAACACTAACTTGTGCCCTCACACGTACGCTAACCCTTAATCATTGTCGTACCCTAAACTGTACCCTAATCCCTCCCCATTCCCTAACCCTAACCGTAACCCGAATCCTAACCCTGACCCTCACCTGAAGCCTTACCCACACCCGTGCCCTAATTTTAACCAGGACACCAACACTAACTCGTGCCCTCACACGTACGCTAAACCTTAAGCGTTGTCGTACCATAAATTGTACCCTAATCCCTCCCCATTCCTTAACACTAACCCTAACCCCATCCCTAAACCTGACCCACTTCCGATGAACTACCCTAACCAATGCCCTAATCTTAACCAGTACACAAACACTAACTCATGCCCTCAAACGTACGCTAACCCTTAAGCATTGTCGTACCCTATCCTGTACCCTAATCCCTCCCCATTCCCTAACCCTAACCCTAAGCAAAACCCTGAACGTGACCCTTTTCCGAGGCCTTACCCTCATCGGTGCCGTTGTCTTAACCAGTACACCAACACTAACTCGTGCCCTCACACTTACGCTAACCCTTAAGCATTGTCGTACCCTAACCTGTACCCTAATCCCTCTCCATTCCCTAACCCTAACCCTAACCCGAATCCTAACCCTGACCCTCACCCGAAGCCTTACGCTCACCCATGCCCTAATCTTAACCAGGACACCAAGACTAACTCGTGCCCTCAAACGTACGCTAACACTAAACCGCAGTGGTACCATAACCTGTACCCTAATCCCTCTCCATTCCCTAACCCTAACCCTAACCTGAAACCTAACCATGACACTCACCCGAAACTTTACCCTCACCCGTGTCCTAATTTTAACCAGTACATCCACACTAACCCATGCCCTCTAACGTACGCCAACCCTAAGCCATTGCCGTACCCTAACCTGTACCCTAATCAATCCCCATTCCCTAACCCTAACCCTAACCCTAACCCTTAACGTGACCCTCTTCCGAGGCCTTACCCTCACCCGTGCCCTAATCGTAAGCAGTACACTAACACTAACTAGTGACCTCACACGTACGCTAAACCTTAAGCGTTGTGGTACCCTAAACTGTGCCCTAATATCTCCCCATTCCGTAACCCTAACCCTAACCCGAATTCTATCCCTGACCCTCACCCGAAACCTTACCCTCACCCGTACCCTAACCTTAACCAGGACACCAACACTAACTTGTGCCCTCACACGTACGCTAACCCTTAATCGTTGTCGTACCCTAAACTGTACCCTAATCCCTCCCCATTCCCTAACCCTAACCCTAACCCGAATCCTAACCCTGACCCTCACCTGAAGCCTTACCCTCACCCGTGCCCTAATCTTAACAAGGACACTAATACTAACCCTTGCCCTCACACGAATGCTAACCCTTAAGCATTGTCGTACCCTAACCTTTACCCTAATCAATCCCCATTCCCTAACCCTAACCCTAACCCTAACCCTTAACGTGACCCTCTTCCGAGGCCTTACCCTCACCCGTGCCCTAATCGTAAGCAGTACACTAACACTAACTAGTGACCTCACACGTACGCTAAACCTTAAGCGTTGTGGTACCCTAAACTGTGCCCTAATATCTCCCCATTCCCTAACCCTAACCCTAACCCGAATTCTATCCCTGACCCTCACAAGAAACCTTACCCTCACCCGTGCCCTAATCATAAGCAGTACACTAACACTAACTAGTGACCTCACACGTACGCTAAACCTTAAGCGTTGTCGTACCCTAAACTGTACCCTAATCCCTCCCCATTCCCTAACCCTAACACTAACCCGAATCCTAACCCTGACCCTCACCTGAAGCCTTACCGTCACCCGTGCCCTAATCTTAACCAGGACACTAACACTAACCCTTGCCCTCACACGAACGCTAACCCTTAAGCACTGTCGTACTCTAAGCTGTACCCTGATCCCTCTGCATTCCTTAACCGTAACCCTAACCCGAATCCTAACCCTGACCCTCACCCGAAGCCTTACCCTCACCCGTGCCCTAATCTTAACAAGGACACCAACACTAACTCGTGCCCTCACACGTACGCTAAACCTTAAGCGTTGTCGTACCCTAAATTGTACCCTAATCCCTCCCCATTCCTTAACCCTAACCCTAAACCCATCCCTCAACCTGAGCCACTTCCGATGCCCTACCCTAACCAATGCCCTAATCTTAACCAGTACACAAACACTAACTCATGCCCTCAAACGTACGCTAACCCTTAAGCATTGTCGTACCCTATCCTGTACCCTAATCCCTTCCCATTCTCTAACCCTAACCCTAAGCGAAACCCTGAACGTGACCCTTTTCCGAGGCCTTACCCTCCTCGGTGCCGTTGTCTTAACCAGTACACCAACACTAACTCGTGCCCTCACACTTACGCTAAACCTAAAGCATTGTCGTACCCTAACCTGTACCCTAATCCCTCTCCATTCCCTAACCCTAACCCTAACCAGAATCCTAACCCTGACCCTCACCCGAAGCCTTACCTTCACCCGTGCCCTAATCTTACCCAGGACACCAACACTAACTTGTGCCCTCACACGTACGCTAACCCTTAATCGTTGTCGTACCCTAAACTGTACACTAATCCCTCCCCATTCCCTAACCCTAACCCTAACCCGAATCCTAACCCTGACCCTCACCTGAAGCCTTACCCTCACCCGTGCCCTAATCTTAACCAGGACACTAACACTAACCCTTGCCCTCACACGAACGCTAACCCTTAAGCACTGTCGTACCCTAAGCTGTACCCTAATCCCTCTGCATTCCTTAACCCTAACCCTAACCCGAATCCTAACCCTGACCCTCACCCGAAGCCTTACCCTCACCCGTGCCCTAAACTTAACCAGGACACCAACACTAACTCGTGCCCTCACACGTACGCTAAACCTTAAGCATTGTCGTACCCTAAATTGTACCCTAATCCCTCCCCATTCCTTAACCCTAAACCTAACCACATCCCTAAACCTGACCCACTTCCGATGCCCTACCCTAACCAATGCCCTAATCTTAACCAGTACACAAACACTAACTCATGCCCTCAAACGTACGCTAACCCTTAAGCATTGTCGTACCCTATCCTGTACCCTAATCCCTCCCCATTCCCTAACCCTAACCCTAAGCGAAACCCTGAACGTGACCCTTTTCAGAGGCCTTACCCTCATCGGTGTCGTTGTCTTAACCAGTACACCAACACTAACTCGTGCCCTCACACTTACGCTAACCCTTAAGCATTGTCGTACCCTAACCTGTACCCTAATCCCTCTCCATTCCCTAACCCTAACCCTAACCCGAATCCTAACCCTGACCCTCACCCGAAGCCTTACCCTCACCCGTGCCCTAATCTTAAACAGGACACCAAGACTAACTCGTGCCCTCAAACGTACGCTAACACTAAACCGCAGCGGTACCCTAACCTGTACCCTAATCCCTCTCCATTCCCTAACCCTAACCCTAACCTGAAACCTAACCATGACACTCACCCGAAACTTTACCCTCAGCCGTGTCCTAATTTTAACCAGTACATCAACACTAACCCATGCCCTCTAATGTACACCAACCCTAAGCCATTGCTGTACCCTAACCTGTACCCTAATCAATCCCCATTCCCTAACCCTAACCCTTAACGTGACCCTCTTCCGAGGCCTTACCCTCACCCGTGCCCTAATCGTAAGCAGTACACTAACACTAACTAGTGACCTCACACTTACGCTAAACCTTAAGTGTTGTGGTACCCTAAACTGTGCCCTAATATCTCCCCATTCCCTAACCCTAACCCTAACCCGAATTCTATCCCTGACCCTCACCCGAAACCTTACCCTCACCCGTGCCCTAATCTTAACCAGGACACCAACACTAACTTGTGCCCTCACACGTACGCTAACCCTTAATCGTTGTCGTACCCTAAACTGTACCTTAATCCCTCCCCATTCCCTAACCCTAACCCTAACCCGAATCCTAACCCTGACCCTCACCTGAAGCCTTACCCTCACCCGTGCCCTAATCTTAACCAGGACACTAACACTAACCCTTGCCCTCAAACGAACGCTAACGCTTAAGCACTGTCGTACCCTAAGCTGTACCCTAATCCCTCTACATTCCTTAACCCTAACCCTAACCCGAATCCTAACCCTGACCCTCACCCGAAGCCTTACCCTCACCCGTGCCCTAAACTTAACCAGGACACCAACACTAACTCGTGCCCTCACATGTACGCTAAACCTTAAGCATTGTCGTACCCTAAATTGTACCCCAATCCCTCCCCATTCCTTAACCCTAACCCTAACCCCATCCCTAAACCTGACCCACTTCCGATGCCCTACCCTAACCAATGCCCTAATCTTAACCAGTACACAAACACTAACTCATGCCCTCAAACGTACGCTAACCCTTAAGCATTGTCGTACCCGATCCTGTACCCTAATCCCTCCCCATTCCCTAACCCTAACCCTAAGCGAAACCCTGAACGTGACCCTTTTCCGAGGCCTTACCCTCATCGGTGCCGTTGTCTTAACCAGTACACCAACATTAACTCGTGCCCTCACACTTACGCTAACCCTTAAGCATTGTCGTACCCTAACCTGTACCCTAATCCCTCTCCATTCCCTAACCCTAACCCTAACCCGAATCCTAACCCTTACCCTCACCCGAAGCCTTACCCTCACCCGTGCCCAAATCTTAACCAGGACACCAAGACTAACTCGTGCCCTCAAACGTACGCTAACACTAAACCGCAGCGGTACCCTAACCTGTACCCTAATCCCTCTCCATTCCCTAACCCTAACCCTAACCTGAAACCTAACCATGACACTCACTCGAAACTTTACCCTCACCCGTGTCCTAATTTTAACCAGTACATCAACACTAACCCATACCCTCTAACGTACGCCAACCCTAAGCCATTGCCGTACCCTAAACTGTACCCTAATCAATCCCCATTCCCTAACCCTAACCCTAACCCTAACCCTTAACGTGACCCTCTTCCGAGGCCTTACCCTCACCCGTGCCCTAATCGTAAGCAGTACACTAACACTAACTAGTGACCTCACACGTACGCTAAACCTTAAGTGTTGTGGTACCCTAAACTGTGCCCTAATATCTCCCCATTCCCTAACCCTAACCCTAACCCGAATTCTATCCCTGACCCTCACCTGAAACCTTACCCTCACCCGTGCCTTAATCTTACCCAGGGCACCAACACTAACTTGTGCCCTCACACGTACGCTAACCCTTAATCGTTGTCGTACCCTAAACTGTACCCTAATCCCTCCCCATTCCCTAACCCTAACCCTAACCCGAATCCTAACCCTGACCCTCACCTGAAGCCTTACCCTCACCCGTGCCCTAATCTTAACCAGGACACTAACACTAACCCTTGCCCTCACACGAACGCTAACCCTTAAGCACTGTCGTACCCTAAGCTGTTCCCTAATCCCTCTGCATTCCTTAACCCTAACCCTAACCCGAATCCTAACCCTGACCCTCACCCGAAGCCTTACCCTCACCCGTGCCCTAATCTTAACCAGGACACCAACACTAACTCGTGCCCTCACACGTACGCTAAACCTTAAGCGTTGTCGTACCCTAAATTGTACCCTAATCCCTCCCCATTCCTTAACCCTAACCCTAACCCCATCCCTAAACATGACCCACTTCCGATGCCCTACCCTAACCAATGCCCTAATCTTAACCAGTACGCAAACACTAACTCATGCCCTCAAACGTATGCTAACCCTTAAGCATTGTCGTACCCTATCCTGTACCCTAATCCCTCCCCATTCCCTAACCCTAACCCTAAGCGAAACCCTCAATGTGACCCTTTTCCGAGGCCTTACCCTCATCGGTGCCGTTGTCTTAACCAGTACACCAACACTAACTCGTGCCCTCACACTTACGCTAACCCTTAAGCATTGTCGTACCCTAACCTGTACCCTAATCCCTCTCCATTCCCTAACCCTAACCCTAACCCGAATCCTAACCCTGACCCTCACCCGAAGCCTTACCCTCAACCGTGCCCTAATCTTAACCAGGACACCAACACTAACTCGTGCCCTCACACGTACGCTAAACCTTAAGCGTTGTCGTATCCTAAATTGTACCCAAATCCCTCCCCATTCCATAACCCTAACCCTAACCCCATCCCTAAACCTGACCCACTTCCGATGCCCTACCCTAACCAATGCCCTAATCTTAACCAGTAAACAAACACTAACTCATGCCCTCAAACGTTCGCTAAACCTTAAGCATTGTCGTACCCTATCTTGTACCCTAATCCCTCCCCATTCCCTAACCCTAACCCTAAGCGAAACCCTGAACGTGACCATTTTCCGAGGCCTTACCCTCATCGGTGCCGTTGTCTTAACCAGTACACCAAAACTAACTCGTGCCCTCACACTTACGCTAACCCTTAAGCATTGTCGTACCCTAACCTGTACCCTAATCCCTCTCCATTCCCTAACCCTAACCCTAACCCGAATCCTAACCCTGACCCTCACCCGAAGCCTTACGCTCACCCATGCCCTAATCTTAACCAGGACACCAAGACTAACTCGTGCCCTCAAACGTACGCTAACACTAAACCGCAGCGGTACCCTAACCTGTACCCTAATCCCTCTCCATTCCCTAACCCTAACCCTAACCTGAAACCTAACCATGACACTCACCCGAAACTTTACCCTCACCCGTGTCCTAATTTTAACCAGTACATCCACACTAACCCATGCCCTCTAACGTACGCCAACCCTAAGCCATTGCCGTACCCTAACCTGTACCCTAATCAATCCCCATTCCCTAACCCTAACCCTAACCCTAACCCTTAACGTGACCCTCTTCCGAGGCCTTACCCTCACCCGTGCCCTAATCGTAAGCAGTACACTAACACTAACTAGTGACCTCACACGTACGCTAAACCTTAAGCGTTGTGGTACCCTAAACTGTGCCCTAATATCTCCCCATTCCGTAACCCTAACCCTAACCCGAATTCTATCCCTGACCCTCACCCGAAACCTTACCCTCACCCGTACCCTAACCTTAACCAGGACACCAACACTAACTTGTGCCCTCACACGTACGCTAACCCTTATTCGTTGTCGTACCCTAAACTGTACCCTAATCCCTCCCCATTCCCTAACCCTAACCCTAACCCGAATCCTAACACTGACCCTCACCTGAAGCCTTACCCTAACCCGTGCCCTAATCTTAACAAGGACACTAATACTAACCCTTGCCCTCACACGAATGCTAACCCTTAAGCATTGTCGTACCCTAACCTTTACCCTAATCAATCCCCATTCCCTAACCCTAACCCTAACCCTAACCCTTAACGTGACACTCTTCCGAGGCCTTACCCTCACCCGTGCCCTAATCGTAAGCAGTACACTAACACTAACTAGTGACCTCACACTTATGCTAAACCTTAAGCGTTGTAGTACCCTAAACTGTGCCCTAATATCTCCCCATTCCCTAACCCTAACCCTAACCCGAATTCTATCCCTGACCCTCACAAGAAACCTTACCCTCACCCGTGCCCTAATCTTAACCAGGACACCAACACTAACTCGTGCCCTCACACGTACGCTAAACCTTAAGCGTTGTCGTACCCTAAATTGTACCCTAATCCCTCCCCATTCCTTAACCCTAACCCTAAACCCATCCCTCAACATGAGCCACTTCCGATGCCCTACCCTAACCAATGCCCTAATCTTAACCAGTACACAAACACTAACTCATGCCCTCAAACGTACGCTAACCCTTAAGCATTGTCGTACCCTATCCTGTACCCTAATCCCTTCCCATTCCCTAACGCTAACCCTAAGCGAAACCCTGAACGTGACCCTTTTCCGAGGCCTTACCCTCCTCGGTGCCGTTGTCTTAACCAGTACACCAACACTAACTCGTGCCCTCACACTTACGCTAAACCTAAAGCATTGTCGTACCCTAACCTGTACCCTAATCCCTCTCCATTCCCTAACCCTAACCCTAACCAGAATCCTAACCCTGACCCTCACCCGAAGCCTTACCCTCACCCGTGCCCTAATCTTACCCAGGACACCAACACTAACTTGTGCCCTCACACGTACGCTAACCCTTAATCGTTGTCGTACCCTAAACTGTACCCTAATCCCTCCCCATTCCCTAACCCTAACCCTAACCCGAATCCTAACCCTGACCCTCACCTGAAGCCTTACCCTCACCCGTGCCCTAATCTTAACCAGGACACTAACACTAACCCTTGCCCTCACACGAACGCTAACCCTTAAGCACTGTCGTACCCTAAGCTGTACCCTAATCCCTCTGCATTCCTTAACCCTAACCCTAACCCGAATCCTAACCCTGACCCTCACCCGAAGCCTTACCCTCACCCGTGCCCTAAACTTAACCAGGACACCAACACTAACTCGTGCCCTCACACGTACGCTAAACCTTAAGCATTGTCGTACCCTAAATTGTACCCTAATCCCTCCCCATTCCTTAACCCTAAACCTAACCACATCCCTAAACCTGACCCACTTCCGATGCCCTACCCTAACCAATGCCCTAATCTTAACCAGTACACAAACACTAACTCATGCCCTCAAACGTACGCTAACCCTTAAGCATTGTCGTACCCTATCCTGTACCCTAATCCCTCCCCATTCCCTAAACCTAACCCTAAGCGAAACCCTGAACGTGACCATTTTCCGAGGCCTTACCCTCATCGGTGCCGTTGTCTTAACCAGTACACCAAAACTAACTCGTGCCCTCACACTTACGCTAACCCTTAAGCATTGTCGTACCCTAACCTGTACCCTAATCCCTCTCCATTCCCTAACCCTAACCCTAACCCGAATCCTAACCCTGACCCTCACCCGAAGCCTTACCCTCACCCGTGCCCTAATCTTAACCAGGACACCAAGACTAACTCGTGCCCTCAAACGTACGCTAACACTAAACCGCAGTGGTACCCTAACCTGTACCCTAATCCCTCTCCATTCCCTAACCCTAACCTTAACCTGAAACCTAACCATGACACTCACCCGAAACTTTACCCTCACCCGTGTCCTAATTTTAACCAGTACATCAACACTAACCCATGCCCTCTAACGTAGGCCAACCCTAAGCCATTGCCGTACCCTAACCTGTACCCTAATCAATCCCCATTCCCTAACCCTAACCCTAACCCTAACCCTTAACGTGACCCTCTTCCGAGGCCTTACCCTCACCCGTGCCCTAATCCTAAGCAGTACACTAACACTAACTAGTGACCTCACACGTACGCTAAAACTTAAGCGTTGTGGTACCGTAAACTGTGCCCTAATATCTCCCCATTCCCTAACCATAACCCTAACCCGAATTCTATCCCTGACCCTCACCTGAAACCTTACACTCACCCGTGCCCTAATCTTACCCAGGACACCAACACTAACTTGTGCCCTCACACGTACGCTAACCCTTAATCGTTGTCGTACCCTAAACTGTACCCTAATCCCTCCCCATTCCCTAACCCTAAACCTAACCCGAATCCTAACCCTGACCCTCACCTGAAGCCTTACCCTCACCCGTGACCTAATCTTAACCAGGACACTAACACTAACCCTTGCCCTCACACGAACGCTAACCCTTAAGCACTGTCGTACCCTAAGCTGTACCCTAATCCCTCTGCATTCCTTAACCCTAACCCTAACCCGAATCCTAACCCTGAACCTCACCCGAAGCCTTACCCTCACCCGTGCCCTAATCTTAACCAGGACACCAACACTAACTCGTGCCCTCACACGAACGCTAAACCTTAAGCATTGTCGTACCCTAAATTGTACCCTAATCCCTCCCCATTCCTTAACCCTAACCCTAACCCCATCCCTAAACCTGACCCAATTCCGATGCCCTACCCTAACCAATACCCTTATCTTAACCAGTACACAAACACTAACTCATGCCCTCAAACGTACGCTAACCCTTAAGCATTGTCGTACCCTATCCTGTACCCTAATCCCTCCCCATTCCCTAACCCTAACCCTAAGCGAAACCCTGAACGTGACCCTTTTCCGAGGCCTTACCCTCATCGGTGCCGTTGTCTAAACCAGTACACCAACACTAACTCGTGCCCTCACACTTACGTTAACCCTTAAGCATTGTCGTACCCTAACCTGTACCCTAATCCCTCTCCATTCCCTAACCCTAACCCTAACCCAAATCCTAACCCTGACCCTCACCCGAAGCCTTACCCTCACCCGTGCCCTAATCTTAACCAGGACACCAAGACTAACTCGTGCCCTCAAACGTACGCTAACACTAGACCGCAGCGGTATCCTAACCTGCACCCTAATCCCTCTCCATTCCCTAACCCTAACCCTAACCTGAAACCTAACCATGACACTCACCCGAAACTTTACCCTCACCCGTGTCCTAATTTTAACCAGTACATCAACACTAACCCATGCCCTCTAACGTACGCCAACCCTAAGCCATTGCCGTACCCTAACCTGAACCCTAATCAATCCCCATTCCCTAACCCTAACCCTTAACGTGACCCTCTTCCGAGGCCTTACCCTCACCCGTGCCCTAATCGTAAGCAGTACACTAACACTAACTAGTGACCTCACACGTACGCTAAACCTTAAGCGTTGTAGTACCCTAAACTGTGCCCAAATGTCTCCCCATTCCCTAACCCTAACCCTAACCCGAATTCTATCCCTGACCCTCACCCGAAACCTTACCCTCACCCGTGCCCTAATCTTAACCAGGACACCAACACTAACTTGTGCCCTCACACGTACGCTAACCCTTAATCGTTGTCGTACCCTAAAGTGTACCCTAATCCCTCTCCATTCCCTAACCCTAACCCTAACCCGAATCCTAACCCTGACCCTCACCCGAAGCCTTACCCTCACCCGTGCCCTAATCTTAACCAGGACACCAAGACTAACTCGTGCCCTCAAACGTACGCTAACACTAAACCGCAGCGGTACCCTAACCTGTACCCTAATCCCTCTCCATTCCCTAAACCTAAACCTAACCTGTAACCTAACCATGACACTCACCCGAAACTTTACCCTCACCCGTGTCCTAATTTTAACCAGTACATCAACACTAACCCATGCCCTCTAACGTACACCAACCCTAAGCCATTGCCGTACCCTAACCTGTACCCTAATCAATCCCCATTCCCTAACCCTAACCCTAACCATAACCATTAACGTGATCCTCTTCCGAGGCCTTACACTCACCCGTGCCCTAGTCGTAAGCAGTACACTAACACTAACTAGTGACCTCAAACGTACGCTAAACCTTAAGCGTTGTGGTACAATAAACTGTGCCCTAATATCTCCCCATTCCCTAACCCTAACCCTAACCCGAATTCTATCCCTGACCCTCACCCGAAACCTTACCCTCACCCGTGCCCTAATCTTAACCAGGACACCAACACTAACTTGTGCCCTCACACGTACGCTAACCCTTAATCGTTGTCGTACCCTAAACTGTACCCTAATCCCTCCCCATTCCCTAACCCTAACCCTAACCCGAATCCTAACCCTGACCCTCACCTGAAGCCTTACCCTCACCCGTGCCCTAATCTTAACCAGGACACTAACACTAACCCTTGCCCTCACACGAAAGCTAACCCTTAAGCACTGTCGTACCCTAAGCTGTACCCTAATCCCTCTGCATTCCTTAACCCTAACCCTAACCTTGATCCTCACCCGAAGACTTACCCTCACCCGTGCCCTAATCTTAACCAGGACACCAACACTAACTCGTGCCCTCACACGTACGCTAAACCTTAAGCATTGTCGTACCCTAAATTGTACCCTAATCCCTCCCCATTCCTTAACCCTAACCCTAACCCCATCCCTAAGCCTGACCCACTTCCGATGCGCTACCCTAACCCATGCCCTAATCTTAACCAGTACACAAACACTAACTCATGTCCCCAAACGTACGCTAACCCTTAAGCATTGTCGTACCCTATCCTGAACCTAATCCCTCCCCATTCCCTAACCCTAACCCTAAGCGAAACCCTGAACGTGACCCTTTTCCGAGGCCTTACCCTCATCGGTGCCGTTGTCTTAACCAGTACACCAACACTAACTCGTGCCCTCACACTTACGCTAACCCTTAAGCATTGTCGTACCCTAACCTGTACCCTAATCCCTCTCCATTCCCTAACCCTAACCCTAACCCGAATCCTAACCCTGACCCTCACCCGAAGCCTTACCCTCACCCGTGCCCTAATCTTAACCAGGACACCAAGACTAACTAGTGCCCTCAATCGTACGCTAACACTAAACCGCAGCAGTACCCTAACCTGTACCCTAAACCCTCTCCATTCCCTAACCCTAACCCTAACCTGAAACCTAACCATGACACTCACCCGAAACTTTACCCTCACCCGTGTCCTAATTTTAACCAGTACATCAACACTAACCCATGCCCTCTAACGTACGCCAACCCTAAACCATTGCCGTACCCTAACCTGTACCCTAATCAATCCCCGTTCCCTAACCCTAACCCTAACCCTAACCCTTAACGTGACCCTCTTACGAGGCCTTACCCTCATCCGTGCCCTAATCATAAGCAGTACACTAACACTAACTAGTGACCTCACACGTACGCTAAACCTTAAGCGTTGTGGTACCCTAAACTGTGCCCTAATATCTCCTCATTCCCTAACCCTAACCCTAACCCGAATTCTATCCCTGACCCTCACCCGAAACCTTACCCTCACCCGTGCCCTAATCTTAACCAGGACACCAACACTAACTTGTGCCCTCACACGTACGCTAACACTTAATCGTTGTCGTACCCTAAACTGTACCCTAATCCCTCCCCATTCCCTAACCCTAACACTAACCCGAAACCTAACCCTGACCCTCACCTGAAGCCTTACCCTCACCCGTGCCCTAATCTTAAGCAGGACACTAACACTAACCCTTGCCCTCAAACGAACGCTAACCCTTAAGCACTGTCGTACTCTAAGCTGTACCCTGATCCCTCTGCATTCCTTAACCCTAACCCTAACCCGAATCCTAACCCTGACCCTCACCCGAAGCCATACCCTCACCCGTGCCCTAATCTTAACCAGGACACCAACACTAACTCGTGCCCTCACACGTACGCTAAACCTTAAGCGTTGTCGTACCCTAAATTGTACCCTAATCCCTCCCCATTCCTTAACCCTAACCCTAAACCCATCCCTCAACCTGACCCACTTCCGATGCCCTACCCTAACCCATGCCCTAATCTTAACCAGTACACAAACACTAACTCATGCCCTCAAACGTACGCTAACCCTTAAGCATTGTCGTACCCTATCCTGTACCCTAATCCCTTCCCATTCCCTAACCCTAACCCTAAGCGCAACCCTGAACGTGACCCTTTTCCGAGGCCTTACCCTCCTCGGTGCCGTTGTCTTAACCAGTACACCAACACTAACTCGTGCCCTCACACTTACGCTAAACCTTAAGCATTGTCGTACCCTAAACTGTACCCTAATCCCTCCTCATTCCCTAACCCTAACACTAACCCGAATCCTAACCCTGACCCTCACATGAAGCCTTACCCTCACCCGTGCCCTAATCTTAACCAGGAAACTAACACTAACCCTTGCCCTCACACGAACGCTAATCCTGAAGCACTGTCGTACCCTAAGCTGTACCCTAATCCCTATGCATTCCTTAACCCTAACCCTAACCCGAATCGTAACCCTGACCCTCACCCGAAGCCTTACCCTCACCCGTGCCCTAATCTTAACCAGGACACCAACACTAACTCGTGCCCTCACACGTACGCTAAACCTTAAGCGTTGTCGTACCCTAAATTGTACCCTCATCCCTCCCCATTCCTTAACCCTAACCCTAACCCCATCCCTAAACCTGACCCACTTCCGATGCCCTACCCTAACCAATGCCCTAATCTTAACCAGTACACAAACACTAACTCATGCCCTCAAACCTACGCTACCCCTTAAGCATTGTCGTACCCTATCCTGTACCCTAATCCCTCCCCATTCCCTAACCCTAACCCTAAGCGAAACCCTGAACGTGACCCTTTTCCGAGGCCTTACCCTCATCGGTGCCGTTGTCTTAACCAGTACACCAACACTAACTCGTGCCCTCACACTTACGCTAACACTTAAGCATTGTCGTACCCTAACCTGTACCCTAATCCCTCTCCATTCCCTAACCCGAATCCTAACCCTGACCCTCACCCGAAGCCTTACCCTCACCCGTGCCCTAATCTTAACCAGGACACCAAGACTAACTCGTGCCCTCAAACGTACGCTAACACTAAACCGCAGCGGTACCCTAACCTGTACCCTAATCCCTCTCCATTCCCTAACATTAACCCTAACCTGAAACCTAACCATGACACTCACCCGAAACTTTACCCTCACCCGTGTCCTTATTTTAACCAGTACATCAACACTAACCCATGCCCTCTAACGTACGCCAACCCTAAGCCATTGCCGTACCCTCACCTGTACCCTAATCAATCCCCATTCCCTAACCCTAACCCTAACCCTAACCCTTAACGTGACCCTCTTCCAAGGCCTTACCCTCACCCATGCCCTAATCGTAAGCAGTACACTAACTCTAACTAGTGACCTCACACGTACGCTAAACCTTAAGCGTTGTGGTACCCTAAACTGTGCCCTAATATCTCCCCATTCCCTAACCCTAACCCTAACCCGAATTCTATCCCTGACCCTCACCCGAAACCTTACACTCACCCGTGCCCTAATCTTAACCAGGACACCAACACTAACTCGTGCCCTCACACGTACGCTAACCCTTAATCGTTGTCGTACCCTAAACTGTACCCTAATCCCTCCCCATTCCCTAACCCTAACCCTAACCCGAATCCTAACCCTGACCCTCACCTGAAGCCTTACCCTCACCCGTGCCCTAAACTTAACCAGGACACTAACACTAACCCTTGCCCTCACACGAACGCTAACCCTTAAGCACTGTCGTACCCTAAGCTGTACCCTAATCCCTCTGCATTCCTTAACCCTAACCCTAACCCGAATCCTAACCCTGACCCTCACCCGAAGCCTTACCCTCACCCGTGCCCTAATCTTAACCAGGACACCAACACTAACTCGTGCCCTCACACGTACGCTAAACCTTAAGCGTTGTCGTACCCTAAATTGTACCCTAATCCCTCCCCATTCCTTAACCCTAACCCTAACCCCATCCCTAAACCTGACCCACTTCCGATGCCCTACCCTAACGAATGCCCTAATCTTAACCAGTACACAAACACTAACTCATGCCCTCAAACGTACGCTAACCCTTAAGCATTGTCGTACCCTATCCAGTACCCTAATCCCTCCCCATTCCCTAACACTAACCCTAAGCGAAACCCTGAACGTGACCCTTTTCCGAGGCCTTACCCTCATCGGTGCCATTGTCTTAACCAGTACACCAACACTAACTCGTGCCCTCACACTTACGCTAACCCTTAAGCATTGTCGTACCCTAACCTGTACCCTAATCCCTCTCCATTCCCTAACCCTAACCCTAACCCGAATCCTAATCCTGACCCTCACCCGAAGCCTTACCCTCACCCGTGCCCTAATCTTAACCAGGACACCAAGACTAACTCGTGCCCTCAAACGTACGCTAACACTAAACCGCAGCGGTACCCTAACCTGTACCCTAATCCCTCTCCATTCCCTAACCCTAACCCTAACCTGAAACCTAACCATGACACTCACCCGAAACTTTACCCTCACCCGTGTCCTAATTTTAACCAGTACATCAGCACTAACCCATGCCCTCTAACGTACGCCAACCCTAAGCCATTGCCGTACCCTAACCTGTACCCTAATCAATCCCCATTCCCTAACCCTAACCCTAACCCTAACCCTTAACGTGACCCTCTTCCGAGGCCTTACCCTCACCCGTGCCCTAATCATAAGCAGTACACTAACACTAACTAGTGACCTCACACGTACGCTAAACCTTAAGCGTTGTGGTACCCTAAACTGTGCCGTAATATCTCCCCATTCCCTAACCCTAACCCTAACCCGAATTCTATCCCTGACCCTCACCCGAAACCTTACCCTCACCCGTGCCCTAATCTTAACCAGGACAGCAACACTAACTCGTGCCCTCACACGTACGCTAACCCTTAATCGTTGTCGTACCCTAAACTGTACCCTAATCCCTCCCCATTCCCTAACCCTAACCCTAACCCGAATCCTAACCCTGACCCTCACCTGAAGCCTTACCCTCACCCGTGCCCTAAACTTAACCAGGACACTAACACTAACCCTTGCCCTCACACGAACGCTAACCCTTAAGCACTGTCGTACCCTAAGCTGTACCCTAATCCCTCTGCATTCCTTAACCCTAACCCTAACCCGAATCCTAACCCTGACCCTCACCCGAAGCCTTACCCTCACCCGTGCCCTAATCTTAACCAGGACACCAACACTAACTCGTGCCCTCACACGTACGCTAAACCTTAAGCGTTGTCGTACCCTAAATTGTACCCTAATCCCTCCCCATTCCTTAACCCTAACCCTAACCCCATCCCTAAACCTGACCCACTTCCGATGCCCTACCCTAACCAATGCCCTAATCTTAACCAGTACACAAACACTAACTCATGCCCTCAAACGTACGCTAACCCTTAAGCATTGTCGTACCCTATCCTGTACCCTAATCCCTCCCCATTCCCTAACACTAACCCTAAGCGAAACCCTGAACGTGACCCTTTTCCGAGGCCTTACCCTCATCGGTGCCATTGTCTTAACCAGTACACCAACACTAACTCGTGCCCTCACACTTACGCTAACCCTTAAGCATTGTCGTACCCTAACCTGTACCCTAATCCCTCTCCATTCCCTAACCCTAACCCTAACCCGAATCCTAATCCTGACCCTCACCCGAAGCCTTACCCTCACCCGTGCCCTAATCTTAACCAGGACACCAAGACTAAATAGTGCCCTCAAACGTACGCTAACACTAAACCGCAGCGGTACCCTAACCTGTACCCTAATCCCTCTCCATTCCCTAACCCTAACCCTAACCTGAAACCTAACCATGACACTCACCCGAAACTTTACCCTCACCCGTGTCCTAATTTTAACCAGTACATCAACACTAACCCATGCCCTCTAACGTACGCCAACCCTAAGCCATTGCCGTACCCTAACCTGTACCCTAATCAATCCCCATTCCCTAACCCTAACCCTAACCCTAACCCTTAACGTGACCCTCTTCCGAGGCCTTACCCTCACCCGTGCCCTAATCATAAGCAATACACTAACACTAACTAGTGACCTCACACGTACGCTAAACCTTAAGCGTTGTGGTACCCTAAACTGTGCCGTAATATCTCCCCATTCCCTAACCCTAACCCTAACCCGAATTCTATCCCTGACCCTCACCCGAAACCTTACCCTCACCCGTGCCCTAATCTTAACCAGGACACCAACACTAACTTGTGCCCTCACACGTACGCTAACCCTTAATCGCTGTCGTACCCTAAAGTGTACCCTAATCCCTCCCCATTCCCTAAACCTAACACTAACCCGAATCCTAACCCTGACCCTCACCTGAAGCCTTACCCTCACCCGTGCCCTAATCTTAACCAGGACACTAACACTAACCCTTGCCCTCACACGAACGCTAACCCATAAGCACTGTCGTACCCTAAGCTGTACCCTGATCCCTCTGCATTCCTTAACCCTAACCCTAACCCGAATCCTAACCCTGACCCTCACCTGAAGCCTTACCCTCACCCGTGCCCTAATTTAACCAGGACACTAACACTAACCCTTGCCCTCACACGAACGCTAACCCTTAAGCACTATCGTACCCTAAGGTGTACCCTAATCCCTCTGCATTCCTTAACCCTAACCCTAACCCGAATTCTATCCCTGACCCTCACCCGAAACCTTACCCTCACCCGTGCCCTAAACTTAACCAGGACACCAACACTAACTCGTGCCCTCACACGTACGCTAAACCTTAAGCGTTGTCGTACCCTAAATTGTACCCTAATCCCTCCCCATTCCTTAACCCTAACCCTAACCCCATCCCTAAACCTGACCCACTTCCGATGCCCTACCCTAACCAATGCCCTAATCTTAACCAGTACACAAACACTAACTCATGCCCTCAAACGTACGCTAACCCTTAAGCATTGTCGTACCCTATCCTGTACCCTAATCCCTCCCCATTCCCTATCCCTAACGCTAACCCGAATCCTAACCCTGACCCTCACCTGAAGCCTTACCCTCACCCGTGCCCTAATCTTAACCAGGACACTAACACTAACCCTTGCCCTCCCACGAACGCTAACCCTTAAGCACTGTCGTACCCTAAGCTGTACCCTAATCCCTCTGCATTCCTTAACCCTAACCCTAACCTGAATCCTAACCCTGACCCACACCCGAAGCCTTACCCTCACCCGTGCCCTAATCTTAACCAGGACACCAACACTAACTCTTGCCCTCACACGTACGCTAAACCTTAAGCGTTGTCGTACCCTAAATTGTACCCTAATCCCTCCCCATTCCTTAACCCTAACCCTAACCCCATCCCTAAACCTAACCCACTTCCGATGCCCTACCCTAACCAATGCCCTAATCTTAACCAGTACACAAACACTAACTCATGCCCTCAAACGTACGCTAACCCTTAAGCATTGTCGTACCCTATCCTGTACCCTAATCCCTCCCCATTCCCTAACCCTAACCCTAAGCGAAACCCTGAACGTGACCCTTTTCCGAGGACTTACCCTCATCGGTGCCGTTGTCTTAACCAGTACACCAACACTAACTTGTGCCCTCACACTTACGCTAACCCTTAAGCACTGTCGTACCCTAACCTGTACCCTAATCCCTCTCCATTCCCTAACCGTAACCCTAACCCGAATCCTAACCCTGACCCTCACCCGAAGCCTTACCCTCACCCGTGCCCTAATCTTAACCAGTACACCAAGACTAACTCGTGCCCTCAAACGTACGCTAACAGTAAACCGCAGCGGTACCCTAACCTGTACCCTAATCCCTCTCCATTCCCTAATCCTAACCCTACCCTGAAACCTAGCCATGACAGTCACCCGAAACTTTACCCTCACCCGTGTCCTAATTTAACCAGTACATCAACACTAACCCATGACCTCTAACGTACGCCAACCCTAAGCCATTGCCGTGCCCTAACCTGTACCCTAATCAATCCCCATTCCCTAACCCTAACCCTAACCCTAACCCTTAACGTGACCCTCTTCCGAGGCCTTATCCTCACCCGTGCCCTAATCGTAAGCAGTACACTAACACTAATTAGTGACCTCACACGTACGCTAAACCTTAAGCGTTGTGGTACCCTAAACTGTGCCCTAATATCTACCCATTCCCTAACCCTAACCCTAACCCGAATTCTATCCCTGACCCTCAAACGAAACCTTACACTCACCCGTGCCCTAATCTTAACCAGGACACCAACACTAACTTGTGCCCTCACACGTACGCTAACCCTTAATCGTTGTCGTACCCTAAACTGTACCCTAATCCCTCCCCATTCCCTAACCCTAACCCTAACCCGAATCCTAACCCTGACCCTCACCTGAAGCCTTACCCTCACCCGTGCCCTAATCATAACCAGGACACTAACACTAACCCTTGCCCTCACACGAACGCTAACCCTTAAGCACTGTCGTACCCTAAGCTGTACCCTAATCCCTCTGCATTCCTTAACCCTAACCCTAACCCGAATCCCAACCCTGACCCTCACCCGAAGCCTTACCCTCACCCGTGCCCTAATCTTAACCAGGACACCAACACTAACTCGTGCCCTCACACCTACGCTAAACCTTAAGCGTTGTCGTACCCTAAATTGTACCCTAATCCCTCCCCATTCCTTAACCCTAACCCTAACGCCATCCCTACACCTGACCCACTTCCGATGCCCTACCCTAACCAATGCCCTAATCTTAACCAGAACACAAACACTAACTCATGCCCTCAAACGTACGCTAACCCTTAAGCATTGTCGTACCCTATCCTGTACCCTAATCCCTCCCCATTCCCTAACCCTAACCCTAAGCGAAACCCTGAACGTGACCCTTTTCCGAGGCCTTACCCTCATCGGTGCCGTTGTCTTAACCACTACACCAACACTAACTCGTGCCCTCACACTTACGCTAACCCTTAAGCATTGTCGTGCCTTAAGCTGTACCCTAATCCCTCTCCATTCCCTAACCCTAACCCTAACCCGAATCCTAACCCTGACCATCACCCGAAGCCTTACCCACACCCGTGCCCTAATCTTAACCAGGACACCAAGACTAACTCGTGCCCTCAAACGTACGCTAACACTAAACCGCAGCGGTACCCTAACCTGTACCCTAATCCCTCTCCATTCCCTAACATTAACCCTAACCTGAAACCTAACCATGACACTCACCCGAAACTTTACCCTCACCCGTGTCCTAATTTTAACCAGTACATCACCACTAACTCATGCCCTCTAACGTACGCCAACCCTAAGCCATTGCCGTACCCTCACCTGTACCCTAATCAATCCCCATTCTCTAACCCTAACCCTAACCCTAACCCTTAACGTGACCCTCTTCCAAGGCCTTACCCTCACCCATGCCCTAATCGTAAGCAGTACACTAACTCTAACTAGTGACCTCACACGTACGCTAAACCTTAAGCGTTGTGGTACCCTAAACTGTGCCCTAATATCTCCCCATTCCCTAACCCTAACCCTAACCCGAATTCTATCCCTGACCCTCACCCGAAACCTTACCCTCACCCGTGCCCTAACCTTAACCAGGACACCAACACTAACTTGTGCCCTCACACGTACGCTAACCCTTAATCGTTGTCATACCCTAAACTGTACCCTAATCCCTCCCCATTCCCTAACCCTAACCCTAACCCGAATCCTAACCCTGACCCTCACCTGAAGCCTTACCCTCACCCGTGCCCTAATTTAACCAGGACACTAACACTAACCCTTGCCCTCACACGAACGCTAACCCTTAAGCACTGTCGTACCCTTAGGTGTACCCTAATCAATCTGCATTCCTTAACCCTAACCCTAACCCGAATTCTATCCCTGACCCTCACCCGAAACCTTACCCTCACCCGTGCCCTAAACTTAACCAGGACACCAACACTAACTCGTGCCCTCACACGTACGCTAAACCTTAAGCGTTGTCGTACCCTAAATTGTACCCTAATCCCTCCCCATTCCTTAACCCTAACCCTAACCCCATCCCTAAATCTGACCCGCTTCCGATGCCCTACCCTAACCAATGCCCTAATCTTAACCAGTACACAAACACTAACTCATGCCCTCAAACGTACGCTAACCCTTACGCATTGTCGTACCCTATCCTGTACCCTAATCCCTCCCCATTCCCTATCCCTAACCCTAACCCGAATCCTAACCCTGACCCTCACCTGAAGCCTTACCCTCACCCGTGCCCTAATCTTAACCAGGACACTAACACTAACCCTTGCCCTCACACGAACGCTAACCCCTAAGCACTGTCGTACCCTAAGCTGTACCCTAATCCCTCTGCATTCCTTAACCCTAACCCTAACCTGAATCCTAACCCTGACCCTCACCCGAAGCCTTACCCTCACCCGTGCCATAATCTTAACCAGGACACCAACACTAACTCGTGCCCTCACACGTACGCTAAACCTTAAGCGTTGTCGTACCCTAAATTGTACCCTAATCCCTCCCCATTCATTAACCCTAACCCTAACCCCATCCCTAAACCTGACCCACTTCCGATGCCCTACCCTAACCAATGCCCTAATCTTAACCAGAACACAAACACTAACTCATGCCCTCAAACGTACGCTAACCCTTAAGCATTGTCGTACCCTATCCCGTAGCCTAATCCCTCCCCATTCCCTAACCCTAACCCTAAGCGAAACCCTGAACGTGACCCTTTTCCGAGGCCTTACCCTCATCGGTGCCGTTGTCTTAACCAGTACACCAACACTAACTCGTGCCCTCACACTTACGCTAACCCTTAAGCATTGTCGTACCCTAACCTGTACCCTAATCCCTCTCCATTCCCTAACGCTCACCCTAACCCGAATCCTAACCCTGACCCTCACCCGAAACCTTACCCTCACCCGTGCCCTAATCTTAACCAGGACACCAAGACTAACTCGTGCCCTCAAACGTACGCTAACACTAAACCGCAGCGGTACCCTAACCTGTACCCTAATCCCTCTCCATTACCTAACCCTAACCCTAACCTGAAACCTAACCATGACACTCACCCGAAACTTTACCCTCACCCGTGTCCTAATTTTAACCAGTACATCAACACTAAGCCATGCCCTCTAACGTACGCCAACCCTAAGCCATTGCCGTACCCTAACCTGTACCCTAATCAATCCCCATTCCCTAACCCTAACCCTAACCCTAACCCTTAACGTGACCCTCTTCCGAGGCCTTACCCTCACCCGTGCCCTAATCGTATGCAGTACACTAACACTAACTAGTGACCTCACACGTACGCTAAACCTTAAGCGTTGTGGTACCCTAAACTGCGCCCTAATATCTCCCCATTCCCTAACCCTAACCCTAAACCGAATTCTATCCTGACCCTCACCCGAAACCTTACCCTCACCCGTGCCCTAATCTTAACCAGGACACAAATACTAACTCGTGCCCTCACACGTACGCTAACCCTTAATCGTTGCCGTACCCTAAACTGTACCCTAATCCCTCCCCATTCCCTAACCCTAACCCTAACCCGAATCCTAACCCTGACCCTCACCTGAAGCCTTACCCTCACCCGTGCCCTAAACTTAACCAGGACACTAACACTAACCCTTGCCCTCACACGAACGCTAACCCTTAAGCACTGTCGTACCCTAAGCTGTACCCTAATCCCTCTGCATTCCTTAACCCTAACCCTAACCCGAATCCTAACCCTGACCCTCACCCGAAGCCTTACCCTCACCCGTGCCCTAATCTTAACCAGGACACCAACACTAACTCGTGCCCTCACACGTACGCTAATTCTTAAGCGTTGTCGTACCCTAAATTGTACCCTAATCCCTCCCCATCCCTTAACCCTAACCCTAACCCCATCCCTAAACCTGACCCACTTCCGATGCCCTACCCTAACCAATGCCCTAATCTTAACCAGAACACAAACACTAACTCATGCCCTCAAACGTACGCTAACACTTAAGCATTGTCGTACCCTATCCTGTACCCTAATCCCTCCCCATTCCCTAACCCTAACCCTAAGCGAAACCCTGAACGTGACCCTTTTCCGAGGCCTTACCCTCATCGGTGCCGTTGTCTTAACCAGTACACCAACACTAACTCGTGCCCTCACACTTACGCCAACCCTTAAGCATTGTCGTAACCTAACAAGTACCCTAATCCCTCTCCATTCCCTAACCCTAACCCTAACCTGAAACCTAACCATGACACTCACCCGAAACTTTACCCTCACCCGTGTCCTAATTTTAACCAGTACATCAACACTAACCCGTGCCCTCTAACGTACGCCAAACCTAAGCCATTGCCATACCCTAACCTGTACCCTAATCCCTCTCCATTCCCTAACCCTAACCTTAACCCGAATCCTAACCCTGACCCTCACCCAAAGCCTTACCCTCACCCGTGCCCTAATCTTAACCAGGACACCAAGACTAACTCGTGCCCTCAAACGTACGCTAACACTAAACCGCAGCGGTACCCTAACCTGTACCCTAATCCCTCTCCATTCCCTAACCCTAACCCTAACCTGAAACCTAACCATGACACTCACCCGAAACTTTACCCTCACCCGTGTCCTAATTTTAACCAGTACATCAACACTAAGCCATGCCCTCTAACGTACGCCAACCCTAAGCCATTGCCGTACCCTAACCTGTACCCTAATCAATCCCCATTCCCTAACCCTAACCCTAACCCTAACCCTTAACGTGACCCTCTTCCGAGGCCTTACCCTCACCCGTGCCCTAATCGTACGCAGTACACTAACACTAACTAGTGACCTCACACGTACGCTAAACCTTAAGCGTTGTGGTACCCTAAACTGTGCCCTAATATCTCCCCATTCCCTAACCCTAACCCTAACCCGAATTCTATCCCTGACCCTCACCCGAAACCTTACCCTCACCCGTGCCCTAATCTTAACCAGGACACCAACACTAACTCGTGCCGTCACACGTACGCTAACCCTTAATCGTTGCCGTACCCTAAACTGTACCCTAATCCCTCCCCATTCCCTAACCCTAACCCTAACCCGAATCCTAACCCTGACCCTCACCTGAAGCCTTACCCTCACCCGTGCCCTAATCTTAACCAGGACACTAACACTAACCCTTGCCCTCACACGAACGCTAACCCTTAAGCACTGTCGTACCCTAAGCTGTACCCTAATCCCTCTGCATTCCTTAACCCTAACCCTAACCCGAATCCTAACCCTGACCCTCACCCGAAGCCTTACCCTCACCCGTGCCCTAATCTTAACCAGGACACCAACACTAACTCGTGCCCTCACACGTACGCTAAACCTTAAGCGTTGTCGTACCCTAAATTGTACCCTAATCCCTCCCCATTCCTTAACCCTAACCCTAACCCCATCCCTAAACCTGACCCACTTCCGATGCCCTACCCTAACCAATGCCCTAATCTTAACCAGAACACAAACACTAACTCATGCCCTCAAACGTACGCTAACCCTTAAGCATTGTCGTACCCTATCCTGTACCCTAATCCCTCCCCATTCCCTAACCCTAACCCTAAGCGAAACCCTGAACGTGACCGTTTTCCGAGGCCTTACCCTCATCGGTGCCGTTGTCTTAACGAGTACAACAACACTAACTCGTGCCCTCACACTTACGCCAACCCTTAAGCATTGTCGTACCCTAACAAGTACCCTAATCCCTCTCCATTCCCTAACGCTAACCCTAACCCGAATCCTAACCCTGACCCTCACCCGAAACCTTACCCTCACCCGTGCCCTAATCTTAACCAGGACACCAAGACTAACTCGTGCCCTCAAACGTACGCTAACACTAAACCGCAGCGGTACCCTAACCTGTACCCTAATCCCTCTCCATTCCCTAACCCTAACCCTAACCTGAAACCTAACCATGACACTCAACCGAAACTTTACCCTCACCCGTGTCCTAATTTTAACCAGTACATCAACACTAAGCCATGCCCTCTAACGTACGCCAACCCTAAGCCATTGCCGTACCCTAACCTGTACCCTAATCAATCCCCATTCCCTAACCCTAACCCTAACCCTAACCCTTAACGTGACTCTCTTCCGAGGCCTTACCCTCACCCGTGCCCTAATCGTAAGCAGTACACTAACACTAACTAGTGACCTCACACGTACGCTAAACCTTAAGCGTTGTGGTACCCTAAACTGTGCCCTAATATCTCCCCATTCCCTAACCCTAACCCTAACCCGAATTCTATCCCTGACCCTCACCCGAAACCTTACCCTCACCCGTGCCCTAATCTAACCAGGACACCAACACTAACTCGTGCCCTCACACGTACGCTAACCCTTAATCGTTGCCGTACCCTAAACTGTACCCTAAACCCTCCCCATTTCCTAACCCTAACCCTAACCCGAATCCTAACCCTGACCCTCACCTGAAGCCTTACCCTCACCCGTGCCCTAATCTTAACCAGGACACTAACACTAACCCTTGCCCTCACACGAACGCTAACCCTTAAGCACTGTCGTACCCTAAGCTGTACCCTAATCCCTCTGCATTCCTTAACCCTAACCCTAACCCGAATCCTAACCCTGACCCTCACCCGAAGCCTTACCCTCACCCGTGCCCTAATCTTAACCAGGACACCAACACTAACTCGTGCCCTCACACGTACGCTAAACCTTAAGCGTTGTCGTACCCTAAATTGTACCCTAATCCCTCCCCATTCCTTAACCCTAACCCTAACCACATCCCTAAACCTGACCCACTTCCGATGCCCTACCCTAACCAATGCCCTAATCTTAACCAGAACACAAACACTAACTCATGCCCTCAAACGTACGCTAACCCTTAAGCATTGTCGTACCCTATCCTGTACCCTAATCCCTCCCCATTCCCTAACCCTAACCCTAAGCGAAACCCTGAACGTGACCCTTTTCCGAGGCCTTACCCTCATCGGTGCCGTTGTCTTAACCAGTACACCAACACTAACTCGTGCCCTCACACTTACGCCAACCCTTAAGCATTGTCGTACCCTAACAAGTACCCTAATCCCTCTCCATTCCCTAACCCTAACCCTAACCTGTAACCTAACCATGACACTCACCCGAAACTTTACCCTCACCCGTGTCCTAATTTTAACCAGTACATCAACACTAACCCGTGCCCTCTAACGTACGCCAAACCTAAGCCATTGCCATACCCTAACCTGTACCCTAATCCCTCTCCATTCCCTAACCCTAACCTTAACCCGAATCCTAACCCTGACCCTCACCCAAAGCCTTACCCTCACCCGTGCCCTAATCTTAACCAGGACACCAAGACTAACTCGTGCCCTCAAACGTACGCTAACACTAAACCGCAGCGGTACCCTAACCTGTACCCTAATCCCTCTCCATTCCCTAACCCTAACCCTAACCTGAAACCTAACCTTGACACTCACCCGAAACTTTACCCTCACCCGTGTCCTAATTTTAACCAGTACATCAACACTAACCCATGCCCTCTAACGTACGCCAACCCTAAGCCATTGCCGTGCCCTAACCTGTACCCTAATCAATCCCCATTCCCTAACCCTAACCCTAACCCTAACCCTTAACGTGACCCTCTTCCGAGGCCTTACCCTCACCCGTGCCCTAATCCTAAGCAGTACACTAACACTAACTAGTGACCTCACACGTACGCTAAACCTTAAGCGTTGTGGTACCCTAAACTGTGCCCTAATATCTCCCCATTCCCTAACCCTAACCCTATCCCGAATTCTATCCCTGACCCTCACCCGAAACCTTACCCTCACCCATGCCCTAATATTAACCAGGACACCAACACTAACTTGTGCCCTCACACGTACGCTAACCCTTAATCGTTGTCGTGCCCTAAACTGTACCCTAATCCTTCCCCATTCCCTAACCCTAACCCTAACCCGAATCCTAACCCTGACCCTCACCTGAAGCCTTACCCTCACCAGTGCCCTAATCTTAACCATGACACTAACACTAACCCTTGCCCTCACACGAACGCTAACCCTTAAGCACTGTCGTACCCTAAGCTGTACCCTAATCCCTCTGCATTCCTTAACCCTAACTCTAACACGAATCCTAACCCTGACCCTCACCCGAAGCCTTACCCTCACCCATGCCCTAATCTTAACCAGGACACCAACACTAACTCGTGCCCTCACACGTACTCTAAACCTTAAGCGTTGTCGTACCCTAAATTGTACCCTAATCCCTCCCCATTCCTTAACCCTAACCCTAACCCCATCCCTAAACCTGAGCCACTTCCGATGCCCTACCCTAACCAATGCCCTAATCTTAACCAGAACACAAACACTAACTCATGCCCTCAAACGTACACTAACCCTTAAGCATTGTCGTACCCTATCCTGTACCCTAATCCCTGCCCATTCCCTAACTCTAACCCTAAGCGAAACCCTGAACGTGACCCTTTTCCGAGGCCTTACCCTCATCGGTGCCGTTGTCTTAACCAGTACACCAACACTAACTCGTGCCCTCACACTTACGCTAACCCTTAAGCATTGTCGTACCCTAACCTGTACCCTAATCCCTCTCCATTCCCTAACGCTAACCCTAACCCGAATCCTAACCCTGACCCTCACCCGAAACCTTACCCTCACCCGTGCCCTAATCTTAACCAGGACACCAAGACTAACTCGTGCCCTCAAACGTACGCTAATACTAAACCGCAGCGGTACCCTAACCTGTACCCTAATCCCTCTCCATTCCCTAACCCTAACCCTAACCTGAAACCTAACCAAGACACTCACCCGAAACTTTACCCTCACCCGTGTCCTAATTTTAACCAGTACATCAACACTAACACATGCCCTCTAACGTACGTCAACCCTAAGCCATTGCCGTACCCTAACCTGTACCCTAATCAATCCCCATTCCCTAACCCTAACCCTAACCCTAACCCTTAACGTGACCCTCTTCCGAGGCCTTACCCTCACCCGTGCCCTAATCGTAAGCAGTACACTAACACTAACTAGTGACCTCACACGTACCCTAAACCTTAAGCGTTGTGGTACCCTAAACTGTGCCCTAATATCTCCCCATTCCCTAACCCTAACCCTAACCCGAATTCTATCCCTGACCCTCACCCGAAACCTTACCCTCACCCGTGCCCTAATCTTAACCAGGACACCAACACTAACTCGTGCCCTCACACGTACGCTAACCCTTAATCGTTGCCGTACCCTAAACTGTACCCTAATCCCTCCCCATTCCCTAACCCTAACCCTAACCCGAATCCTAACCCTGACCCTCACCTGAAGCCTTACCCTCACCCGTGCCCTAATCTTAACCAGGACACTAACACTAACCCTTGCCCTCACACGAATGCTAACCCTTAAGCACTGTCGTACCCTAAGCTGTACCCTAATCCCTCTGCATTCCTTAACCCTAACCCTAACCCGAATCCTAACCCTGACCCTCACCCGAAGCCTTACCATCACCCGTGCCCTAATCTTAACCAGGACACCAACACTAACTCGTGCCCTCACACTTACGCTAAAGCTTAAGCGTTGTCGTACCCTAAATTGTACCCTAATCCCTCCCCATTCCTTAACCCTAACCCTAACCCCATCCCTAAACCTGACCCACTTCCGATGCCCTACCCTAACCAATGCCCTAATCTTAACCAGAACACAAACACTAACTCATGCCCTCAAACGTACGCTAACCCTTAAGCATTGTCGTGCCCTATCCTGTACCCTAATCCCTCCCCATTCCCTAACCCTAACCCTAAGCGAAACCCTGAACGTGACCCTTTTCCGAGGCCTTACCCTCATCGGTGCCGTTGTCTTAACCAGTACACCAACACTAACTCGTGCCCTCACACTTACGCCAACCCTTAAGCAATGTCGTGCCATAACAAGTACCCTAATCCCTCTCCATTCCCTAACCCTAACCCTAACCTGAAACCTAACCATGACACTCACCCGAAACTTTACCCTCACCCGTGTCCTAATTTTAACCAGTACATCAACACTAACCCGTGCCCTCTAACGTACGCCAAACCTAAGCCATTGCCATACCCTAACCTGTACCCTAATCCCTCTCCATTCCCTAACCCTAACCTTAACCCGAATCCTAACCCTGACCCTCACCCAAAGCCTTACCCTCACCCGTGCCCTAATCTTAACCAGGACACCAAGACTAACTCGTGCCCTCAAACGTACGCTAACACTAAACCGCAGCGCTACCCTAACCTGTACCCTAATCCCTCTCCATTCCCTAACCCTAACCCTAACCTGAAACCTAACCATGACACTCACCCGAAACTTTACCCTCACCCGTGTCCTAATTTTAACCAGTACATCAACACTAACCCATGCCCTCTAACGTACGCCAACCCTAAGCCATTGCCGTGCCCTAACCTGTACCCTAATCAATCCCCATTCCCTAACCCTAACCCTAACCCTAACCCTTAACGTGACCCTCTTCCGAGGCCTTACCCTCACCCGTGCCCTAATCCTAAGCAGTACACTAACACTAACTAGTGACCTCACACGTACGCTAAACCTTAAGCGTTGTGGTACCCTAAACTGTGCCCTAATATCTCCCCATTCCCTAACCCTAACCCTATCCCGAATTCTATCCCTGACCCTCACCCGAAACCTTACCCTCACCCGTGCCCTAATCTTAACCAGGACACCAACACTAACTTGTGCCCTCACACGTACGCTAACCCTTAATCGTTGTCGTGCCCTAAACTGTACCCTAATCCCTCCCCATTCCCTAACCCTAACCCTAACCCGAATCCTAACCCTGACCTTAACCTGAAGCCTTACCCTCACCCGTGCCCTAATCTTAACCAGTACACTAACACTAACCCTTGCCCTCACACGAACGCTAACCCTTAAGCACTGTCGTACCCTAAGCTGTACCCTAATGCCTCTGCATTCCTTAACCCTAACCCTAACCCGAATCCTAACCCTGACCCTCACCCGAAGCCTTACCCTCACCCGTGCCCTAATCTTAACCAGGACACCAACACTAACTCGTGCCCTCACACGTACGCTAAACCTTAAGCGTTGTCGTACCCTAAATTGTACCCTAATTCCTCCCCATTCCTTAACCCTAACCCTAACCCCATCCCTAAACCTGACCTACTTCCGATGCCCTACCCTAACCAATGCCCTAATCTTAACCAGAACACAAACACTAACTCATGCCCTCAAACGTACGCTAACCCTTAAGCATTGTCGTACCCTATCCTGTACCCTAATCCCTCCCCATTCCCTAACTCTAACCCTAAGCGAAACCCTGAACGTGACCCTTTTCCGAGGCCTTACCCTCATCGGTGCCGTTGTCTTAACAAGTACACCAACACTAACTCGTGCCCTCACACTTACGCTAACCCTTAAGCATTGTCGTACCCTAACCTGTACCCTAATCCCTCTCCATTCCCTAACGCTAACCCTAACCCGAATCCTAACCCTGACCCTCACCCGAAACCTTACCCTCACCCGTGCCCTAATCTTACCCAGGACACCAAGACTAACTCGTGCCCTCAAACGTACGCTAACACTAAACCGCAGCGGTACCCTAACCTGTACCCTAATCCCTCTCCATTCCCTAACCCTAACCCTAACCGGAAACCTAACCATGACACTCACCCGAAACTTTACCCTCACCCGTGTCCTAATTTTAACCAGTACATCAACACTAACCCATGCCCTCTAACGTACGCCAACCCTAAGCCATTGCCGTACCCTAACCTGTACCCTAATCAATCCCCATTCCCTAACCCTAACCCTAACCCTAACCCTTAACGTGACCCTCTTCCGATGCCTTACCCTCACCCGTGCCCTAATCGTAAGCAGTACACTAACACTAACTAGTGACCTCACACGTACGCTAAACCTTAAGCGTTGTGGTACCCTAAACTGTGCCCTAATATCTCCCCATTCCCTAACCCTAACCCTAAACCGAATTCTATCCCTGACCCTCACCCGAAACCTTACACTCACCCGTGCCCTAATCTTAACCAGGACACCAACACTAACTCGTGCCCTCACACGTACGCTAACCCTTAATCGTTGCCGTACCCTAAACTGTACCCTAATCCCTCCCCATTCCCTAACCCTAACCCTAACCCGAATCCTAACCCTGACCCTCACCTGAAGCCTTACCCTCACCCGTGCCCTAATCTTAACCAGGACACTAACACTAACCCTTGCCCTCACACAAACGCTAACCCTTAAGCACTGTCGTACCCTAAGCTGTACCCTAATCCCTCTGCATTCCTTAACCCTAACCCTAACCCGAATCCTAACCCTGACCCTCACCCGAAGCCTTACCCTCACCCGTGCACTAATCTTAACCAGGACACCAACACTAACTCGTGCCCTCACACGTACGCTAAACCTTAAGCGTTGTCGCACCCTAAATTGTACCCTAATCCCTCCCCATTCCTTAACCCTAACCCTAACTCCATCCCTAAACCTGACCCACTTCCGATGCCCTACCCTAACCAATGCCCTAATCTTAACCAGGACACAAACACTAACTCATGCCCTCAAACGTACGCTAACCCTTAAGCATTGTCGTACCCTATCCTGTACCCTAATCCCTCCCCATTCCCTAAACCTAACCCTAAGCGAAACCCTGAACGTGACCCTTTTCCGAGGCCTTACCCTCATCGGTGCCGTTGTCTTAACCAGTACACCAACACTAACTCGTGCCCTCACACTTACGCTAACCCTTAAGCATTGTCGTACCCTAACCTGTACCCTAATCCCTCTCCATTCCCTAACCCTAACCCTAACCCGAATCCTAACCCTGACCCTCACCCGAAGCCTTACCCTCACCCGTGCCCTAATCTTAACCAGGACACCAAGACTAAATCGTGCCCTCAAACGTACGCTAACAGTAAACCGCAGCGGTACCCTAACCTGTACCCTAATCCCTCTCCATTCCCTAACCCTAAACCTAACCTGAAAGCTAACCATGACACTCACCCGAAACTTTACCCTCACCCGTGTCCTAATTTTAACCAGTACATCAACACTAACCCATGCCCTCTAACGTACGCCAACCCTAAGCCATTGCCGTGCCCTAACCTGTACCCTAATCAATCCCCATTCCCTAACCCTAACCCTAACCCTAACCCTAACCCTTAACGTGACCCTCTTCCGAGGCCTTACCCTCACCCGTGCCCTAATCCTAAGCAGTACACTAACACTAACTAGTGACTTCACACGTACGCTAAACCTTAAGCGTTGTGGTACCCTAAACTGTGCCCTAATATCTCCCCATTCCCTAACCCTAACCCTAACCCGAATTCTATCCCTGACCCTCACTCGAAACCTTACCCTCACCCGTGCCCTAATCTTAACCAGGACACCAACACTAACTTGTGTCCTCACACGTACGCTAACCCTTAATCGTTGTCGTACCCTAAACTGTACCCTAATCACTCCCCATTCCCTAACCCTAACCCTAAACCGAATCCTAACCCTGACCCTCACCTGAAGCCTTACCCTCACCCGTGCCCTAATCTTAACCAGGACACTAACACTAACCCTTGCCCTCACACGAACGCTAACCTTAAGCACTGTCGTACCCTAAGGTGTACCCTAATCCCTCTGCATTCCTTAACCCTAACCCTAACCCGAATCCTAACCCTGACCCTCACCCGAAGCCTTACCCTCACCCGTGACCTAATCTTAACCAGGACACCAACACTAACTCGTGCCCTCACACGTACGCTAAACCTTAAGCGTTGTCGTACCCTAAATTGTACCCTAATCCCTCCACATTCCTTAACCCTAACCCTAACCCCATCCCTAAACCTGACCCACTTCCGATGCCCTACCCTAACCAATGCCCTAATCTTAACCAGAACACAAACACTAACTCATGCCCTCAAACGTACGCTAACCCTTAAGCATTGTTGTACCCTATCCCGTACCCTAATCCCTCCCCATTCCCTAACCCTAACCCTAAGCGAAACCCTGAACGTGACCCTTTTCCGAGGCCTTACCCTCATCGGTGCCGTTGTCTTAACCAGTACACCAACACTAACTCGTGCCCTCAAACTTACGCTAACCCTTAAGCTTTGTCGTACCCTAACCTGTACCCTAATCCCTCTCCATTCCCTAACCCTAACCCTAACCCGAATCCTAACCCTGACCCTCACCCGAAACCTTACCCTCACCCGTGCCCTAATCTTAACCAGGACACCAAGACTAACACGTGCCCTCAAACGTACGCTAACACTAAACCGCAGCGGTACCCTAACCTGTACCCTAATCCCTCTCCATTCCCTAACCCTAACCCTAACCTGAAACCTAACGATGACACTCACCCGAAACTTTACCCTCACCCGTGTCCTAATTTTAACCAGTACATCAACACTAACCCATGCCCTCTAACGTACGCCAACCCTAAGCCATTGCCGTGCCCTAACCTGTACCCTAATCAATCCCCATTCCCTAACCCTAACCCTAACCCTAACCCTTAACGTGACCCTCTTCCGAGGCCTTACCCTCACCCGTGCCCTAATCCTAAGCAGTACACTAACACTAACTAGTGACCTCACACGTACGCTAAACCTTAAGCGTTGTGGTACCCTAAACTGTGCCCTAATATCTCCCCATTCCCTAACCCTAACCCTATCCCGAATTCTATCCCTGACCCTCACCCGAAACCTTACCCTCACCCGTGCCCTAATCTTAACCAGGACACCAACACTAACTTGTGCCCTCACACGTACGCTAACCCATAATCGTTGTCGTGCCCTAAACTGTACCCTAATCCCTCCCCATTCCCTAACCCTAACCCTAACCCGAATCCTAACCCTGACCCTCACCTGAAGCCTTACCCTCACCAGTGCCCTAATCTTAACCAGGACACTAAAACTAACCCTTGCCCTCACACGAACGCTAACCCTTAAGCACTGTCGTACCCTAAGCTGTACCCTAATCCCTCTACATTCCTTAACCCTAACCCTAACCCGAATCCTAACCCTGACCCTCACCCGAAGCCTTACCCTCACCCGTGCCCTAATCGTAACCAGGACAGTAACACTAACCCTTGCCCTCACACGAACGCTAACCCTTAAGCACTGTCGTACCCTAAGCTGTACCCTAATCCCTCTGCATTCCTTAACCCTAACCCTAACCCGAATCCTAACCCTGACCCTCACCCGAAGCCTTACCCTCACCCGTGCCCTAATCTTAACCAGGACACCAACACTAACTCGTGCCCTCACACGTACGCTAAAGCTTAAGCGTTGTCGTACCCTAAATTGTACCCTAATCCCTCCCCATTCCTTAACCCTAACCCTAACCCCATCCCTAAACCTGACCCACTTCCGATGCCCTACTCTAACCAATGCCCTAATCTTAACCAGAACACAAACACTAACTCATGCCCTCAAACGTACGCTAACCCTTAAGCATTGTCGTGCCCTATCCTGTACCCTAATCCCTCCCCATTCCCTAAACCTAACCCTAAGCGAAACCCTGAACGTGACCCTTTTCCGAGGCCATACCCTCATCGGTGCCGTTGTCTTAACCAGTACACCAACACTAACTCGTGCCCTCACACTTACGCCAACCCTTAAGCATTGTCGTGCCCTAACAAGTACCCTAATCCCTCTCCATTCCCTAACCCTAACCCTAACCTGAAACCTAACCATGACACTCACCCGAAACTTTACCCTCACCCGTGTCCTAATTTTAACCAGTACATCAACACTAACCCGTGCCCTCTAACGTACGCCAAACCTAAGCCATTGCCATACCCTAACCTGTACCCTAATCCCTCTCCATTCCCTAACCCTAACCTTAACCCGAATCCTAACCCTGACCCTCACCCAAAGCCTTACCCTCACCCGTGCCCTAATCTTAACCAGGACACCAAGACTAACTCGTGCCCTCAAACGTACGCTAACACTAAACCGCAGCGGTACCCTAACCTGTACCCTAATCCCTCTCCATTCCCTAACCCTAACCCTAACCTGAAACCTAACCATGACACTCACCCGAAACTTTACCCTCACCCGTGTCCTAATTTTAACCAGTACATCAACACTAACCCATGCCCTCTAACGTACGCCAACCCTAAGACATTGCCGTGCCCTAACCTGTACCCTAATCAATCCCCATTCCCTAACCCTAACCCTAACCCTAGCCCTTAACGGGACCCTCGTCCGAGGCCTTACCCTCACCCGTGCCCTAATCCTAAGCAGTACACTAACACTAACTAGTGACCTCACACGTACGCTAAACCTTAAGCGTTGTGGTACCCTAAACTGTGCCCTAATATCTCCCCTTTCCCTAACCCTAACCCTATCCCGAATTCTATCCCTGACCCTCACCCGAAACCTTACCCTCACCCGTGCCCTAATCTTAACCAGGACACCAACACTAACTTGTGCCCTCACACGTACGCTAACCCATAATCGTTGTCGTGCCCTAAACTGTACCCTAATCCCTCCCCATTCCCTAACCCTAACCCTAACCCGAATCCTAACCCTGACCCTCACCTGAAGCCTTACCCTCACCAGTGCCCTAATCTTAACCAGGACACTAACACTAACCCTTGCCCTCACACGAACGCTAACCCTTAAGCACTGTCGTACCCTAAGCTGTACCCTAATCCCTCTGCATTCCTTAACCCTAACCCTAACCCGAATCCTAACCCTGACCCTCACCCGAAGCCTTACCCTCACCCGTGCCCTAATCGTAACCAGGACACCAACACTAACTCGTGCCCTCACACGTACGCTAAACCTTAAGCGTTGTCGTACCCTAAATTGTACCCTAATCCCTCCCCATTCCTTAACCCTAACCCTAACCCCATCCCTAAACCTGACCCACTTCCGATGCCCTACCCTAACCAATGCCCTAATCTTAACCAGAACACAAACACTAACTCATGCCCTCAAACGTACGCTAACCCTTAAGCATTGTCGTACCCTATCCTGTACCCTAATCCCTCCCCATTCCCTAACCCTAACCCTAAGCGAAACCCTGAACGTGACCCTTTTCCGAGGCCTTACCCTCATCGGTGCCGTTGTCTTAACCAGTACACCAACACTAACTCGTGCCCTCACACTTACGCTAACCCTTAAGCATTGTCGTACCCTAACCTGTACCCTAATCCCTCTCCATTCCCTAACGCTAACCCTAACCCGAATCCTAACCCTGACCCTCACCCGAACCCTTACCCTCACCCGTGCCCTAATCTTAACCAGGACACCAAGACTAACTCGTGCCCTCAAACGTACGCTAACACTAAACTGCAGCGGTACCCTAACCTGTACCCTAATCCCTCTCCATTCCCTAACCCTAACCCTAACCTGAAACCTAACCATGACACTCACCCGAAACTTTACCCTCACCCGTGTCCTAATTTCAACCAGTACATCAACACTAACCCATGCCCTCTAACGTACGCCAACCCTAACCCATTGCCATACCCTAACCTGTACCCTAATCAATCTCCATTCCCTAACCCTAACCCTAACCCTAACCCTTAACGTGACCCTCTTCCGAGGCCTAACCCTCACCCGTGCCCTAATCCTAAGCAGTACACTAACACTAACTAGTGACCTCACACGTACGCTAAACCTTAAGCGTTGTGGTACCCTAAACTGTGCCCTAATATCTCCCCATTCCCTAACCCTAACCCTATCCCGAATTCTATCCCTGACCCTCACCCGAAACCTTACCCTCACCCGTGCCCTAATCTTAACCAGGACACCAACACTAACTTGTGCCCTCACACGTACGCTAACCCATAATCGTTGTCGTGCCCTAAACTGTACCCTAATCCCTCCCCATTCCCTAACCCTAACCCTAACCCGAATCCTAACCCTGACCCTCACCTGAAGCCTTACCCTCACCAGTGCCCTAATCTTAACCAGGACACTAACACTAACCCTTGCCCTCACACGAACGCTAACCCTTAAGCACTGTCGTACCCTAAGCTGTACCCTAATCCCTCTACATTCCTTAACCCTAACCCTAACCCGAATCCTAACCCTGACCCTCACCCGAAGCCTTACCCTCACCCGTGCCCTAATCGTAACCAGGACACTAACACTAACCCTTGCCCTCACACGAACGCTAACACTTAAGCACTGTCGTACCCTAAGCTGTACCCTAATCCCTCTGCATTCCTTAATCCTAACCCTAACCCGAATCCTAACCCTGACCCTCACCCGAAGCCTTACCCTCACCCGTGCCCTAATCTTAACCAGGACACCAACACTAACTCGTGCCCTCACACGTACGCTAAAGCTTAAGCGTTGTCGTACCCTAAATTGTACCCTAATCCCTCCCCATTCCTTAACCCTAACCCTAACCCCATCCCTAAACCTGACCCACTTCCGATGCCCTACTCTAACCAATGCCCTAATCTTAACCAGAACACAAACACTAACTCATGCCCTCAAACGTACGCTAACCCTTAAGCATTGTCGTGCCCTATCCTGTACCCTAATCCCTCCCCATTCCCTAACCCTAACCCTAAGCGAAACCCTGAACGTGACCCTTTTCCGAGGCCTTACCCTCATCGGTGCCGTTGTCTTAACCAGTACACCAACACTAACTCGTGCCCTCACACTTACGCTAACCCTTAAGCATTGTCGTACCCTAACCTGTACCCTAATCCCTCTCCATTCCCTAAAGCTAACCCTAACCCGAATCCTAACCCTGACCCTCACCCGAACCCTTACCCTCACCCGTGCCCTAATCTTAACCAGGACACCAAGACTAACTCGTGCCCTCAAACGTACGCTAACACTAAACTGCAGCGGTACCCTAACCTGTACCCTAATCCCTCTCCATTCCCTAACCCTAACCCTAACCTGAAACCTAACCATGACACTCACCCGAAACTTTACCCTCACCCGTGTCCTAATTTTAACCAGTACATCAACACTAACCCATGCCCTCTAACGTACGCCAACCCTAACCCATTGCCATACCCTAACCTGTACCCTAATCAATCTCCATTCCCTAACCCTAACCCTAACCCTAACCCTTAACGTGACCCTCTTCCGAGGCCTTACCCTCACCCGTGCCCTAATCGTAAGCAGTACACTAACACTAACTAGTGACCTCACACGTACGCTAAACCTTAAGCGTTGTGGTACCCTAAACTGTGCCCTAATATCTACCCATTCCCTAACCCTAACCCTAACCCGAATTCTATCCCTGACCCTCACCCGAAACCTTACCCTCACCCGTGCCCTAATCTTAACCAGGACACCAACACTAACTTGTGCCCTCACACGTACGCTAACCCTTAATCGTTGTCGTACCCTAAACTGTACCCTAATCCCTCCCCATTCCCTAACCCTAACCCTAACCCGAATCCTAACCCTGACCCTCACCTGAAGCCTTACCCTCACCCGTGCCCTAATCTTAACCAGGACACTAACACTAACCCTTGCCCTCACACAAACGGTAACCCTTAAGCACTGTCGTACCCTAAGCTGTACCCTAATCCCTCTGCATTCCTTAACCCTAACCCTAACCCGAATCCTAACCCTGACCCTCACCCGAAGCCTTACCCTCACCCGTGCCCTAATCTTAACCAGGACACCAACACTAACTCGTGCCCTCACACGTACGCAAAACCTTAAGCGTTGTCGTACCCTAAATTGTACCCTAATCCCTCCCCATTCCTTAACCCTAACCCTAACTCCATCCCTAAACCTGACTCACTTCCGATGCCCTACCCTAACCAATGCCCTAATCTTAACCAGGACACAAACACTAACTCATGCCCTCAAACGTACGCTAACCCTTAAGCATTGTCGTACCCTATCCTGTACCCTAATCCCTCCCCATTCCCTAACCCTAACCCTAAGCGAAACCCTGAACGTGACCCTTTTCCGAGGCCTTACCCTCATCGGTGCCGTTGTCTTAACCAGTACACCAACACTAACTCGTGCCCTCACACTTACGCTAACCCTTAAGCATTGTCGTACCCTAACCTGTACCCTAATCCCTCTCCATTCCCTAACCCTAACCCTAACCTGAAAGCTAACCATGACACTCACCCGAAACTTTACCCTCACCCGTGTCCTAATTTTAACCAGTACATCAACACTAACCCATGCCCTCTAACGTACGCCAACCCTAAGCCATTGCCGTGCCCTAACCTGTACCCTAATCAATCCCCATTCCCTAACCCTAACCCTAACCCTAACCCTTAACGTGACCCTCTTCCGAGGCCTTACCCTCACCCGTGCCCTAATCCTAAGCAGTACACTAACACTAACTAGTGACTTCACACGTACGCTAAACCTTAAGCGTTGTGGTACCCTAAACTGTGCCCTAATATCTCCCCATTCCCTAACCCTAACCCTAACCCGAATTCTATCCCTGACCCTCACCCGAAACCTTACCCTCACCTGTGCCCTAATCTTAACCAGGACACCAACACTAACTTGTGCCCTCACACGTACGCTAACCCTTAATCGTTGTCGTACCCTAAACTGTACCCTAATCCCTCCCCATTCCCTAACCCTAACCCTAACCCGAATCCTAACCCTGACCCTCACCTGAAGCCTTACCCTCACCCGTGCCCTAATCTTAACCAGGACACTAACACTAACCCTTGCCCTCACACGAACGCTAACCCTTAAGCACTGTCGTACCCTAAGCTGTACCCTAATCCCTCTGCATTCCTTAATCCTAACCCTAACCCGAATCCTAACCCTGACCCTCACCCGAAGCCTTACCCTCACCCGTGCCCTAATCTTAACCAGGACACCAACACTAACTCGTGCCCTCACACGTACGCTAAACCTTAAGCGTTGTCGTACCCTAAATTGTACCCTAATCCCTCCCCATTCCTTAACCTAACCCTAACCCCATCCCTAAACCTGACCCACTTCCGATGCCCTACCCTAACCAATGCCCTCATCTTAACCAGAACACAAACACTAACTCATGCCCTCAAACGTACGCTAACCCTTAAGCATTGTCGTACCCTATCCTGTACCCTAATCCCTCCCCATTCCCTAACCCTAACCCTAAGCGAAACCCTGAACGTGACCCTTTTCCGAGGCCTTACCCTCATCGGTGTCGTTGTCTTAACCAGTACACCAACACTAACTCGTGCCCTCACACTTACGCCAACCCTTAAGCATTGTCGTACCCTAACAAGTACCCTAATCCCTCTCCATTCCCTAACCCTAACCCTAACCTGAAACCTAACCATGACACTCACCCGAAACTTTACCCTCACCCGTGTCCTAATTTTAACCAGTACATCAACACTAACCCATGGCCTCTAACGTACGCCAACCCTAAGCCATTGCCATACCCTAACCTGTACCCTAATCAATCCCCATTCCCTAACCCTAACGCTAACCCTAACCCTTAACGTGACCCTCTTCCGAGGCCTTACCCTCACCCGTGCCCTAATCGTAAGCAGTACACTAACACTAACTAGTGACCTCACACGTACGCTAAACCTTAAGCATTGTGGTACCCTAAACTGTGCCCTAATATCTCCCCATTCCCTAACCCTAACCCTAACCCGAATTCTATCCCTGACCCTCACCCGAAACCTTACCCTCACCCGTGCCCTAATCTTAACCAGGACACCAACACTAATTTGTGTCCTCACACGTACGCTAACCCTTAATCGTTGTCGTACCCTAAACTGTACCCTAATCCCTCCCCATTCCCTAACCCTAACCCTAAACCGAATCCTAACCCTGACCCTCACCTGAAGCCTTACCCTCACCCGTGCCCTAATCTTAACCAGGACACTAACACTAACCCTTGCCCTCACACGAACGCTAACCCTTAAGCACTGTCGTACCCTAAGGTGTACCCTAATCCCTCTGCATTCCTTAACCCTAACCCTAACCCGAATCCTAACCCTGACCCTCACCCGAAGCCTTACCCTCACCCGTGACCTAATCTTAACCAGGACACCAACACTAACTCGTGCCCTCACACGTACGCTAAACCTTAAGCGTTGTCGTACCCTAAATTGTACCCTAATCCCTCCCCATTCCTTAACCTAACCCTAAACCCATCCCTAAACCTGACCCACTTCCGATGCCCTACCCTAACCAATGCCCTCATCTTAACCAGAACACAAACACTAACTCATGCCCTCAAACGTACGCTAACCCTTAAGCATTGTCGTACTCTATCCTGTACCCTAATCCCTCCCCATTCCCTAACCCTAACCCTAAGCGAAACCCTGAACGTGACCCTTTTCCGAGGCCTTACCCTCATCGGTGCCGTTGTCTTAACCAGTACACCAACACTAACTCGTGCCCTCACACTTACGCCAACCCTTAAGCATTGTCGTACCCTAACAAGTACCCTAATCCCTCTCCATTCCCTAACCGTAACCCTAACCTGAAACCTAACCATGACACTCACCCGAAACTTTACCCTCACCCGTGTCCTAATTTTAACCAGTACATTAACACTAACCCGTAACCTCTAACGTACGCCAAACCTAAGCCATTGCCATACCCTAACCTGTACCCTAATCCCTCTCCATTCCCTAACCCTAACCTTAACCCGAATCCTAACCCTGACCCTCACCCAAAGCCTTACCCTCACCCGTGCCCTAATCTTAACCAGGACACCAAGACTAACTCGTGCCCTCAAACGTACGCTAACACTAAACCGCAGCGGTACCCTAACCTGTACCCTAATCCCTCTCCATTCCCTAACCCTAACCCTAACCTGAAACCTAACCATGACACTCACCCGAAACTTTACCCTCACCCGTGTCCTAATTTTAACCAGTACATCAACACTAACCCATGCCCTCTAACGTACGCCAACCCTAAACCATTGCCATACCCTAACCTGTACCCTAATCAATCCCCATTCCCTAACCCTAACCCTAACCCTAACCCTTAACGTGACCCTCTTCCGAGGCCTTACCCTCACCCGTGCCCTAATCGTAAGCAGTACACTAACACTAACTAGAGATCTCACACGTACACTAAACCTTAAGCATTGTGGTACCCTAAACTGTGCCCTAATATCTCCCCATTCCCTAACCCTAACCCTAACCCGAATTCTATCCCTGACCCTCACCCGAAACCTTACCCTCACCCGTGCCCTAATCTTAACCAGGACACCAACACTAACTTGTGCCCTCACACGTACGCTAACCCTTAATCGTTGTCGTACCCTAAACTGTACCCTAATCCCTCCCCATTCCCTAACCCTAACCCTAAACCGAATCCTAACCCTGACCCTCACCTGAAGCCTTACTCTCACCCGTGGCCTAAACTTAACCAGGACACTAACACTAACCCTTGCCCTCACACGAACGCTAACCCTTAAGCACTGTCGTACCCTAAGGTGTACCCTAATCCCTCTGCATTCCTTAACCCTAACCCTAACCCGAATCCTAACCCTGACCCTCACCCGAAGCCTTACCCTCACCCGTGACCTAATCTTAACCAGGACACCAACACTAACTCGTGCCCTCACACGTACGCTAAACCTTAAGCGTTGTCGTACCCTAAATTGTACCCTAATCCCTCCCCATTCCTTAACCCTAACCCTAACCCCATCCCTAAACCTGACCCACTTCCGATGCCCTACCCTAACCAATGCCCTAATCTTAACCAGAACATAAACACTAACTCATGCCCTCAAACGTACGCTAACCCTTAAGCATTGTCGTACCCTATCCTGTACCCTAATCCCTCCCCATTCCCTAACCCTAACCCTAAGCAAAACCCTGAACGTGACCCTTTTCCGAGGCCTTACCCTCATCGGTGCCGTTGTCTTAACCAGTACACCAACACTAATTCGTGCCCTCACACTTACGCTAACCCTTAAGCATTGTCATACCCTAACCTGTACCCTAATCCCTCTCCATTCCCTAACTCTAACCCTAACCCGAATCCTAAGCCTGACCCTAACCCGAAACCTTACCCTCACCCATGCCCTAATCTTAACCAGGACACCAAGACTAACTCGTGCCCTCAAACGTACGCTAACACTAAACCGCAGCGGTACCCTAACCTGTACCCTAATCCCTCTCCATTCCCTAACCCTAACCCTAACCTGAAAGCTAACCATGACACTCACCCGAAACTTTACCCTCACCCGTGTCCTAATTTTAACCAGTACATCAACACTAACCCATGCCCTCTAACGTACGCCAACCCTAAGCCATTGCCGTGCCCTAACCTGTACCCTAATCAATCCCCATTCCCTAACCCTAACCCTAACCCTAACCCTTAACGTGACCCTCTTCCGAGGCCTTACCCTCACCCGTGCCCTAATCCTAAGCAGTACACTAACACTAACTAGTGACTTCACACGTACGCTAAACCTTAAGCGTTGTGGTACCCTAAACTGTGCCCTAATATCTCCCCATTCCCTAACCCTAACCCTAACCCGAATTCTATCCCTGACCCTCACCCGAAACCTTACCCTCACCTGTGCCCTAATCTTAACCAGGACACCAACACTAACTTGTGCCCTCACACGTACGCTAACCCTTAATCGTTGTCGTACCCTAAACTGTACCCTAATCCCTCCCCATTCCCTAACCCTAACCCTAACCCGAATCCTAACCCTGACCCTCACCTGAAGCCTTACCCTCACCCGTGCCCTAATCTTAACCAGGACACTAACACTAACCCTTGCCCTCACACGAACGCTAACCCTTAAGCACTGTCGTACCCTAAGCTGTACCCTAATCCCTCTGCATTCCTTAATCCTAACCCTAACCCGAATCCTAACCCTGACCCTCACCCGAAGCCTTACCCTCACCCGTGCCCTAATCTTAACCAGGACACCAACACTAACTCGTGCCCTCACACGTACGCTAAACCTTAAGCGTTGTCGTACCCTAAATTGTACCCTAATCCCTCCCCATTCCTTAACCTAACCCTAACCCCATCCCTAAACCTGACCCACTTCCGATGCCCTACCCTAACCAATGCCCTCATCTTAACCAGAACACAAACACTAACTCATGCCCTCAAACGTACGCTAACCCTTAAGCATTGTCGTACCCTATCCTGTACCCTAATCCCTCCCCATTCCCTAACCCTAACCCTAAGCGAAACCCTGAACGTGACCCTTTTCCGAGGCCTTACCCTCATCGGTGCCGTTGTCTTAACCAGTACACCAACACTAACTCGTGCCCTCACACTTACGCCAACCCTTAAGCATTGTCGTACCCTAACAAGTACCCTAATCCCTCTCCATTCCCTAACCCTAACCCTAACCTGAAACCTAACCATGACACTCACCTGAAACTTTACCCTCACCCGTGTCCTAATTTTAACCAGTACATCAACACTAACCCATGGCCTCTAACGTACGCCAACCCTAAGCCATTGCCATACCCTAACCTGTACCCTAATCAATCCCCATTCCCTAACCCTAACGCTAACCCTAACCCTTAACGTGACCCTCTTCCGAGGCCTTACCCTCACCCGTGCCCTAATCGTAAGCAGTACACTAACACTAACTAGTGACCTCACACGTACGCTAAACCTTAAGCATTGTGGTACCCTAAACTGTGCCCTAATATCTCCCCATTCCCTAACCCTAACCCTAACCCGAATTCTATCCCTGACCCTCACCCGAAACCTTACCCTCACCCGTGCCCTAATCTTAACCAGGACACCAACACTAATTTGTGTCCTCACACGTACGCTAACCCTTAATCGTTGTCGTACCCTAAACTGTACCCTAATCCCTCCCCATTCCCTAACCCTAACCCTAAACCGAATCCTAACCCTGACCCTCACCTGAAGCCTTACCCTCACCCGTGCCCTAATCTTAACCAGGACACTAACACTAACCCTTGCCCTCACACGAACGCTAACCCTTAAGCACTGTCGTACCCTAAGGTGTACCCTAATCCCTCTGCATTCCTTAACCCTAACCCTAACCCGAATCCTAACCCTGACCCTCACCCGAAGCCTTACCCTCACCCGTGACCTAATCTTAACCAGGACACCAACACTAACTCGTGCCCTCACACGTACGCTAAACCTTAAGCGTTGTCGTACCCTAAATTGTACCCTAATCCCTCCCCATTCCTTAACCTAACCCTAAACCCATCCCTAAACCTGACCCACTTCCGATGCCCTACCCTAACCAATGCCCTCATCTTAACCAGAACACAAACACTAACTCATGCCCTCAAACGTACGCTAACCCTTAAGCATTGTCGTACCCTATCCTGTACCCTAATCCCTCCCCATTCCCTAACCCTAACCCTAAGCGAAACCCTGAACGTGACCCTTTTCCGAGGCCTTACCCTCATCGGTGCCGTTGTCTTAACCAGTACACCAACACTAACTCGTGCCCTCACACTTACGCCAACCCTTAAGCATTGTCGTACCCTAACAAGTACCCTAATCCCTCTCCATTCCCTAACCCTAACCCTAACCTGAAACCTAACCATGACACTCACCCGAAACTTTACCCTCACCCGTGTCCTAATTTTAACCAGTACATTAACACTAACCCGTGCCCTCTAACGTACGCCAAACCTAAGCCATTGCCATACCCTAACCTGTACCCTAATCCCTCTCCATTCCCTAACCCTAACCTTAACCCGAATCCTAACCCTGACCCTCACCCAAAGCCTTACCCTCACCCGTGCCCTAATCTTAACCAGGACACCAAGACTAACTCGTGCCCTCAAACGTACGCTAACACTAAACCGCAGCGGTACCCTAACCTGTACCCTAATCCCTCTCCATTCCCTAACCCTAACCCTAACCTGAAACCTAACCATGACACTCACCCGAAACTTTACCCTCACCCGTGTCCTAATTTTAACCAGTACATCAACACTAACCCATGCCCTCTAACGTACGCCAACCCTAAACCATTGCCATACCCTAACCTGTACCCTAATCAATCCCCATTCCCTAACCCTAACCCTAACCCTAACCCTTAACGTGACCCTCTTCCGAGGCCTTACCCTCACCCGTGCCCTAATCGTAAGCAGTACACTAACACTAACTAGAGATCTCACACGTACACTAAACCTTAAGCATTGTGGTACCCTAAACTGTGCCCTAATATCTCCCCATTCCCTAACCCTAACCCTAACCCGAATTCTATCCCTGACCCTCACCCGAAACCTTACCCTCACCCGTGCCCTAATCTTAACCAGGACACCAACACTAACTTGTGCCCTCACACGTACGCTAACCCTTAATCGTTGTCGTACCCTAAACTGTACCCTAATCCCTCCCCATTCCCTAACCCTAAACCTAAACCGAATCCTAACCCTGACCCTCACCTGAAGCCTTACTCTCACCCGTGGCCTAAACTTAACCAGGACACTAACACTAACCCTTGCCCTCACACGAACGCTAACCCTTAAGCACTGTCGTACCCTAAGGTGTACCCTAATCCCTCTGCATTCCTTAACCCTAACCCTAACCCGAATCCTAACCCTGACCCTCACCCGAAGCCTTACCCTCACCCGTGACCTAATCTTAACCAGGACACCAACACTAACTCGTGCCCTCACACGTACGCTAAACCTTAAGCGTTGTCGTACCCTAAATTGTACCCTAATCCCTCCCCATTCCTTAACCCTAACCCTAACCCCATCCCTAAACCTGACCCACTTCCGATGCCCTACCCTAACCAATGCCCTAATCTTAACCAGAACATAAACACTAACTCATGCCCTCAAACGTACGCTAACCCTTAAGCATTGTCGTACCCTATCCTGTACCCTAATCCCTCCCCATTCCCTAACCCTAACCCTAAGCAAAACCCTGAACGTGACCCTTTTCCGAGGCCTTACCCTCATCGGTGCCGTTGTCTTAACCAGTACACCAACACTAATTCGTGCCCTCACACTTACGCTAACCCTTAAGCATTGTCATACCCTAACCTGTACCCTAATCCCTCTCCATTCCCTAACTCTAACCCTAACCCGAATCCTAAGCCTGACCCTAACCCGAAACCTTACGCTCACCCATGCCCTAATGTTAACCAGGACACCAAGACTAACTCGTGCCCTCAAACGTACGCTAACACTAAACCGCAGCGGTACCCTAACCTGTACCCTAATCCCTCTCCATTCCCTAACCCTAACCCTAACCTGAAACCTAACCATGACACTCACCCGAAAATTTACCCTCACCCGTGTCCTAATTTTAACCAGTACATCAACACTAACCCATGCCCTCTAACGTACGCCAACCTTAAGCCATTGCCGTGCCCTAACCTGTACCCTAATCAATCCCCATTCCCTAACCCTAACCCTAACCCTAACCCTTAACGTGACCCTCTTCCGAGGCCTTACCCTCACCCGTGCCCTAATCCTAAGCAGTACACTAACACTAACTAGTGACCTCACACGTACGCTAAACCTTAAGCGTTTTGGTACCCTAAACTGTGCCCTAATATCTCCCCATTCCCTAACCCTAACCCTATCCCGAATTCTATCCCTGACCCTAACCCGAAACCTTACCCTCACCCGTGCCCTAATCTTAACCAGGACACCAACACTAACTTGTGCCCTCACACGTACGCTAACCCTTAATCGTTGTCGTGCCCTAAACTGTACCCTAATCCCTCCCCATTCCCTAACCCTAACCCTAACCCGAATCCTATCCCTGACCCTCACCTGAAGCCTTACCCTCACCAGTGCCCTAATCTTAACCAGGACACTAACAATAACCCTTGCCCTCACACGAACGCTAACCCTTAAGCACTGTCGTACCCTAAGCTGTACCCTAATCCCTCTGCATTCCTTAACCCTAACCCTAACCCGAATCCTAACCCTGACCCTCACCCGAATCCTTACCCTCACCCGTGCCCTAATCTTAACCAGGCCACCAACACTAACTCGTGCCCTCACACGTACGCTAAACCTTAAGCGTTGTCGTACCCTAAATTGTACCCTAATCCCTCCCCATTCCTTAACCCTAAACCTAACCCCATCCGTAAACCTGACCCACTTCCGATGCCCTACCCTAACCAATGCCCTAATCTTAACCAGAACACAAAAACTAACTCATGCCCTCAAACGTACGCTAACCCTTAAGCATTGTCGTACCCTATCCTGTACCCTAATCCCTCCCCGTTCCCTAACCCTAACCCTAAGCGAAACCCTGAACGTGACCCTTTTCCGAGGCCTTACCCTCATCGGTGCCGTTGTCTTAACCAGTACACCAACACTAACTCGTGCCCTCACACTTAGGCTAACCCTTAAGCATTGTCGTACCCTAACCTGTACCCTAATCCCTCTCCATTCCCTAACCCTAACCCTAACCCGAATCCTAACCCTGACCCTCACCCGAAGCCTTACCCTCACCCGTGCCCTAATCTTAACCAGGACACCAAGACTAACTCGTGCCCTCAAACGTACGCTAACACTAAACCGCAGCGGTACCCTAACCTGTACCCTAATCCCTCTCCATTCCCTAACCCTAACCCTAACCTGAAACCTAACCATGTCACTCACCCGAAACTTTACCCTCACCCGTGTCCTAATTTTAACCAGTACATCAACACTAACCCATGCCCTCTAACGTACGCCAACCCTAAGCCATTGCCGTACCCTAACCTGTACCCTAATCAATCCCCATTCCCTAACCCTAACCCTAACCCTAACCCTTAACGTGACCCTCTTCCGAGGCCTTACCCTCACCCGTGCCCTAATCGTAAGCAGTACGCTAACACTAACTAGTGACCTCACACGTATGCTAAACCTTAAGCGTTGTGGTACCCTAAACTGTGCCCTAATATCTCCCCATTCCCTAACCCTAACCCTATCCCGAATTCTATCCCTGACCCTCACCCGAAACCTTACCCTCACGCGTGCCCTAATCTTAACCAGGACACCAACACTAACTCGTGCCCTCACACGTACGCTAACCCTTAATCGTTGTCGTACCCTAAACTGTACCCTAATCCCTCCCCATTCCCTAACCCTAACCCTAACCCGAATCCTAACCCTGACCCTCACCTGAAGCCTTACCCTCACCCGTGCCCTAATCTTAACCAGGACACTAACACTAACCCTTGCCCTCACACAAACGCTAACCCTTAAGCACTGTCGTACCCTAAGCTGTACCCTAATCCCTCTGCATTCCTTAACGCTAACCCTAACCCGAATCCTAACCCTGAACCTCACCCGAAGCCTTACCCTCACCCGTGCCCTAATCTTAACCAGGACACCAACACTAACTCGTGCCCTCACACGTACGCTAAACTTTAAGCGTTGTCGTACCCTAAATTGTACCCTAATCCCTCCCCATTCCTTAACCCTAACCCTAACCCCATCCCTAAACCTGACCCACTTCCGATGCCCTACCCTAACCAATGCCCTAATCTTAACCAGTACACAAACACTAACTCATGCCCTCAAACGTACGCTAACCCTTAAGCATTGTCGTACACTATCCTGTACCCTAATCCCTCCCCATTCCCTAACCCTAACCCTAAGCGAAACCCTGAACGTGACCCTTTTCCGAGGCCTTACCCTCATCGGTGCCGTTGTCTTAACCAGTACACCAACACTAACTCGTGCCCTCACACTTAGGCTAACCCTTAAGCATTGTCGTACCCTAACCTGTACCCTAATCCCTCTCCATTCCCTAACCCTAACCCTAACCCGACTCCTAACCCTGACCCTCACCCGAAACCTTACCCTCACCCGTGCCCTAATCTTAACCAGGACACCAAGACTAACTCGTGCCCTCCAACGTACGCTAACACTAAACCGCAGCGGTACCCTAACCTGTACCCTAATCCCTCTCCATTCCCTAACCCTAACCCTAACCTGAAAGCTAACCATGACACTCACCCGAAACTTTACCCTCACCCGTGTCCTAATTTTAACCAGTACATCAACACTAAGCCATGCCCTCTAACGTACACCAACCCTAAGCCATTGCCGTACCCTAACCTGTTCCCTAATCAATCCCCATTCCCTAACCCTAACCCTAACCCTAACCCTTAACGTGACCCTCTTCCGAGGCCTTACTCTCACCCGTGCCCTAATCCTAAGCAGTACACTAACACTAAATAGTGACCTCAAACGTACGCTAAACCTTAAGCGTTGTGGTACCCTAAACTGTGCCCTAATATCTCCCCATTCCCTAACCCTAACCCTAACCCGAATTCTATCCCTGACCCTCACCCGAAACTTTACCCTCACTCGTGCCCTAATCTTAACCAGGACACCAACACTAACTCGTGCCCTCACACGTACGCTAAACCTTAAGCGTTGTCGTATCCTAAATTGTACCCTAATCCCTCCCCATTCCTTAACCCTAACCCTAACCCCATTCCTAAACCTGACCCACTTCCGATGCCCTACCCTAACCAATGCCCTAATCTTAACCAGTACACAAACACTAACTCATGCCCTCAAACGTACGCTAACCCTTAAGCATTGTCGTACCCTATCCTGTACCCTAATCCCTCCCCATTCCCTAACCCTAACCCTAAGCGAAACCCTGAACGTGACCCTTTTCCGAGGCCTAAACCTCATCAGTGCCGTTGTCTTAACCAGTACACCAACACTAACTCGTGCCCTCACACTTACGCTAAACCTTAAGCATTGTCGTACCCTAACCTGTACCCTAATCCCTCTCCATTCCCTAACCCGAACCCTAACCCGAATCCTAACCCTGACCCTCACCCGAAGCCTTACACTCACCCGTGCCCTAATATTAACCATGACACCAAGTCTAACTCGTGCCCTCAAACGTACGCTAACAGTAAACCGCAGCGGTACCCTAACCTGTACCCTAATCCCTCTCCATTCCCTAACCCTAACCCTAACCTGAAACCTAACCATGACACTCACCCGAAACTTTACCCTCACCCGTGTCCTAATTTTAACCAGTACATCAACACTAACCCATGCCCTCTAACGTACGCCAACCCTAAGCCATTGCCGTGCCCTAACCTGTACCCTAATCAATCCCCATTCCCTAACCCTAACCCTAACCCTAACCCTTAACGTGACCCTCTTCCGAGGCCTTACCCTCACCCGTGCCCTAATCCTAAGCAGTACACTAACACTAACTAGTGACTTCACACGTACGCTAAACCTTAAGCGTTGTGGTACCCTAAACTGTGCCCTAATATCTCCCCATTCCCTAACCCTAACCCTAACCCGAATTCTATCCCTGACCCTCACCCGAAACCTTACCCTCACCCGTGCCCTAATCTTAACCAGGACACCAACACTAACTTGTGCCCTCACACGTACGCTAACCCTTAATCGTTGTCGTACCCTAAACTGTACCCTAATCCCTCCCCATTCCCTAACCCTAACCCTAACCCGAATCCTAACCCTGACCCTCACCTGAAGCCTTACACTCAACAGTGCCCTAATCTTAACCAGGACACTAACACTAACACTTGCCCTCACACGAACGCTAACCCTTAAGCACTGTCGTACCCTAAGCTGTACCCTAATCCCTCTGCATTCCTTAACCCTAACCCTAACCCGAATCCTAACCCTGAACCTCACCCGAAGCCTTACCCTCACCCGTGCCCTAATCTTAACCAGGACAACAACACTAACTCGTGCCCTCACACGTACGCTAAACCTTAAGCGTTGTCGTACCCTAAATTGTACCCTAATCCCTCCCCATTCCTTAACCCTAACCCTAACCCCATCCCTAAACCTGACCCACTTCCGATGCCCTACCCTAACCAATGCCCTAATCTTAACCAGAACACAAACACTAACTCATGCTCTCAAACGTACGCTACCCCTTAAGCATTGTCGTACCCTATCCTGTACCCTAATCCCTCCCCATTCCCTAACCCTAACCCTAAGCGAAACCCTGAACGTGACCCTTTTCCGAGGCCTTACCCTCATCGGTGCCGTTGTCTTAACCAGTACACCAACACTAACTCGTGCCCTCACACTTACGCTAACCCTTAAGCATTGTCGTACCCTAACCTGTACCCTAATCCCTCTCCATTCCCTAACCCTAAACCTAACCCGACTCCTAACCCTGACCCTCACGCGAAACCTTACCCTCACCCGTGCCCTAATCTTAACCAGGACACCAAGACTAACTCGTGCCCTCAAACGTACGCTAACACTAAACCGCAGCGGTACCCTAACCTGTACCCTAATCCCTCTCCATTCCCTAACCCTAACCCTAACCTGAAACCTAACCATGTCACTCACCCGAAACTTTACCCTCACCCGTGTCCTAATTTTAACCAGTACATCAACACTAACCCATGCCCTCTAACGTACGCCAACCCTAAGCCATTGCCGTACCCTAACCTGTACCCTAATCAATCCCCATTCCCTAACCCTAACCCTAACCCTAACCCTTAACGTGACCCTCTTCCGAGGCCTTACCCTCACCCGTGCCCTAATCGTAAGCAGTACGCTAACACTAACTAGTGACCTCACACGTACGCTAAACCTTAAGCGTTGTGGTACCCTAAACTGTGCCCTAATATCTCCCCATTCCCTAACCCTAACCCTAACCCGAATTCTATCCCTGACCCTCACCCGAAACCTTACCCTCACGCGTGCCCTAATCTTAACCAGGACACCAACACTAACTCGTGCCCTCACACGTACGCTAACCCTTAATCGTTGTTGTACCCTAAACTGTACCCTAATCCCTCCCCATTCCCTAACCCTAACCCTAACCCGAATCCTAACCCTGACCCTCACCTGAAGTCTTACCCACACCCGTGCCCTAATCTTAACCAGGACACTAACACTAACCCTTGCCCTCACACGAACGCTAACCCTTAAGCACTGTCGTACCTAAGCTGTACCCTAATCCCTCTGCATTCCTTAACCCTAACCCTAACCCGAATCCTAACCCTGACCCTCACCCGAATCCTTACCCTCACTCGTGCCCTAATCTTAACCAGGCCACCAACACTAACTCGTGCCCTCAAACGTACGCTAAACCTTAAGCGTTGTCGTACCCTAAATTGTACCCTAATCCCTCCCCATTCCTTAACCCTAACCCTAACCCCATCCCTAAATCTGACCCACTTCCGATGCCCTACCCTAACCAATGCCCTAATTTTAACCAGAACACAAACACTAACTCATGCCCTCAAACGTACGCTAACCCTTAAGCATTGTCGTACCCTATCCTGTACCCTAATCCCTCCCCATTCCCTAACCCTAACCCTAAGCGAAACCCTGAACGTGACCCTTTTCCGAGGCCTTACCCTCATCGGTGCCGTTGTCTTAACCAGTACACCAACACTAACTCGTGCCCTCACACTTAGGCTAACCCTTAAGCATTGTCGTACCCTAACCTGTACCCTAATCCCTCTCCATTCCCTAACCCGAACCCTAACCCGAATCCTAACCCTGACCCTCACCCGAAGCCTTACAATCACCCGTGCCCTAATCTTAACCAGGACACCAAGTCTAACTCGTGCCCTCAAACGTACGCTAACAGTAAACTGCAGCGGTACCCTAACCTGTACCCTAATCCCTCTCCATTCCCTAACCCTAACCCTAACCTGAAACCTAACCATGACACTCACCCGAAACTTTACCCTCACCCGTGTCCTAATTTTAACCAGTACATCAACACTAACCCATGCCCTCTAACGTACGCCAACCCTAAGCCATTGCCGTACCCTAACCTGTACCCTAATCAACCCCCATTCCCTAACCCTAACCCTAACCCTAACCCTTAACGTGACCCTCTTCCGAGGCCTTACCCTCACCCGTGCCCTAATCGTAAGCAGTACGCTAACACTAACTAGTGACCTCACACGTACGCTAAACCTTAAGCGTTGTGGTACCCTAAACTGTGCCCTAATATCTCCCCATTCCCTAACCCTAACCCTAACCCGAATTCTATCCCTGACCCTCACCCGAAACCTTACCCTCACGCGTGCCCTAATCTTAACCAGGACACCAACACTAACTCGTGCCCTCACACGTACGCTAACCCTTAATCGTTGTTGTACCCTAAACTGTACCCTAATCCCTCCCCATTCCCTAACCCTAACCCTAACCCGAATCCTAACCCTGACCCTCACCTGAAGTCTTACCCACACCCGTGCCCTAATCTTAACCAGGACACTAACACTAACCCTTGCCCTCACACGAACGCTAACCCTTAAGCACTGTCGTACCTAAGCTGTACCCTAATCCCTCTGCATTCCTTAACCCTAACCCTAACCCGAATCCTAACCCTGACCCTCACCCGAATCCTTACCCTCACCCGTGCCCTAATCTTAACCAGGCCACCAACACTAACTCGTGCCCTCAAACGTACGCTAAACCTTAAGCGTTGTCGTACCCTAAATTGTACCCTAATCCCTCCCCATTCCTTAACCCTAACCCTAACCCCATCCCTAAATCTGACCCACTTCCGATGCCCTACCCTAACCAATGCCCTAATTTTAACCAGAACACAAACACTAACTCATGCCCTCAAACGTACGCTAACCCTTAAGCATTGTCGTACCCTATCCTGTACCCTAATCCCTCCCCATTCCCTAACCCTAACCCTAAGCGAAACCCTGAACGTGACCCTTTTCCGAGGCCTTACCCTCATCGGTGCCGTTGTCTTAACCAGTACACCAACACTAACTCGTGCCCTCACACTTAGGCTAACCCTTAAGCATTGTCGTACCCTAACCTGTACCCTAATCCCTCTCCATTCCCTAACCCGAACCCTAACCCGAATCCTAACCCTGACCCTCACCCGAAGCCTTACAATCACCCGTGCCCTAATCTTAACCAGGACACCAAGTCTAACTCGTGCCCTCAAACGTACGCTAACAGTAAACTGCAGCGGTACCCTAACCTGTACCCTAATCCCTCTCCATTCCCTAACCCTAACCCTAACCTGAAACCTAACCATGACACTCACCCGAAACTTTACCCTCACCCGTGTCCTAATTTTAACCAGTACATCAACACTAACCCATGCCCTCTAACGTAGGCCAACCCTAAGCCATTGCCGTGCCCTAACCTGTACCCTAATCAATCCCCATTCCCTAACCCTAACCCTAACCCTAACCCTTAACGTGACCCTCTTCCGAGGCCTTACCCTCACCCGTGCCCTAATCATAAGCAGTACACTAACACTAACTAGTGACCTCACACGTACGCTAAACCTTAAGCGTTCTGGTACCCTAAACTGTGCCCTAATATCTCCCCATTCCCTAACCCTAACCCTAACCCGAATTCTATCCCTGACCCTCACCCGAAACCTTACCCTCACCCGTGCCCTAATCTTAACCAGGACACCAACACTAACTTGTGCCCTCACACGTACGCTAACCCTTAATCGTTGTCGTACCCTAAACTGTACCCTAATCCCTCCCCATTCCCTAACCCTAACCCTAACCCGAATCCTAACCCTGACCCTCACCTGAAGCCTTACCCTCACCCGTGCCCTAAACTTAACCAGGACACTAACACTAACCCTTGCCCTCACACGAACGCTAACCCTTAAGCACTGTCGTACCCTAAGCTGTACCCTAATCCCTCTGCATTCCTTAACCCTAACCCTAACCCGAATCCTAACCCTGACCCTCACCCGAAGCCTTACCCTCACCCGTGCCCTAATCTTAACCAGGACACCAACACTAACTCGTGCCCTCACACGTACGCTAAACCTTAAGCGTTGTCGTACCCTAAATTGTACCCTAATCCCTCCCCATTCCTTAACCCTAACCCTAACCCCATCCCTAAACCTGACCCACTTCCGATGCCCTACCCTAACCAATGCCCTAATCTTAACCAGTACACAAACACAAACTCATGCCCTCAAACGTACGCTAACCCTTAAGCATTGTCGTACCCTATCCTGTACCCTAATCCCTCCCCATTCCCTAACCCTAACCCTAAGCGAAACCCTGAACGTGACCCTTTTCCGAGGCCTTACCCTCATCGGTGCCGTTGTCTTAACCAGTACACCAACACTAACTCGTGCCCTCACACTTACGCTAACCCTTAAGCATTGTCGTACCCTACTCTGTACCCTAATCAATCCCCATTCCCTAACCCTAACCCTAACCCTAACCCTTAACGTGACCCTCTTCCGAGGCCTTACCCTCACCCGTGCCCTAATCCTAAGCAGTACACTAACACTAACTAGTGACGTCACACGTACGCTAAACCTTAAGCGTTGTGGTGCCCTAAACTGTGCCCTAATATCTCCCCATTCCCTAAGCCTAACCCTAACCCGAATTCTATCCCTGACCCTCACCCGAAACCTTACCCTCACCCGTGCCCTAATCTTAACCAGGACACCAACACTAACTCGTGCCCTCACACGTACGCTAACCCTTAATCGTTGTCGTACCCTAAACTGTACCCTAATCCCTCCCCATTCCCTAACCCTAACCCTAACCCGAATCCTAACCCTGACCCTCACCTGAAGTCTTACCCTCACCCGTGCCCTAATCTTAACCAGGACACTAACACTAACCCTTGCCCTCACACGAACGCTAACCCTTAAGCACTGTCGTACCTAAGCTGTACCCTAATCCCTCTGCATTCCTTAACCCTAACCCTAACACGAATCCTAACCCTGATCCTCACCCGAAGCCTTACCCTCACCCGTGCCCTAATCTTAACCAGGACACCAACACTAACTCGTGCCCTCACACGTACGCTAAACCTTAAGCGTTGTCGTACCCTAAATTGTAACCTAATCCCTCCCCATTCCTTAACCCTAACCCGAACCCCATCACTAAACCTGACCCACTTCCGAAGCCCTACCCTAACCAATGCCCTAATTTTAACCAGAACACAAACACTAACTCATGCCCTCAAACGTACGCTAACCCTTAAGCATTGTCGTACCCTATCCTGTACCCTAATCCCTCCCCATTCTCTAACCCTAACCCTAAGCGAAACCCTGAACGTGACCCTTTTCCGAGGCCTTACCCTCATCGGTGCCGTTGTCTTAACCAGTACACCAACACTAACTCGTGCCCTCACACTTATGTCAACCCTTAAGCATTGTCATACCCTAACCTGTACCCTAATCCCTCTCCACTCCCTAACCCTAACCCTAACCCGAATCCTAACCCTGACCCTCACCCGAAGCCTTACCCTCACCCGTGCCCTAATCTTAACCAGGACACCAAGACTAACTCGTGCCCTCAAACGTACGCTAACACTAAACCACAGCGGTACCCTAACCTGTACCCTAATCCCTCTCCATTCCCTAACCCTAACCCTAACCTGAAACCTAACCATGTCACTCACCCGAAACTTTACCCTCACCCGTGTCCTAATTTTAACCAGTACATCAACACTAACCCATGCACTCTAACGTACGCCAACCCTAAGCCATTGCCGTACCCTAACCTGTACCCTAATCAATCCCCATTCCCTAACCCTAACCCTAACCCTAACCCTTAACGTGACCCTCTTCCGAGGCCTTACCCTCACCCGTGCCCTAATCGTAAGCAGTACACTAACACTAACTAGTGACCTCACACGTACGCTAAACCTTAAGCGTTGTGGTACCCTAAACTGTGCCCAAATATCTCCCCATTCCCTAACCCTAACCCTAACCCGAATTCTATCCCTGACCCTCACCCGAAACCTTACCCTCACGCGTGCCCTAATCTTAACCAGGACACCAACACTAACTCGTGCCCTCACACGTACGCTAACACTTAATTGTTGTCGTACCCTAAACTGTACCCTAATCCCTCCCCATTCCCTAACCCTAACCCTAAACCGAATCCTAACCCTGACCCTCACCTGAAGTCTTACCCTCACCCGAGCCCTAATCTTAACCAGGACACTAACACTAACCCTTGCCCTCACACGAACGCTAACCCTTAAGCACTGTCGTACCTAAGCTGTACCCTAATCCCTCTGCATTCCTTAACCCTAACCCTAACCCGAATCCTAACCCTGATCCTCACCCGAAGCCTTACCCTCACCCGTGCCCTAATCTTAACCAGGACACCAACACTAACTCGTGCCCTCACACGTACGCTAAACCTTAAGCGTTGTCGTACCCTAAATTGTACCCTAATCCCTCCCCATTCCTTAACCCTAACCCTAACCCCATCCCTAAACCTGACCCACTTCCGATGCCCTACCCTAACCAATGCCCTAATTTTAACCAGAACACAAACACTAACTCATGCCCTCAAACGTACGCTAACCCTTAAGCATTGTCGTACCCTATCCTGTACCCTAATCAATCAGCATTCCATAACCCTAACCCTAACCCTAACCCTTAACGTGACCCTCTTCCGAGGCCTTACCCTCACCCGTGCCCTAATCGTAAGCAGTACACTAACACTAACTAGTGACCTCACACGTACGCTAAACCTTAAGCGTTGTGGTACCCTAAACTGTGCCCTAATATCTCCCCATTCCCTAACCCTAACCCTAACCCGAATTCTATCCCTGACCCTCACCCGAAACCTTACCCTCACCCGTGCCCTAATCTTAACCAGGACACCAACACTAACTCGTGCCCTCACACGTACGCTAAACCTTAAGCGTTGTCGTACCCTAAATTGTACCCTAATCCCTCCCCATTCCTTAACCCTAACCCTAACCCCATCCCTAAACCTGACCCACTTCCGATGCCCTACCCTAACCAATGCCCTAATCTTAACCAGAACACAAACACTAACTCATGCCCTCAAATGTACGCTAACCCTTAAGCATTGTCGTACCCTTTCCTGTACCCTAATCCCTCCCCATTCCCTAACCCTAACCCTAAGCGAAACCCTGAACGTGACCCTTTTCCGAGGCCTTACCCTCATCGGTGCCGTTGTCTTAACCAGTACACCCACACTAACTCGTGCCCTCACACTTACGCTAACCCTTAAGCATTGTCGTACCCTAACCTGTACCCTAATCCCTCTCCATTCCCTAACCCTAACCCTAACCCGACTCCTAACACTGACCCTCACCCGAAACCTTACCCTCACCCGTGCCCTAATCTTAACCAGGACACCAAGACTAACTCGTGCCCTCAAACGTACGCTAACACTAAACCGCAGCGGTACCCTAACCTGTACCCTAATCCCTCTCCATTCCCTAACCCTAACCCTAACCTGAAAGCTAACCATGACACTCACCCGAAACTTTACCCTCACCCGTGTCCTAATTTTAACCAGTACATCAACACTAACCCATGCCCTCTAACGTACGCCAACCCTAAGCCATTGCCGTACCCTAACCTGTTCCCTAATCAATCCCCATTCCCTAACCTTAACCCTAACCCTAACCCTTAACGAGACCCTCTTCCGAGGCCTTACCCTCACCCGTGCCCTAATCCTAAGCAGTACACTAACACTAACTAGTGACCTCACACGTACGCTAAACCTTAAGCGTCGTGGTACCCTAAACTGCGCCCTAATATCTCCCCATTCCCTAACCCTAACCCTAACCCGAATTCTATCCCTGACCCTCACCCGAAACCTTACCCTCACCCGTGCCCTAATCTTAACCAGGACACCAACACTAACTTGTGCCCTCACACGTACGCTAACCCTTAATCGTTGTCGTACCCTAAACTGTACCCTAATCCCTCCCCATTCCCTAACCCTAACCCTAACCCGAATCCTAACCCTGACCCTCACCTGAAGCCTTACACTCAACAGTGCCCTAATCTTAACCAGGACACTAACACTAACCCTTGCCCTCACACGAACGCTAACCCTTAAGCACTGTCGTACCCTAAGCTGTAACCTAATCCCTCTGCATTCCTTAACCCTAACCCTAACCCGAATCCTAACCCTGACCCTCACCCGAAGCCTTACCCTCACCCGTGCCCTAATCTTAACCAGGACACCAACACTAACTCGTGCCCTCACACGTACGCTAAACCTTAAGCGTTGTCGTACCCTAAATTGTACCCTAATCCCTCCCCATTCCTTAACCCTAACCCTAACCCCATCCCTAAACCTGACCCACTTCCGATGCCCTACCCTAACCAATGCCCTAATCTTAACCAGAACACAAACACTAACTCATGCTCTCAAACGTACGCTAACCCTTAAGCATTGTCGTACCCTATCCTGTACCCTAATCCCTCCCCATTCCCTAACCCTAACCCTAAGCGAAACCCTGAACGTGACCCTTTTCCGAGGCCTTACCCTCATCGGTGCCGTTGTCTTAACCAGTACACCAACACTAACTCGTGCCCTCACACTTACGCTAACCCTTAAGCATTGTCGTACCCTAACCTGTACCCTAATCCCTCTCCATTCCCTAACCCTAAACCTAACCCGACTCCTAACCCTGACCCTCACGCGAAACCTTACCCTCACCCGTGCCCTAATCTTAACCAGGACACCAAGACTAACTCGTGCCCTCAAACGTACGCTAACACTAAACCGCAGCGGTACCCTAACCTGTACCCTAATCCCTCTCCATTCCCTAACCCTAACCCTAACCTGAAAGCTAACCATGACACTCACCCGAAACTTTACCCTCACCCGTGTCCTAATTTTAACCAGTACATCAACACTAACCCAGGCCCTCTAACGTACGCCAACCCTAAGCCATTGCCGTACCCTAACCTGTTCCCTAATCAATCCCCATTCCCTAACCTTAACCCTAACCCTAACCCTTAATGTTACCCTCTTCCGAGGCCTTACCCTCACCCGTGCCCTAATCCTAAGCAGTACACTAACACTAACTAGTGACCTCACACGTACGCTAAACCTTAAGCGTTGTGGTACCCTAAACGGTGCCCTAATATCTCCCCATTCCCTAACCCTAACCCTAACCCGAATTCTATCCCTGACCCTCACCCGAAACCTTACCCTCACCCATGCCCTAATCTTAACCAGGACACCAACACTAACTCGTGCCCTCACACGTACGCTAACCCTTAATCGTTGTCGTGCCCTAAACTGTACCCTAATCGCTCCCCATTCCCTAACCCTAACCCTAACCCGAATCCTAACCCTGACCCTCACCTGAAGTCTTACCCTCACCCGTGCCCTAATGTTAACCAGGACACTAAAACTAACCCTTGCCCTCACACGAACGCTAACCCTTAAGCACTGTCGTACCTAAGCTGTACCCTAATCCATCTGCATTCCTTAACCCTAACCCTAACCCGAATCCTAACCCTGATCATCACACGAAGCCTTACCCTCACCCGTGCCCTAATCTTAACCAGGACACCAACACTAACTCGTACCCTCACACGTACGCTAAACCTTAAGCGTTGTCGTACCCTAAATTGTACCCTAATCCCTCCCCATTCCTTAACCCTAACCCTAACCCCATCCCTAAACCTGACCCACTTCCGATGCCCTACCCTAACCAATGCCCTAATTTTAACCAGAACACAAACACTAACTCATGCCCTCAAACGTACGCTAACCCTTAAGCATTGTCGTACCCTATCCTGTACCCTAATCCCTCCCCATTCCCTAACCTTAACCCTAAGCGAAACCCTGAACGTGACCCTTTTCCGAGGCCTTACCCTCATCGGTGCCGTTGTCTTAACCAGTACACCAACACTAACTCGTGCCCTCACACTTAGGCTAACCCTTAAGCATTGTCGTACCCTAACCTGTACCCTAATCCCTCTCCATTCCCTAACCCGAACCCTAACCCGAATCCTAACCCTGACCCTCACCCGAACCCTTACCCTCACCCGTGCCCTAATCTTAACCAGGACACCAAGTCTAACTCGTGCCCTCAAACGTACGCTAACAGTAAACTGCAGCGGTACCCTAACCTGTACCCTAATCCCTCTCCATTCCCTAACCCTAACCCTAACCTGAAACCTAACCATGACACTCACCCGAAACTTTACCCTCACCCGTGTCCTAATTTTAACCAGTACATCAACACTAACCCATGCCCTCTAACGTAGGCCAACCCTAAGCCATTGCCGTGCCCTAACCTGTACCCTAATCAATCCCCATTCCCTAACCCTAACCCTAACCCTAACCCTTAACGTGACCCTCTTCCGAGGCCTTACCCTCACCCGTGCCCTAATCGTAAGCAGTACGCTAACACTAACTAGTGACCTCACACGTACGCTAAACCTTAAGCGTTCTGGTACCCTAAACTGTGCCCTAATATCTCCCCATTCCCTAACCCTAACCCTAACCCGAATTCTATCCCTGACCCTCACCCGAAACCTTACCCTCACCCGTGCCCTAATCTTAACCAGGACACCAACACTAACTTGTGCCCTCACACGTACGCTAACCCTTAATCGTTGTCGTACCCTAAACTGTACCCTAATCCCTCCCCATTCCCTAACCCTAACCCTAACCCGAATCCTAACCCTGACCCTCACCTGAAGCCTTACCCTCACCAGTGCCCTAATCTTAACCAGGACACTAACACTAACCCTTGCCCTCACACGAACGCTAACCCTTAAGCACTGTCGTACCCTAAGCTGTACCCTAATCCCTCTGCATTCCTTAACCCTAACCCTAACCCGAATCCTAACCCTGACCCTCACCCGAAGCCTTACCCTCACCCGTGCCCTAATCTTAACCAGGACACCAACACTAACTCGTGCCCTCACACGTACGCTAAACCTTAAGCGTTGTCGTACCCTAAATTGTACCCTAATCCCTCCCCATTCCTTAACCCTAACCCTAACCCCATCCCTAAACCTGACCCACTTCCGATGCCCTACCCTAACCAATGCCCTAATCTTAACCAGTACACAAACACAAACTCATGCCCTCAAACGTACGCTAACCCTTAAGCATTGTCGTACCCTATCCTGTACCCTAATCCCTCCCCATTACCTAACCCTAACCCTAAGCGAAACCCTGAACGTGACCCTTTTCCGAGGCCTTACCCTCATCGGTGCCGTTGTCTTAACCAGTACACCAACACTAACTCGTGCCCTCACACTTACGCTAACCCTTAAGCATTGTCGTACCCTAACCTGTACCCTAATCCCTCTCCATTCCCTAACCCTAAACCTAACCCGACTCCTAACCCTGACCCTCACGCGAAACCTTACCCTCACCCGTGCCCTAATCTTAACCAGGACACCAAGACTAACTCGTGCCCTCAAACGTACGCTAACACTAAACCGCAGCGGTACCCTAACCTGTACCCTAATCCCTCTCCATTCCCTAACCCTAACCCTAACCTGAAAGCTAACCATGACACTCACCCGAAACTTTACCCTCACCCGTGTCCTAATTTTAACCAGTACATCAACACTAACCCATGCCCTCTAACGTACGCCAACCCTAAGCCATTGCCGTACCCTAACCTGTTCCCTAATCAATCCCCATTCCCTAACCTTAACCCTAACCCTAACCCTTAACGTTACCCTCTTCCGAGGCCTTACCCTCACCCGTGCCCTAATCCTAAGCAGTACACTAACACTAACTAGTGACCTCACACGTACGCTAAACCTTAAGCGTTGTGGTACCCTAAACGGTGCCCTAATATCTCCCCATTCCCTAACCCTAACCCTAACCCGAATTCTATCCCTGACCCTCACCCGAAACCTTACCCTCACCCATGCCCTAATCTTAACCAGGACACCAACACTAACTCGTGCCCTCACACGTACGCTAACCCTTAATCGTTGTCGTGCCCTAAACTGTACCCTAATCGCTCCCCATTCCCTAACCCTAACCCTAACCCGAATCCTAACCCTGACCCTCACCTGAAGTCTTACCCTCACCCGTGCCCTAATGTTAACCAGGACACTAAAACTAACCCTTGCCCTCACACGAACGCTAACCCTTAAGCACTGTCGTACCTAAGCTGTACCCTAATCCATCTGCATTCCTTAACCCTAACCCTAACCCGAATCCTAACCCTGATCATCACACGAAGCCTTACCCTCACCCGTGCCCTAATCTTAACCAGGACACCAACACTAACTCGTACCCTCACACGTACGCTAAACCTTAAGCGTTGTCGTACCCTAAATTGTACCCTAATCCCTCCCCATTCCTTAACCCTAACCCTAACCCCATCCCTAAACCTGACCCACTTCCGATGCCCTACCCTAACCAATGCCCTAATTTTAACCAGAACACAAACACTAACTCATGCCCTCAAACGTACGCTAACCCTTAAGCATTGTCGTACCCTATCCTGTACCCTAATCCCTCCCCATTCCCTAACCTTAACCCTAAGCGAAACCCTGAACGTGACCCTTTTCCGAGGCCTTACCCTCATCGGTGCCGTTGTCTTAACCAGTACACCAACACTAACTCGTGCCCTCACACTTAGGCTAACCCTTAAGCATTGTCGTACCCTAACCTGTACCCTAATCCCTCTCCATTCCCTAACCCGAACCCTAACCCGAATCCTAACCCTGACCCTCACCCGAACCCTTACCCTCACCCGTGCCCTAATCTTAACCAGGACACCAAGTCTAACTCGTGCCCTCAAACGTACGCTAACAGTAAACTGCAGCGGTACCCTAACCTGTACCCTAATCCCTCTCCATTCCCTAACCCTAACCCTAACCTGAAACCTAACCATGACACTCACCCGAAACTTTACCCTCACCCGTGTCCTAATTTTAACCAGTACATCAACACTAACCCATGCCCTCTAACGTAGGCCAACCCTAAGCCATTGCCGTGCCCTAACCTGTACCCTAATCAATCCCCATTCCCTAACCCTAACCCTAACCCTAACCCTTAACGTGACCCTCTTCCGAGGCCTTACCCTCACCCGTGCCCTAATCGTAAGCAGTACGCTAACACTAACTAGTGACCTCACACGTACGCTAAACCTTAAGCGTTCTGGTACCCTAAACTGTGCCCTAATATCTCCCCATTCCCTAACCCTAACCCTAACCCGAATTCTATCCCTGACCCTCACCCGAAACCTTACCCTCACCCGTGCCCTAATCTTAACCAGGACACCAACACTAACTTGTGCCCTCACACGTACGCTAACCCTTAATCGTTGTCGTACCCTAAACTGTACCCTAATCCCTCCCCATTCCCTAACCCTAACCCTAACCCGAATCCTAACCCTGACCCTCACCTGAAGCCTTACCCTCACCAGTGCCCTAATCTTAACCAGGACACTAACACTAACCCTTGCCCTCACACGAACGCTAACCCTTAAGCACTGTCGTACCCTAAGCTGTACCCTAATCCCTCTGCATTCCTTAACCCTAACCCTAACCCGAATCCTAACCCTGACCCTCACCCGAAGCCTTACCCTCACCCGTGCCCTAATCTTAACCAGGACACCAACACTAACTCGTGCCCTCACACGTACGCTAAACCTTAAGCGTTGTCGTACCCTAAATTGTACCCTAATCCCTCCCCATTCCTTAACCCTAACCCTAACCCCATCCCTAAACCTGACCCACTTCCGATGCCCTACCCTAACCAATGCCCTAATCTTAACCAGTACACAAACACAAACTCATGCCCTCAAACGTACGCTAACCCTTAAGCATTGTCGTACCCTATCCTGTACCCTAATCCCTCCCCATTACCTAACCCTAACCCTAAGCGAAACCCTGAACGTGACCCTTTTCCGAGGCCTTACCCTCATCGGTGCCGTTGTCTTAACCAGTACACCAACACTAACTCGTGCCCTCACACTTACGCTAACCCTTAAGCATTGTCGTACCCTACTCTGTACCCTAATCAATCCCCATTCCCTAACCCTAACCCTAACCCTAACCCTTAACGTGACCCTCTTCCGAGGCCTTACCCTCACCCGTGCCCTAATCGTAAGCAGTACACTAACACTAACTAGTGACGTCACACGTACGCTAAACCTTAAGCGTTGTGGTGCCCTAACCTGTGCCCTAATATCTCCCCATTCCCTAAGCCTAACCCTAACCCGAATTCTATCCCTGACCCTCACCCGAAACCTTACCCTCACCCGTGCCCTAATCTTAACCAGGACACCAACACTAACTCGTGCCCTCACACGTACGCTAACCCTTAATCGTTGTCGTACCCTAAACTGTACCCTAATCCCTCCCCATTCCCTAACCCTAACCCTAACCCGAATCCTAACCCTGACCCTCACCTGAAGTCTTACCCTCACCCTTGCCCTAATCTTAACCAGGACACTAACACTAACCCTTGCCCTCACACGAACGCTAACCCTTAAGCAGTGTCGTACCTAAGCTGTACCCTAATCCCTCTGCATTCCTTAACCCTAACCCTAACCCGAATCCTAACCCTGATCCTCACCCGAAGCCTTACCCTCACCCGTGCCCTAATCTTAACCAGGACACCAACACTAACTCGTGCCCTCACACGTACGCTAAACCTTAAGCGTTGTCGTACCCTAAATTGTACCCTAATCCCTCCCCATTCCTTAACCCTAACCCTAACCCCATCCCTAAACCTGACCCACTTCCGATGCCCTACCCTAACCAATGCCCTAATTTTAACCAGAACACAAACACTAACTCATGCCCTCAAACGTACGCTAACCCTTAAGCATTGTCGTACCCTATCCTGTACCCTAATCCCTCCCCATTCTCTAACCCTAACCCTAAGCGAAACCCTGAACGTGACCCTTTTCCGAGGCCTTACCCTCATCGGTGCCGTTGTCTTAACCAGTACACCAACACTAACTCGTGCCCTCACACTTACGTCAACCCTTAAGCATTGTCATACCCTAACCTGTACCCTAATCCCTCTCCACTCCCTAACCCTAACCCTAACCCGAATCCTAACCCTGACCCTCACCCGAAGCCTTACCCTCACCCGTGCCCTAATCTTAACCAGGACACCAAGACTAACTCGTGCCCTCAAACGTACGCTAACACTAAACCGCAGCGGTACCCTAACCTGTACCCTAATCCCTCTCCATTCCCTAACCCTAACCCTAACCTGAAACCTAACCATGTCACTCACCCGAAACTTTACCCTCACCCGTGTCCTAATTTTAACCAGTACATCAACACTAACCCATGCCCTCTAACGTACGCCAACCCTAAGCCATTGCCGTACCCTAACCTGTACCCTAATCAATCCCCATTCCCTAACCCTAACCCTAACCCTAACCCTTAACGTGACCCTCTTCCGAGGCCTTACCCTCACCCGTGCCCTAATCGTAAGCAGTACACTAACACTAACTAGTGACCTCACACGTACGCTAAACCTTAAGCGTTGTGGTACCCTAAACTGTGCCCAAATATCTCCCCATTCCCTAACCCTAACCCTAACCCGAATTCTATCCCTGACCCTCACCCGAAACCTTACCCTCACGCGTGCCCTAACCTTAACCAGGACACCAACACTAACTCGTGCCCTCACACGTACGCTAACCCTTAATCGTTGTCGTACCCTAAACTGTACCCTAATCCCTCCCCATTCCCTAACCCTAACCCTAAACCGAATCCTAACCCTGACCCTCACCTGAAGTCTTACCCTCACCCGAGCCCTAATCTTAACCAGGACACTAACACTAACCCTTGCCCTCACACGAACGCTAAACCTTAAGCACTGTCGTACCTAAGCTGTACCCTAATCCCTCTGCATTCCTTAACCCTAACCCTAACCCGAATCCTAACCCTGATCCTCACCCGAAGCCTTACCCTCACCTGTGCCCTAATCTTAACCAGGACACCAACACTAACTCGTGCCCTCACACGTACGCTAAACCTTAAGCGTTGTCGTACCCTAAATTGTACCCTAATCCCTCCCCAATCCTTAACCCTAACCCTAACCCCATCCCTAAACCTGACCCACTTCCGATGCCCTACCCTAACCAATGCCCTAATTTTAACCAGAACACAAACACTAACTCATGCCCTCAAACGTACGCTAACCCTTAAGCATTGTCGTACCCTATCCTGTACCCTAATCAATCCCCATTCCATAACCCTAACCCTAACCCTAACCCTTAACGTGACCCTCTTCCGAGGCCTTACCCTCACCCGTGCCCTAATCGTAAGCAGTACACTAACACTAACTAGTGACCTCACACGTACGCTAAACCTTAAGCGTTGTGGTACCCTAAACTGTGCCCTAATATCTCCCCATTCCCTAACCCTAACCCTAACCCGAATTCTATCCCTGACCCTCACCCGAAACCTTACCCTCACCCGTGCCCTAATCTTAACCAGGACACCAACACTAACTCGTGCCCTCACACGTACGCTAAACCTTAAGCGTTGTCGTACCCTAAATTGTACCCTAATCCCTCCCCATTCCTTAACCCTAACCCTAACCCCATCCCTAAACCTGACCCACTTCCGATGCCCTACCCTAACCAATGACCTAATCTTAACCAGAACACAAACACTAACTCATGCCCTCAAACGTACGCTAACCCTTAAGCATTGTCGTACCCTATCCTGTACCCTAATCCCTCCCCATTCTCTAACCCTAACCCTAAGCGAAACCCTGAACGTGACCCTTTTCCGAGGCCTTACCCTCATCGGTGCCGTTGTCTTAACCAGTACACCAACACTAACTCGTGCCCTCACACTTATGTCAACCCTTAAGCATTGTCATACCCTAACCTGTACCCTAATCCCTCTCCACTCCCTAACCCTAACCCTAACCCGAATCCTAACCCTGACCCTCACCCGAAGCCTTACCCTCACCCGTGCCCTAATCTTAACCAGGACACCAAGATTAACTAGTGCCCTCAAACGTACGCTAACACTAAACCGCAGCGGTACCCTAACCTGTACCCTAATCCCTCTCCATTCCCTAACCCTAACCCTAACCTGAAAACTAACCATGTCACTCACCCGAAACTTTACCCTCACCCGTGTCCTAATTTTAACCAGTACATCAACACTAACCCATGCCCTCTAACGTACGCCAACCCTAAGCCATTGCCGTACCCTAACCTGTACCCTAATCAATCCTCATTCCCTAACCCTAACCCTAACCCTAACCCTTAACGTGACCCTCTTCCGAGGCCTTACCCTCACCCGTGCCCTAATCGTAAGCAGTACACTAACACTAACTAGTGACCTCACACGTACGCTAAACCTTAAGCGTTGTGGTAACCTAAACTGTGCCCTAATATCTCCCCATTCCCTAACCCTGACCCTAACCCGAATTCTATCCCTGACCCTCACCCGAAACCTTACCCTCACGCGTGCCCTAATCTTAACCAGGACACCAACACTAACTTGTTCCCTCACACGTACGCTAACCCTTAATCGTTGTCATACCCTAAACTGTACCCTAATCCCTCCCCATTCCCTAACCCTAACCCTAACCCGAATCCTAACCCTGACCCTCACCTGAAGCCTTACCCTCACCCGTGCCCTAATCTTAACCAGGACACTAACACTAACCCTTGCCCTCACACAAAGGCTAACCCTTAAGCACTGTCGTACCCTAGGCTGTACCCTAATCCCTCTGCATTCCTTAACGCTAACCCTAACCCGAATCCTAACCCTGAACCTCACCCGAAGTCTTACCCTCACCCGTGCCCTAATCTTAACCAGGACACCAACACTAACTCGTGCCCTCACACGTACGCTAAACCTTAAGCGTTGTCGTATGCTAAATTGTACCCTAATCCCTCCCCATTCCTTAATCCTAACCCTAACCCCATCCCTAAACCTGATCCACTTCCGATGCCCTACCCTAACCAATGCCCTAATCTTAACCAGTACACAAACACTAACTCATGCCCTCAAACGTACGCTAACCCTTAAGCATTGTCGTACCCTATCCTGTACCCTAATCCCTCCCCATTCCCTAACCCTAACCCTAAGCGAAACTCTGAACGTGACCCATTTCCGAGGCCTTACCCTCATCGGTGCCGTTGTCTTAACCAGTACACTAACACTAACTCGTGCCCTCACACTTACGCTAACCCTTAAGCATTGTCGTGCCCTAACCTGTACCCTAATCCCTCTCCATTCCCTAACCCGAACCCTAACCCGAATCCTAACCCTGACCCTCACCCGAAGCCTTACCCTCACCCGTGCCCTAATCTTAACCAGGACACCAAGTCTAACTCGTGCCCTCAAACGTACGCTAACACTAAACCGCAGCGGTACCCTAACCTGTACCCTAATCCCTCTCCATTCCCTAACCCTAACCCTAACCTGAAACCTAACCATGTCACTCACCCGAAACTTTACCCTCACCCGTGTCCTAATTTTAACCAGTACATCAACACTAACCCATGCCCTCTAACGTACGCAAACCCTAAGCCATTGCCGTACCCTAACCTGTACCCTAATCAATCCCCATTCCCTAACCCTAACCCTAACCCTAACCCTTAACGTGACCCTCTTCCGAGGCCTTACCCTCACCCGTGCCCTAATCGTAAGCAGTACACTAACACTAACTAGTGACCTCACACGTACGCTAAACCTTAAGCGTTGTGGTACCCTAAACTGTGCCCTAATAACTCCCCATTCCCTAACCCTAACCCTAACCCGAATTCTATCCCTGACCCTCACCCGAAACCTGACGCTCACGCGTGCCCTAATCTTAACCAGGACACCAACACTAACTTGTGCCCTCACACGTACGCTAACCCTTAATCGTTGTCATACCCTAAACTGTACCCTAATCCCTCCCCATTCCCTAACCCTAACCGTAAACCGAATCCTAACCCTGACCCTCACCTGAAGCCTTACCCTCACACGTGCCCTAATCTTAACCAGGACACTAACACTAACTCTTGCCCTCACACAAACGCTAACCCTTAAGCACTGTCGTACCCTAAGCTGTACCCTAATCCCTCTGCATTCCTTAACGCTAACCCTAACCCGAATCCTAACCCTGAACCTCACCTGAAGCCTTACCCTCACCCGTGCCCTAATCTTAACCAGGACACCAACACTAACTGGTGCCCTCACACGTACGCTAAACCTTAAGCGTTGTCGTATCCTAAATTGTACCCTAATCCCTCCCCATTCCTTAACCCTAACCCTAACCCCATCCCTAAACCTGACCCACTTCCGATGCCCTACCCTAAACAATGCCCTAATCTTAACCAGTACACAAACACTAACTCATGCCCTCAAATGTACGCTAACCCTTAAGCATTGTCGTACCCTATCCTGTACCCTAATCCCTCCCCATTCCCTAACCCTAACCCTAAGCGAAACCCTGAACGTGACCCTTTTCCGAGGCCTTACCCTCATCGGTGCCGTTGTCTTAACCAGTACACCAACACTAACTCGTGCCCTCACACTTACGCTAACCCTTAAGCATTGTCGTACCCTAACCTGTACCCTAATCCCTCTCCATTCCCTAACCCGAACCCTAACCCGAATCCTGACCCTGACCCTCACCCGAAGCCTTACCCTCACCCGTGCCCTAATATTAACCAGGACACCAAGTCTAACTCGTGCCCTCAAACGTACGCTAACAGTAAACCGCAGCGGTACCCTAACCTGTACCCTAATCCCTCTCCATTCCCTAACCCTAACCCTAACCTGAAATCTAACCATGACACTCACCCGAAACTTTACCCTCACCCGTGTCCTAATTTTAACCAGTACATCAACACTAACCCATGCCCTCTAACGTACGCCAACCCTAAGCCATTGCCGTGCCCTAACCTGTACCCTAATCCCTCCCCATTCCCTAACCCTAACCCTAAGCGAAACCCTGAACGTGACCCTTTTCCGAGGCCTTACCCTCATCGGTGCCGTTGTCTTAACCAGTACACCAACACTAACTCGTGCCCTCACACTTACGCTAACCCTTAAGCATTGTCGTACCCTACTCTGTACCCTAATCAATCCCCATTCCCTAACCCTAACCCTAACCCTAACCCTTAACGTGACCCTCTTCCGAGGCCTTACCCTCACCCGTGCCCTAATCGTAAGCAGTACACTAACACTAACTAGTGACGTCACACGTACGCTAAACCTTAAGCGTTGTGGTACCCTAAACTGTGCCCTAATATCTCCCCATTCCCTAACCCTAACCCTAACCCGAATTCTATCCCTGACCCTCACCCGAAACCTTACCCTCACCCGTGCCCTAATCTTAACGAGGACACCAACACTAACTCGTGCCCTCACACTTACGTCAACCCTTAAGCATTGTCATACCCTAACCTGTACCCTAATCCCTCTCCACTCCCTAACCCTAACCCTAACCCGAATCCTAACCCTGACCCTCACCCGAAGCCTTACCCTCACCCGTGCCCTAATCTTAAAGAGGACACCAAGACTAACTCGTGCCCTCAAATGTACGCTAACACTAAACCGCAGCGGTACCCTAACCTGTACCCTAATCCCTCTCCATTCCCTAACCCTAACCCTAACCTGAAACCTAACCATGTCACTCACCCGAAACTTTACCCTCACCCGTGTCCTAATTTTAACCAGTACATCAACACTAACCCATGCCCTCTAACGTACGCCAACCCTAAGCCATTGCCGTACCCTAACCTGTACCCTAATCAATCCCCATTCCCTAACCCTAACCCTAACCCTAACCCTTAACGTGACCCTCTTCCGAGGCCTTACCCTCACCCGTGCCCTAATCGTGAGCAATACACTAACACTAACCAGTGACCTCACACGTACGCTAAACCTTAAGCGTTGTGGTACCCTAAACTGTGCCCTAATATCTCCCCATTCCCTAACCCTAACCCTAACCCGAATTCTATCCCTGACCCTCACCCGAAACCTTACCCTCACGCGTGCCCTAACCTTAACCAGGACACCAACACTAACTTGTGCCCTCACACGTACGCTAACCCTTAATCGTTGTCATACCCTAAACTGTACCCTAATCCCTCCCCATTCCCTAACCCTAACCCTAACCCGAATCCTAACCCTGACCCTCACCTGAAGCCTTACCCTCACCCGTGCCCTAATCTTAACCAGGACACTAACACTAACACTTGCCCTCACACAAACGCTAACCCTTAAGCACTGTCGTACCCTAAGCTGTACCCTAATCCCTCTGCATTCCTTAACGCTACCCCTAACCCGAATCCTAACCCTGAACCTCACCCGAAGCCTTACCCTCACCCGTGCCCTAATCTTAACCAGGACACCAACACTAACTCGTGCCCTCACACGTACGCTAAACCTTAAGCGTTGTCGTATCCTAAATTGTACCCTAATCCCTCCCCATTCCTTAACCCTAACCCTAACCCCATCCCTAAACCTGACCCACTTCCGATGCCCTACCCTAACCAATGCCCTAATCTTAACCAGAACACAAACACTAACTCATGCCCTCAAACGTACGCTAACCCTTAAGCATTGTCGTACCCTTTCCTGTACCCTAATCCCTCCCCATTCCCTAACCCTAACCCTAAGCGAAACCCTGAACGTGACCCTTTTCCGAGGCCTTACCCTCATCGGTGCCGTTGTCTTAACCAGTACACCAACACTAACTCGTGCCCTCACACTTACGCTAACCCTTAAGCATTGTCGTACCCTAACCTGTACCCTAATCCCTCTCCATTCCCTAACCCTAACCCTAACCCGAATCCTAACCCTGACCCTCACCCGAAGCCTTACCCTCACCCGTGCCGTAATCTTAACCAGGACACGAAGTCTAACTCGTGCCCTCAAACGTACGCTAACAGTAAACCGCAGCGGTACCCTAACCTGTACCCTAATCCCTCTCCATTCCCTAACCCTAACCCTAACCTGAAACCTAAACATGACACTCACCCGAAACTTTACCCTCACCCGTGTCCTAATTTTAACCAGTACATCAACACTAACCCATGCCCTCTAACGTAGGCCAACCCTAAGCCATTGCCGTGCCCTAACCTCTACCCTAATCAATCCCCATTCCCTAACCCTAACCCTAACCCTAACCCTTAACGTGACCCTCTTCCGAGGCCTTACCCTCACCCGTGCCCTAATCATAAGCAGTACACTAACACTAACTAGTGACCTCACACGTACGCTAAACCTTAAGCGTTGTGGTACCCTAAACTGTGCCCTAATATCTCCCCATTCCCTAACCCTAACCCTAACCCGAATTCTATCCCTGACCCTCACCCGAAACCTTACCCTCACCCGTGCCCTAATCTTAACCAGGACACCAACACTAACTTGTGCCCTCACACGTACGCTAACCCTTAATCGTTGTCGTACCCTAAATTGTACCCTAATCCCTCCCCATTCCCTAACCCTAACCCTAACCCGAATCCTAACCCTGACCCTCACCTGAAGCCTTACCCTCACCCGTGCCCTAAACTTAACCAGGACACTAACACTAACCCTTGCCCTCACACGAACGCTAACCCTTAAGCACTGTCGTACCCTAAGCTGTACCCTAATCCCTCTGCATTCCTTAACCCTAACCCTAACCCGAATCCTAAGCCTGACCCTCACCCGAAGCCTTACCCTCACCCGTGCCCTAATCTTAACCAGGACACCAACACTAACTCGTGCCCTCACACGTACGCTAAACCTTAAGCGTTGTCGTACCCTAAATTGTACCCTAATCCCTCCCCATTCCTTAACCCTAACCCTAACCCCATCTCTAAACCTGACCCACTTCCGATGCCCTACACTAACCAATGCCCTAATCTTAACCAGTACACAAACACAAACTCATGCCCTCAAACGTACGCTAACCCTTAAGCATTGTTGTACCCTATCCTGTACCCTAATCCCTCCCCATTCCCTAACCCTAACCCTAAGCGAAACCCTGAACGTGACCCTTTTCCGAGGCCTTACCCTCATCGGTGCCATTGTCTTAACCAGTACACCAACACTAACTCGTGCCCTCACACTTACGCTAACCCTTAAGCATTGTCGTACCCTAACCTGTACCCTAATCAATCCCCATTCCATAAACCTAACCCTAACCCTAACCCTTAACGTGACCCTCTTCCGAGGCCTTACCCTCACCCGTGCCCTAATCGTAAGCAGTACACTAACACTAACTAGTGACCTCACACGTACGCTAAACCTTAAGCGTTGTGGTACCCTAAACTGTGCCCTAATATCTCCCCATTCCCTAACCCTAACCCTAACCCGAATTCTATCCCTAACCCTCACCCGAAACCTTACCCTCACCCGTGCCCTAATCTTAACCAGGACACCAACACTAACTCGTGCCCTCACACGTACGCTAAACCTTAAGCGTTGTCGTACCCTAAATTGTACCCTAATCCCTCCCCATTCCTTAACCCTAACCCTAACCCCATCCCTAAACCTGACCCACTTCCGATGCCCTACCCTAACCAATGCCCTAATCTTAACCAGTACACAAACACAAACTCATGCCCTCAAATGTACGCTAACCCTTAAGCATTGTCGTACCCTTTCCTGTACCCAAATCCCTCCCCATTCCCTAACCCTAACCCTAAGCGAAACCCTGAACGTGACCCTTTTCCGAGGCCTTACCCTCATCGGTGCCGTTGTCTTAACCAGTACACCCACACTAACTCGTGCCCTCACATTTACGCTAACCCTTAAGCATTGTCGTACCCTAACCTGTACCCTAATCCCTCTCCATTCCCTAACCCTAACCCTAACCCGACTCCTAACCCTGACCCTCACCCGAAACCTTACCCTCACCCGTGCCCTAATCTTAACCAGGACACCAAGACTAACTCGTGCCATCAAACGTACGCTAACACTAAACCGCAGCGGTACCCTAACCTGTACCCTAATCCCTCTCCATTCCCTAACCCTAACCCTAACCTGAAATCTAACCATGACACTCACCCGAAACATTACCCTCACCCGTGTCCTAATTTTAACCAGTACATCAACACTAACCCATGCCCTCTAACGTACGCCAACCCTAAGCCATTGCCGTACCCTAACCTGTTCCCTAATCAATCCCCATTCCCTAACCTTAACCCTAACCCTAACCCTTAACGTGACCCTCTTCCGAGGCCTTACCCTCACCCGTGCCCTAATCCTAAGCAGTACACTAACACTAACTAGTGACCTCACACGTACGCTAAACCTTAAGCGTCGTGGTACCCTAAACTGTGCCCTAATATCTCCCCATTCCCTAACCCTAACCCTAACCCGAATTCTATCCCTGACCCTCACCCGAAACCTTACCCTCACACGTGCCCTAATCTTAACCAGGACACCAACACTAACTCGTGCCCTCACACGTACGCTAACCCTTAATCGTTGTCGTACCCTAAACTGTACCCTAATCCCTCCCCATTCCCTAACCCTAACCCTAACCCGAATCCTAACCCTGACCCTCACCTGAAGTCTTACCCTCACCCGTGCCCTAATCTTAACCAGGACACTAACACTAACCCTTGCCCTCACACGAACGCTAACCCTTAAGCACTGTCGTACCTAAGCTGTACCCTAATCCCTCTGCATTCCTTAACCCTAACCCTAACCCGAATCCTAACCCTGATCCTCACCCGAATCCTTACCCTCACCCGTGCCCTAATCTTAACCAGGACACCAACACTAACTCATGCCCTCACACGTACGCTAAACCTTAAGCGTTGTCGTACCCTAAATTGTACCCTAATCCCTCCCCATTCCTTAACCCTAACCCTAACCCCATCCCTAAACCTGACCCACTTCCGATGTCCTACCCTAACCAATGCCCTAATTTTAACCAGAACACAAACACTAACTCATGCCCTCAAACGTACGCTAACACTTAAGCATTGTCGTACCCTATCCTGTACCCTAATCCCTCCCCATTCCCTAACCCTAACCCTAAGCGAAACCCTGAACGTGACCCTTTTCCGAGGCCTTACCCTCATCGGTGCCGTTGTCTTAACCAGTACACCAACACTAACTCGTGCCCTCACACTTACGTCAACCCTTAAGCATTGTCGTACCCTAACCTGTACCCTAATCCCTCTCCACTCCCTAACCCTAACCCTAACCCGAATCCTAACCCTGACCCTCACTCGAAGCCTTACCCTCACCCGTGCCCTAATCTTAACCAGGACACCAAGATTAACTCGTGCCCTCAAACGTACGCTAACACTAAACCGCAGCGGTACCCTAACCTGTACCCTAATCCCTCTCCATTCCCTAACCCTAACCCTAACCTGAAACCTAACCATGTCACTCACCCGAAACTTTACCCTCACCCGTGTCCTAATTTTAACCAGTACATCAACACTAACCCATGCCCTCTAACGTAAGCCAACCCTAAGCCATTGCCGTACCCTAACCTGTACCCTAATCAATCCCCATTCCCTAACCCTAACCCTAACCCTAACCCTTAACGTGACCCTCTTCCGAGGCCTTACCCTCACCCGTGCCCTAATCCTAAGCAGTACACTAACACTAACTAGTGACTTCACACGTACGCTAAACCTTAAGCGTTGTGGTACCCTAAACTGTGCCCTAATATCTCCCCATTCCCTAACCCTAACCCTAACCCGAATTCTATTCCTGACCCTCACCCGAAACCTTACCCTCACCCGTGCCCTAATCTTAACCAGGACACCAACACTAACTTGTGCCCTCACACGTACGCTAACCCTTAATCGTTGTCGTACCCTAAACTGTACCCTAATCCCTCCCCATTCCCTAACCCTAACCCTAACCCGAATCCTAACCCTGACCCTCACCTGAAGCCTTACACTCAACAGTGCCCTAATCTTAACCAGGACACTAACACTAACCCTTGCCCTCACACGAACGCTAACCCTTAAGCACTGTCGTACCCTAAGCTGTACCCTAATCCCTCTGCATTCCTTAACCCTAACCCTAACCCGAATCCTAACCCTGACCCTCACCCGAAGCCTTACCCTCACCCGTGCCCTAATCTTAACCAGGACGCCAACACTAACTCGTGCCCTCACACGTACGCTAAACCTTAAGCGTTGTCGTACCCTAAATTGTACCCTAATCCCTCCCCATTCCTTAACCCTAACCCTAACCCCATCCCTAAACCTGACCCACTTCCGATGCCCTACCCTAACCAATGCCCTAATCTTAACCAGAACACAAACACTAACTCATGCTCTCAAACGTACGCTAACCCTTAAGCATTGTCGTACCCTATCCTGTACCCTAATCCCTCCCCATTCCCTAACCCTAACCCTAAGCGAAACCCTGAACGTGACCCTTTTCCGAGGCCTTACCCTCATCGGTGCCGTTGTCTTAACCAGTACACCAACACTAACTCGTGCCCTCACACTTACGCTAACCCTTAAGCATTGTCGTACCCTAACCTGTACCCTAATCCCTCTCCATTCCCTAACCCTAAACCTAACCCGACTCCTAACCCTGACCCTCACGTGAAACCTTACCCTCACCCGTGCCCTAATCTTAACCAGGACACCAAGACTAACTCGTGCCCTCAAACGTACGCTAACACTAAACCGCAGCGGTACCCTAACCTGTACCCTAATCCCTCTCCATTCCCTAACCCTAACCCTAACCTGAAAGCTAACCATGACACTCACCCGAAACTTTACCCTCACCCGTGTCCTAATTTTAACCAGTACATCAACACTAACCCATGCCCTCTAACGTACGCCAACCCTAAGCCATTGCTGTACCCTAACCTGTTCCCTAATCAATCCCCATTCCCTAACCTTAACCCTAACCCTAACCCTTAACGTTACCCTCTTCCGAGGCCTTACCCTCACCCGTGCCCTAAGCCTAAGCAGTACACTAACACTAACTAGTGACCTCACACGTACGCTAAACCTTAAGCGTTGTGGTACCCTAAACTGTGCCCTAATATCTCCCCATTCCCTAACCCTAACCCTAACCCGAATTCTATCCCTGACCCTCACCCGAAACCTTACCCTCACCCGTGCCATAATCTTAACCAGGACACCAACACTAACTCGTGCCCTCACACGTACGCTAACCCTTAATCGTTGTCGTGCCCTAAACTGTACCCTAATCGCTCCCCATTCCCTAACCCTAACCCTAACCCGAATCCTAACCCTGACCCTCACCTGAAGTCTTACCCTCACCCGTGCCCTAATGTTAACCAGGACACTAAAACTAACCCTTGCCCTCACACGAACGCTAACCCTTAAGCACTGTCGTACCTAAGCTGTACCCTAATCCATCTGCATTCCTTAACCCTAACCCTAACCCGAATCCTAACCCTGATCATCACCCGAAGCCTTACCCTCACCCGTGCCCTAATCTTAACCAGGACACCAACACTAACTCGTGCCCTCACACGTACGCTAAACCTTAAGCGTTGTCGTACCCTAAATTGTACCCTAATCCCTCCCCATTCCTTAACCCTAACCCTAACCCCATCCCTAAACCTGACCCACTTCCGATGCCCTACCCTAACCAATGCCCTAATTTTAACCAGAACACAAACACTAACTCATGCCCTCAAACGTACGCTAACCCTTAAGCATTGTCGTACCCTATCCTGTACCCTAATCCCTCCCCATTCCCTAACCCTAACCCTAAGCGAAACCCTGAACGTGACCCTTTTCCGAGGCCTTACCCTCATCGGTGCCGTTGTCTTAACCAGTACACCAACACTAACTCGTGCCCTCACACTTAGGCTAACCCTTAAGCATTGTCGTACCCTAACCTGTACCCTAATCCCTCTCCATTCCCTAACCCGAACCCTAACCCGAATCCTAACCCTGACCCTCACCCGAAGCCTTACCCTCACCCGTGCCCTAATCTTAACCAGGACACCAAGTCTAACTCGTGCCCTCAAACGTACGCTAACAGTAAACTGCAGCGGTACCCTAACCTGTACCCTAATCCCTCTCCATTCCCTAACCCTAACCCTAACCTGAAACCTAACCATGACACTCACCCGAAACTTTACCCTCACCCGTGTCCTAATTTTAACCAGTACATCAACACTAACCCATGCCCTCTAACGTAGGCCAACCCTAAGCCATTGCCGTGCCCTAACCTGTACCCTAATCAATCCCCATTCCCTAACCCTAACCCTAACCCTAACCCTTAACGTGACCCTCTTCCGAGGCCTTACCCTCACCCGTGCCCTAATCGTAAGCAGTACACTAACACTAACTAGTGACGTCACACGTACGCTAAACCTTAAGCGTTGTGGTGCCCTAAACTGTGCCCTAATATCTCCCCATTCCCTAAGCCTAACCCTAACCCGAATTCTATCCCTGACCCTCACCCGAAACCTTACCCTCACCCGTGCCCTAATCTTAACCAGGACACCAACACTAACTCGTGCCCTCACACTTACGTCAACCCTTAAGCATTGTCATACCCTAACCTGTACCCTAATCCCTCTCCACTCCCTAACCCTAACCCTAACCCGAATCCTAACCCTGACCCTCACCCGAAGCCTTACCCTCATCCGTGCCCTAATCTTAACCAGGACAGCAAGACTAACTCGTGCCCTCAAACGTACGCTAACACTAAACCGCAGTGGTACCCTAACCTGTACCCTAATCCCTCTCCATTCCCTAACCCTAACCCTAACCTGAAACCTAACCATGTCACTCACCCGAAACTTTACCCTCACCCGTGTCCTAATTTTAACCAGTACATCAACACTAACCCATGCCCTCTAACGTACGCCAACCCTAAGCCATTGCCGTACCCTAACCTGTACCCTAATCAATCCCCATTCCCTAACCCTAACCCTAACCCTAACCGTTAACGTGACCCTCTTCCGAGGCCTTACCCTCACCCGTGCCCTAATCGTAAGCAGTACACTAACACTAACTAGTGACCTCACACGTACGCTAAACCTTAAGCGTTGTGGTACCCTAAACTGTGCCCAAATATCTCCCCATTCCCTAACCCTAACCCTAACCCGAATTCTATCCCTGACCCTCACCCGAAACCTTACCCTCACGCGTGCCCTAATCTTAACCAGGACACCAACACTAACTCGTGCCCTCACACGTACGCTAAACCTTAATCGTTGTCGTACCCTAAACTGTACCCTAATCCCTCCCCATTCCCTAACCCTAACCCTAAACCGAATCCTAACCCTGACCCTCACCTGAAGTCTTACCCTCACCCGAGCCCTAATCTTAACCAGGACACTAACACTAACCCTTGCCCTCACACGAACGCTAACCCTTAAGCACTGTCGTACCTAAGCTGTACCCTAATCCCTCTGCATTCCTTAACCCTAACCCTAACCCGAATCCTAACCCTGATCCTCACCCGAAGCCTTACCCTCACCCGTGCCCTAATCTTAACCAGGACACCAACACTAACTCGTGCCCTCACACGTACGCTAAACCTTAAGCGTTGTCGTACCCTAAATTGTACCCTAATCCCTCCCCAATCCTTAACCCTAACCCTAACCCCATCCCTAAACCTGACCCACTTCCGATGCCCTACCCTAACCAATGCCCTAATTTTAACCAGAACACAAACACTAACTCATGCCCTCAAACGTACGCTAACCCTTAAGCATTGTCGTACCCTATCCTGTACCCTAATCAATCCCCATTCCATAACCCTAACCCTAACCCTAACCCTTAACGTGACCCTCTTCCGAGGCCTTACCCTAACCCGTGCCCTAATCGTAAGCAGTACACTAACACTAACTAGTGACCTCACACGTACGCTAAACCTTAAGCATTGTGGTACCCTAAACTGTGCCCTAATATCTCCCCATTCCCTAACCCTAACCCTAACCCGAATTCTATCCCTGACCCTCACCCGAAACCTTACCCTCACCCGTGCCCTAATCTTAACCAGGACACCAACACTAACTCGTGCCCTCACACGTACGCTAAACCTTAAGCGTTGTCGTACCCTAAATTGTACCCTAATCCCTCCCCATTCCTTAACCCTAACCCTAACCCCATCCCTAAACCTGACCCACTTCCGATGCCCTACCCTAACCAATGCCCTAATCTTAACCAGAACACAAACACTAACTCATGCCCTCAAATGTACGCTAACCCTTAAGCATTGTCGTAACCTTTCCTGTACCCTAATCCCTCCCCATTCCCTAAACCTAACCCTAAGCGAAACCCTGAACGTGACCCTTTTCCGAGGCCTTACCCTCATCGGTGCCGTTGTCTTAACCAGTACACCAACACTAACTCGTGCCCTCACACTTACGTCAACCCTTAAGCATTGTCGTACCCTAACCTGTACCCTAATCCCTCTCCACTCCCTAACCCTAACCCTAACCCGAATCCTAACCCTGACCCTCACCAGAAGCCTTACCCTCACCCGTGCCCTAATCTTAACCAGGACACCAAGATTAACTCGTGCCCTCAAACGTACGCTAACACTAAACCGCAGCGGTACCCTAACCTGTACCCTAATCCCTCTCCATTCCCTAACCCTAACCCTAACCTGAAACCTAACCATGTCACTCACCCGAAACTTTACCCTCACCCGAGTCCTAATTTTAACCAGTACATCAACACTAACCCATGCCCTCTAACGTACGCCAACCCTAAGCCATTGCCGTACCCTAACCTGTACCCTAATCAATCCTCATTCCCTAACCCTAACCCTAACCCTAACCCTTAACGTGACCCTCTTCCGAGGCCTTACCCCCACCCGTGCCCTAATCGTAAGCAGTACACTAACACTAACTAGTGACCTCACACGTACGCTAAACCTTAAGCGTTGTGGTACCCTAAACTGTGCCCTAATATCTCCCCATTCCCTAACCCTAACCCTAACCCGAATTCTATCCCTGACCCTCACCCGAAACCTTACCTTCACGCGTGCCCTAATCTTAACCAGGACACCAACACTAACTTGTGCCCTCACACGTACGCTAACCCTTAATCGTTGTCATACCCTAAACTGTACCCTAATCCCTCCCCATTCCCTAACCCTAACCCTAACCCGAATCCTAACCCTGACCCTCACCTGAAGCCTTACCCTCACCCGTGCCCTAATCTTAACCAGGACACTAACACTAACCCTTGCCCTCACACAAAGGCTAACCCTTAAGCACTGTCGTACCCTAGGCTGTACCCTAATCCCTCTGCATTCCTTAACGCTAACCCTAACCCGAATCCTAACCCTGAACCTCACCCGAAGCCTTACCCTCACCCGTGCCCTAATCTTAACCAGGACACCAACACTAACTCGTGCCCTCACACGTACGCTAAACCTTAAGCGTTGTCGTATGCTAAATTGTACCCTAATCCCTCCCCATTCCTTAATCCTAACCCTAACCCCATCCCTAAACCTGACCCACTTCCGATGCCCTACCCTAACCAATGCCCTAATCTTAACCAGTACACAAACACTAACTCATGCCCTCAAACGTACGCTAACCCTTAAGCATTGTCGTACCCTATCCTGTACCCTAATCCCTCCCCATTCCCTAACCCTAACCCTAAGCGAAACCCTGAACGTGACCCATTTCCGAGGCCTTACCCTCATCGGTGCCGTTGTCTTAACCAGTACACTAACACTAACTCGTGCCCTCACACTTACGCTAACCCTTAAGCATTGTCGTGCCCTAACCTGTACCCTAATCCCTCTCCATTCCCTAACCCGAACCCTAACCCGAATCCTAACCCTGACCCTCACCCGAAGCCTTACCCTCACCCGTGCCCTAATCTTAACCAGGACACCAAGTCTAACTCGTGCCCTCAAACGTACGCTAACACTAAACCGCAGCGGTACCCTAACCTGTACCCTAATCCCTCTCCATTCCCTAACCCTAACCCTAACCTGAAACCTAAACATGTCACTCACCCGAAACTTTACCCTCACCCGTGTCCTAATTTTAACCAGTACATCAACACTAACCCATGCCCTCTAACGTACGCCAACCCTAAGCCATTGCCGTACCCTAACCTGTACCCTAATCATTCCCCATTCCCTAACCCTAACCCTAACCCTAACCCTTAACGTGACCCTCTTCCGAGGCCTTACACTCACCCGTGCCCTAATCGTAAGCAGTACACTAACACTAACTAGTGACCTCACACGTACGCTAAACCTTAAGCGTTGTGGTACCCTAAACTGTGCCCTAATATCTCCCCATTCCCTAACCCTAACCCTAACCCGAATTCTATCCCTGACCCTCACCCGAAACCTGACCCTCACGCGTGCCCTAATCTTAACCAGGACACCAACACTAACTTGTGCCCTCACACGTACGCTAACCCTTAATCGTTGTCATACCCTAAACTGTACCCTAATCCCTCCCCATTCCCTAACCCTAACCGTAAACCGAATCCTAACCCTGACCCTCACCTGAAGCCTTACCCTCACCCGTGCCCTAATCTTAACCAGGACACTAACACTAACTCTTGCCCTCACACAAACGCTAACCCTTAAGCACTGTCGTACCCTAAGCTGTACCCTAATCCCTCTGCATTCCTTAATGCTAACCCTAACCCGAATCCTAACCCTGAACCTCACCTGAAGCCTTACCCTCACCCGTGCCCTAATCTTAACCAGGACACCAACACTAACTGGTGCCCTCACACGTACGCTAAACCTTAAGCGTTGTCGTATCCTAAATTGTACCCTAATCCCTCCCCATTCCTTAACCCTAACCCTAACCCCATCCTTAAACCTGACCCACTTCCGATGCCCTACCCTAAACAATGCCCTAATCTTAACCAGTACACAAACACTAACTCATGCCCTCAAACGTACGCTAACACTTAAGCATTGTCGTACCCTATCCTGTACCCTAATCCCTCCCCATTCCCTAACCCTAACCCTAAGCGAAACCCTGAACGTGACCCTTTTCCGAGGCCTTACCCTCATCGGTGCCGTTGTCTTAACCAGTACACCAACACTAACTCGTGCCCTCACACTTACGCTAAGCCTTAAGCATTGTCGTACCCTAACCTGTACCCTAATCCCTCTCCATTCCCTAACCCGAACCCTAACCCGAATCCTAACCCTGACCCTCACCCGAAGCCTTACCCTCACCCGTGCCCTAATATTAACCAGGACACCAAGTCTAACTCGTGCCCTCAAACGTACGCTAACAGTAAACCGCAGCGGTACCCTAACCTGTACCCTAATCCCTCTCCATTCCCTAACCCTAACCCTAACCTGAAATCTAACCATGACACTCACCCGAAACTTTACCCTCACCCGTGTCCTAATTTTAACCAGTACATCAACACTAACCCATGCCCTCTAACGTACGCCAACCCTAAGCCATTGCCGTGCCCTAACCTGTACCCTAATCAATCCCCATTCCCTAACCCTAACCCTAACCCTAACCCTTAACGTGACCCTCTTCGGAGCCCTACCCTCACCCGTGCCCTAATCCTAAGCAGTACACTAACACTAACTAGTGACTTCACACGTACGCTAAACCTTAAGCGTTGTGGTACCCTAAACTGTGCCCTAATATCTCCCCATTCCCTAACCCTAACCCTAACCCGAATTCTATCCCTGACCCTCACCCGAAACCTTACCCTCACCCGTGCCCTAATCTTAACCAGGACACCAACACTAACTTGTGCCCTCACACGTACGCTAACCCTTAATCGTTGTCGTACCCTAAACTGTACCCTAATCCCTCCCCATTCCCTAACCCTAACCCTAACCCGAATCCTAACCCTGACCCTCACCTGAAGCCTTACCCTCACCCGTGCCCTAAACTTAACCAGGACACTAACACTAACCCTTGCCCTCACACGAACGCTAACCCTTAAGCACTGTCGTACCCTAAGCTGTACCCTAATCCCTCTGCATTCCTTAACCCTAACCCTAACCCGAATCCTAACCCTGACCCTCACCCGAAGCCTTACCCTCACCCGTGCCCTAATCTTAACCAGGACACCAACACTAACTCGTGCCCTCACACGTACGGTAAACCTCAAGCTTTGTCGTACCCTAAATTGTACCCTAATCCCTCCCCATTCCTTAACCCTAACCCTAACCCCATCCCTAAACCTGACCCACTTCCGATGCCCTACCCTAACCAATGCCCTAATCTTAACCAGAACACAAACACTAACCCATGCCCTCTAACGTACGCCAACCCTAAGCCATTGCCGTACCCTAACCTGTTCCCTAATCAATCCCCATTCCCTAACCTTAACCCTAACCCTAACCCTTAACGTGACCCTCTTCCGAGGCCTTACCCTCACCCGTGCCCTAAACCTAAGCAGTACACTAACACTAACTAGTGACCTCACACGTACGCTAAACCTTAAGCGTTGTGGTACCCTAAACTGTGCCCTAATATCTCCCCATTCCCTAACCCTAACCCTAACCCGAATTCTATCCCTGACCCTCACCCGAAACCTTACCCTCACCCGTGCCCTAATCTTAACCAGGACACCAACACTAACTCGTGCCCTCACACGTACGCTAACCCTTAATCGTTGTCGTGCCCTAAACTGTACCCTAATCCCTCCCCATTCCCTAACCCTAACCCTAACCAGAATCCTAACCCTGACCCTCACCTGAAGTTTTACCCTCACCCGTGCCCTAATGTTAACCAGGACACTAACACTAACCCTTGCCCTCACACGAACGCTAACCCTTAAGCACTGTCGTGCCTAAGCTGTACCCTAATCCCTCTGCATTCCTTAACCCTAACCCTAACCCGAATCCTATCCCTGATCCTCACCCGAAGCCTTACCCTCACCCGTGCCCTAATCTTAACCAGGACACCAACACTAACTCGTGCCCTCACACGTACGCTAAACCTTAAGCGTTGTCGTACCCTAAATTGTACCCTAATCCCTCCCCATTCCTTAACCCTAACCCTAACCCCATCCCTAATCCTGACCCACTTCCGATGCCCTACCCTAACCAATGCCCTAATTTTAACCAGAACACAAACACTAACTCATGCCCTCAAACGTACGCTAACCCTTAAGCATTGTCGTACCCTATCCTGTACCCTAATCCCTCCCCATTCCCTAACCCTAACCCTAAGCGAAACCCTGAACGTGACCCTTTTCCGAGGCCTTACCCTCATCGGTGCCGTTGTCTTAACCAGTACACCAACACTAACTCGTGCCCTCACACTTACGCTAACCCTTAAGCATTGTCGTACCCTAACCTGTACCCTAATCCCTCTCCATTCCCTAACCCTAACCCTAACCCGACTCCTAACCCTGACCCTCACGCGAAACCTTACCCTCACCCGTGCCCTAATCTTAACCAGGACACCAAGACTAACTCGTGCCCTCAAACGTACGCTAACACTAAACTGCAGCGGTACCCTAACCTGTACCCTAATCCCTCTCCATTCCCTAACCCTAACCCTAACCTGAAAGCTAACCATGACACTCACCCGAAACTTTACCCTCACCCGTGTCCTAATTTTAACCAGTACATCAACACTAACCCATGCCCTCTAACGTACGCCAACCCTAAGCCATTGCCGTACCCTAACCTGTTCCCTAATCAATCCCCATTCCCTAACCTTAACCCAAACCCTAACCCTTAACGTGACCCTCTTCCGAGGCCTTACCCTCACCCGTGCCCTAATCCTAAGCAGTACACTAACACTAACTAGTGACCTCACACGTACGCTAAACCTTAAGCGTTGTGGTACCCTAAACTGTGCCCTAATATCTCCCCATTCCCTAACCCTAACCCTAACCCGAATTCTATCCCTGACCCTCACCCGAAACCTTACCCTCACCCGTGCCCTAATCTTAACCAGGACACCAACACTAACTCGTGCCCTCACACGTACGCTAACCCTTAATCGTTGTCGTGCCCTAAACTGTACCCTAATCCCTCCCCATTCCCTAACCCTAACCCTAACCCGAATCCTAACCCTGACCCTCACCTGAAGTCTTACCCTCACCCGTGCCCTAATGTTAACCAGGACACTAACACTAACCCTTGCCCTCACACGAACGCTAAACCTTAAGCACTGTCGTACCTAAGCTGTACCCTAATCCCTCTGCATTCCTTAACCCTAACCCTAACCCGAATCCTATCCCTGATCCTCACCCGAAGCCTTACCCTCACCCGTGCCCTAATCTTAACCAGGACACCAACACTAACTCGTGCCCTCACACGTACGCTAAACCTTAAGCGTTGTCGTACCCTAAATTGTACCCTAATCCCTCCACATTCCTTAACCCTAACCCTAACCCCATCCCTAATCCTGACCCACTTCCGATGCCCTACCCTAACCAATGCCCTAATTTTAACCAGAACACAAACACTAACTCATGCCCTCAAACGTACGCTAACCCTTAAGCATTGTCGTACCCTATCCTGTACCCTAATCCCTCCCCATTCCCTAACCCTAACCCTAAGCGAAACCCTGAACGTGACCCTTTTCCGAGGCCTTACCCTCATCGGTGCCGTTGTCTTAACCAGTACACCAACACTAACTCGTGCCCTCACACTTAGGCTAACCCTTAAACATTGTCAGACCCTAACCTGTACCCTAATCCCTCTCCATTCCCTAACCCGAACCCTAACCCGAATCCTAACCCTGACCCTCACCCGAAGCCTTACCCTCACCCGTGCCCTAATCTTAACCAGGACACCAAGTCTAACTCGTGCCCTCAAACGTACGCTAACAGTAAACTGCAGCGGTACCCTAACCTGTACCCTAATCCCTCTCCTTTCCCTAACCCTAACCCTAACCTGAAACCTAACCATGACACTCACCCGAAACTTTACCCTCACCCGTGTCCTAATTTTAACCAGTACATCAACACTAACCCATGCCCTATAACGTAGGCCAACCCTAAGCCATTGCCGTGCCCTAACCTGTACCCTAATCAATCCCCATTCCCTAACCCTAACCCTGACCCTAACCCTTAACGTGACCCCTTTCCGAGGCCTTACCCTCACCCGTGCCCTAATCCTAAGCAGTACACTAACACTAACTAGTGACCTCACACGTACGCTAAACCTTAAGCGTTGTGGTACCCTAAACTGTGCCCTAATATCTCCCCATTCCCTAACCCTAACCCTAACCCGAATTCTATCCCTGACCCTCACCCGAAACCTTACCCTCACCCGTGCCCTAATCTTAACCAGGACACCAACACTAACTTGTGCCCTCACACGTACGCTAACCCTTAATCGTTGTCGTACCCTAAACTGTACCCTAATCCCTCCCCATTCCCTAACCCTAACCCTAACCCGAATCCTAACCCTGACCCTCACCTGAAGCCTTACCCTCACCCGTGCCCTAAACTTAACCAGGACACTAACACTAACCCTTGCCCTCACACGAACGCTAACCCTTAAGCACTGTCGTACCCTAAGCTGTACCCTAATCCCTCTGCATTCCTTAACCCTAACCCTAACCCGAATCCTAACCCTGACCCTCACCCGAAGCCTTACCCTCACCCGTGCCCTAATCTTAACCAGGACACCAACACTAACTCGTGCCCTCACACGTACGCTAAACCTTAAGCGTTTTCGTACCCTAAATTGTACCCTAATCCCTCCCCATTCCTTAACCCTAACCCTAACCCCATCCCTAAACCTGACCCACTTCCGATGCCCTACCCTAACCAATGCCCTAATCTTAACCAGTACACAAACACAAACTCATGCCCTCAAACGTACGCTAACCCTTAAGCATTGTCGTACCCTATCCTGTACCCTAATCCCTCCCCATTCCCTAACCCTAACCCTAAGCGAAACCCTGAACGTGACCCTTTTCCGAGGCCTTACCCTCATCGGTGCCGTTGTCTTAACCAGTACACCAACACTAACTCGTGCCCTCACACTTACGCTAACCCTTAAGCATTGTCGTACCCTACTCTGTACCCTAATCAATCCCCATTCCCTAACCCTAACCCTAACCCTAACCCTTAACGTGACCCTCTTCCGAGGCCTTACCCTCACCCGTGCCCTAATCGTAAGCAGTACACTAACACTAACTAGTGACGTCACACGTACGCTAAACCTTAAGCGTTGTGGTACCCTAAACTGTGCCCTAATATCTCCCCATTCCCTAACCCTAACCCTAACCTGAATTCTATCCCTGACCCTCACCCGAAACCTTACCCTCACCCGTGCCCTAATCTTAACCAGGACACCAACACTAACTCGTGCCCTCACACTTACGTCAACCCTTAAGCATTGTCATACCCTAACCTGTACCCTAATCCCTCTCCACTCCCTAACCCTAACCCTAACCCGAATCCTAACCCTGACCCTCACCCGAAGCCTTACCCTCACCCGTGCCCTAATCTTAACCAGGACACCAAGACTAACTCGTGCCCTCAAACGTACGCTAACACTAAACCGCAGCGGTACCCTAACCTGTACCCTAATCCCTCTCCATTCCCTAACCCTAACCCTAACCTGAAACCTAACCATGTCACTCACCCGAAACTTTACCCTCACCCGTGTCCTAATTTTAACCAGTACATCAACACTAACCCATGCCCTCTAACGTACGCCAACCCTAAGCCATTGCCGTACCCTAACCTGTACCCTAATCAATCCCCATTCCCTAACCCTAACCCTAACCCTAACCCTTAACGTGACCCTCTTCCGAGGCCTTACCCTCACCCGTGCCCTAATCGTGAGCAATACACTAACACTAACTAGTGACCTCACACGTACGCTAAACCTTAAGCGTTGTGGTACCCTAAACTGTGCCCTAATATCTCCCCATTCCCTAACCCTAACCCTAACCCGAATTCTATCCCTGACCCTCACCCGAAACCTTACCCTCACGCGTGCCCTAATCTTAACCAGGACACCAACACTAACTTGTGCCCTCACACGTACGCTAACCCTTAATCGTTGTCATACCCTAAACTGTACCCTAATCCCTCCCCATTCCCTAACCCTAACCCTAACCCGAATCCTAACCCTGACCCTCACCTGAAGCCTTACCCTCACCCGTGCCCTAATCTTAACCAGGACACTAACACTAACACTTGCCCTCACACAAACGCTAACCCTTAAGCACTGTCGTACCCTAAGCTGTACCCTAATCCCTCTGCATTCCTTAACGCTAACCCTAACCCGAATCCTAACCCTGAACCTCACCCGAAGCCTTACCCTCACCCGTGCCCTAATCTTAACCAGGACACCAACACTAACTCGTGCCCTCACACGTACGCTAAACCTTAAGCGTTGTCGTATCCTAAATTGTACCCTAATCCCTCCCCATTCCTTAACCCTAACCCTAACCCCATCCCTAAATCTGACCCACTTCCGATGCCCTACCCTAACCAATGCCCTAATCTTAACCAGAACACAAACACTAACTCATGCCCTCAAACGTACGCTAACCCTTAAGCATTGTCGTACCCTTTCCTGTACCCTAATCCCTCCCCATTCCCTAACCCTAACCCTAAGCGAAACCCTGAACGTGACCCTTTTCCGAGGCCTTACCCTCATCGGTGCCGTTGTCTTAACCAGTACACCAACACTAACTCGTGCCCTCACACTTACGCTAACCCTTAAGCATTGTCGTACCCTAACCTGTACCCTAATCCCTCTCCATTCCCTAACCCTAACCCTAACCCGAATCCTAACCCTGACCCTCACCCGAAGCCTTACCCTCACCCGTGCCGTAATCTTAACCAGGACACGAAGTCTAACTCGTGCCCTCAAACGTACGCTAACAGTAAACCGCAGCGGTACCCTAACCTGTACCCTAATCCCTCTCCATTCCCTAACCCTAACCCTAACCTGAAACCTAAACATGACACTCACCCGAAACTTTACCCTCACCCGTGTCCTAATTTTAACCAGTACATCAACACTAACCCATGCCCTCTAACGTAGGCCAACCCTAAGCCATTGCCGTGCCCTAACCTCTACCCTAATCAATCCCCATTCCCTAACCCTAACCATAACCCTAACCCTTAACGTGACCCTCTTCCGAGGCCTTACCCTCACCCGTGCCCTAATCATAAGCAGTACACTAACACTAACTAGTGACCTCACACGTACGCTAAACCTTAAGCGTTGTGGTACCCTAAACTGTGCCCTAATATCTCCCCATTCCCTAACCCTAACCCTAACCCGAATTCTATCCCTGACCCTCACCCGAAACCTTACCCTCACCCGTGCCCTAATCTTAACCAGGACACCAACACTAACTCGTGCCTTCACACGTACGCTAAACCTTAAGCGTTGTCGTACCCTAAATTGTACCCTAATCCCTCCCCATTCCTTAACCCTAACCCTAACCCCATCCCTAAACCTGACCCACTTCCGATGCCCTACCCTAACCAATGCCCTAATCTTAACCAGTACACAAAAACAAACTCATGCCCTCTAATGTACGCTAACCCTTACGCATTGTCGTACCCTTTCCTGTACCCTAATCCCTCCCCATTCCCTAACCCTAACCCTAAGCGAAACCCTGAACGTGACCCTTTTCCGAGGCCTTACACTCATCGGTGCCGTTGTCTTAACCAGTACACCCACACTAACTCGTGCCCTCACATTTACGCTAACCCTTAAGCATTGTCGTACCCTAACCTGTACCCTAATCCCTCTCCATTCCCTAACCCTAACCCTAACCCGACTCCTATCCCTGACCCTCACCCGAAACCTTACCCTCACCCATGCCCTAATCTTAACCAGGACACCAAGACTAACTCGTGCCATCAAACGTACGCTAACACTAAACCGCAGCGGTACCCTAACCTGTACCCTAATCCCTCTCCATTCCCTAACCCTAACCCTAACCTGAAAGCTAACCATGACACTCACCCGAAACATTACCCTCACCCGTGTCCTAATTTTAACCAGTACATCAACACTAACCCATGCCCTCTAACGTACGCCAACCCTAAGCCATTGCCGTACCCTAACCTGTTCCCTAATCAATCCCCATTCCCTAACCTTAACCCTATCCCTAACCCTTAACGTGACCCTCTTCCGAGGCCTTACCCTCACCCGTGCCCTAATCCTAAGCAGTACACTAACACTAACTAGTGACCTCACACGTACGCTAAACCTTAAGCGTCGTGGTACCCTAAACTGTGCCCTAATATCTCCCCATTCCCTAACCCTAACCCTAACCCGAATTCTATCCCTGACCCTCACCCGAAACCTTACCCTCACCCGTGCCCTAATCTTAACCAGGACACCAACACTAACTCGTGCCCTCACACGTACGCTAACCCTTAATCGTTGTCGTACCCTAAACTGTACCCTAATCCCTCCCCATTCCCTAACCCTAACCCTAACCGGAATCCTAACCCTGACCCTCACCTGAAGTCTTACCCTCACCCGTGCCCTAATCTTAACCAGGACACTAACACTAACCCTTGCCCTCACACGAACGCTAACCCTTAAGCACTGTCGTACCTAAGCTGTACCCTAATCCCTCTGCATTCCTTAACCCTAACCATAACCCGAATCCTAACCCTGATCCTCACCCGAAGCCTTACCCTCACCCGTGCCCTAATCTTAACCAGGACACCAACACTAACTCGTGCCCTCACACGTACGCTAAACCTTAAGCGTTGTCGTACCCTAAATTGTACCCTAATCCCTCCCCATTCCTTAACCCTAACCCTAACCCCATCCCTAAACCTGACCCACTTCCGATGCCCTACCCTAACCAATGCCCTAATTTTAACCAGAACACAAACACTAACTCATGCCCTCAAACGTACGCTAACACTTAAGCATTGTCGTACCCTATCCTGTACCCTAATCCCTCCCCATTCCCTAACCCTAACCCTAAGCGAAACCCTGAACGTGACCCTTTTCCGAGGCCTTACCCTCATCGGTGTCGTTGTCTTAACCAGTACACCAACACTAACTCGTGCCCTCACACTTACGTCAACCCTTAAGCATTGTCGTACCCTAACCTGTACCCTAATCCCTCTCCACTCCCTAACCCTAACCCTAACCCGAATCCTAACCCTGACCCTCACCCGAAGCCTTACCCTCACCCGTGCCCTAATCTTAACCAGGACACCAAGATTAACTCGTACCCTCAAACGTACGCTAACACTAAACCGCAGCGGTACCCTAACCTGTACCCTAATCCCTCTCCATTCCCTAACTCTAACCCTAACCTGAAACCTAACCATGTCACTCACCCGAAACTTTACCCTCACCCGTGTCCTAATTTTAACCAGTACATCAACACTAACCCATGCCCTCTAACGTAAGCCAACCCTAAGCCATTGCCGTACCCTAACCTGTACCCTAATCATTCCCCATTCCCTAACCCTAACCCTAACCCTAACCCTTAACGTGACCCTCTTCCGAGGCCTTACCATCACCCGTGCCCTAATCGTAAGCAGTATACTAACACTAACTAGTGACCTCACACGTACGCTAAACCTTAAGCGTTGTGGTACCCTAAACTGTGCCCTAATATCTCCCCATTCCCTAACCCTAACCCTAACCCGAATTCTATCCCTGACCCTCACCCGAAACCTTACCCTCACCCGTGCCCTAATCTTAACCAGGACACCAACACTAACTTGTGCCCTCACACGTACGCTAACCCTTAATCGTTGTCATACCCTAAACTGTACCCTAATCCCTCCCCATTCCCTAACCCTAACCCTAACCCGAATCCTAACCCTGACCCTCACATGAAGCCTTACCCTCACCCGTGCCCTAATTTTAACGAGGACACTAACATTAACCCTTGCCCTCACACAAACGCTAACCCTTAAGCACTGTCGTACCCTAGGCTGTACCCTAATCCCTCTGCATTCCTTAACGCTAACCCTAACCCGAATCCTAACCCTGAACCTCACCCGAAGCCTTACCCTCACCCGTGCCCTAATCTTAACCAGGACACCAACACTAACTCGTGCCCTCACACGTACGCTAAACCTTAAGCGTTGTCGTATGCTAAATTGTACCCTAATCCCTCCCCATTCCTTAATCCTAACCCTAACCCCATCCCTAAACCTGACCCACTTCCGATGCCCTACCCTAACCAATGCCCTAATCTTAACCAGTACACAAACACTAACTCATGCCCTCAAACGTACGCTAACCCTTAAGCATTGTCGTACCCTATCCTGTACCCTAATCCCTCCCCATTCCCTAACCCTAACCCTAAGCGAAACCCTGAACGTTACCCATTTCCGAGGCCTTACCCTCATCGGTGCCGTTGTCTTAACCAGTACACTAACACTAACTCGTGCCCTCACACTTACGCTAACCCTTAAGCATTGTCGTGCCCTAACCTGTACCCTAATCCCTCTCCATTCCCTAACCCGAACCCTAACCCGAATCCTAACCCTGACCCTCACCCGAAGCCTTACCCTCACCCGTGCCCTAATCTTAACCAGGACACCAAGTCTAACTCGTGCCCTCAAACGTACGCTAACACTAAACCGCAGCAGTACCCTAACCTGTACCCTAATCCCTCTCCATTCCCTAACCCTAACCCTAACCTGAAACCTAACCATGTCACTCACACGAAACTTTACCTTCACCCGTGTCCTAATTTTAACCAGTACATCAACACTAACTCATGCCCTCTAACGTACGCCAACCCTAAGCCATTGCCGTACCCTAACCTGTACCCTAATCAATCCCCATTCCCTAACCCTAACCCTAACCCTAACCCTTAACGTGACCCTCTTCCGAGGCCTTACCCTCACCCGTGCCCTAATCGTAAGCACTACACTAACACTAACTAGTGACCTCACATGTACGCTAAACCTTAAGCGTTTTGGTACCCTAAACTGTGCCCTAATATCTCCCCATTCCCTAACCCTAACCCTAACCCGAATTCTATCCCTGACCCTCACCCGAAACCTGACCCTCACGCGTGCCCTAATCTTAACCAGGACACCAACACTAACTTGTGCCCTCACACGTACGCTAACCCTTAATCGTTGTCATACCCTAAACTGTACCCTAATCCCTCCCCATTCCCTAACCCTAACCCTAAACCGAATCCTAACCCTGACCCTCACCTGAAGCCTTACCCTCACCCGTGCCCTAATCTTAACCAGGACACTAACACTAACTCTTGCCCTCACACAAACGCTAACCCTTAAGCACTGTCGTACCCTAAGCTGTACCCTAATCCCTCTGCATTCCTTAACGCTAACCCTAACCCGAATCCTAACCCTGAACCTCACCCGAAGCCTTACCCTCACCCGTGCCCTAATATTCACCAGGACACCAAGTCTAACTCGTGCCCTCAAACGTACGCTAACAGTACACCGCAGCGGTACCCTAACCTGTACCCTAATCCCGCTCCATTCTCTAACCGTAACCCTAACCCGAATCCTAACTTTGACCCTCACCTGAAGCCTTACCCTCACCCGTGCCCTAATCTTAACCAGGACACCAACACTAACTCGTGCCCTCACACGTACGCTAAACCTTAAGCGTTGTCGTACCCTAAATTGTACCCTAATCCCTCCCCATTCCTTAACCCTAACCCTAACCCCATCCCTAAACCTGACCCACTTCCGATGCCCTACCCTAACCAATGCCCTAATCTTAACCAGAACACAAACACTAACTCATGCCCTCAAACGTACGCTAACCCTTAAGCATTGTCGTACCCTATCCTGTACCCTAATCCCTCCCCATTCCCTAACCCTAACCCTAAGCGAAACCCTGAACGTGACCCTTTTCCGAGGCCTTACCCTCATCGGTGCCGTTGTCTTAACCAGTACACCAACACTAACTCGTGCCCTCACACTTACGCTAACCCTTAAGCATTGTCGTACCCTAACCTGTACCCTAATCCCTCTCCATTCCCTAACCCTAACCCTAACCCGACTCCTAACCCTGACCCTCACGTGAAACCTTACCCTCACCGTGCCCTAATCTTAACCAGGACACCAAGACTAACTCGTGCCCTCAAACGTACGCTAACACTAAACCCCAGCGGTACCCTAACCTGTACCCTACTCCCTCTCCATTCCCTAACCCTAACCCTAACCTGAAACCTAACCATGACACTCACCCGAAACTTTACCCTCACCCGTGTCCTAATTTTAACCAGTACATCAACACTAACCCATGACCTCTAACGTACGCCAACCCTAAGCCATTGCCGTACCCTAACCTGTTCCCTAATCAATCCCCATTCCCTAACCCTAACCCTAACCCTAACCCTTAACGTGACCCTCTTCCGAGGCCTTACCCTCACCCGTGCCCTAATCCTAAGCAGTACACTAACACTAACTAGTGACCTCACACGTACGCTAAACCTTAAGCGTTGTGGTACCCTAAACTGTGCCCTAATATCTCCCCATTCCCTAACCCTAACCCTATCCCGAATTCTATCCCTGACCCTCACCCGAAACCTTACCCTCACCCGTGCCCTAATCTTAACCAGGACACCAACACTAACTCGTGCCCTCACACGTACGCTAACCCTTAATCGTTGTCGTACCCTAAACTGTACCCTTATCCCTCCCCATTCCCTAACCCTAACCCTAACCCGAATCCTAACCCTGACCCTCACCTGAAGTCTTACCCTCACCCGTGCCCTAATCTTAACCAGGACACTAACACTAACCCTTGCCCTCACACGAACGCTAACCCTTAAGCACTGTCGTACCTAAGCTGTACCCTAATCCCTCTGCATTCCTTAACCCTAACCCTAACCCGAATCCTAACCCTGATCCTCACCCGAAGCCTTACCCTCACCCGTGCCCTAATCTTAACCAGGACACCAACACTAACTCGTGCCCTCACACGTACGCTAAACCTTAAGCGTTGTCGTACCCTAAATTGTACCCTAATCCCTCCCCATTCCTTAACCCTAACCCTAACCCCATCCCTAAACCTGACCCACTTCCGATGCCCTACCCTAACCAATGCCCTAATTTTAACCAGAACACAAACACTAACTCATGCCCTCAAACGTACGCTAACACTTAAGCATTGTCGTACCCTATCCTGTACCCTAATCCCTCCCCATTCCCTAACCCTAACCCTAAGCGAAACCCTGAACGTGACCCTTTTCCGAGGCCTTACCCTCATCGGTGCCGTTGTCTTAACCAGTACACCAACACTAACTCGTGCCCTCACACTTACGTCAACCCTTAAGCATTGTCGTACCCTAACCTGTACCCTAATCCCTCTCCACTCCCTAACCCTAACCCTAACCCGAATCCTAACCCTGACCCTCACCCGAAGCCTTACCCTCACCCGTACCCTAATCTTAACCAGGACACCAAGATTAACTCGTACCCTCAAACGTACGCTAACACTAAACCGCAGCGGTACCCTAACCTGTACCCTAATCCCTCTCCATTCCCTAACCCTAACCCTAACCTGAAACCTAACCATGTCACTCACCCGAAACTTTACCCTCACCCGTGTCCTAATTTTAACCAGTACATCAACACTAACCCATGACCTCTAACGTAAGCCAACCCTAAGCCATTGCCGTACCCTAACCTGTACCCTAATCATTCCCCATTCCCTAACCCTAACCCTAAACCTACCCCTTAACGTGACCCTCTTCCGAGGCCTTACCATCACCCGTGCCCTAATCGTAAGCAGTATACTAACACTAACTAGTGACCTCACACGTACGCTAAACCTTAAGCGTTGTGGTACCCTAAACTGTGCCCTAATATCTCCCCATTCCCTAACCCTAACCCTAACCCGAATTCTATCCCTGACCCTCACCCGAAACCTTACCCTCACCCGTGCCCTAATCTTAACCAGGACACCAACACTAACTTGTGCCCTCACACGTACGCTAACCCTTAATCGTTGTCATACCCTAAACTGTACCCTAATCCCTCCCCATTCCCTAACCCTAACCCTAACCCGAATCCTAACCCTGACCCTCACATGAAGCCTTACCCTCACCCGTGCCCTAATTTTAACGAGGACACTAACATTAACCCTTGCCCTCACACAAACGCTAACCCTTAAGCACTGTCGTACCCTAGGCTGTACCCTAATCCCTCTGCATTCCTTAACGCTAACCCTAACCCGAATCCTAACCCTGAACCTCACCCGAAGCCTTACCCTCACCCGTGCCCTAATCTTAACCAGGACACCAACACTAACTCGTGCCCTCACACGTACGCTAAACCTTAAGCGTTGTCGTATGCTAAATTGTACCCTAATCCCTCCCCATTCCTTAATCCTAACCCTAACCCCATCCCTAAACCTGACCCACTTCCGATGCCCTACCCTAACCAATGCCCTAATCTTAACCAGTACACAAACACTAACTCATGCCCTCAAACGTACGCTAACCCTTAAGCATTGTCGTACCCTATCCTGTACCCTAATCCCTCCCCATTCCCTAACCCTAACCCTAAGCGAAACCCTGAACGTGACCCATTTCCGAGGCCTTACCCTCATCGGTGCCGTTGTCTTAACCAGTACACTAACACTAACTCGTGCCCTCACACTTACGCTAACCCTTAAGCATTGTCGTGCCCTAACCTGTACCCTAATCCCTCTCCATTCCCTAACCCGAACCCTAACCCGAATCCTAACCCTGACCCTCACCCGAAGCCTTACCCTCACCCGTGCCCTAATCTTAACCAGGACACCACGTCTAACTCGTGCCCTCAAACGTACGCTAACACTAAACCGCAGCAGTACCCTAACCTGTACCCTAATCCCTCTCCATTCCCTAACCCTAACCCTAACCTGAAACCTAACCATGTCACTCACACGAAACTTTACCTTCACCCGTGTCCTAATTTTAACCAGTACATCAACACTAACTCATGCCCTCTAACGTACGCCAACCCTAAGCCATTGCCGTACCCTAACCTGTACCCTAATCAATCCCCATTCCCTAACCCTAACCCTAACCCTAACCCTTAACGTGACCCTCTTCCGAGGCCTTACCCTCACCCGTGCCCTAATCGTAAGCAGTACACTAACACTAACTAGTGACCTCACATGTACGCTAAACCTTAAGCGTTTTGGTACCCTAAACTGTGCCCTAATATCTCCCCATTCCCTAACCCTAATCCTAACCCGAATTCTATCCCTGACCCTCACCCGAAACCTGACCCTAACGCGTGCCCTAATCTTAACCAGGACACCAACACTAACTTGTGCCCTCACACGTACGCTAACCCTTAATCGTTGTCATACCCTAAACTGTACCCTAATCCCTCCCCATTCCCTAACCCTAACCCTAAACCGAATCCTAACCCTGACCCTCACCTGAAGCCTTACCCTCACCCGTGCCCTAATCTTAACCAGGACACTAACACTAACTCTTGCCCTCACACAAACGCTAACCCTTAAGCACTGTCGTACCCTAAGCTGTACCCTAATCCCTCTGCATTCCTTAACGCTAACCCTAACCCGAATCCTAACCCTGAACCTCACCCGAAGCCTTACCCTCACCCGTGCCCTAATCTTAACCAGGACACCAACACTAACTGGTGCCCTCACACGTACGCTAAACCTTAAGCGTTGTCGTATCCTAAATTGTACCCTAATCCCTCCCCATTCCTTAACCCTAACCCTAACCCCATCCCTAAACCTGACCCACTTCCGATGCCCTACCCTAACCAATGCCCTAATCTTAACCAGTACACAAACACTAACTCATGCCCTCAAACGTACGCTAACCCTTAAGCATTGTCGTACCCTATCCTGTACCCTAATCCCTCCCCATTCCCTAACCCTAACCCTAAGCGAAGCCCTGAACGTGACCCTTTTCCGAGGCCTTACCCTCATCGGTGCCGTTGTCTTAACCAGTACACCAACACTAACTCGTGCCCTCACACTTACGCTAACCCTTAAGCATTGTCGTACCCTAACCTGTACCCTAATCCCTCTCCATTCCCTAACCCGAACCCTAACCCGAATCCTAACCCTGACCCTCACCCGAAGCCTTACCCTCACCCGTGCCCTAATATTCACCAGGACACCAAGTCTAACTCGTGCCCTCAAACGTACGCTAACAGTACACCGCAGCGGTACCCTAACCTGTACCCTAATCCCGCTCCATTCTCTAACCGTAACCCTAACCCGAATCCTAACTTTGACCCTCACCTGAAGCCTTACCCTCACCCGTGCCCTAATCTTAACCAGGACACCAACACTAACTCGTGCCCTCACACGTACGCTAAACCTTAAGCGTTGTCGTACCCTAAATTGTACCCTAATCCCTCCCCATTCCTTAACCCTAACCCTAACCCCATCCCTAAACCTGACCCACTTCCGATGCCCTACCCTAACCAATGCCCTAATCTTAACCAGAACACAAACACTAACTCATGCCCTCAAACGTACGCTAACCCTTAAGCATTGTCGTACCATATCCTGTACCCTAATCCCTCCCCATTCCCTAACCCTAACCCTAAGCGAAACCCTGAACGTGACCCTTTTCCGAGGCCTTACCCTCATCGGTGCCGTTGTCTTAACCAGTACACCAACACTAACTCGTGCCCTCACACTTACGCTAACCCTTAAGCATTGTCGTACCCTAACCTGTACCCTAATCCCTCTCCATTCCCTAACCCTAACCCTAACCCGACTCCTAACCCTGACCCTCACGTGAAACCTTACCCTCACCGTGCCCTAATCTTAACCAGGACACCAAGACTAACTCGTGCCCTCAAACGTACGCTAACACTAAACCCCAGCGGTACCCTAACCTGTACCCTACTCCCTCTCCATTCCCTAACCCTAACCCTAACCTGAAACCTAACCATGACACTCACCCGAAACTTTACCCTCACCCGTGTCCTAATTTTAACCAGTACATCAACACTAACCCATGACCTCTAACGTACGCCAACCCTAAGCCATTGCCGTACCCTAACCTGTTCCCTAATCAATCCCCATTCCCTAACCCTAACCCTAACCCTAACCCTTAACGTGACCCTCTTCCGAGGCCTTACCCTCACCCGTGCCCTAATCCTAAGCAGTACACTAACACTAACTAGTGACCTCACACGTACGCTAAACCTTAAGCGTTGTGGTACCCTAAACTGTGCCCTAATATCTCCCCATTCCCTAACCCTAACCCTATCCCGAATTCTATCCCTGACCCTCACCCGAAACCTTACCCTCACCCGTGCCCTAATCTTAACCAGGACACCAACACTAACTCGTGCCCTCACACGTACGCTAACCCTTAATCGTTGTCGTACCCTAAACTGTACCCTTATCCCTCCCCATTCCCTAACCCTAACCCTAACCCGAATCCTAACCCTGACCCTCACCTGAAGTCTTACCCTCACCCGTGCCCTAATCTTAACCAGGACACTAACACTAACCCTTGCCCTCACACGAACGCTAACCCTTAAGCACTGTCGTACCTAAGCTGTACCCTAATCCCTCTGCATTCCTTAACCCTAACCCTAACCCGAATCCTAACCCTGATCCTCACCCGAAGCCGTACCCTCACCCGTGCCCTAATCTTAACCAGGACACCAACACTAACTCGTGCCCTCACACGTACGCTAAACCTTAAGCGTTGTCGTACCCTAAATTGTACCCTAATCCCTCCCCATTCCTTAACCCTAACCCTAACCCCATCCCTAAACCTGACCCACTTCCGATGCCCTACCCTAACCAATGCCCTAATTTTAACCAGAACACAAACACTAACTCATGCCCTCAAACGTACGCTAACACTTAAGCATTGTCGTACCCTATCCTGTACCCTAATCCCTCCCCATTCCCTAACCCTAACCCTAAGCGAAACCCTGAACGTGACCCTTTTCCGAGGCCTTACCCTCATCGGTGCCGTTGTCTTAACCAGTACACCAACACTAACTCGTGCCCTCACACTTACGTCAACCCTTAAGCATTGTCGTACCCTAACCTGTACCCTAATCCCTCTCCACTCCCTAACCCTAACCCTAACCCGAATCCTAACCCTGACCCTCACCCGAAGCCTTACCCTCACCCGTGCCCTAATCTTAACCAGGACACCAAGATTAACTCGTACCCTCAAACGTACGCTAACACTAAACCGCAGCGGTACCCTAACCTGTACCCTAATCCCTCTCCATTCCCTAACCCTAACCCTAACCTGAAACCTAACCATGTCACTCACCCGAAACTTTACCCTCACCCGTGTCCTAATTTTAACCAGTACATCAACACTAACCCATGCCCTCTAACGTAAGCCAACCCTAAGCCATTGCCGTACCCTAACCTGTACCCTAATCATTCCCCATTCCCTAACCCTAACCCTAAACCTACCCCTTAACGTGACCCTCTTCCGAGGCCTTACCATCACCCGTGCCCTAATCGTAAGCAGTATACTAACACTAACTAGTGACCTCACACGTACGCTAAACCTTAAGCGTTGTGGTACCCTAAACTGTGCCCTAATATCTCCCCATTCCCTAACCCTAACCCTAACCCGAATTCTATCCCTGACCCTCACCCGAAACCTTACCCTCACCCGTGCCCTAATCTTAACCAGGACACCAACACTAACTTGTGCCCTCACACGTACGCTAACCCTTAATCGTTGTCATACCCTAAACTGTACCCTAATCCCTCCCCATTCCCTAACCCTAACCCTAACCCGAATCCTAACCCTGACCCTCACATGAAGCCTTACCCTCACCCGTGCCCTAATTTTAACGAGGACACTAACATTAACCCTTGCCCTCACACAAACGCTAACCCTTAAGCACTGTCGTACCCTAGGCTGTACCCTAATCCCTCTGCATTCCTTAACGCTAACCCTAACCCGAATCCTAACCCTGAACCTCACCCGAAGCCTTACCCTCACCCGTGCCCTAATCTTAACCAGGACACCAACACTAACTCGTGCCCTCACACGTACGCTAAACCTTAAGCGTTGTCGTATGCTAAATTGTACCCTAATCCCTCCCCATTCCTTAATCCTAACCCTAACCCCATCCCTAAACCTGACCCACTTCCGATGCCCTACCCTAACCAATGCCCTAATCTTAACCAGTACACAAACACTAACTCATGCCCTCAAACGTACGCTAACCCTTAAGCATTGTCGTACCCTATCCTGTACCCTAATCCCTCCCCATTCCCTAACCCTAACCCTAAGCGAAACCCTGAACGTGACCCATTTCCGAGGCCTTACCCTCATCGGTGCCGTTGTCTTAACCAGTACACTAACACTAACTCGTGCCCTCACACTTACGCTAACCCTTAAGCATTGTCGTGCCCTAACCTGTACCCTAATCCCTCTCCATTCCCTAACCCGAACCCTAACCCGAATCCTAACCCTGACCCTCACCCGAAGCCTTACCCTCACCCGTGCCCTAATCTTAACCAGGACACCACGTCTAACTCGTGCCCTCAAACGTACGCTAACACTAAACCGCAGCAGTACCCTAACCTGTACCCTAATCCCTCTCCATTCCCTAACCCTAACCCTAACCTGAAACCTAACCATGTCACTCACACGAAACTTTACCTTCACCCGTGTCCTAATTTTAACCAGTACATCAACACTAACTCATGCCCTCTAACGTACGCCAACCCTAAGCCATTGCCGTACCCTAACCTGTACCCTAATCAATCCCCATTCCCTAACCCTAACCCTAACCCTAACCCTTAACGTGACCCTCTTCCGAGGCCTTACCCTCACCCGTGCCCTAATCGTAAGCAGTACACTAACACTAACTAGTGACCTCACATGTACGCTAAACCTTAAGCGTTTTGGTACCCTAAACTGTGCCCTAATATCTCCCCATTCCCTAACCCTAATCCTAACCCGAATTCTATCCCTGACCCTCACCCGAAACCTGACCCTAACGCGTGCCCTAATCTTAACCAGGACACCAACACTAACTTGTGCCCTCACACGTACGCTAACCCTTAATCGTTGTCATACCCTAAACTGTACCCTAATCCCTCCCCATTCCCTAACCCTAACCCTAAACCGAATCCTAACCCTGACCCTCACCTGAAGCCTTACCCTCACCCGTGCCCTAATCTTAACCAGGACACTAACACTAACTCTTGCCCTCACACAAACGCTAACCCTTAAGCACTGTCGTACCCTAAGCTGTACCCTAATCCCTCTGCATTCCTTAACGCTAACCCTAACCCGAATCCTAACCCTGAACCTCACCCGAAGCCTTACCCTCACCCGTGCCCTAATCTTAACCAGGACACCAACACTAACTGGTGCCCTCACACGTACGCTAAACCTTAAGCGTTGTCGTATCCTAAATTGTACCCTAATCCCTCCCCATTCCTTAACCCTAACCCTAACCCCATCCCTAAACCTGACCCACTTCCGATGCCCTACCCTAACCAATGCCCTAATCTTAACCAGTACACAAACACTAACTCATGCCCTCAAACGTACGCTAACCCTTAAGCATTGTCGTACCCTATCCTGTACCCTAATCCCTCCCCATTTCCTAACCCTAACCCTAAGCGAAACCCTGAACGTGACCCTTTTCCGAGGCCTTACCCTCATCGGTGCCGTTGTCTTAACCAGTACACCAACACTAACTCGTGCCCTCACACTTACGCTAACCCTTAAGCATTGTCGTACCCTAACCTGTACCCTAATCCCTCTCCATTCCCTAACCCTAACCCTAACCCGACTCCTAACCCTGACCCTCACGTGAAACCTTACCCTCACCGTGCCCTAATCTTAACCAGGACACCAAGACTAACTCGTGCCCTCAAACGTACGCTAACACTAAACCCCAGCGGTACCCTAACCTGTACCCTACTCCCTCTCCATTCCCTAACCCTAACCCTAACCTGAAACCTAACCATGACACTCACCCGAAACTTTACCCTCACCCGTGTCCTAATTTTAACCAGTACATCAACACTAACCCATGACCTCTAACGTACGCCAACCCTAAGCCATTGCCGTACCCTAACCTGTTCCCTAATCAATCCCCATTCCCTAACCCTAACCCTAACCCTAACCCTTAACGTGACCCTCTTCCGAGGCCTTACCCTCACCCGTGCCCTAATCCTAAGCAGTACACTAACACTAACTAGTGACCTCACACGTACGCTAAACCTTAAGCGTTGTGGTACCCTAAACTGTGCCCTAATATCTCCCCATTCCCTAACCCTAACCCTATCCCGAATTCTATCCCTGACCTTCACCCGAAACCTTACCCTCACCCGTGCCCTAATCTTAACCAGGACACCAACACTAACTCGTGCCCTCACACGTACGCTAACCCTTAATCGTTGTCGTACCCTAAACTGTACCCTTATCCCTCCCCATTCCCTAACCCTAACCCTAACCCGAATCCTAACCCTGACCCTCACCTGAAGTCTTACCCTCACCCGTGCCCTAATCTTAACCAGGACACTAACACTAACCCTTGCCCTCACACGAACGCTAACCCTTAAGCACTGTCGTACCTAAGCTGTACCCTAATCCCTCTGCATTCCTTAACCCTAACCCTAACCCGAATCCTAACCCTGATCCTCACCCGAAGACTTACCCTCACCCGTGCCCTAATCTTAACCAGGACACTAACACTAACTCGTGCCCTCACACGTACGCTAAACCTTAAGCGTTTTCGTACCCTAAATTGTACCCTAATCCCTCCCCATTCCTTAACCCTAACCCTAACCCCATCCCTAAACCTGACCCACTTCCGATGCCCTACCCTAACCAATGCCCTAATTTTAACCAGAACACAAACACTAACTCATGCCCTCAAACGTACGCTAACCCTTAAGCATTGTCGTACCCTATCCTGTACCCTAATCCCTCCCCATTCTCTAACCCTAACCCTAAGCGAAACCCTGAACGTGACCCTTTTCCGAGGCCTTACCCTCATCGGTGCCGTTGTCTTAACCAGTACACCAACACTAACTCGTGCCCTCACACTTACGTCAACCCTTAAGTATTGTCATACCCTAACCTGTACCCTAATCCCTCTCCACTTCCTAACCCTAACCCTAACCCGAATCCTAACCCTGACCCTCACCTGAAGTCTTACCCTCACCCGTGCCCTAATCTTAACGAGGACACTAACACTAACCCTTGCCCTCACACGAACGCTAACCCTTAAGCACTGTCGTACCTAAGCTGTACCCTAATCCCTCTGCATTCCTTAACCCTAACCCTAACCCGAATCCTAACCCTGATCCTCACCCGAAGCCTTACCCTCACCCGTGCCCTAATCTTAACCAGGACACCAACACTAACTCGCGCCCTCACACGTACGCTAAACCTTAAGCGTTGTCGTACCCTAAATTGTACCCTAATCCCTCCCCATTCCTTAACCCTAACCCTAACCCCATCCCTAAACCTGACCCACTTCCGATGCCCTACCTTAACCAATGCCCTAATTTTAACCAGAACACAAACACTAACTCATGCCCTCAAACGTAAGCTAACCCTTAAGCATTGTCGTACCCTATCCTGTACCCTAATCCCTCTCCACTCCCTAACCCTAACCCTAACCCGAAGCCTAACCCTGACCCTCACCCGAAGCCTTACCCTCACCCGTGCCCTAATCTTAACCAGGACACCAAGACTAACTCGTGCCCTCAAACGTACGCTAACACTAAACCGCAGCGGTACCCTAACCTGTACCCTAATCCCTCTCCATTCCCTGACCCTAACCCTAACCTGAAACCTAACAATGTCACTCACCCGAAACTTTACCCTCACCCGTGTCCTAATTTTAACCAGTACATCAACACTAACCCATGCCCTCTAACGTACGCCAACCCTAAGCCATTGCTGTACCCTAACCTGTACCCTAATCAATCCCCATTCCATAACCCTAAACCTAACCCTAACCCTTAACGTGACCCTCTTCCGAGGCCTTACCCTCACCCGTGCCCTAATCGTAAGCAGTACACTAACACTAACTAGTGACCTCACACGTACGCTAAACCTTAAGCGTTGTGGTACCCTAAACTGTGCCCTAATATCTCGCCATTCCCTAACCCTAACCCTAACCCGAATTCTATCCCTGACCCTCACCCGAAACCTTACCCTCACCCGTGCCCTAATCTTAACCAGGACACCAACACTAACTTGTGCCCTCACACGTACGCTAACCCTTAATCGTTGTTGTACCCTAAACTGTACCCTAATCCCTCCCCATTCCCTAACCCTAACCCTAACCCGAATCCTAACCCTGACCCTGACCTGAAGCCTTACCCTCACCTGTGCCCTAATCTTAACCAGGACACTAACACTAACCGTTGCCTTCACACGAACGCTAACCCTTAAGCACTGTCGTACCCTAAGCTGTACCCTAATCCCTCTGCATTCCTTAACCCTAATCCTAACCCGAATCCTAACCCTGACCCTCACCCGAAGCCTTACCCTCACCCGTGCCCTAATCTTAACCAGGACACCAACACTAACTCGTGCCCTCACACGTACGCTAAACCTTAAGCGTTGTGGTACCCTAAATTGTACCCTAATCCCTCCCCATTCCTTAACCCTAACCCTAACCCCATCCCTAAACCTGACCCACTTCCGATGCCCTACCCTAACCAATGCCCTAATCTTAACCAGTACACAAACACTAACTCATGCCCTCAAACGTACGCTAACCCTTAAGCATTGTCGTACCCTATCCTGTACCCTAATCCCTCCCCATTCCCTAACCCTAACCCTAAGCGAAACCCTGAATGTGACCCTTTTCCGAGGCCTTACCCTCATCGGTGCCGTTGTCTTAACCAGTACACCAACACTAACTCGTGCCCTCACACTTACGCTAACCCTTAAGCATTGTCGTACCCTAACCTGTACCCTAATCCCTCTCCATTCCCTAACCCTAACCCTAACCCGAATCCTATCCCTGACCCTCACCCGAAACCTTACCCTCACCGTGCCCTAATCTTAACCAGGACACCAAGACTAACTCGTGCCCTCAAACGTACGCTAACACTAAACCCCAGCGGTACCCTAACCTGTACCCTAATCCCTCTCCATTCCCTAACACTAACCCTAACCTGAAACCTAACCATGACACTCACCCGAAACTTTACCCTCACCCGTGTCCTAATTTTAACCAGTACATCAACACTAACCCATGCCCTCTAACGTACGCCAACCCTAAGCCATTGCTGTACCCTAACCTGTACCCTAATCAATCCCCATTCCCTAACACTAACCCTAACCCTAACCCTTAACGTGACCCTCTTCCGAGGCCTTACCCTCACCCGTGCCCTAATCGTAAGCAGTACACTAACACTAACTAGTGACCTCACACGTACGCTAAACCTTAAGCGTTGTGGTACACTAAACTGTGCCCTAATATCTCCCCATTCCCTAACCCTAACCCTAACCCGAATTCTATCCCTGACCCTCACCCGAAACCTTACCATCACCCGTTCCCTAATCTTAACCAGGACACTAACACTAACCCTTGCCCTCACACGAACGCTAACCCTTAAGCACTGTCGTACCCTAAGCTGTACCCTAATCCCTCTGCATTCCTTAACCCTAACCCTAACCCGAATCCTAACCCTGACCCTCACCCGAAGCCTTACCCTCACCCGTGCCCTAATCTTAACCAGGACACCAACACTAACTCGTGCCCTCACACGTACGCTAAACCTTAAGCGTTGTCGTACCCTAAATTATACCCTAATCCCTCCCCATTCCTTAACCCTAACCCGAACCCCATCCCTAAACCTGATCCACTTCCGATGCCCTACCCTAACCAATGCCCTAATGTTAACCAGTACACAAACACTAACTCATTCCCTCAAACGTACGTTAACCCTTAAGCATTGTCGTACCCTATCCTGTACCCTAATCCCTCCCCATTCCCTAACCCTAACCCTAAGCGAAACCCTGAACGTGACCCTTTTCCGAGGCCTTACCCTCATCGGTGCCGTTGTCTTAACCAGTACACCAACACTAACTCGTGCCCTCACACTTACGCTAACCCTTAAGTATTGTCGTACCCTAACCTGTACCCTAATCCCTCTCCATGCCCTAACCCTAACCCTAACCCGAATCCTAACCCTGACCCTCACCCGAAACCTTACCCTCACCCGTGCCCTAATCGTAAGCAGTACACTAACACTAACTAGTGACCTCACATGTACGCTAAACCTTAAGCGTTGTGGTACCCTAAACTGTGCCCTAATATCTCCCCATTCCCTAACCCTAACCCTAACCCGAATTCTATCCCTGACCCTCACCCGAAACCTTACCCTCACCCGTGCCCTAATCTTAACCAGGACACCAACACTAACTTGTGCCCTCACACGTACGCTAACCCTTAATCGTTGTCATACCCTAAACTGTACCCTAATCCCTCTGCATTCCTTAACCCTAACCCTAACCCGAATCCTAACCCTGACCCTCACCCGAAGCCTAACCCTCACCCGTGCCCTAATCTTAACCAGGACACCAACACTAACTCGTGCCCTCACACGTACGCTAAACCTTAAGCGTTGCCGTACCCTAAATTGTACCCTAATCCCTCCCCATTCCTTAACCCTAACCCTAACTCCATCCCTAAACCTGACCCACTTCCGATGCCCTACCCTAAGCAATGCCCTAATCTTAACCAGTACACAAACACTAACTCATGCCCTCAAACGTATGCTAACCCTTAAGCATTGACGTACCCTATCCTGTACCCTAATCCCTCCCCATTCCCTAACCCTAACCCTAAGCGAAACCCTGAACGTGACCCTTTTCCGAGGCCTTACCCTCATCGGTGCCGTTGTCTTAACCAGGACACCAACACTAACTCGTGCCCTCACACTTACGCTAACCCTTAAGCATTGTCGTACCCTAACCTGTACCCTAATCCCTCTCCATTCCCTAACCCTAACCCTAACCCGAATCCTAACCCTGACCCTCACCCGAAGCCTAACCCTCACCCGTGCCCTAATCTTCACCAGGACACTAACACTAACCCTTGCCCTCACACGAATGCTAACCCTTAAGCATTGTCGTACCCTAACCTTTACCCTAATCAATCCCCATTCCCTAACCCTAACCCTAATCCTAACCCTTAACGTGACCCTCTTCCGAGGCCTTACCCTCACCCGTGCCCTAATCGTAAGCAGTACACTAACACTAACTAGTGACCTCACACGTACGCTAAACGTTAAGCGTTGTGGTACCATAAACTGTGCCCTAATATCTCCCCATTCCCTAACCCTAACCCTAACCCGAATTCTATCCCTGACCCTCACAAGAAACCTTACCCTCACCCGTGCCCTAATCTTAACCAGGACACCAAGACTAACTCGTGCCCTCAAACGTACGCTAACACTAAACCGCAGCGGTACCCTAACCTGTACCCTAATCCCTCTCCATTCCCTAACCCTAACCCTAACGTGAAACCTAACCATGACACTCACCCGAAACTTTATCCTCACCCGTGTCCTAATTTTAACCAGTACATCAACACTAACCCATGCCCTCTAACGTACGCCAACCCTAAGCTATTGCCGTACCCTAACCTGTACCCTAATCAATCCCCATTCCCTAACCCTAACCCTAACCCTAACCCTTAACGTGACCCTCTTCCGAGGCCTTACCCTCACCCGTGCCCTAATCGTAAGCAGTACACTAACACTAACTAGTGACCTCACACGTACGCTAAACCTTAAGCGTTGTTGTACCCTAAACTGTGCCCTAATATCTCCCCATTCCCTAACCCTAACCCTAACCCGAATCCTAACCCTGACCCTCACCTGAAGCGTTACCCTCACCCGTGCCCTAATCTTAACCAGGACACTAACACTAACCCTTGCCCTCACACGAACGCTAACCCTTAAGCACTGTCGTACCCTAAGCTGTACCCTAATCCCTCTGCATTCCTTAACCCTAACCCTAACCCGAATCCTAACCCTGACCCTCACCCGAAGCCTTACCCTCACCCGTGCCCTAATCTTAACCAGGACACCAACACTAACTCGTGCCCTCACACGTACGCTAAACCTTAAGTGTTGTCGTACCCTAAATTGTACCCTAATCCCTCCCCATTCTTTAACCCTAACCCTAACCCCATCCCTAAACCTGATCCACTTCCGATGCCCTACCATAAGCAATGCCCTAATCTTAACAAGTACACAAACACTAACTCATTCCCTCAAACGTACGCTAACCCTTAAGCATTGTCGTACCCTATCCTGTACCCTAATCCCTCCCCATTCCCTAACCCTAACCCTAAGCGAAACCCTGAACGTGACCCTTTTCCGAGGCCTTACCCTCATCGGTGCCGTTGTCTTAACCAGTACACCAACACTAACTCGTGCCCTCACACTTACGCTAACCCTTAAGCATTGTCGGACCCTAACCTGTACCCTAATCAATCCCCATTCCCTAACCCTAACCCTAACCCTAACCCTTAACGTGACTCTCTTCCGAGGCCTTACCCTCACCCGTGCCCTAATCGTAAGCAGTACACTAACACTAACTAGTGACCTCACACGTACGCTAAACCTTAAGCGTTGTGGTACCCTAAACTGTGCCCTAATATCTCCCCATTCCCTAACCCTAACCCTAACCCGAATTCTATCCCTGACCATCACCCGAAACCTTACCCTCACCCGTGCCCTAATCTTAACCAGGACACCAACACTAACTTGTGCCCTCACACGTACGCTAACCCTTAATCGTTGTCGTACCCTAAACTGTACCCTACTCCCTCCCCATTCACTAACCCTAACCCTAACCCGAATCCTAACCCTGGCCCTCACCTGAAGCCTTACCCTCACCCGTGCCCTAATCTTAACCAGGACACTAACACTAACCCTTGCCCTCACACGAAGGCTAACCCTTAAGCACTGTCGTACCCTAAGCTGTACCCTAATCCCTCTGAACTCCTTAACCCTAACCCTAACATGAATCCTAACCCTGACCCTCACCCGAAGCCTTACCCTCACCCGTGCCCTAATCTTAACCAGGACACCAACACTAACTTGTGCTCTCACACGTACGCTAACCCTTAATCGTTGTCGTACCCTAAACTGTACCCTAATCCCTCCCCATTCCCTAACCCTAACCCTAACCCGAATCTTAACCCTGACCCTCACCCGAAGCCTTACCCTCACCCGTGCCCTAATCTTAACCAGGACACCAAGACTAACTCGTGCCCTCAAACGTACGCTAACACTAAACCGCAGCGGTACCCTAACCTGTACCCTAATCCCCCTCCATTCCCTAACCCTAACCCTAACCTGAAACCTAACCATGACACTCACCCGAAACTTTACCCTCACCCGTGTCCTAATTTTAACCAGTACATCAACACTAACCCATGCCCTCTAACGTACGCCAAACCTAAGCCATTGCCGTACCCTAACCTGTACCCTAATCAATCCCCATTCCCTTACCCTAACCCTAACCCTAACCCTAAACGTGACCCTCTTCCGAGGCCTTACCCTCACCCGTACCCTAATCGTAAGCAGTACACTAACACTAAATACTGACCTCACACGTACGCTAAACCTTAAGCGTTGTGGTACCCTAAACTGTGCCCTAATATCTCCCCATTCCCTAACCCTAACCCGAATTCTATCCCTGACCCTCACCCGAAACCTTACCCTCACCCGTGCCCTAATCTTAACCAGGACACCAACACTAACTTGTGCCCTCACACGTACGCTAACCCTTAACCGTTGTCGTACCCTAAACTGTACCCTAATCCCTCCCCATTCCCTAACCCTAACCCTAACCCGAATCCTAACCCTGACCCTCACCTGAAGCCTTACCCTCACCCGTGCCCTAATCTTAACCAGGACACTAACACTAACACTGGCCCTCACACGAACGCTAACCCTTAAGCACTGTCGTACCCTAAGCTGTACACTAATCCCTCTGCATTCCTGAACCCTAACCCTAACCCGAATCCTAACCCTGACCCTCACCCGAAGCCTTACCCTCACCCGTTCCCTAATCTTAACCAGGACACCAACACTAACTCGTGCCCTCACACTTACGCTAAACCTTAAGCGTTGTCGTACCCTAAATTGTACCCTAATCCCTCCCCATTCCTTGACCCTAACCCTAACTCCATCCCTAAACCTGACACACTTCCGATGCCCTACCCTAACCAATGCCCTAATCTTAACCAGTACACAAACACTAACTCATGCCCTCAAACGTACGCTAACCCTTAAGCATTGTGGTACCCTACCCTGTACCCTAATCCCTCCCCATTCCCTAACCCTAACCCTAAGCGAAACCCTGAACGTGACCCTTTTCCGAGGCCTTACCCTCATCGGTGCCGTTGTCTTAACCAGTACACCAACACTAACTCGTGCCCTCACACTTACGCTAACCCTTAAGCATTGTCGTACCCTAACCTGTACCCTAATCCCTCTCCATTCCCTAACCCTAACCCTAACCCGAATCCTAACCCTGACCCTCACCCGAAGCCTTACCCTCACCCGTGCCCTAATCTTAACCAGGACACCAAGACTAACGCGTGCCCTCAAACGTACGCTAACACTAAACCGCAGCGGTACCCTAACCTGTACCCTAATCCCTCTCCATTCCCTAACCCTAACCCTAACCTGAAACCTAACCATGACCCTCACCCGAAACTTTACCCTCACCCGTGTCCTAATTTTAACCAGTACATCAACACTAACCCATGCCCTCTAACGTACGCCAACCCTAAGCCATTGCCGTACACTAACATGTACCCTAATCAATCCCCATTCCCTAACTCTAACCCTAACCCTAACCCTTAACGTGACCCTCTTCCGAGGCCTTACCCTCACCTGTGCCCTAATCGTAAGCAGTACACTAACACTAACTAGTGACCTCACACGTACGCTAAACCTTAAGCGTTGTGGTACCCTAAACTGTGCCCTAATATCTCCCCATTCCCTAACCCTAACCCTAACCCGAATTCTATCCCTGACCCTCACCCGAACCCTTACCCTCACCCGTGCCCTAATCTTAACCAGGACACCAACACTAATTTGTGCCCTCACACGTACGCTAACCCTTAATCGTTGTCGTACCCTAAACTGTACCCTAATCCCTCCCCATTCCCTAACCCTAACCCTAACCCGAATCCTAACCGTGACCCTCACCTGAAGCCTTACCCTCACCCGTGCCCTAATCTTAACCAGGACACTAACACTAACCCTTGCCCTCACACGAACGCTAACCCTTAAGCACTGTCGTTCCCTAAGCTGTACCCTAATCGCTCTGCATTCCTTAACCCTAACCCTAACCCGAATCCTAACCCTGACCCTCACCCGAAGCCTTACCCTCACCCGTGCCCTAATCTTAACCAGGAAACCAAGTCTAACTCGTGCCCTCAAACGTACGCTAACACTAAACCGCAGCGGTACCCTAACCTGTACCCTAATCCCCCTCCATTCCCTAACCCTAACCCTAACCTGAAACCTAACCATGACACTCACCCGAAACTTTACCCTCACCCGTGTCCTAATTTTATCCAGTACATCAACACTAACCCATGCCCTCTAACGTACGCCAAACCTAAGCCATTGCCGTACCCTAACCTGTACCCTAATCAATCCCCATTCCCTAACCCTAACCCTAACCCTAACCCTTAACGTGACCCTCTTCCGAGGCCTTACCCTCACCCGTGCCCTAATCGTAAGCAGTACACTAACACTAACTAGTGACCTCACACGTACGCTAAACCTTAAGCGTTGTGGTACCCTAAACTGTGCCCTAATATCTCCCCATTCCCTAACCCTAACCCTAACCCGAATTCTATCCCTGACCCTCACCCGAAACCTTACCCTCACCCGTGCCCTAATCTTAACCAGGACACCAACACTAACTTGTGCCCTCACACGTACGCTAACCCTTAACCGTTGTTGTACCCTAAACTGTACCCTAATCCCTCCCCATTCCCTAACCCTAACCCTAACCCGAATCCTAACCCTGACCCTCACCTGATGACTTACCCTCACCCGTGCCCTAATCTTAACCAGGACACTAACACTAACACTTGCCCTCACACGAACGCTAAACCTTAAGCACTGTCGTACCCTAAGCTGTACCCTAATCGCTCTGCATTCCTTAACCCTAACCCTAACCCGAATCCTAACCCTGACCCTCACCCGAAGCCTTACCCTCACCCTTTCCCTAATCTTAACCAGGACACGAACACTAACTCGTGCCCTCACACGTACGCTAAACCTTAAGCGTTGTCGTACCCTAAATTGTACCCTAATCCCTCCCCATTCCTTAACCCTAACCCTAACCCCATCCCTAAACCTGACCCACTTCCGATGCCCTACCCTAACCAATGCCCTAATCTTAACCAGTACACAAACACTAACTCATGACCTCAAACGTACGCTAACCCTTAAGCATTGTCGTACCCTATCCTGTACCCTAATCCCTCCCCATTCCCTAACCCTAACCCTAAGCGAAACCCTGAACGTGACCCTTTTCCGAGGCCTTACCCTCATCGGTGCCGTTGTCTTAACCAGTACACCAACACTAACTCGTGCCCTCACACTTACGTTAACCCTTAAGCATTGTCGTACCCTAACCTGTACCCTAATCCCTCTCCATTACCTAACCCTAACCCTAACCCGAATCCTAACCCTGACCCTCACCCGAAGCCTTACCCTCACCCGTTCCCTAATCTTAACCAGGACACCAACACTAACTCGTGCCCTCACACGTACGCTAAACCTTAAGCGTTGTCGTACCCTAAATTGTACCCTAATCCCTCCCCATTCCTTAACCCTAACCCTAACCCCATCCCTAAACCTGACCCACTTCCGATGCCCTACCCTAACCAATGCCCTAATCTTAACCAGTACACAAACACTAACTCATGCCCTCAAACGTACGCTAACCCTTAAGCATTGTCGTACCCTATCCTGTACCCTAATCCCTCCCCATTCCCTAACCCTAACCCTAAGCGAAACCCTGAACGTGACCCTTTTCCGAGGCCTTACCCTCATCGGTGCCGTTGTCTTAACCAGTACACCAACACTAACTCGTGCCCTCACACTTACGCTAACCCTTAAGCATTGTCGTACCCTAACCTGTACCCTAATCCCTCTCCATTCCCTAACCCTAACCCTAACCCGAATCCTAACCCTGACCCTCACCCGAAGCCTTACCCTCACCCGTTCCCTAATCTTAACCAGGACACCAAGACTAACTCGTGCCCTCAAACGTACGCTAACACTAAACCGCAGCGGTACCCTAACCTGTACCCTAATCCCTCTCCATTCCCTAACCCTAACCCTAACCTGAAACCTAACCATGACACTCACCCGAAACTTTACCCTCACCCGTGTCCTAATTTTAACCAGTATATCAACACTAACCCATGCCCTCTAACGTACGCCAACCCTAAGCCATTGCCGTACCCTAACCTGTACCCTAATCCCTCCCCATTCCCTAACCCTAACCCTAACCCGAATCCTAACCCTGACCCTCACCTGAAGCTTTGCCCTCACCCGTGCCCTAATCTTAACCAGGACACTAACACTAACACTTGCCCTCACACGAACGCTAACCCTTAAGCACTGTCGTACCCTAAGCTGTACCCTAATCGCTCTGCATTCCTTAACCCTAACCCTAACCCGAATCCTAACCCTGAACCTCACCCGAAGCCTTAACTTCACCCGTGCCCTAATCTTAACCAGGACACCAACACTAACACGTGCCCTCACACGTACGCTAAACCTTAAGCGTTGTCGTACCCTAAATTGTTCCCTAATCCCTTCCCATTCCTTAACCCTAACCCTAACCCCATCCCTAAACCTGACCCACTTCCGATGCCCTACCCTAACCAATGCCCAAATCTTAACCAGGACACAAACACTAACTCATGCCCTCAAACGTAAGCTAACCCTTAAGCATTGTCGTACCCTATCCTGTACCCTAATCCCTCCCCATTCCCTAACCCTAACCCTAAGCAAAACCCTGAACGTGACCCTTTTCCGAGGCCTTACCCTCATGGTGCCGTTGTCTTAACCAGTACACCAACACTAACTCGTGCCCTCACACTTACGCTAACCCTTAAGCATTGTCGTACCCTAACATGTACCCTAATCCCTCTCCATTCCCTAACCCTAACCCTAACCCGAATCCTAACCGTGACCCTCACCCGAAGCCTTACCCTCACCCGTGCCCTAATCTTAACCAGGACACCCAGACTAACTCGTGCCCTCACACGTACGCTAACCCTTAATCGTTGTCGTACCCTATCTTGTACCCTAATCCCTCTCCATTCCCTAACCCTAACCCTAACCCGAATCCTAACCCTGACCCTCACCCGAAGCCTTACCCTCACCCGTGCCCTAATCTTAACCAGGACACCCAGACTAACTCGTGCCCTCACACTTACGCTAACCCTTAAACATTGTCATACCCTAACCTGTTCCCTAATCCCTCTCCATTCCCTAACCCTAACCCTAACCCGAATCCTAACCCTGACCCTCACCCGAAGCCTTACCCTGACCCGTGCCCTGATCTTAACCAGGACACCAAGACTAACTCGTGCCCTCAAACGTACGCTAACCCTAAACCGCAGCGGTACCCTAATCTGTACCCTAATCCCTCTCCATTCCGTAACCCTAACCCTAACCTGAAACCTAACCATGACACTCACCCGAAACTTTACCCTCACCCGTGTCCTAATTTTAACCAGTACATCAACACTAACCCATGCCCTCTAACGTACGCCAACCCTAAGCCATTGCCGTACCCTCACCTGTACCCTAATCAATCCCCATTCCCTAACCCTAACCCTAACCCTAACCCTTAACGTGACCCTCTTCCGAGGCCTTACCCTCACCCGTGCCCTAATCGTAAGCAGTACACTAACACTAACTAGTGACCTCACACGTACGCTAAACCTTAAGCGTTGTGGTACCCTAAATTGTGCCCTAATATCTCCCCATTCCCTAACTCTAACCCTAACCCGAATTCTATCCCCGACCCTCACCCGAAACCTTACCCTCACCCGTGCCCTAATCTTAACCAGGACACCAACACTAACTTGTGCCCTCACACGTACGCTAACCCTTAATCGTTGTCGTACCCTAAACTGTACCCTAATCCCTCCCCATTCCCTAACCCTAACCCTAACCCGTATCCTAACCCTGACCCTCACCTGAAGCCTTACCCTCACCCGTGCCCTAATCTTAACCAGGACACTAACACTAACCCTTTCCCTCACACGAACACTAACCCTTAAGCACTGTCATACCCTAAGCTGTACCCTGATCGCTCTGCATTCCTTAACCCTAACCCTAACCCGAATCCTAACCCTGACCCTCACCCGAAGTCTTACCCTCACCCGTGCCCTAATCTTAACCAGGACACCAACACTAACTCGTGCCCTCACACGTACGCTAAACCTTATGCGTTGTCGTACCCTAAATTGTACCCTAATCCCTCCCCATTCCTTAACCCTAACCCTAACCCCATCCCTAAACCTGACCCACTTCCGATGCCCTACCCTAACCAATGCCCTAATCTTAACCAGTACACAAACACTAACTCATGCCCTCAAACGTACGCTAACCCTTAAGCATTGTCGTACCCTATCCTGTACCCTAATCCCTCCCCGTCCAATAACCCTAACCCTAAGCGAAACCCTGAACGTGACCCCTTTCCGAGGCCTTACCCTCATCGGTGCCGTTGTCTTAACCAGTACACCAACACTAACTCGTGCCCTCACACTTACGCTAACCCTTAAGCATTGTCGTACTCTAACCTGTACCCTAATCACTCTCCATTCCCTAACCCTAACCCTAACCCGAATCCTAACCCTGACCCTCACCCGAAGCCTTACCCTGACCCGTGCCCTAATCTTAACCAGGACAGCAAGACTAACTCGTGCCCTCAAACGTACGCTAACACTAAACCGCAGCGGTACCCTAATCTGTACCCTAATCCCTCTCCATTCCGTAACCCTAACCCTAACCTGAAACCTAACCATGACACTCACCCGAAACTTTACCCTCACCCGTGTCCTAATTTTAACCACTACATCAACACTAACCCATGACCTCTAACGTACGCCAACCCTAAGCCATTGCCGTAACCTAACCTGTACCCTAATCAATCCCCATTCCCTAACCCTAACCCTAACCCTAACCCTTAACGTGACCCTCTTCCGAGGCCTTACCCTCACCCGTGCCCTAATCGTAAGCAGTACACTAACACTAACTAGTGACCTCACACGTACGCTAAACCTTAAGCGTTGTGGTACCCTAAACTGGGCCCTAATATCTCCCCATTCCCTAACCCTAACCCTAACCCGAATTCTATCCCTGACCCTCACCCGAAACCTTACCCTCACCCGTGCCCTAATCTTAAGCAGGACACTAACACTAACCCTTGCCATCACACGAACGCTAACCCTTAAGCACTGTCGTACCCTAAGCTGTACCCTAATCCCTCTGCATTCCTTAACCCTAACCCTAACCCGAATCCTAACCCTGACCCTCACCCGAAGCCTTACCCTCACCCGTGCCCTAATCTTAACCAGGACACCAACACTAACTCGTGCCCTCACACGTACGCTAAACCTTAAGCGTTGTCGTACCCTAAATTGTACCCTAATCCCTCCCCATTCCTTAACCCTAACCCTAAACCCATCCCTAAACCTGACCCACTTCCGATGCCCTACCCTAACCAATGCCCTAATCTTAACCAGTACACAAACACTAACTCATGCCCTCAAACGTACGCTAACCCTTAAGCATTGTCGTACCCTATCCTGTACCCTAATCCCTCCCCATTCCCTAACCCTAACCCTAAGCGAAACCCTGAACATGACCCTTTTCCGAGGCCTTACCCTCATCGGTGCCGTTGTCTTAACCACTACACCAACACTAACTCATGCCCTCACACTTACGCTAACCCTTAAGCATTGTCGTACCCTAACCTGTACCCTAATCCCTCTCCATTCCCTAACCCTAACCCTAACCCGAATCCTAACCCTGACCCTCACCCGAAGCCTTTCCCTGACCCGTGCCCTGATCTTAACCAGGACACCAAGACTAACTCGTGCCCTCAAACGTACGCTAACACTAAACCGCAGCGGTACCCTAATCTGTATCCTAATCCCTCTCCATTCCGTAACCCTAACCCTAACCTGAAACCTAACCATGACACTCACCCGAAACTTTACCCTCACCCGTGTCCTAATTTTAACCACTACATCAACACTAACCCATGCCCTCTAACGTACGCCAACCCTAAGCCATTGCCGTAACCTAACCTGTACCCTAATCATTCCCCATTCCCTAACCCTAACCCTAACCCTAACCCTTAACGTGACCCTCTTCCGAGGCCTTACCTTCACCCGTGCCCTAATCGTAAGCAGTACACTAACTAGTGACCTCACACGTACGCTAAACCTTAAGCGTTGTGGTACCCTAAACTGGGCCCTAATATCTCCCCATTCCCTAACCCTAACACTAACCCAAATTCTATCCCTGACCCTCACCCGAAACCTTACCCTCACCCGTGCCCTAATCTTAAGCAGGACACTAACACTAACCCTTGCCATCACACGAACGCTAACCCTTAAGCACTGTCGTACCCTAAGCTGTACCCTAATCCCTCTGCATTCCTTAACCCTAACCCTAACCCGAATCCTAACCCTGACCCTCACCCGAAGCCTTACCCTCACCCGTGCCCTAATCTTAACCAGGACACCAACACTAACTCGTGCCCTCACACGTACGCTAAACCTTAAGCGTTGTCTTACCCTAAATTGTACCCTAATCCCTCCCCATTCCTTAACCCTAACCCTAAACCCATCCTTAAACCTGACCCACTTCCGATGCCCTACCCTAACCAATGCCCTAATCTTAACCAGTACACAAACACTAACTCATGCCCTCAAACGTACGCTAACCCTTAAGCATTGTCGTACCCTATCCTGTACCCTAATCCCTCCCCATTCCCTAACCCTAACCCTAAGCGAAACCCTGAACATGACCCTTTTCCGAGGCCTTACCCTCATCGGTGCCGTTGTCTTAACCAGTACACCAACACTAACTCATGCCCTCACACTTACGCTAACCCTTAAGCATTGTCGTACCCTAACCTGTACCCTAATCCCTCTCCATTCCCTAACCCTAACCCTAACCCGAATCCTAACCCTGACCCTCACCCGAAGCCTTTCCCTGACCCGTGCCCTGATCTTAACCAGGACACCAAGACTAACTCGTGCCCTCAAACGTACGCTAACACTAAACCGCAGCGGTACCCTAATCTGTATCCTAATCCCTCTCCATTCCGTAACCCTAACCCTAACCTGAAACCTAACCATGACACTCACCCGAAACTTTACCCTCACCCGTGTCCTAATTTTAACCAGTATATCAACACTAACCCATGCACTCTAACGTACGCCAACCCTAAGCCATTGCCGTACCCTCACCTGTACCCTAATCAATCCCCATTCCCTATCCCTAACCCTAACCCTAACCCTTAACGTGGCCCTCTTCCGAGGCCTTAACCTCACCCGTGCCCTAATCGTAAGCAGTACACTAACACTAACTATTGACCTCACACGTACGCTAAACCTTAAGCGTTGTGGTACCCTAAACTGTGCCCTAATATCACCCCATCCCCTAACCCTAACCCTAACCCGAATTGTATCCCTGACCCTCACCCGAAACCTTACCCTCACCCGTGCACTAATCTTAACAGGGACACCAACACTAACTTGTGCCCTCACACGTACGCTAACCCTTAATCGTTGTCGTACCCTAAACTGTACCCTAATCCCTCCCCATTCCCTAACCCTAACCCTAACCCAAATCCTAATCCTGACCCTCACCTGAAGCCTTACCCTCACCCGTGCCCTAATCTTAACCAGGACACTAACACTAACCCTTGCCCTCACACGAACGCTAAGCCTTAAGCACTGTCGTACCCTAAGCTGTACCCTAATCGCTCTGCATTCCTTAACCCTAACCCTAACCCGAATCCTAACCCTTAGCCTCACCCGAAGCCTTACCCTCACACGTGCCCTAATCTTAACCAGGACACCAGCACTAACTCGTGCCCTCACACGTACGCTAAACCTTAAGCGTTGTCGTACCTTAAATTGTACCCTAATCCCTCCCCATTCCTTAACCCTAACCCTAAAGCCATCCCTAAACCTGACTCACTTCCGATGCCCTACCCTAACCAATGCCCTAATCTTAACCAGTACACAAACACTAACTCATGCCCTCAAACGTACGCTAACCCTTAAGCATTGTCGTACCCTATCCTGTACCCTAATCCCTCCCCATTCCCTAACCATAACCCTAAGCGAAACCATGAACGTGACCCTTTTCCGAGGCCTTACCCTCATCGGTGCCGTTGTCTTAACCAGTACACCAACACTAACTCGTGCCCTCACACTTACGCTAACCCTTAAGCATTGTCGTACCCTAACCTGTACCCTAATCCCTCTCCATTCCCTAAACCTAACCCTAACCCGAATCCTAACCCTGACCCTCACCCGAAGCCTTACCCTCACCCGTGCCCTAATCTTAACCTGGACACCAACACTAACTCGTGCCCTCACACGTACGCTAAACCTTAAGCGTTGTCGTACCCTAAATTGTACCCTATTCCCTCCCCATTCCTTAACCCTAACCCTAACCCCATCCCTAAACCTGACCCACTTCCGATGCCCTACCCTAACCAATGCCCTAATCTTAACCAGTACACAAACACTAACTCATGCCCTCACACTTACGCTAACCCTTAAGCATTGTCTTACCCTAACCTGTACCCTAATCCCTCTCCATTCCCTAACCCTAACCCTAACCCGAATCCTAACCCTGACCCTCACCTGAAGCCTTACCCTCACCCGTTCCCTAATCTTAACCAGGACACTAAAACTAACCCTTGCCCTCACACGAACGCTAACCCTTAAGCACTCTCGTACTCTAAGCTGTACCCTATTCCCTCTGCATTCCTTAACCCTAACCCTAACCCGAATCCTAACCCTGACCCTCACCCGAAGCCTTACCCTCACCCGTGCCCTAATCTTAACCAGGACACCAACACTAACTCGTGCCCTCACACGTACGCTAACCTTTAATCGTTTTCGTACCCTAAACTGTACCCTAATCCCTCCCCATTCCCTAAACCTAACCCTAAACCGAATCCTAACCCTGACCCTCACCTGAAGCCTTACCCTCACCCGTGCCCTAATCTTAACCAGGACACTAACACTAACCCTTGCCCTCACACGAACGCTAACCCTTAAGCACTGTCGTACCCTAAGCTGTACCCTAATCCCTCTGCATTCCTTAACCCTAACCCTATCCCGAATCCTAACCCTGACCCTCACCCGAAGCCTTACCCTCACCCGTGCCCTAATCTTAACCAGGACACCAACACTAACTCGTGCCCTCACACATACGCTAAACCTTAAGCGTTGTCGTACGCTAAATTGTACCCTAATCCCTCCCCATTCCTTAACCCTAACCCTAACCCCATCCCTAAACCTGACCCACTTCCGATGCCCTACACTAACCAATGCCCTAATCTTAACAAGTACACAAACACTAACTCATGCCCTCAAACGTACGCTAACCCTTAAGCATTGTCGTACCCTATCCTGTACCCTAATCCCTCCCCATTCCCTAACCCTAACCCTAAGCGAAACCCTGAACGTGACCCTTTTCCGAGGCCTTACCCTCATCGGTGCCGTTGTCTTAACCAGTACACCAACACTAACTCGTGCCCTCACACTTACGCTAACCCTTAAGCATTGTCGTACCCTAACCTGTACCCTAATCCCTCTCGATTCCCTAACCCTAACCCTAACCCGAATCCTAACCCTGACCCTCACCCGAAGCCTTACCCTCACCCGTGCCCTAATCTTAACCAGGACACCAAGACTAACTCGTGCCCTCAAACGTACGCTAACAGTAAACCGCAGCGGTACCCTAACCTGTACCCTAATCCCTCTCCATTCCCTAAACCTAACCCTAACCCGAATCCTAACCCTGACCCTCACCCGAAGCCTTACCCTCACCCGTGCCCTAATCTTAACCAGGACACCAAGACTAACTCGTGCCCTCAAACGTACGCTAACACTAAACCGCAGCGGTACCCTAACCTGTACCCTAATCCCTCTCCATTCCCTAACCCTAACCCTAACCTGAAACCTAACCATGACACTCACCCGAAACTTTACCCTCACCCGTGTCCTAATTTTAACCAGTACATCAACACTATCCCATGCCCTCTAACGTACGCCAACCCTAAGCCATTGCCGTACCCTAAACTGTACCCTAATCAATCCCCATTCCTTAACCCTAACCCTAACCCTAACCCTTAACGTGACCCTCTTCCGAGGCCTTACCCTCACCCGTGCCCTAATCGTAAGCAGTACACTAACAGTAACTAGTGACCTCACACGTACGCTAAACCTTAAGCGTTGTGGTACCCTAAACTGTGCCCTAATATCTCCCCATTCCCTAACCCTAACCCTAACCCGAATTCTATCCCTGACCCTCACCCGAAACCTTACCCTCACCCGTGCCCTAATCTTAACCAGGACACTAACACTAACCCTTCCCATCACACGAACGCTAACCCTAAAGCACTGTCGTACCCTAAGCTGAACCCTAATCCCTCTGCATTCCTTAACCCTAACCCTAACCCGAATCCTAACCCTGACCCTCACCCGAAGCCTTACCCTCACCCGTGCCCTAATCTTAACCAGGACACCAACACTAACTTGTGCCCTCACACGTACGCTAACCCTTAATCGTTGTCGTACCCTAACCTGTACCCTAATCCCTCCCCATTCCCTAACCCTAACCCTAACCCGAATCCTAACCCTGACCCTCACCCGAAGCCTTACCCTCACCCGTGCCCTAATCTTAACCAGGACACCGAGACTAACTCGTGCCCTCACACGTACGCTAACACTAAACCGCAGCGGTACCCTAAACTGTACCCTAATCCCTCCCCATTCCCTAACCCTAACCCTAACCCGAATCCTAACCCTGACCCTCACCTGAAGCCTTACCCTCACCCGTGCCCTAATCTTAACCAGGACACTAACACTAACCCTTGCCCTCACACGAACGCTAACCCTTAAGCACTGTCGTACCCTAAGCTGTACTCTAATCCCTCTGCATTCCTTAACCCTAACCCTAACCCGAATCCTAACCCTGACCCTCACCCGAAGCCTTACCCTCACCCGTGACCAAATCTTAACCAGGACACCAACACTAACTCGTGCCCTCACACGTACGCTAAACCTTAAGCGTTGTCGTACCCTAAATTGTACCCTAATCCCTCCCCATTCCTTAACCCTAACCCTAACCCCATCCCTAAACCTGACCCACTTCCGATGCCCTACCCTAACCAATGCCCTAATCTTAACCAGTACACAAACACTAACTCATGCCCTCAAACGTACGCTAACCCTTAAGCATTGTCGTACCCTATACTGTACCCTAATCCCTCCCCATTCCCTAACCCTAACCCTAAGCGAAACCCTGAACGTTACCCTTTTCCGAGGCCTTACCCTCATCGGTGCCGTTGTCTTAACCAGTACACCAACACTAACTCGTGCCCTCACACTTACGCTAACCCTTAAGCATTGTCGTACCCTAAACTGTACCCTAATCCCTCTCCATTCCCTAACCCTAACCCTAACCCGAATCCTAACCCTGACCCTCACCCGAAGCCTTACCCTAACCCGTGCCCTAATCTTAACCAGGACACCCAGACTAACTCGTGCCCTCACACGTACGCTAACACTAAACCGCAGCGGTACCCTAACCTGTACCCTAATCCCTCTCCATTCCCTAACCCTAACCCTAACCTGAAACCTAACCATGACACTCACCCGAAACTTTACCCTCACCCGTGTCCTAATTTTAACCAGTACATCAACACTAACCCATGCCCTCTAACGTACGCCAACCCTAAGCCATTGCCGTACCCTAACCTGTACCCTAATCAATCCCCATTCCCTAACCCTAACCCTAACCCTAACCCTTAATGTGACCCTCTTCCGAGGCCTTACCCTCACCCGTGCCCTAATCGTAAGCAGTACACTAACACTAACTAGTGACCTCACACGTACGCTAAACCTTAAGCGTTGTGGTACCCTAAACTGTGCCCTAATATCTCCCCATTCCCTAACCCTAACCCTAACCCGAATTCTATCCCTGACCCTCACCCGAAACCTTACCCTCACCCGTGCCCTAATCTTAACCAGGACACTAACACTAACCCTTGCCCTCACACGAACTCTAACCCTAAAGCACTGTCGTACCCTAAGCTGTACCCTAATCCCTCTGCATTCCTTAACCCTAACCCTAACCCGAATCCTAACCCTGACCCTCACCCGAAGTCTTACCCTCACCCGTGCCCTAATCTTAACCAGGACACCAACACTAACTCGTGCCCTCACACGTACGCTAAACCTTAAGCGTTGTCGTACCCTAAATTGTACCCTAATCCCTTCCCATTCCTTAACCCTAACCCTAACCCCATCCCTAAACCTGACCCACTTCCGATGCCCTACCCTAACCAATGCCCTAATCTTAACCAGTACACAAACACTAACTCATGCCCTCAAACGTACGCTAACCCTTAAGCATTGTCGTACCCTATCCTGTACCCTAATCCCTCCCCATTCCCTAACCCTAACCCTAAGCGAAACCCTGAACGTGACCCTTTTCCGAGGCCTTACCCTCATCGGTGCCGTTGTCTTAACCAGGACATCAACACTAACTCGTGCCCTCACACTTACGCTAACCCTTAAGCATTGTCGTACCCTAACCTGTACCCTAATCCCTCTCCATTCCCTAACCCTAACCCTAACCCGAATCCTAACCCTGACCCTCACCCGAAGCATTACCCTCACCCGTGCCCTAATCTTAACCAGGACACCAAGACTAACTCATGCCCTCACACGTACGCTAACAATAAACCGCAGCGGTACCCTAACCTGTACCCTAATCCCTCTCCATTCCCTAATCCTAACCCTAACCCTAACCCTAACCCTAACCCTAACCTGTACCCTAATCAATCCCCATTCCCTAAATCTAACCCTATCCCTAACCCTTAACGTGACCCTCTTCCGAGGCCTTACCCTCACCCGTGTCCTAATCATAAGCAGTACACTAACACTAACTAGTGACCTCACACGTACGCTAAACCTTAAGCGTTGTGGTACCCTAAACCGTGCCCTAATATCTCCCCATTCCCTAACCCTAACCCTAACCCGAATTCTATCCCTGACCCTCACCCGAAACCTTACCCTCACCCGTGCCCTAACCTTAACCAGGACACCAACACTAACTTGTGCCCTCACACGTACGCTAACCCTTAATCGTTGTCATACCATAAACTGTACCCTAATCCCTCCCCATTCCCTAACCCTAACCCTAACCCGAATCCTAACCCTGACCCTCACCTGAAGCCTTACCCTCACCCGTGCCCTAATCTTAACCAGGACACTAACACTAACCCTTGCCCTCCCACGAACGCTAACCCTTAAGCACTGTCGTACCCTAAGCTGTACCCTAATCCCATTGCATTCCTTAACCCTAATCCTAACCTGAATCCTAACCCTGACCCTCACCCGAAGCCTTACCCTCACCCGTGCCCTAATCTTAACCAAGACACCAACACTAACTCGTGCCCTCACACGTACGCTAAACCTTAAGCGTTGTCGTACCCTAAATTGTACCCTAATCCCTCCCCATTCCTTAACCTTAACCCTAACCCCATCCCTAAACCTGACCCACTTCCGATGCCCTACCCTAACCAATGCCCTAATCTTAACCAGTACACAAACACTAACTCATGCCCTCAAACGTACGCTAACCCTTAAGCATTGTCGTACCCTATCCTGTACCCTAATCCCTCCCCATTCCCTAACCCTAACCCTAAGCGAAATCCTGAACGTGACCCTTTTTCGAGGCCTTACCCTCATCGGTGCCGTTGTCTTAACCAGTACACCAACACTAACTCGTGCCCTCACACTTATGCTAACCCTTAAGCATTGTCGTACCCTAAACTGTACCCTAATCCCTCTCCATTCCCTAACCCTAACCCTAACCCGAATCCTAACCCTGACCCTCACCAGAAGCCTTACCCTCACCCGTGCCCTAATCTTAACCAGGACACCAACACTAACTCTTGCCCTCACACGTACGCTAAACCTTAAGTGTTGTCGTACCCTAAATTGTACTCTAATCCCTCCCCATTCCTTAACCCTAACCCTAACCCCATCCCTAAACCTGACCCACTTCCGATGCCCTACCCTAACCAATGCCCTAATCTTAACCAGTACACAAATACTAACTCATGCCCTCAAACGTACGCTAACCCTTTAGCATTGTCGTACCCTATCCTGTACCCTAATCCCTCCCCATTCCCTAACCCTAACCCTAAGCAAAACCCTGAACGTGACCCTTTTCCGAGGCCTTACCCTCATCGGTTCCGTTGTCTTAACCAGTACACCAACACTAACTTGTGCCCTCACACTTACGCTAACCCTTAAGCATTGTCGTACCCTAACCTGTACCCTAATCCCTCTCCATTCCCTAACCCTAACCCTAACCCGAATCCTAACCCTGACCCTCACCCGAAGCCTTACCCTCACCCGTGCCCTAATCTTAACCAGGACACCAAGACTAACTCGTGCCCTTAAACGTACGCTAACAGTAAACCGCAGCGGTACCCTAACCTGTACCCTAATCCCTCTCCATTTCCTAACCCTAACCCTAACCTGAAAGCTAACCATGACACTCACCCGAAACTTTACCCTCTCCCGTGTCCTAATTTTAACCAGTACATCAACACTAACCCATTCCCTCTAACGTACGCCAACCCTAAGCCATTGCCGTACCCTAACCTGTACCCTAATCAATCCCCATTCCCTAACCCTAACCCTAACCCTAACCCTTAACGTGACCCTCCTCTGAGGCCTTACCCTCACCCGTGTCCTAATCCTAAGCAGTACACTAACACTAACTAGTGACCTCACACGTACGCTAAACCTTAAGCGTTGTGGTACCCTAAACTGTGCCCTAATATCTCCCCATTCCCTAACCCTAGCCCTAACCCGAATTCTATCCCTGACCCTCACCCGAAACCTTACCCTCACCCGTGCCCTAATCTTAACCAGGACACCAACACTAACTTGTGCCCTCACACGTACGCTAACCCTTAATCGTTGTCGTACCCTAAACTGTACCCTAATCCCTCCCCATTCCCTAACCCTAACCCTAACCCGAATCCTAACCCTGACCCTCACCTGGAGCCTTACCCTCACCAGTGCCCTAATCTTAACCAGGACACTAACACTAACCCTTGCCCTCACACGAACGCTAACCCTTAAGCACTGTCGTACCCTAAGCTGTACCCTAATCCCTCTGCATTCCTTAACCCTAACCCTAACCCGAATCCTAACCCTGACCCTCACCCGAAGCCTTACCCTCACCCGTGCCCTAATCTTAACCAGGACACCAACACTAACTCGTGCCCTCACACGTACGCTAAACCTTAAGCGTTGTCATACCCTAAATTGTACCCTAATCCCTCCCCATTCCTTAACCCTAACCCTAACCCCATCCCTAAACCTGACCCACTTCCGATGCCCTACCCTAACAAATGCCCTAATCTTAACCAGTACACAAACACTAACTCATGCCCTCAAACGTACGCTAACCCTTAAGCATTGTCGTACCCTATCCTGTACCCTAATCCCTCCCCATTCCCTAACCCTAACCCTAAGCGAAACCCTGAACGTGACCCTTTTCCGAGGCCTTACCCTCATCGGTGCCGTTGTCTTAACCAGTACACCAACACTAACTCGTGCCCTCACACTTACGCTAACCCTTAAGCATTGTCGTACCCTAACCTGTACCCTAATCCCTCTCCATTACCTAACCCTAAACCTAACCCGAATCCTAACCCTGACCCTCACCCGAAACCTTACCCTCACCCGTGCCCTAATCTTAACCAGGACACCAAGACTAACTCGTGCCCTCAAACGTACGCTAACACTAAACCGCAGCGGTACCCTAACCTGTACCCTAATCCCTCTCCATTCCCTAACCCTAACCCTAACCTGAAACCTAACCATGACACTCACCCGAAACTTTACCCTCACCCGTGTCCTAATTTTAACCAGTACATCAACACTAACCCATGCCCTCTAACGTACGCCAACCCTAAGCCATTGCCGTGCCCTAACCTCTACCCTAATCAATCCCCATTCCCTAACCCTAACCCTAACCCTAACCCTTAACGTGACCCTCTTCCGAGGCCTTACCCTCACCCGTGCCCTAATCCTAAGCAGTACACTAACACTAACTAGTGACCTCACACGTACGCTAAACCTTAAGCGTTGTGGTACCCTAAACTGTGCCCTAATATCTCCCCATTCCCTAACCCTAACCCTAACCCGAATTCTATCCCTGACCCTCACCCGAAACCTTACCCTCACCCGTGCCCTAATCTTAACCAGAACACCAACACTAGCTTGTGCCCTCACACGTACGCTAACCCTTAATCGTTGTCGTATCCTAAACTGTACCCTAATCCCTCCCCATTCCCTAACCCTAACGCTAACCCGAATCCTAACCCTGACCCTCACCTGAAGCCTTACCCTCACCAGTGCCCTAATCTTAACCAGGACACTAACACTAACCCTTGCCCTCACACGAACGCTAACCCTTAAGCACTGTCATACCCTAAGCTGTACCCTAATCCCTCTGCATTCCTTAACCCTAACCCTAACCCGAATCCTAACCCTGACCCTCATCCGAACCCTTACCCTCACCCGTGCCCTAATCTTAACCAGGACACCAACACTAACTCGTGCCCTCACACGTACGCTGAACCTTAAGCGTTGTCGTACCCTAAATTGTACCCTAATCCCTCCCAATTCCTTAACCCTAACCCTAACCCCATCCCTAAACCTGACCCACTTCCGATGCCCTACCCTAACCAATGCCCTAATCTTAACCAGAACACAAACACTAACTGTTGCCCTCAAACGTACGCTAACCCTTAAGCATTGTCGTACCCTATCCTGTTCCCTAATCCCTCCCCATTCCCTAACCCTAACCCTAAGCGAAACCCTGAACGTGACCCTTTTCCGAGGCCTTACCCTCATCGGTGCCGTTGTCTTAACCAGTACACCAACACTAACTCGTGCCCTCACACTTACGCTAACCCTTAAGCATTGTCGTACCCTAACCTGTACCCTAATCCCTCTCCATTCCCTAACCCTAAACCTAACCCGAATCCTAACCCTGACCCTCACCCGAAACCTTACCCTCACCCGTGCCCTAATCTTAACCAGGACACCAAGACTAACTCGTGCCCTCAAACGTAAGCTAACACTAAACCGCAGCGGTACCCTAACCTGTACCCTAATCCCTCTCCATTCCCTAACCCTAACCCTAACCTGAAACCTAACCATGACACTCACCCGAAACTTTACCCTCACCCGTGTCCTAATTTTAACCAGTACATCAACACTAACCCATGCCCTCTAACGTACGCCAACCCTAAGTCATTGCCGTGCCCTAACCTCTACCCTAATCAATCCCAATTCCCTAACCCTAACCCTAACCCTTAACATGACCGTCTTCCGAGGCCTTACCCTCACCCGTGCCCTAATCCTAAGCAGTACACTAACACTAACTAGTGACCTCACACGTACGCTAAACCTTAAGCGTTGTGGTACCCTAAACTGTGCCCTAATATCTCCCCATTCCCTAACCCTAACCCTAACCCGAATTCTATCCCTGACCCTCACCCGAAACCTTACCCTCACCCGTGCCCTAATCTTAACCAGGACACCAACACTAACTTGTGCCCTCACACGTACGCTAACCCTTAATCGTTGTCGTACCCTATCCTGTACCCTAATCCCTCTCCATTCCCTAACCCTAACCCTAACCCGAATCCTAACCCTGACCCTCACCCGAAGCCTTACCCTCACCCGTGCCCTAATCTTAACCAGGACACCAAGACTAACTCGTGCCCTCAAACGTACGCTAACACTAAACCGCAGCGGTACCCTAACCTGTACCCTAATCCCTCTCCATTCCCTAACCCTAACCCTAACCTGAAAGCTAACCATGACACTCACCCGAAACTTTACCCTCACCCGTGTCCTAATTTTAACCAGTACATCAACACTAACCCATGCCCTCTAACGTACGCCAACCCTAAGCCATTGCCGTACCCTAACCTGTTCCCTAATCAATCCCCATTCCCTAACCCTAACCCTAACCCTAACCCTTAACGTGACCCTCTTCCGAGGCCTTACCCTCACCCGTGTCCTAATCCTAAGCAGTACACTAACACTAACTAGTGACCTCACACGTACGCTAAACCTTACGCGTTGTGGTACCCTAAACTGTGCCCTAATATCTCCCCATTCCCTAACCCTAACCCTAACCCGAATTCTATCCCTGACCCTCACCCGAAACCTTACCCTCACCCGTGCCCTAATCTTAACCAGGCCACCAACACTAACTCGTGCCCTCACACGTACGCTAACCCTTAATCGTTGTCGTACCCTAAACTGTACCCTAATCCCTCCCCATTCCCTAACACTAACCCTAACCCGAATCCTAACCCTGACCCTCACCTGAAGTCTTACCCTCACCCGTGCCCTAATCTTAACCAGGACACTAACACTAACCCTTGCCCTCACACGATCGCTAACCCTTAAGCACTGTCGTACCTAAGCTGTACCCTAATCCCTCTGCATTCCTTAACCCTAACCCTAACCCGAATCCTAACCCTGATCCTCACCCGAAGCCTTACCCTCACCCGTGCCCTAATCTTAACCAGGACACCAACACTAACTCGTGCCCTCACACGTACGCTAAACCTTAAGCGTTGTCGTACCCTAAATTGAACCCTAATCCCTCCCCATTCCTTAACCCTAACCCTAACCCCATCCCTAAACCTGACCCACTTCCGATGCCCTACCCTAACCAATGCCCTAATTTTAACCAGAACACAAACACTATCTCATGCCCTCAAACGTACGCTAACCCTTAAGCATTGTCGTACCCTATCCTGTACCCTAATCCCTCCCCATTCCCTAACCCTAACCCTAAGCGAAACCCTGAACGTGACCCTTTTCCGAGTCCTTACCCTCATCGGTGCCGTTGTCTTAACCAGTACACCAACACTAACTCGTGCCCTCACACTTACGTCAACCCTTAAGCATTGTCGTACCCTAACCTGTACCCTAAACCCTCTCCATTCCCTAACCCTAACCCTAACCCGAATCCTAACCCTGACCCTCACCCGAAGCCTTACCCTCACCCGTGCCCTAATCTTAACCAGGACACCAAGACTAACTCGTACCCTCAAACGTACGCTAACACTAAACCGCAGCGGTACCCAATCCTGTACCCTAATCCCTCTCCATTCCCTAACCCTAACCCTAACGTGAAACCTAACCATGACACTCACCCTAAACTTTACCCTCACCCGTGTCCTAATTTTAACCAGTACATCAACACTAACCCATGCCCTCTAACGTACGCCAACCCTAAGCCATTGCCGTGCCCTAACCTGTACCCTAATCAATCCCCATTCCCTAACCCTAACCCTAACCCTAACCCTTAACGTGACCCTCTTCCGAGGCCTTACCCTCACCCGTGCCCTAATTCTAAGCAGTACACTAACACTAACTAGTGACTTCACACGTACGCTAAACCTTAAGCGTTGTGGTACCCTAAACTGTGCCCTAATATCTCCCCATTCCCTAACCCTAACCCTAACCCGAATTCTATCCCTGACCCTCACCCGAAACCTTACCCTCACCCGTGCCCTAACCTTAACCAGGACACCAACACTAACTTGTGCCCTCACACGTACGCTAACCCTTAATCGTTGTCATACCATAAACTGTACCCTAATCCCTCCCCATTCCCTAACCCTAACCCTAACCCGAATCCTAACCCTGACCCTCACCTGAAGCCTTACCCTCACCCGTGCCCTAATCTTAACCAGGACACTAACACTAACCCTTGCCCTCCCACGAACGCTAACCCTTAAGCACTGTCGTACCCTAAGCTGTACCCTAATCCCATTGCATTCCTTAACCCTAATCCTAACCTGAATCCTAACCCTGACCCTCACCCGAAGCCTTACCCTCACCCGTGCCCTAATCTTAACCAAGACACCAACACTAACTCGTGCCCTCACACGTACGCTAAACCTTAAGCGTTGTCGTACCCTAAATTGTACCCTAATCCCTCCCCATTCCTTAACCTTAACCCTAACCCCATCCCTAAACCTGACCCACTTCCGATGCCCTACCCTAACCAATGCCCTAATCTTAACCAGTACACAAACACTAACTCATGCCCTCAAACGTACGCTAACCCTTAAGCATTGTCGTACCCTATCCTGTACCCTAATCCCTCCCCATTCCCTAACCCTAACCCTAAGCGAAATCCTGAACGTGACCCTTTTTCGAGGCCTTACCCTCATCGGTGCCGTTGTCTTAACCAGTACACCAACACTAACTCGTGCCCTCACACTTATGCTAACCCTTAAGCATTGTCGTACCCTAAACTGTACCCTAATCCCTCTCCATTCCCTAACCCTAACCCTAACCCGAATCCTAACCCTGACCCTCACCCGAAGCCTTACCCTCACCCGTGCCCTAATCTTAACCAGGACACCAACACTAACTCTTGCCCTCACACGTACGCTAAACCTTAAGTGTTGTCGTACCCTAAATTGTACTCTAATCCCTCCCCATTCCTTAACCCTAACCCTAACCCCATCCCTAAACCTGACCCACTTCCGATGCCCTACCCTAACCAATGCCCTAATCTTAACCAGTACACAAACACTAACTCATGCCCTCAAACGTACGCTAACCCTTAAGCATTGTCGTACCCTATCCTGTACCCTAATCCCTCCCCATTCCCTAACCCTAACCCTAAGCGAAACCCTGAACGTGACCCTTTTCCGAGGCCTTACCCTCATCGGTGCCGTTGTCTTAACCAGGACATCAACACTAACTCGTGCCCTCACACTTACGCTAACCCTTAAGCATTGTCGTACCCTAACCTGTACCCTAATCCCTCTCCATTCCCTAACCCTAACCCTAACCCGAATCCTAACCCTGACCCTCACCCGAAGCATTACCCTCACCCGTGCCCTAATCTTAACCAGGACACCAAGACTAACTCATGCCCTCACACGTACGCTAACAATAAACCGCAGCGGTACCCTAACCTGTACCCTAATCCCTCTCCATTCCCTAATCCTAACCCTAACCCTAACCCTAACCCTAACCCTAACCTGTACCCTAATCAATCCCCATTCCCTAAATCTAACCCTATCCCTAACCCTTAACGTGACCCTCTTCCGAGGCCTTACCCTCACCCGTGTCCTAATCATAAGCAGTACACTAACACTAACTAGTGACCTCACACGTACGCTAAACCTTAAGCGTTGTGGTACCCTAAACCGTGCCCTAATATCTCCCCATTCCCTAACCCTAACCCTAACCCGAATTCTATCCCTGACCCTCACCCGAAACCTTACCCTCACCCGTGCCCTAACCTTAACCAGGACACCAACACTAACTTGTGCCCTCACACGTACGCTAACCCTTAATCGTTGTCATACCATAAACTGTACCCTAATCCCTCCCCATTCCCTAACCCTAACCCTAACCCGAATCCTAACCCTGACCCTCACCTGAAGCCTTACCCTCACCCGTGCCCTAATCTTAACCAGGACACTAACACTAACCCTTGCCCTCCCACGAACGCTAACCCTTAAGCACTGTCGTACCCTAAGCTGTACCCTAATCCCATTGCATTCCTTAACCCTAATCCTAACCTGAATCCTAACCCTGACCCTCACCCGAAGCCTTACCCTCACCCGTGCCCTAATCTTAACCAAGACACCAACACTAACTCGTGCCCTCACACGTACGCTAAACCTTAAGCGTTGTCGTACCCTAAATTGTACCCTAATCCCTCCCCATTCCTTAACCTTAACCCTAACCCCATCCCTAAACCTGACCCACTTCCGATGCCCTACCCTAACCAATGCCCTAATCTTAACCAGTACACAAACACTAACTCATGCCCTCAAACGTACGCTAACCCTTAAGCATTGTCGTACCCTATCCTGTACCCTAATCCCTCCCCATTCCCTAACCCTAACCCTAAGCGAAATCCTGAACGTGACCCTTTTTCGAGGCCTTACCCTCATCGGTGCCGTTGTCTTAACCAGTACACCAACACTAACTCGTGCCCTCACACTTATGCTAACCCTTAAGCATTGTCGTACCCTAAACTGTACCCTAATCCCTCTCCATTCCCTAACCCTAACCCTAACCCGAATCCTAACCCTGACCCTCACCAGAAGCCTTACCCTCACCCGTGCCCTAATCTTAACCAGGACACCAACACTAACTCTTGCCCTCACACGTACGCTAAACCTTAAGTGTTGTCGTACCCTAAATTGTACTCTAATCCCTCCCCATTCCTTAACCCTAACCCTAACCCCATCCCTAAACCTGACCCACTTCCGATGCCCTACCCTAACCAATGCCCTAATCTTAACCAGTACACAAATACTAACTCATGCCCTCAAACGTACGCTAACCCTTTAGCATTGTCGTACCCTATCCTGTACCCTAATCCCTCCCCATTCCCTAACCCTAACCCTAAGCAAAACCCTGAACGTGACCCTTTTCCGAGGCCTTACCCTCATCGGTTCCGTTGTCTTAACCAGTACACCAACACTAACTTGTGCCCTCACACTTACGCTAACCCTTAAGCATTGTCGTACCCTAACCTGTACCCTAATCCCTCTCCATTCCCTAACCCTAACCCTAACCCGAATCCTAACCCTGACCCTCACCCGAAGCCTTACCCTCACCCGTGCCCTAATCTTAACCAGGACACCAAGACTAACTCGTGCCCTTAAACGTACGCTAACAGTAAACCGCAGCGGTACCCTAACCTGTACCCTAATCCCTCTCCATTTCCTAACCCTAACCCTAACCTGAAAGCTAACCATGACACTCACCCGAAACTTTACCCTCTCCCGTGTCCTAATTTTAACCAGTACATCAACACTAACCCATTCCCTCTAACGTACGCCAACCCTAAGCCATTGCCGTACCCTAACCTGTACCCTAATCAATCCCCATTCCCTAACCCTAACCCTAACCCTAACCCTTAACGTGACCCTCCTCTGAGGCCTTACCCTCACCCGTGTCCTAATCCTAAGCAGTACACTAACACTAACTAGTGACCTCACACGTACGCTAAACCTTAAGCGTTGTGGTACCCTAAACTGTGCCCTAATATCTCCCCATTCCCTAACCCTAGCCCTAACCCGAATTCTATCCCTGACCCTCACCCGAAACCTTACCCTCACCCGTGCCCTAATCTTAACCAGGACACCAACACTAACTTGTGCCCTCACACGTACGCTAACCCTTAATCGTTGTCGTACCCTAAACTGTACCCTAATCCCTCCCCATTCCCTAACCCTAACCCTAACCCGAATCCTAACCCTGACCCTCACCTGGAGCCTTACCCTCACCAGTGCCCTAATCTTAACCAGGACACTAACACTAACCCTTGCCCTCACACGAACGCTAACCCTTAAGCACTGTCGTACCCTAAGCTGTACCCTAATCCCTCTGCATTCCTTAACCCTAACCCTAACCCGAATCCTAACCCTGACCCTCACCCGAAGCCTTACCCTCACCCGTGCCCTAATCTTAACCAGGACACCAACACTAACTCGTGCCCTCACACGTACGCTAAACCTTAAGCGTTGTCATACCCTAAATTGTACCCTAATCCCTCCCCATTCCTTAACCCTAACCCTAACCCCATCCCTAAACCTGACCCACTTCCGATGCCCTACCCTAACAAATGCCCTAATCTTAACCAGTACACAAACACTAACTCATGCCCTCAAACGTACGCTAACCCTTAAGCATTGTCGTACCCTATCCTGTACCCTAATCCCTCCCCATTCCCTAACCCTAACCCTAAGCGAAACCCTGAACGTGACCCTTTTCCGAGGCCTTACCCTCATCGGTGCCGTTGTCTTAACCAGTACACCAACACTAACTCGTGCCCTCACACTTACGCTAACCCTTAAGCATTGTCGTACCCTAACCTGTACCCTAATCCCTCTCCATTACCTAACCCTAAACCTAACCCGAATCCTAACCCTGACCCTCACCCGAAACCTTACCCTCACCCGTGCCCTAATCTTAACCAGGACACCAAGACTAACTCGTGCCCTCAAACGTACGCTAACACTAAACCGCAGCGGTACCCTAACCTGTACCCTAATCCCTCTCCATTCCCTAACCCTAACCCTAACCTGAAACCTAACCATGACACTCACCCGAAACTTTACCCTCACCCGTGTCCTAATTTTAACCAGTACATCAACACTAACCCATGCCCTCTAACGTACGCCAACCCTAAGCCATTGCCGTGCCCTAACCTCTACCCTAATCAATCCCCATTCCCTAACCCTAACCCTAACCCTAACCCTTAACGTGACCCTCTTCCGAGGCCTTACCCTCACCCGTGCCCTAATCCTAAGCAGTACACTAACACTAACTAGTGACCTCACACGTACGCTAAACCTTAAGCGTTGTGGTACCCTAAACTGTGCCCTAATATCTCCCCATTCCCTAACCCTAACCCTAACCCGAATTCTATCCCTGACCCTCACCCGAAACCTTACCCTCACCCGTGCCCTAATCTTAACCAGAACACCAACACTAGCTTGTGCCCTCACACGTACGCTAACCCTTAATCGTTGTCGTATCCTAAACTGTACCCTAATCCCTCCCCATTCCCTAACCCTAACGCTAACCCGAATCCTAACCCTGACCCTCACCTGAAGCCTTACCCTCACCAGTGCCCTAATCTTAACCAGGACACTAACACTAACCCTTGCCCTCACACGAACGCTAACCCTTAAGCACTGTCATACCCTAAGCTGTACCCTAATCCCTCTGCATTCCTTAACCCTAACCCTAACCCGAATCCTAACCCTGACCCTCATCCGAACCCTTACCCTCACCCGTGCCCTAATCTTAACCAGGACACCAACACTAACTCGTGCCCTCACACGTACGCTGAACCTTAAGCGTTGTCGTACCCTAAATTGTACCCTAATCCCTCCCAATTCCTTAACCCTAACCCTAACCCCATCCCTAAACCTGACCCACTTCCGATGCCCTACCCTAACCAATGCCCTAATCTTAACCAGAACACAAACACTAACTGTTGCCCTCAAACGTACGCTAACCCTTAAGCATTGTCGTACCCTATCCTGTTCCCTAATCCCTCCCCATTCCCTAACCCTAACCCTAAGCGAAACCCTGAACGTGACCCTTTTCCGAGGCCTTACCCTCATCGGTGCCGTTGTCTTAACCAGTACACCAACACTAACTCGTGCCCTCACACTTACGCTAACCCTTAAGCATTGTCGTACCCTAACCTGTACCCTAATCCCTCTCCATTCCCTAACCCTAAACCTAACCCGAATCCTAACCCTGACCCTCACCCGAAACCTTACCCTCACCCGTGCCCTAATCTTAACCAGGACACCAAGACTAACTCGTGCCCTCAAACGTAAGCTAACACTAAACCGCAGCGGTACCCTAACCTGTACCCTAATCCCTCTCCATTCCCTAACCCTAACCCTAACCTGAAACCTAACCATGACACTCACCCGAAACTTTACCCTCACCCGTGTCCTAATTTTAACCAGTACATCAACACTAACCCATGCCCTCTAACGTACGCCAACCCTAAGTCATTGCCGTGCCCTAACCTCTACCCTAATCAATCCCAATTCCCTAACCCTAACCCTAACCCTTAACATGACCGTCTTCCGAGGCCTTACCCTCACCCGTGCCCTAATCCTAAGCAGTACACTAACACTAACTAGTGACCTCACACGTACGCTAAACCTTAAGCGTTGTGGTACCCTAAACTGTGCCCTAATATCTCCCCATTCCCTAACCCTAACCCTAACCCGAATTCTATCCCTGACCCTCACCCGAAACCTTACCCTCACCCGTGCCCTAATCTTAACCAGGACACCAACACTAACTTGTGCCCTCACACGTACGCTAACCCTTAATCGTTGTCGTACCCTATCCTGTACCCTAATCCCTCTCCATTCCCTAACCCTAACCCTAACCCGAATCCTAACCCTGACCCTCACCCGAAGCCTTACCCTCACCCGTGCCCTAATCTTAACCAGGACACCAAGACTAACTCGTGCCCTCAAACGTACGCTAACACTAAACCGCAGCGGTACCCTAACCTGTACCCTAATCCCTCTCCATTCCCTAACCCTAACCCTAACCTGAAAGCTAACCATGACACTCACCCGAAACTTTACCCTCACCCGTGTCCTAATTTTAACCAGTACATCAACACTAACCCATGCCCTCTAACGTACGCCAACCCTAAGCCATTGCCGTACCCTAACCTGTTCCCTAATCAATCCCCATTCCCTAACCCTAACCCTAACCCTAACCCTTAACGTGACCCTCTTCCGAGGCCTTACCCTCACCCGTGTCCTAATCCTAAGCAGTACACTAACACTAACTAGTGACCTCACACGTACGCTAAACCTTACGCGTTGTGGTACCCTAAACTGTGCCCTAATATCTCCCCATTCCCTAACCCTAACCCTAACCCGAATTCTATCCCTGACCCTCACCCGAAACCTTACCCTCACCCGTGCCCTAATCTTAACCAGGCCACCAACACTAACTCGTGCCCTCACACGTACGCTAACCCTTAATCGTTGTCGTACCCTAAACTGTACCCTAATCCCTCCCCATTCCCTAACACTAACCCTAACCCGAATCCTAACCCTGACCCTCACCTGAAGTCTTACCCTCACCCGTGCCCTAATCTTAACCAGGACACTAACACTAACCCTTGCCCTCACACGATCGCTAACCCTTAAGCACTGTCGTACCTAAGCTGTACCCTAATCCCTCTGCATTCCTTAACCCTAACCCTAACCCGAATCCTAACCCTGATCCTCACCCGAAGCCTTACCCTCACCCGTGCCCTAATCTTAACCAGGACACCAACACTAACTCGTGCCCTCACACGTACGCTAAACCTTAAGCGTTGTCGTACCCTAAATTGAACCCTAATCCCTCCCCATTCCTTAACCCTAACCCTAACCCCATCCCTAAACCTGACCCACTTCCGATGCCCTACCCTAACCAATGCCCTAATTTTAACCAGAACACAAACACTATCTCATGCCCTCAAACGTACGCTAACCCTTAAGCATTGTCGTACCCTATCCTGTACCCTAATCCCTCCCCATTCCCTAACCCTAACCCTAAGCGAAACCCTGAACGTGACCCTTTTCCGAGTCCTTACCCTCATCGGTGCCGTTGTCTTAACCAGTACACCAACACTAACTCGTGCCCTCACACTTACGTCAACCCTTAAGCATTGTCGTACCCTAACCTGTACCCTAAACCCTCTCCATTCCCTAACCCTAACCCTAACCCGAATCCTAACCCTGACCCTCACCCGAAGCCTTACCCTCACCCGTGCCCTAATCTTAACCAGGACACCAAGACTAACTCGTACCCTCAAACGTACGCTAACACTAAACCGCAGCGGTACCCAATCCTGTACCCTAATCCCTCTCCATTCCCTAACCCTAACCCTAACGTGAAACCTAACCATGACACTCACCCTAAACTTTACCCTCACCCGTGTCCTAATTTTAACCAGTACATCAACACTAACCCATGCCCTCTAACGTACGCCAACCCTAAGCCATTGCCGTGCCCTAACCTGTACCCTAATCAATCCCCATTCCCTAACCCTAACCCTAACCCTAACCCTTAACGTGACCCTCTTCCGAGGCCTTACCCTCACCCGTGCCCTAATTCTAAGCAGTACACTAACACTAACTAGTGACTTCACACGTACGCTAAACCTTAAGCGTTGTGGTACCCTAAACTGTGCCCTAATATCTCCCCATTCCCTAACCCTAACCCTAACCCGAATTCTATCCCTGACCCTCACCCGAAACCTTACCCTCACCCGTGCCCTAACCTTAACCAGGACACCAACACTAACTTGTGCCCTCACACGTACGCTAACCCTTAATCGTTGTCATACCATAAACTGTACCCTAATCCCTCCCCATTCCCTAACCCTAACCCTAACCCGAATCCTAACCCTGACCCTCACCTGAAGCCTTACCCTCACCCGTGCCCTAATCTTAACCAGGACACTAACACTAACCCTTGCCCTCCCACGAACGCTAACCCTTAAGCACTGTCGTACCCTAAGCTGTACCCTAATCCCATTGCATTCCTTAACCCTAATCCTAACCTGAATCCTAACCCTGACCCTCACCCGAAGCCTTACCCTCACCCGTGCCCTAATCTTAACCAAGACACCAACACTAACTCGTGCCCTCACACGTACGCTAAACCTTAAGCGTTGTCGTACCCTAAATTGTACCCTAATCCCTCCCCATTCCTTAACCTTAACCCTAACCCCATCCCTAAACCTGACCCACTTCCGATGCCCTACCCTAACCAATGCCCTAATCTTAACCAGTACACAAACACTAACTCATGCCCTCAAACGTACGCTAACCCTTAAGCATTGTCGTACCCTATCCTGTACCCTAATCCCTCCCCATTCCCTAACCCTAACCCTAAGCGAAATCCTGAACGTGACCCTTTTTCGAGGCCTTACCCTCATCGGTGCCGTTGTCTTAACCAGTACACCAACACTAACTCGTGCCCTCACACTTATGCTAACCCTTAAGCATTGTCGTACCCTAAACTGTACCCTAATCCCTCTCCATTCCCTAACCCTAACCCTAACCCGAATCCTAACCCTGACCCTCACCCGAAGCCTTACCCTCACCCGTGCCCTAATCTTAACCAGGACACCAACACTAACTCTTGCCCTCACACGTACGCTAAACCTTAAGTGTTGTCGTACCCTAAATTGTACTCTAATCCCTCCCCATTCCTTAACCCTAACCCTAACCCCATCCCTAAACCTGACCCACTTCCGATGCCCTACCCTAACCAATGCCCTAATCTTAACCAGTACACAAATACTAACTCATGCCCTCAAACGTACGCTAACCCTTTAGCATTGTCGTACCCTATCCTGTACCCTAATCCCTCCCCATTCCCTAACCCTAACCCTAAGCAAAACCCTGAACGTGACCCTTTTCCGAGGCCTTACCCTCATCGGTTCCGTTGTCTTAACCAGTACACCAACACTAACTTGTGCCCTCACACTTACGCTAACCCTTAAGCATTGTCGTACCCTAACCTGTACCCTAATCCCTCTCCATTCCCTAACCCTAACCCTAACCCGAATCCTAACCCTGACCCTCACCCGAAGCCTTACCCTCACCCGTGCCCTAATCTTAACCAGGACACCAAGACTAACTCGTGCCCTTAAACGTACGCTAACAGTAAACCGCAGCGGTACCCTAACCTGTACCCTAATCCCTCTCCATTTCCTAACCCTAACCCTAACCTGAAAGCTAACCATGACACTCACCCGAAACTTTACCCTCTCCCGTGTCCTAATTTTAACCAGTACATCAACACTAACCCATTCCCTCTAACGTACGCCAACCCTAAGCCATTGCCGTACCCTAACCTGTACCCTAATCAATCCCCATTCCCTAACCCTAACCCTAACCCTAACCCTTAACGTGACCCTCTTCTGAGGCCTTACCCTCACCCGTGTCCTAATCCTAAGCAGTACACTAACACTAACTAGTGACCTCACACGTACGCTAAACCTTAAGCGTTGTGGTACCCTAAACTGTGCCCTAATATCTCCCCATTCCCTAACCCTAGCCCTAACCCGAATTCTATCCCTGACCCTCACCCGAAACCTTACCCTCACCCGTGCCCTAATCTTAACCAGGACACCAACACTAACTTGTGCCCTCACACGTACGCTAACCCTTAATCGTTGTCGTACCCTAAACTGTACCCTAATCCCTCCCCATTCCCTAACCCTAACCCTAACCCGAATCCTAACCCTGACCCTCACCTGGAGCCTTACCCTCACCAGTGCCCTAATCTTAACCAGGACACTAACACTAACCCTTGCCCTCACACGAACGCTAACCCTTAAGCACTGTCGTACCCTAAGCTGTACCCTAATCCCTCTGCATTCCTTAACCCTAACCCTAACCCGAATCCTAACCCTGACCCTCACCCGAAGCCTTACCCTCACCCGTGCCCTAATCTTAACCAGGACACCAACACTAACTCGTGCCCTCACACGTACGCTAAACCTTAAGCGTTGTCATACCCTAAATTGTACCCTAATCCCTCCCCATTCCTTAACCCTAACCCTAACCCCATCCCTAAACCTGACCCACTTCCGATGCCCTACCCTAACCAATGCCCTAATCTTAACCAGTACACAAACACTAACTCATGCCCTCAAACGTACGCTAACCCTTAAGCATTGTCGTACCCTATCCTGTACCCTAATCCCTCCCCATTCCCTAACCCTAACCCTAAGCGAAACCCTGAACGTGACCCTTTTCCGAGGCCTTACCCTCATCGGTGCCGTTGTCTTAACCAGTACACCAACACTAACTCGTGCCCTCACACTTACGCTAACCCTTAAGCATTGTCGTACCCTAACCTGTACCCTAATCCCTCTCCATTACCTAACCCTAAACCTAACCCGAATCCTAACCCTGACCCTCACCCGAAACCTTACCCTCACCCGTGCCCTAATCTTAACCAGGACACCAAGACTAACTCGTGCCCTCAAACGTACGCTAACACTAAACCGCAGCGGTACCCTAACCTGTACCCTAATCCCTCTCCATTCCCTAACCCTAACCCTAACCTGAAACCTAACCATGACACTCACCCGAAACTTTACCCTCACCCGTGTCCTAATTTTAACCAGTACATCAACACTAACCCATGCCCTCTAACGTACGCCAACCCTAAGCCATTGCCGTGCCCTAACCTCTACCCTAATCAATCCCCATTCCCTAACCCTAACCCTAACCCTAACCCTTAACGTGACCCTCTTCCGAGGCCTTACCCTCACCCGTGCCCTAATCCTAAGCAGTACACTAACACTAACTAGTGACCTCACACGTACGCTAAACCTTAAGCGTTGTGGTACCCTAAACTGTGCCCTAATATCTCCCCATTCCCTAACCCTAACCCTAACCCGAATTCTATCCCTGACCCTCACCCGAAACCTTACCCTCACCCGTGCCCTAATCTTAACCAGAACACCAACACTAGCTTGTGCCCTCACACGTACGCTAACCCTTAATCGTTGTCGTATCCTAAACTGTACCCTAATCCCTCCCCATTCCCTAACCCTAACGCTAACCCGAATCCTAACCCTGACCCTCACCTGAAGCCTTACCCTCACCAGTGCCCTAATCTTAACCAGGACACTAACACTAACCCTTGCCCTCACACGAACGCTAACCCTTAAGCACTGTCATACCCTAAGCTGTACCCTAATCCCTCTGCATTCCTTAACCCTAACCCTAACCCGAATCCTAACCCTGACCCTCATCCGAACCCTTACCCTCACCCGTGCCCTAATCTTAACCAGGACACCAACACTAACTCGTGCCCTCACACGTACGCTGAACCTTAAGCGTTGTCGTACCCTAAATTGTACCCTAATCCCTCCCAATTCCTTAACCCTAACCCTAACCCCATCCCTAAACCTGACCCACTTCCGATGCCCTACCCTAACCAATGCCCTAATCTTAACCAGAACACAAACACTAACTGTTGCCCTCAAACGTACGCTAACCCTTAAGCATTGTCGTACCCTATCCTGTTCCCTAATCCCTCCCCATTCCCTAACCCTAACCCTAAGCGAAACCCTGAACGTGACCCTTTTCCGAGGCCTTACCCTCATCGGTGCCGTTGTCTTAACCAGTACACCAACACTAACTCGTGCCCTCACACTTACGCTAACCCTTAAGCATTGTCGTACCCTAACCTGTACCCTAATCCCTCTCCATTCCCTAACCCTAAACCTAACCCGAATCCTAACCCTGACCCTCACCCGAAACCTTACCCTCACCCGTGCCCTAATCTTAACCAGGACACCAAGACTAACTCGTGCCCTCAAACGTAAGCTAACACTAAACCGCAGCGGTACCCTAACCTGTACCCTAATCCCTCTCCATTCCCTAACCCTAACCCTAACCTGAAACCTAACCATGACACTCACCCGAAACTTTACCCTCACCCGTGTCCTAATTTTAACCAGTACATCAACACTAACCCATGCCCTCTAACGTACGCCAACCCTAAGTCATTGCCGTGCCCTAACCTCTACCCTAATCAATCCCAATTCCCTAACCCTAACCCTAACCCTTAACATGACCGTCTTCCGAGGCCTTACCCTCACCCGTGCCCTAATCCTAAGCAGTACACTAACACTAACTAGTGACCTCACACGTACGCTAAACCTTAAGCGTTGTGGTACCCTAAACTGTGCCCTAATATCTCCCCATTCCCTAACCCTAACCCTAACCCGAATTCTATCCCTGACCCTCACCCGAAACCTTACCCTCACCCGTGCCCTAATCTTAACCAGGACACCAACACTAACTTGTGCCCTCACACGTACGCTAACCCTTAATCGTTGTCGTACCCTATCCTGTACCCTAATCCCTCTCCATTCCCTAACCCTAACCCTAACCCGAATCCTAACCCTGACCCTCACCCGAAGCCTTACCCTCACCCGTGCCCTAATCTTAACCAGGACACCAAGACTAACTCGTGCCCTCAAACGTACGCTAACACTAAACCGCAGCGGTACCCTAACCTGTACCCTAATCCCTCTCCATTCCCTAACCCTAACCCTAACCTGAAAGCTAACCATGACACTCACCCGAAACTTTACCCTCACCCGTGTCCTAATTTTAACCAGTACATCAACACTAACCCATGCCCTCTAACGTACGCCAACCCTAAGCCATTGCCGTACCCTAACCTGTTCCCTAATCAATCCCCATTCCCTAACCCTAACCCTAACCCTAACCCTTAACGTGACCCTCTTCCGAGGCCTTACCCTCACCCGTGTCCTAATCCTAAGCAGTACACTAACACTAACTAGTGACCTCACACGTACGCTAAACCTTACGCGTTGTGGTACCCTAAACTGTGCCCTAATATCTCCCCATTCCCTAACCCTAACCCTAACCCGAATTCTATCCCTGACCCTCACCCGAAACCTTACCCTCACCCGTGCCCTAATCTTAACCTGGCCACCAACACTAACTCGTGCCCTCACACGTACGCTAACCCTTAATCGTTGTCGTACCCTAAACTGTACCCTAATCCCTCCCCATTCCCTAACACTAACCCTAACCCGAATCCTAACCCTGACCCTCACCTGAAGTCTTACCCTCACCCGTGCCCTAATCTTAACCAGGACACTAACACTAACCCTTGCCCTCACACGATCGCTAACCCTTAAGCACTGTCGTACCTAAGCTGTACCCTAATCCCTCTGCATTCCTTAACCCTAACCCTAACCCGAATCCTAACCCTGATCCTCACCCGAAGCCTTACCCTCACCCGTGCCCTAATCTTAACCAGGACACCAACACTAACTCGTGCCCTCACACGTACGCTAAACCTTAAGCGTTGTCGTACCCTAAATTGAACCCTAATCCCTCCCCATTCCTTAACCCTAACCCTAACCCCATCCCTAAACCTGACCCACTTCCGATGCCCTACCCTAACCAATGCCCTAATTTTAACCAGAACACAAACACTATCTCATGCCCTCAAACGTACGCTAACCCTTAAGCATTGTCGTACCCTATCCTGTACCCTAATCCCTCCCCATTCCCTAACCCTAACCCTAAGCGAAACCCTGAACGTGACCCTTTTCCGAGTCCTTACCCTCATCGGTGCCGTTGTCTTAACCAGTACACCAACACTAACTCGTACCCTCACACTTACGTCAACCTTTAAGCATTGTCGTACCCTAACCTGTACCCTAAACCCTCTCCATTCCCTAACCCTAACCCTAACCCGAATCCTAACCCTGACCCTCACCCGAAGCCTTACCCTCACCCGTGCCCTAATCTTAACCAGGACACCAAGACTAACTCGTACCCTCAAACGTACGCTAACACTAAACCGCAGCGGTACCCTATCCTGTACCCTAATCCCTCTCCATTCCCTAACCCTAACCCTAACGTGAAACCTAACCATGACACTCACCCTAAACTTTACCCTCACCCGTGTCCTAATTTTAACCAGTACATCAACACTAACCCATGCCCTCTAACGTACGCCAACCCTAAGCCATTGCCGTGCCCTAACCTGTACCCTAATCAATCCCCATTCCCTAACCCTAACCCTAACCCTAACCCTTAACGTGACCCTCTTCCGAGGCCTTACCCTCACCCGTGCCCTAATTCTAAGCAGTACACTAACACTAACTAGTGACTTCACACGTACGCTAAACCTTAAGCGTTGTGGTACCCTAAACTGTGCCCTAATATCTCCCCATTCCCTAACCCTAACCCTAACCCGAATTCTATCCCTGACCCTCACCCGAACCTTACCCTCACCCGTGCCCTAATCTTAACCAGGACACCAACACTAACTTGTGCCCTCACACGTACGCTAACCCTTAATCGTTGTCGTACCCTAAACTGTACCCTAATCCTTCCCCATTCCCTAACCCTAACCCTAACCCGAATCCTAACCCTGACCCTCACCTGAAGCCTTACCCTCACCAGTGCCCTAATCTTAACCAGGACACTAACACTAACCCTTGCCCTCACACGAACGCTAACCCGAAAGCACTGTCGTACCCTAAGCTGTACCCTAATCCCTCTGCATTCCTTAACCCTAACCCTAACCCGAATCCTAACCCTGACCCTCACCCGAAGCCTTACCCTCACCCGTGCCCTAATCTTAACCAGGACACCAACACTAACTCGTGCCCTCACACGTACGCTAAACCTTAAGCGTTGTCGTACCCTAAATTGTACCCTAATCCCTCCCCATTCCTTAACACTAACCCTAACCGCATCCCTAAACCTGACCCACTTCCGATGCCCTACCCTAACCAATGCCCTAATCTTAACCAGAACACAAACACTAACTCATGCCCTCAAACGTACGCTAACCCTTAAGCATTGTCGTACCCTATCCTGTACCCTAATCCCTCCCCATTCCCTAACCCTAACCCTAAGCGAAACCCTGAACGTGACCCTTTTCCGAGGCCTTACCCTCATCGGTGCCGTTGTCTTAACCAGTACACCAACACTAACTCGTGCCCTCACACTTACGCTAACCCTTAAGCATTGTCGTACCCTAACCTGTACCCTAATCCCTCTCCATTCCCTAACCCTAACCCTAACCCGACTCCTAAACCTAACCCTCACGCGAAACCTTACCCTCACCCGTGCCCTAATCTTAACCAGGACACCAAGACTAACTCGTGCCCTCAAACGTACGCTAACACTAAACCGCAGCGGTACCCTAACCTGTACCCTAATCCCTCTCCATTCCCTTACCCTAACCCTAACCTGAAAGCTAACCATGACACTCACCCGAAACTTTACCCTCACCCGTGTCCTAATTTTAACCAGTACATCAACACTAACCCATGCCCTCTAACGTACGCCAACCCTAAGCCATTGCCGTACCCTAACCTGTTCCCTAATCAATCCCCATTCCCTAACCCTAACCCTAACCCTAACCCTTAACGTGACCCTCTTCCGAGGCCTTACCCTCACCCGTGTCCTAATCCTAAGCAGTACACTAACACTAACTAGTGACCTCACACGTACGCTAAACCTTAAGCGTTGTGGTACCCTAAACTGTGCCCTAATATCTCCCCATTCCCTAACCCTAACCCTAACCCGAATTCTATCCCTGACCCTCACCCGAAACCTTACCCTCACCCGTGCCCTAATCTTAACCAGGCCACCAACACTAACTCGTGCCCTCACACGTACGCTAACCCTTAATCGTTGTCGTACCCTAAACTGTACCCTAATCCCTCCCCATTCCCTAACCCTAACCCTAACCCGAATCCTAACCCTGACCCTCACCTGAAGTCTTACCCTCACCCGTGCCCTAATCTTAACCAGGACACTAACACTAACCCTTGCCCTCACACGATCGCTAACCCTTAAGCACTGTCGTACCTAAGCTGTACCCTAATCCCTCTGCATTCCTTAATCCTAACCCTAACCCGAATCCTAACCCTGATCCTCACCCGAAGCCTTACCCTCACCCGTGCCCTAATCTTAACCAGGAAACCAACACTGACTCGTGCCCTCACACGTACGCTAAACCTTAAGCGTTGTCGTACCCTAAATTGTACCCTAATCCCTCACCATTCCTTAACCCTAACCCTAACCCCATCCCTAAACCTGACCCTCTTCCGATGCCCTACCCTAACCAATGCCCTAATTTTAACCAGAACACAAACACTAACTCATGCCCTCAAACGTACGCTAACCCTTAAGCATTGTCGTACCCTATCCTGTACCCTAATCCCTCCCCATTCCCTAACCCTAACCCTAAGCGAAACCCTGAACGTGACCCTTTTCCGAGTCCTTATCCTCATCGGTGCCGTTATCTTAACCAGTACACCAACACTAACTCGTGCCCTCACACTTACGTCAACCCTTAAGCATTGTCGTACCCTAACCTGTACCCTAAACCCTCTCCATTCCCTAACACTAACCCTAACCCGAATCCTAACCCTGACCCTCACCAGAAACCTTACCCTCACCCGTGCCCTAATCTTAACCAGGACACCAAGACTAACTCGTGCCCTCAAACGTACGCTAACACTAAACCGCAGCGGTACCCTAACCTGTACCCTAATCCCTCTCCATTCCCTAACCCTAATCCTAACGTGAAACCTAACCATGACACTCACCCGAAACTTTACCCTCACCCGTGTCCTAATTGTAACCAGTACATCAACAGTAACCCATGCCCTCTAACGTACGCCAACACTAAGCCATTGCCGTACCCTAACCTGTACCCTAATCAATCCCCATTCCCTAACCCTAACCCTAACCCTAACCCTTAACGTGACCCTCTTCCGAGGCCTTACCCTCACCCGTGCCCTAATCGTAAGCAGTACACTAACACTAACTAGTGACCTCACACGTACGCTAAACCTTAAGCGTTGTGGTACCCTAAACTGTGCCCTAATATCTCCCCATTCCCTAACCCTAACCCTAACCCGAATTCTATCCCTGACCCTCACCCGAAACCTTACCCTCACCCGTGCCCTAATCTTAACCAGGACACCAACACTCACTTGTGCCCTCACACGTACGCTAACCCTTAATCGTTCTCGTACCCTAAACTGTACCCTAATCCCTCCCCATTCCCTAACCCTAACCCTAACCCGAATCCTAACCCTGACCCTCACCTGAAGCCTTACCCTCACCCGTGCCCTAATCTTATCCAGGACACTAACACTAACCCTTGCCCTCACACGAACGCTAACCCTTAAGCACTGTCGTACCCTAAGCTGTACCCTAATCCCTCTGCATTCCTTAACCCTAACCCTAACCCGAATCCTAACCCTGACCCTCACCCGAAGCCTTACCCTCACCCGTGCCCTAATCTTAACCAGGACACCAACACTAACTCGTGCCCTCACACGTACGCTAAACCTTAAGCGCTGTCGTACCCTAAATTGTACCCTAATCCCTCCCCATTCCTTAACCCCAACCCTAACCCCATCCCTAAACCTGACCCACTTCCGATGCCCTGCCCTAACCAATGCCCTAATCTTAACCAGTACACAAACACTAACTCATGCCCTCAAATGTACGCTAACCCTTAAGCATTGTCGTACCCTAACCTGTACCCTAATCCCTCTCCATTCCCTAACCCTAACCCTAACCCGAATCCTAACCCTGACCCTCACCAGAAACCTTACCCTCACCCGTGCCCTAATCTTAACCAGGACACCAAGACTAACTCGTGCCCTCAAACGTACGCTAACACTAAACCGCAGCGGTACCCTAACCTGTACCCTAATCCCTCTCCATTCCCTAACCCTAACCCTAACGTGAAACCTAACCATGACACTCACCCGAAACTTTACCCTCACCCGTGTCCTAATTCTAACCAGTACATCAACACTAACCCATGCCCTCTAACGTACGCCAACCCTAAGCCATTGCCGTACCCTAACCTGTACCCTAATCAATCCCCATTCCCTAACCCTAACCCTAACCCTAACCCTTAACGTGACCCTCTTCCGAGGCCTTACCCTCACCAGTGCCCTAATCGTAAGCAGTACACTAACACTAACTAGTGACCTCACACGTACGCTAAACCTTAAGCATTGTGGTACCCTAAACTGTGCCCTAATATCTCCCCATTCCCTAACCCTAAGCCTAACCCGAATTCTATCCCTGACCCTCACCCGAATCCTTACCCTCACCCGTGCCCTAATCTTAACCAGGACAACAACACTAACTTGTGCCCTCAAACGTACGCGAGCCCTTAATCGTTGTCGTACCCTAAACTGTACCCTAATCCCTCCCCATTCCCTAACCCTAACCCTAACCCGAATCCTAACCCTGACCCTCACCTGAAGCCTTACCCTCACCCGTGCCCTAATCTTAACCAGGACACTAACACTAACCCTTGCCCTCACACGAACGCTAACCCTTAAGCACTGTCGTACCCTAAGCTGTACCCTAATCCCTCTGCATTCCTTAACCCTAACCCTAACACGAATCCTAACCCTGACCCTCACCCGAAGCCTTACCCTCACCCGTGCCCTAATCTTAACCAGGACACCAACACTAACTCGTGCCATGACACGTACGCTAAACCTTAAGCGTTGTCGTACCCTAAATTGTACCCTAATCCCTCCCCATTCCTTAACCCTAACCCTAACCCCATCCCTAAACCTGATCCACTTCCGATGCCCTACCCTAACCAATGCCCTAATCTTAACCAGTACACAAACACTAACTAATTCCCTCAAACGTACGCTAACCCTTAAGCATTGTCGTACCCTATCCTGTACCCTAATCCCTCCCCATTCCCTAACCCTAACCCTAAGCGAAACCCTGAACGTGACCCTTTTCCGAGGCCTTACCCTCATCGGTGCCGTTGTCTTAACCAGTACACCAACACTAACTCGTGCCCTCACACTTACGCTAACCCTTAAGCATTGTCGTACCCTAACCTGTACCCTAATCAATCCCCATTCCCTAACCCTAACCCTAACCCTAACCCTTAACGTGACCCTCTTCCGAGGCCTTACCCTCACCCGTGCCCTAATCGTAAGCAGTACACTAACACTAACTAGTGACCTCACACGTACGCTAAACCTTAAGCATTGTGGTACCCTAAAGTGTGCCCTAATATCTCCCCATTCCCTAACCCTAACCCTAACCCGAATTCTATCCCTGACCCTCACCCGAAACCTTACCCTCACCCGTGCCCTAATCTTAACCAGGACACCAACACTAACTTGTGCCCTCACACGTACGCTAACCCTTAATCGTTGTTGTACCCTAAACTGTACCCTAATCCCTCCCCATTCCCTAACCCTAACCCTAACCCGAATCCTAATCCTGACCCTCACCTGAAGCCTTACCCTCACCCGTGCCCTAATCTTAACCAGGACACTAACACTAACCCTTGCCCTCACACGAACGCTAACCCTTAAGCACTGTCGTACCCTAAGCTGTACCCTAATCCCTCTGCATTCCTTAACCCTAACCCTAACCCGAATCCTAACCCTGACCCTCACCCGAAGCCTTACCCTCACCCGTGCCCTAATCTTAACCAGGACACCAAAACTAACTCGTGCCCTCACACGTACGCTAAACCTTAAGCGTTGTGGTACCCTAAATTGTACCCTAATCCCTCCCCATTCCTTAACCCTAACCCTAACCCCATCCCTAAACCTGACCCACTTCCGATGCCCTACCCTAACCAATGCCCTAATCTTAACCAGTACACAAACACTAACTCATGCCCTCAAACGTACGCTAACCCTTAAGCATTGTCGTACCCTATCCTGTACCCTAATCCCTCCCCATTCCCTAACCCTAACCCTAAGCGAAACCCTGAACGTGACCCTTTTCCGAGGCCTTACCCTCATCGGTGCCGTTGTCTTAACCAGTACACCAACACTAACTCGTGCCCTCACCCTTACGCTAAACCTTAAGCATTGTCGTACCCTAACCTGTACCCTAATCCCTCTCCATTCCCTGACACTAACCCTAACCCGAATCCTAACCCTGACCTTCACCCGAAACCTTACCCTCACCGTGCCCTAATCTTAACCAGGACACAAAGACTAACTCGTGCCCTCAAACGTACGCTAACACTAAACCCCAGGGGTACCCTAACCTGTACCATAATCCCTCTCCATTCCCTAACCCTAACCCTAACCTGAAACCTAACCATGACACTCACCCGAAACTTTACCCTCACCCGTGTCCTAATTTTAACCAGTACATCAACACTAACCCATGCCCTCTAACGTACGCCAACCCTAAGCCATTGCCGTACCCTAACCTGTACCCTAATCAATCCCCATTCCCTAACCCTAACCCTAACCCTAACCCTTAACGTGACCCTCTTCCGAGGCCTTACCCTCACCCGTGCCCTAATCTTAAGCAGTACACTAACACTAACTAGTGACCTCACACGTACGCTAAACCTTAAGCGTTGTGGTACACTAAACTGTGCCCTAATATCTCCCCATTCCCTAACCCTAACCCTAACCCGAATTCTATCCCTGACCCTCACCCGAAACCTTACCCTCACCCGTTCCCTAATCTTAACCAGGACACCAACACTAACTTGTGCCCTCACACGTACGCTAACCCTTAATCGTTGTCGTACCCTAAACTGTACCCTAATCCCTCCCTATTCCCTCACCCTAACCCTAACCCGAATCCTAACCCTGACCCTCACCTGAAGCCTTACCCTCACCCGTGCCCTAATCTTAACCAGGACACTAACACTAACCCTTGCCCTCACACGAACGCTAACCCTTAAACGTTGTCGTACCCTAAACTGTACCCTAATCCCTCCCCATTCCCTCACCCTAACCCTAACCCGTATCCTAACCCTGACCCTCACCTGAAGCCTTACCCTCACCCGTGCCCTAATCTTAACCAGGACACTAACACTAACCCTTGCCCTCACACGAACGCTAACCCTTAAGCACTGTCGTACCCTAAGCTGTACCCTAATCCCTCTGCATTCCTTAACCCTAACCCTAACCCGAATCCTAACCCTGACCCTCACCCGAAGCCTTACCCTCACCCGTGCCCTAATCTTAACCAGGACACCAACACTAACTCGTGCCCTCACACGTACGCTAAACCTTAAGCGTTGTCGTACCCTAAATTGTACCCTAATCCCTCCCCATTCCTTAACCCTAACCCTAACCCATCCCTAAACCTGACCCACTTCCGATGCCCTACCCTAGCCAATGCCCTAATCTTAACCAGTACACAAACACTAACTCATGCCCTCAAACGTACGCTAACCCTTAAGCATTGTCGTACCCTATACTGTACCCTAATCCCTCCCCATTCCCTAACTCTAACCCTAAGCGAAACCCTGAACGTGACCCTTTTCCGAGGCCTTACCCTCATCGGTGCCGTTGTCTTAACCAGTACACCAACACTAACTCGTGCCCTCACACTTACGCTAACCCTTAAGCATTGTCGTACCCTAACCTGTACCCTAATCCCTCTCCATTCCCTAACCCTAACCCTAACCCGAATCCTAACCCTGACCCTCACCCGAAGCCTTACCCTCACCGTGCCCTAATCTTAACCAGGACACCAAGACTAACTCGTGCCCTCACACGTACGCTAACACTAAACCGCAGCGGTACCCTAACCTGTACCCTAATCCCTCTCTATTCCCTAACCCTAACCCTAACCTGAAACCTAACCATGACACTCACCCGAAACTTTACCCTCACCCGTGTCCTAATTTTAACCAGTACATCAACACTAACCCATGCCCTCTAACGTACGCCAACCCTAAGCCATTGCCGTACCCTAACCTGTACCCTAATCAATCCCCATTCCCTAACCCTAACCCTTAACGTGACCCTCTTCCAAGGCCTTACCCTCACCCGTGCCCTAATCGTAAGCAGTACACTAACACTAACTAGTGACCTCACACGTACGCTAAACCTTAAGCGTTGTGGTACACTAAACTGTGCCCTAATATCTCCCCATTCCCTAACCCTAACCCTAACCCGAATTCTATCCCTGACCCTCACCCGAAACCTTACCCTCACCCGTTCCTTAATCTTAACCAGGACACCAACACTAACTTGTGCCCTCACACGTACGCTAACCCTTAATCGTTGTCGTACCCTAAACTGTACCCTAATCCCTCCCCATTCCCTCACCCTAACCCTAACCCGAATCCTAACCCTGACCCTCACCTGAAGCCTTACCCTCACCCGTGCCCTAATCTTAACCAGGACACTAACACTAACCCTTGCCCTCACACGTACGCTAACCCTTAATCGTTGTCGTACCCTAAACTGTACCCTAATCCCTCCCCATTCCCTCACCCTTACCCTAACCCGTATCCTAACCCTGACCCTCACCTGAAGCCTTACCCTCACCCGTGCCCTAATCTTAACCAGGACACTAACACTAACCCTTGCCCTCACACGAACGCTAACCCTTAAGCACTGTCGTACCCTAAGCTGTACCCTAATCCCTCTGCATTCCTTAACCCTAACCCTAACCCGAATCCTAACCCTGACCCTCACCCGAAGCCTTACCCTCACCCGTGCCCTAATCTTAACCAGGACACCAACACTAACTCGTGCCCTCACACGTACGCTAAACCTTAAGCGTTGTCGTACCCTAAATTGTACCCTAATCCCTCCCCATTCCTTAACCCTAACCCTAACCCATCCCTAAACCTGACCCACTTCCGATGCCCTACCCTAGCCAATGCCCTAATCTTAACCAGTACACAAACACTAACTCATGCCCTCAAACGTACGCTAACCCTTAAGCATTGTCGTACCCTATCCTGTACCCTAATCCCTCCCCATTCCCTAACTCTAACCCTAAGCGAAACCCTGAACGTGACCCTTTTCCGAGGCCTTACCCTCATCGGTGCCGTTGTCTTAACCAGTACACCAACACTAACTCGTGCCCTCACACTTACGCTAACCCTTAAGCATTGTCGTACCCTAACCTGTACCCTAATCCCTCTCCATTCCCTAACCCTAACCCTAACCCGAATCCTAACCCTGACCCTCACCCGAAGCCTTACCCTCACCGTGCCCTAATCTTAACCAGGACACCAAGACTAACTCGTGCCCTCACACGTACGCTAACACTAAACCGCAGCGGTACCCTAACCTGTACCCTAATCCCTCTCTATTCCCTAACCCTAACCCTAACCTGAAACCTAACCATGACACTCACCCGAAACTTTACCCTCACCCGTGTCCTAATTTTAACCAGTACATCAACACTAACCCATGCCCTCTAACGTACGCCAACCCTAAGCCATTGCCGTACCCTAACCTGTACCCTAATCAATCCCCATTCCCTAACCCTAACCCTAACCCTAACCCTTAACGTGACCCTCTTCCAAGGCCTTACCCTCACCCGTGTCCTAATCGTAAGCAGTACACTAACACTAACTAGTGACCTCACACGTACGCTAAACCTTAAGCGTTGTGGTACACTAAACTGTGCCCTAATATCTCCCCATTCCCTAACCCTAACCCTAACCCGAATTCTATCCCTGACCCTCACCCGAAACCTTACCCTCACCCGTTCCTTAATCTTAACCAGGACACCAACACTAACTTGTGCCCTCACACGTACGCTAACCCTTAATCGTTGTCGTACCCTAAACTGTACCCTAATCCCTCCCCATTCCCTCACCCTAACCCTAACCCGAATCCTAACCCTGACCCTCACCTGAAGCCTTACCCTCACCCGTGCCCTAATCTTAACCAGGACACTAACACTAACCCTTGCCCTCACACGAACGCTAACCCTTAAGCACTGTCGTACCCTAAGCTGTACCCTAATCCCTCTGCATTCCTTAACCCTTACCCTAACCCGAATCGTAACCCTGACCCTCACCCGAAGCCTTACCCTCACCCGTGCCCTAATCTTAACCAGGACACCAACACTAACTCGTGCCCTGACACGTACGCTAAACCTTAAGCGTTGTCGTACCGTAAATTGTACCCTAATCCCTCCCCATTCCTTAACCCTAACCCTAACCCCATCCCTAAACCTGACCCACTTCCGATGCCCTACCCTAACCAATGCCCTAATCTCAACCAGTACACAAACACTAACTCATGCCCTCAAACGTACGCTAACCCTTAAGCATTGTCGTACCCTATCCTGTACCCTAATCCCTCCCCATTCCCTAACACTAACCCTAAGCGAAAACCTGAACGTGACCCTTTTCCGCGGCCTTACCCTCATCGGTGCCGTTGTCTTAACCAGTACATCAACACTAACTCGAGCCCTCACACTTACGCTAACCCTTAAGCATTTTCGTACCCTAACCTGTACCCTAATCCCTCTCCATTCCCTAACCCTAACCCTAAACTGAAACCTAACCATGACACTCACCCGAAACTTTACCCTCACCCGTGTCCTAATTTTCACCAGTACATCAACACTAACCTATGCTCTCTAACGTATGCCAACCCTAAACCATTGCCGTACCCTAACCTGTACCCTAATCAATCCCCATTCCCTAACCCTAACCCTAACCCTAACCCTTAACGTGACCCTCTTCCGAGGCCTTACCCTCACCCGTGCCCTAATCGTAAGCAGTACACTAACACTAACTAGTGACCTCACACGTACGCTAAACCTTAAGCGTTGTGGTATCCTAAACTGTGCCCTAATATCTCCCTATTCCCTAACCCTAACCCTAACCCGAATTCTATCCCTGACACTCACCCGAAACCTTACCCTCACCCGTGCCCTAATCTTAACCAGGACACCAACACTAACTTGTGCCCTCACACGTACGCTAACACTTAATCGTTGTCGTACCCTAAACTGTACCCTAATCCCTCCCCATTCCCTAACCCTAACCCTAACCCGAATCCTAACCCTGACCCTCACCTGAAGCCTTACCCTCACCCGTGCCCTAATCTTAACCAGGACACTAACACTAACCCTTAACCTCTCACGAACGCTAACCCTTAAGCACTGTCGTACCCTAAGCTGTACCCTAATCCCTCTGCATTCCTTAACCCTAACCCTAACCCGAATCCTAACCCTGACCCTCACCCGAAGCCTTACCCTCACCCGTGCCCTAATCTTAACCAGGACCCCAACACTAACTCGTGCCCTCACACGTACGCTAAACCTTAAGCGTTGTCGTACTCTAAATTATACCCTAATCCCTCCCCATTCCTTAACCCTAACCCTAACCCCATCCCTAAACCTGACCCACTTCCGATGCCCTACCCTAACCAATGCCCTAATCTTTACCAGTACACAAACACTAACTCATGCCCTCAAACGTACGCTAACCCTTAAGCATTGTCGTACCCTATCCTGTACCCTAATCCCTCCCCATTCCCTAACACTAACCCTAAGCGAAACCCTGAACGTGACCCTTTTCCGAGGCATTACCCTCATCGGTGCCGTTGTCTTAACCAGTACACCAACACTAACTCGTGCCCTCACACTTACGCTAACCCTTAAGCTTTGTCGTACCCTAACCTGTACCCTAATCCCTCTCCATTCCCTAACCCTAACCCTAACCCGAATCTTAACCCTGACCCTCACCCGAAGCCTTACCCTCACCCGTGCCCTAATCTTAACCAGGACACCAAGACTAACTCGTGCCCGCACACGTACGCTAACACTAAACCGCAGCGGTACCCTAACCTGTACCCTAATCCCTCTCCATTCCCTAACCCTAACCCTAACCTGAAACCTAACCATGTCACTCACCCGAAACTTTACCCTCACCCGTGTCCTAATTTTAACCAGTACATCAACACTAACCCATGCCCTCTAACGTACGCCAACCCTAAGCCATTGCCGTACCCTAACCTGTACCCTAATCAATCCCCATTCCCTAACCCTAACCCTAACCCTAACCCTTAACGTGACCCTCTTGCGAGGCCTTACCCTCACCCGTGCCTTAATCGTAAGCAGTACACTAACACTAACTAGTGACCTCACACGTACGCTAAACCTTAAGCGTTGTGATTCCCTAAACTGTGCCCTAATATCTCCCCATTCCCTAACCCTAACCCTAACACGAATTCTATCCCTGACCCTCACCCGAAACCTTACCCTCACCTGTGCCCTAATCATAACCAGGACACAAACACTAACTTGTGCCCTCACAGGTACGCTAACCCTTAATCGTTCTCGTACCCTAAACTGTACCCTAATCCCTCCCCATTCCTTAACCCTAACCCTAACCTGAATCCTAACCCTGACCCTCACCTGAAGCCTTACCCTCACCCGTGCCCTAATCTTAACCAGGACACTAACACTAACCCTTGACCTCACACGAACGCTAACCCTTAAGCACTGTCATACCCTAAGTTGTACCCTAATCCCTCTGCATTCCTTAACCCTAAACCTAACCCGAATCCTAACCCTGAACCTCACCCGAAGCCTTACCCTCACCCGTGCCCTAATCTTAACCAGGACACCAACACTAACTCGTGCCCTGACACGTACGCTAAACCTTAAGCGTTGTCGTACCCTAAATTGTACCCTAATCCCTCCCCATTCCTTAACCCTAACCCTAACCCCATCCCTAAACCTGACCCACTTCCGATGCCCTACCCTAACCAATGCCCTAATCTTAACCAGTACACAAACACTAACTCATGTCCTCAAACGTACGCTAACCCTTAAGCATTGTCGTACCCTATCCTGTACCCTAATCCCTCCCCATTCCCTAACACTAACCCTAAGCGAAACCCTGAACGTGACCCTTTTCTGAGGCCTTACCCTCATCGGTGCCGTTGTCTTAACCAGTACATCAACACTAACTCGAGCCCTCACACTTACGCTAACCCTTAAGCATTGTCGTACCCTAACCTGTACCCTAATCCCTCTCCATTCCCTAACCCTAACCCTAAACTGAAACCTAACCATGACACTCACCCGAAACTTTACCCTCACCCGTGTCCTAATTTTAACCAGTACATCAACACTAACCTATGCTCTCTAACGTACGCCAACCCTAAGCCATTGCCGTACCCTAACCTGTACCCTAATCAATCCCCATTCCCTAACCCTAACCGTAACCCTAAACCTTAACGTGACCCTCTTCCGAGGCCTTACCCTCACCCGTGCCCTAATCGTAAGCAGTACACTAACACTAACTAGTGACCTCACACGTACGCTAAAGCTTAAGCGTTGTGGTACCCTAAACTGTGCCCTAATATCTCCCCATTCCCTAACCCTAACCCTAACCCGAATTCTATCCCCGACCATCACCCGAAACCTTACCCTCACCCGTGCCCTAATCTTAACCAGGACACCAACACTAACTTGTGCCCTCACACGTACGCTAACCCTTAATCGTTATCGTACCCTAAACTGTACCCTAATCCCTCCCCATTCCCTAACCCTAACCCTAACCCGAATCCTAACCCTGACCCTCACCCGAAGCCTTACCCTCACCCGTGCCCTAATCTTAACCAGGACACCAAGACTAACTCGTGCCCTCACACGTACGCTAACACTAAACCGCAGCGGTACCCTAACCTGTACCCTAATCCCTCTCCATTCCCTAACCCTAACCCTAACCTGAAACCTAACCATGACACTCACCCGAAACTTTACCCTCAACCGTGTCCTAATTTTAACCAGTACATCAACACTAACCCATGCCCTCTAACGTACGCCAACACTAAGCCATTGCCGTAGCCTAACCTGTAACCTAATCAATCCCCATTCCCTAACCCTAACCCTAACCCTAACCCTTAACGTGACCCTCTTCCGAGGCTTTACCCTCACCCGTGCCCTAATCGTAAGCAGTACACTAACACTAACTAGTGACCTCACACGTACGCTAAACCTTAAGCGTTGTGGTACCCTAAACTGTGCCCTAATATCTCCCCATTCCCTAACCCTAACACTGACCCGAATTCTATCCCTGACCCTCACCCGAAACCTTACCCTCACCCGTGCCCTAATCTTAACCAGGACACTAACACTAACCCTTGCCCTCACACGAACGCTAACCCTTAAGCACTGTCGTACCCTAAGCTGTACCCTAGTCCCTCTGCATTCCTTAACCCTAACCCTAACCCGAATCCTAACCCTGACCCTCACCCGAAGTCTTACCCTCACCCGTGCCCTAATCTTAACCAGGACACCAACACTAACTCGTGCCCTCACACGTACGCTAAACCTTAAGCGTTGTCGTACCCTAAACTGTACCCTAATCCCTCCCCATTCCTTAACCCTAACCCTAACCCCATCCCTAAACCTGACCCACTTCTGATGCCCTACCCTAACCAATGCCCTAATCTTAACCAGTACACAAACACTAACTCATGCCCTCAAACGTACGCTAACCGTTAAGCATTGTCGTACCCTATCATGTACTCTAATCCCTCCCCATTCCCTAACACTAACCCTAAGCAAAACCCTGAACGTGACCCTTTTCCGAGGCCTTACCCTCATCGGTGCCGTTGTCTTAACCAGTACATCAAAACTAACTCGTGCCCTCACACTTACGCTAACCCTTAAGCATTGTCGTACCCTAACCTGTACCCTAATCCCTCTCCATTCCCTAACCCTAACCCTAAACTGAAACCTAACCATGACACTCACCCGAAACTTTACCCTCACCCGTGTCCTAATTTTAACCAGTACATCAACACTAACCTATGCCCTCTAACGTACGCCAACCCTAAGCCATTGCCGTACCCTAACCTGTACCCTAATCAATCCCCATTCCCTAACCCTAACCCTAACCCTAACCCTTAACGTGACCCTCTTCCGAGGCCTTTCCCTCACCCGTGCCCTAATCGTAAGCAGTACACTAACACTAACTAGTGACCTCACACGTACGCTAAACCTTAAGCGTTGTGGTACCCTAAACTGTGCCCTAATATCTCCCCATTCCCTAACCCTAATCCTAACCCGAATTCTATCCCAGACCCTCACCCGAAACCTTACCCTCACCCGTGCCCTAATCTTAACCAGGACACCAACACTAACTTGTGCCCTCACACGTACGCTAACCCTTAATCGTTGTCGTACCCTAAACTGTACCCTAATCCCTCCCCATTCCCTAACCCTAACCCTAACCCGAATCCTAACCCTGACCCTCACCCGAAGCCTTACCCTCACCCGTGCCCTAATCTTAACCAGGACACCAAGACTAACTCGTGCCCTCACACGTACGCTAACACTAAACCGCAGCGGTACCCTAACCTGTACCCTAATCCCTCTCCATTCCCTAACCCTAACCCTAACCTGAAACCTAACCATGACACTCACCAGAAACTTTACCCTCACCCGTGTCCTAATTTTAACCAGTACATCAACATTAACCCATGCCCTCTAACGTACACCAACCCTAAGCCATTGCCGTAGCCTAACCTGTACCCTAATCAATCCCCATTCCCTAACCCTAACCCTAACCCTAACACTTAACGTGACCCTCTTCCGAGGCCTTACCCTCACCCGTGCCCTAATCGTAAGCAGTACACTAACACTAACTAGTGACCTCACACGTACGCTAAACCTTAAGCGTTGTGGTACACTAAACTGTGCCCTAATATCTCCCCATTCCCTAACCCTAACACTAACCCGAATTCTATCCCTGACCCTCACCCGAAACCTTACCCTCACCCGTTCCTTAATCTTAACCAGGACACCAACACTAACTTGTGCCCTCACACGTACGCTAACCCTTAATCGTTGTCGTACCCTAAACTGTACCCTAATCCCTCCCCATTCCCTCACCCTAACCCTAACCCGAATCCTAACCCTGACCCTCACCTGAAGCCTTACCCTCACCCGTGCCCTAATCTTAACCAGGACACTAACACTAACCCTTGCCCTCACACGAACGCTAACCCTTAAGCACTGTCGTACCCTAAGCTGTACCCTAATCCCTCTGCATTCCTTAACCCTTACCCTAACCCGAATCGTAACCCTGACCCTCACCCGAAGCCTTACCCTCACCCGTGCCCTAATCTTAACCAGGACACCAACACTAACTCGTGCCCTGACACGTACGCTAAACCTTAAGCGTTGTCGTACCCTAAATTGTACCCTAATCCCTCCCCATTCCTTAACCCTAACCCTAACCCCATCCCTAAACCTGACCCACTTCCGATGCCCTACCCTAACCAATGCCCTAATCTCAACCAGTACACAAACACTAACTCATGCCCTCAAACGTACGCTAACCCTTAAGCATTGTCGTACCCTATCCTGTACCCTAATCCCTCCCCATTCCCTAACACTAACCCTAAGCGAAACCCTGAACGTGACCCTTTTCCGCGGCCTTACCCTCATCGGTGCCGTTGTCTTAACCAGTACATCAACACTAACTCGAGCCCTCACACTTACGCTAACCCTTAAGCATTTTCGTACCCTAACCTGTACCCTAATCCCTCTCCATTCCCTAACCCTAACCCTAAACTGAAACCTAACCATGACACTCACCCGAAACTTTACCCTCACCCGTGTCCTAATTTTCACCAGTACATCAACACTAACCTATGCTCTCTAACGTATGCCAACCCTAAACCATTGCCGTACCCTAACCTGTACCCTAATCAATCCCCATTCCCTAACCCTAACCCTAACCCTAACCCTTAACGTGACCCTCTTCCGAGGCCTTTCCCTCACCCGTGCCCTAATCGTAAGCAGTACACTAACACTAACTAGTGACCTCACACGTACGCTAAACCTTAAGCGTTGTGGTACCCTAAACTGTGCCCTAATATCTCCCCATTCCCTAACCCTAATCCTAACCCGAATTCTATCCCAGACCCTCACCCGAAACCTTACCCTCACCCGTGCCCTAATCTTAACCAGGACACCAACACTAACTTGTGCCCTCACACGTACGCTAACCCTTAATCGTTGTCGTACCCTAAACTGTACCCTAATCCCTCCCCATTCCCTAACCCTAACCCTAACCCGAATCCTAACCCTGACCCTCACCCGAAGCCTTACCCTCACCCGTGCCCTAATCTTAACCAGGACACCAAGACTAACTCGTGCCCTCACACGTACGCTAACACTAAACCGCAGCGGTACCCTAACCTGTACCCTAATCCCTCTCCATTCCCTAACCCTAACCCTAACCTGAAACCTAACCATGACACTCACCAGAAACTTTACCCTCACCCGTGTCCTAATTTTAACCAGTACATCAACATTAACCCATGCCCTCTAACGTACACCAACCCTAAGCCATTGCCGTAGCCTAACCTGTACCCTAATCAATCCCCATTCCCTAACCCTAACCCTAACCCTAACACTTAACGTGACCCTCTTCCGAGGCCTTACCCTCACCCGTGCCCTAATCGTAAGCAGTACACTAACACTAACTAGTGACCTCACACGTACGCTAAACCTTAAGCGTTGTGGTACACTAAACTGTGCCCTAATATCTCCCCATTCCCTAACCCTAACACTAACCCGAATTCTATCCCTGACCCTCACCCGAAACCTTACCCTCACCCGTTCCTTAATCTTAACCAGGACACCAACACTAACTTGTGCCCTCACACGTACGCTAACCCTTAATCGTTGTCGTACCCTAAACTGTACCCTAATCCCTCCCCATTCCCTCACCCTAACCCTAACCCGAATCCTAACCCTGACCCTCACCTGAAGCCTTACCCTCACCCGTGCCCTAATCTTAACCAGGACACTAACACTAACCCTTGCCCTCACACGAACGCTAACCCTTAAGCACTGTCGTACCCTAAGCTGTACCCTAATCCCTCTGCATTCCTTAACCCTTACCCTAACCCGAATCGTAACCCTGACCCTCACCCGAAGCCTTACCCTCACCCGTGCCCTAATCTTAACCAGGACACCAACACTAACTCGTGCCCTGACACGTACGCTAAACCTTAAGCGTTGTCGTACCCTAAATTGTACCCTAATCCCTCCCCATTCCTTAACCCTAACCCTAACCCCATCCCTAAACCTGACCCACTTCCGATGCCCTACCCTAACCAATGCCCTAATCTCAACCAGTACACAAACACTAACTCATGCCCTCAAACGTACGCTAACCCTTAAGCATTGTCGTACCCTATCCTGTACCCTAATCCCTCCCCATTCCCTAACACTAACCCTAAGCGAAACCCTGAACGTGACCCTTTTCCGCGGCCTTACCCTCATCGGTGCCGTTGTCTTAACCAGTACATCAACACTAACTCGAGCCCTCACACTTACGCTAACCCTTAAGCATTTTCGTACCCTAACCTGTACCCTAATCCCTCTCCATTCCCTAACCCTAACCCTAAACTGAAACCTAACCATGACACTCACCCGAAACTTTACCCTCACCCGTGTCCTAATTTTCACCAGTACATCAACACTAACCTATGCTCTCTAACGTATGCCAACCCTAAACCATTGCCGTACCCTAACCTGTACCCTAATCAATCCCCATTCCCTAACCCTAACCCTAACCCTAACCCTTAACGTGACCCTCTTCCGAGGCCTTACCCTCACCCGTGCCCTAATCGTAAGCAGTACACTAACACTAACTAGTGACCTCACACGTACGCTAAACCTTAAGCGTTGTGGTACCCTAAACTGTGCCCTAATATCTCCCTATTCCCTAACCCTAACCCTAACCCGAATTCTATCCCTGACACTCACCCGAAACCTTACCCTCACCCGTGCCCTAATCTTAACCAGGACACCAACACTAACTTGTGCCCTCACACGTACGCTAACACTTAATCGTTGTCGTACCCTAAACTGTACCCTAATCCCTCCCCATTCCCTAACCCTAACCCTAACCCGAATCCTAACCCTGACCCTCACCTGAAGCCTTACCCTCACCCGTGCCCTAATCTTAAGCAGGACACTAACACTAACCCTTAACCTCTCACGAACGCTAACCCTTAAGCACTGTCGTACCCTAAGCTGTACCCTAATCCCTCTGCATTCCTTAACCCTAACCCTAACCCGAATCCTAACCCTGAACCTCACCCGAAGCCTTACCCTCACCCGTGCCCTAATCTTAACCAGGACCCCAACACTAACTCGTGCCCTCACACGTACGCTAAACCTTAAGCGTTGTCGTACTCTAAATTATACCCTAATCCCTCCCCATTCCTTAACCCTAACCCTAACCCCATCCCTAAACCTGACCCACTTCCGATGCCCTACCCTAACCAATGCCCTAATCTTTACCAGTACACAAACACTAACTCATGCCCTCAAACGTACGCTAACCCTTAAGCATTGTCGTACCCTATCCTGTACCCTAATCCCTCCCCATTCCCTAACACTAACCCTAAGCGAAACCCTGAACGTGACCCTTTTCCGAGGCATTACCCTCATCGGTGCCGTTGTCTTAACCAGTACACCAACACTAACTCGTGCCCTCACACTTACGCTAACCCTTAAGCTTTGTCGTACCCTAACCTGTACCCTAATCCCTCTCCATTCCCTAACCCTAACCCTAACCCGAATCTTAACCCTGACCCTCACCCGAAGCCTTACCCTCACCCGTGCCCTAATCTTAACCAGGACACCAAGACTAACTCGTGCCCGCACACGTACGCTAACACTAAACCGCAGCGGTACCCTAACCTGTACCCTAATCCCTCTCCATTCCCTAACCCTAACCCTAACCTGAAACCTAACCATGTCACTCACCCGAAACTTTACCCTCACCCGTGTCCTAATTTTAACCAGTACATCAACACTAACCCATGCCCTCTAACGTACGCCAACCCTAAGCCATTGCCGTACCCTAACCTGTACCCTAATCAATCCCCATTCCCTAACCCTAACCCTAACCCTAACCCTTAACGTGACCCTCTTGCGAGGCCTTACCCTCACCCGTGCCTTAATCGTAAGCAGTACACTAACACTAACTAGTGACCTCACACATACGCTAAACCTTAAGCGTTGTGATACCCTAAACTGTGCCCTAATATCTCCCCATTCCCTAACCCTAACCCTAACACGAATTCTATCCCTGACCCTCACCCGAAACCTTACCCTCACCTGTGCCCTAATCATAACCAGGACACAAACACTAACTTGTGCCCTCACAGGTACGCTAACCCTTAATCGTTCTCGTACCCTAAACTGTACCCTAATCCCTCCCCATTCCTTAACCCTAACCCTAACCTGAATCCTAACCCTGACCCTCACCTGAAGCCTTACCCTCACCCGTGCCCTAATCTTAACCAGGACACTAACACTAACCCTTGACCTCACACGAACGCTAACCCTTAAGCACTGTCATACCCTAAGTTGTACCCTAATCCCTCTGCATTCCTTAACCCTAAACCTAACCCGAATCCTAACCCTGAACCTCACCCGAAGCCTTACCCTCACCCGTGCCCTAATCTTAACCAGGACACCAACACTAACTCGTGCCCTGACACGTACGCTAAACCTTAAGCATTGTCGTACCCTAAATTGTACCCTAATCCCTCCCCATTCCTTAACCCTAACCCTAACCCCATCCCTAAACCTGACCCACTTCCGATGCCCTACCCTAACCAATGCCCTAATCTTAACCAGTACACAAACACTAACTCATGTCCTCAAACGTACGCTAACCCTTAAGCATTGTCGTACCCTATCCTGTACCCTAATCCCTCCCCATTCCCTAACACTAACCCTAAGCGAAACCCTGAACGTGACCCTTTTCTGAGGCCTTACCCTCATCGGTGCCGTTGTCTTAACCAGTACATCAACACTAACTCGAGCCCTCACACTTACGCTAACCCTTAAGCATTGTCGTACCCTAACCTGTACCCTAATCCCTCTCCATTCCCTAACCCTAACCCTAAACTGAAACCTAACCATGACACTCACCCGAAACTTTACCCTCACCCGTGTCCTAATTTTAACCAGTACATCAACACTAACCTATGCTCTCTAACGTACGCCAACCCTAAGCCATTGCCGTACCCTAACCTGTACCCTAATCAATCCCCATTCCCTAACCCTAACCGTAACCCTAAACCTTAACGTGACCCTCTTCCGAGGCCTTACCCTCACCCGTGCCCTAATCGTAAGCAGTACACTAACACTAACTAGTGACCTCACACGTACGCTAAAGCTTAAGCGTTGTGGTACCCTAAACTGTGCCCTAATATCTCCCCATTCCCTAACCCTAACCCTAACCCGAATTCTATCCCCGACCATCACCCGAAACCTTACCCTCACCCGTGCCCTAATCTTAACCAGGACACCAACACTAACTTGTGCCCTCACACGTACGCTAACCCTTAATCGTTATCGTACCCTAAACTGTACCCTAATCCCTCCCCATTCCCTAACCCTAACCCTAACCCGAATCCTAACCCTGACCCTCACCCGAAGCCTTACCCTCACCCGTGCCCTAATCTTAACCAGGACACCAAGACTAACTCGTGCCCTCACACGTACGCTAACACTAAACCGCAGCGGTACCCTAACCTGTACCCTAATCCCTCTCCATTCCCTAACCCTAACCCTAACCTGAAACCTAACCATGACACTCACCCGAAACTTTACCCTCAACCGTGTCCTAATTTTAACCAGTACATCAACACTAACCCATGCCCTCTAACGTACGCCAACACTAAGCCATTGCCGTAGCCTAACCTGTAACCTAATCAATCCCCATTCCCTAACCCTAACCCTAACCCTAACCCTTAACGTGACCCTCTTCCGAGGCTTTACCCTCACCCGTGCCCTAATCGTAAGCAGTACACTAACACTAACTAGTGACCTCACACGTACGCTAAACCTTAAGCGTTGTGGTACCCTAAACTGTGCCCTAATATCTCCCCATTCCCTAACCCTAACACTGACCCGAATTCTATCCCTGACCCTCACCCGAAACCTTACCCTCACCCGTGCCCTAATCTTAACCAGGACACTAACACTAACCCTTGCCCTCACACGAACGCTAACCCTTAAGCACTGTCGTACCCTAAGCTGTACCCTAGTCCCTCTGCATTCCTTAACCCTAACCCTAACCCGAATCCTAACCCTGACCCTCACCCGAAGTCTTACCCTCACCCGTGCCCTAATCTTAACCAGGACACCAACACTAACTCGTGCCCTCACACGTACGCTAAACCTTAAGCGTTGTCGTACCCTAAACTGTACCCTAATCCCTCCCCATTCCTTAACCCTAACCCTAACCCCATCCCTAAACCTGACCCACTTCTGATGCCCTACCCTAACCAATGCCCTAATCTTAACCAGTACACAAACACTAACTCATGCCCTCAAACGTACGCTAACCGTTAAGCATTGTCGTACCCTATCATGTACTCTAATCCCTCCCCATTCCCTAACACTAACCCTAAGCAAAACCCTGAACGTGACCCTTTTCCGAGGCCTTACCCTCATCGGTGCCGTTGTCTTAACCAGTACATCAAAACTAACTCGTGCCCTCACACTTACGCTAACCCTTAAGCATTGTCGTACCCTAACCTGTACCCTAATCCCTCTCCATTCCCTAACCCTAACCCTAAACTGAAACCTAACCATGACACTCACCCGAAACTTTACCCTCACCCGTGTCCTAATTTTAACCAGTACATCAACACTAACCTATGCCCTCTAACGTACGCCAACCCTAAGCCATTGCCGTACCCTAACCTGTACCCTAATCAATCCCCATTCCCTAACCCTAACCCTAACCCTAACCCTTAACGTGACCCTCTTCCGAGGCCTTTCCCTCACCCGTGCCCTAATCGTAAGCAGTACACTAACACTAACTAGTGACCTCACACGTACGCTAAACCTTAAGCGTTGTGGTACCCTAAACTGTGCCCTAATATCTCCCCATTCCCTAACCCTAATCCTAACCCGAATTCTATCCCAGACCCTCACCCGAAACCTTACCCTCACCCGTGCCCTAATCTTAACCAGGACACCAACACTAACTTGTGCCCTCACACGTACGCTAACCCTTAATCGTTGTCGTACCCTAAACTGTACCCTAATCCCTCCCCATTCCCTAACCCTAACCCTAACCCGAATCCTAACCCTGACCCTCACCCGAAGCCTTACCCTCACCCGTGCCCTAATCTTAACCAGGACACCAAGACTAACTCGTGCCCTCACACGTACGCTAACACTAAACCGCAGCGGTACCCTAACCTGTACCCTAATCCCTCTCCATTCCCTAACCCTAACCCTAACCTGAAACCTAACCATGACACTCACCAGAAACTTTACCCTCACCCGTGTCCTAATTTTAACCAGTACATCAACATTAACCCATGCCCTCTAACGTACACCAACCCTAAGCCATTGCCGTAGCCTAACCTGTACCCTAATCAATCCCCATTCCCTAACCCTAACCCTAACCCTAACACTTAACGTGACCCTCTTCCGAGGCCTTACCCTCACCCGTGCCCTAATCGTAAGCAGTACACTAACACTAACTAGTGACCTCACACGTACGCTAAACCTTAAGCGTTGTGGTACCCTAAACTGTGCCTTAATATCTCCCCATTCCCTAACCCTAACCCTAACCCGAATTCTATCCCTGACCCTCACCCGAAACCTTACCCTCACCCGTACCCTAAACTTAACCAGAACACTAACACTAACCCTTGCCCTCACACGAACGCTAACCTTTAAGCATTGTCGTACCCTAAGCTGTACCCTAATCCCTCTGCATTCCTTAACCCTAACCCTAACCCGAATCCTAACCCTGACCCTCACCCGAAGCCTTACCCTCACCCGTGCCCTAATCTTAACCAGGACACCAACACTAACTCGTGCCCTCACATGTACGCTAAACCTTAAGCGTTGTCGTACCCTAAACTGTACCCTAATCCCTCCCCATTCCCTAACCCTAACCCTAAGCGAAACCCTGAACGTGACCCTTTTCCGAGGCCTTACCCTCATCGGTGCCTTTGTCTTAACCAGTACACCAACACTAACTCGTGCCCTCACACTTACGCTAACCCTTAAGCATTTTCGTACCCTAAACTGTACCCTAATCCCTCTCCATTCCCTAACCCTAACCCTAACCCGAATCCTAACCCTGACCCTCACCCGAAGCCTTACCCTCACCCGTGCCCTAATCTTAACCAGGACACCAAGACTAACTCATGCCCTCACACGTACGCTAACACTAAACCGCAGCGGTACCCTAACCTGTACCCTAATCCCTCTCCATTCCCTAACCCTAACCCTAACCTGAAACCTAACCATGACACTCACCCGAAACTTTACCCTCACCCGTGTCCTAATTTTAACCAGTACATCAACACTAACCCATGCCCTCTAACGTACGCCAACCCTAAGCCATTGCCGTACCCTAACCTGTACCCTAATCAATCCCCATTTCCTAACCCTAACCCTAACCCTAACCCTTAACGTGACCCTCTTCCGAGGCCTTACCCTCACCCGTGCCCTAATCGTAAGCAGTACACAAACACTAACTAGTGACCTCACACGTACGCTAAACCTTAAGCGTTGTGGTACCCTAAACTGTGCCCTAATATCTACCTATTCCCTAACCCTAACCCTAACCCGAATTCTATCCCTGACCCTCACCCGAAACCAAACCCTCACCCGTGCCCTAATCTTAACCAAGACACCAACACTAACTTGTGCCCTCACACGTACGCTAACCCTTAATCGTTGTCGTACCCTAAACTGTGCCCTAATATCTCCCCATTCCCTAACCCTAACCCGAATTCTATCCCTGACCCTCACCCGAAACCTTACCCTCACCCGTGCCCTAATCTTAACCAGGACACCAACACTAACTTGTGCCCTCACACGTACGCTAACCCTTAATCGTTGTCGTAAACTAAACTGTACCCTAATCCCTCCCCATTCCCTAACCCTAACCCTAACCCGAATCCTAACCCTGACCCTCACCCGAAGCCTTACCCTCACCCGTGCCCTAATCTTAACCAGGACACCAAGACTAACTTGTGCCCTCACACTAATGCTAACCCTTAAGCACTGTCGTACCCTAAGCTGTACCCTAATCCCTCTACATTCCTTAACCCTAACCCTAACCCGGATCCTAACCCTGACCCTCACCCGAAGCCTTACCCTCACCCGTGCCCTAATCTTAACCAGGACACCAACACTAACTCGTGCCCTCACACGTACGCTAAACCTTAAGCGTTGTCGTACCCTAAATTGTACCCTAATCCATCCCCATTCCTTAACCCTAACCCTAACCCCATCCCTAAACCTAACCCACTTCCGATGCCCTACCCTAACCAATGCCCTAATCTTAACCAGTACACAAACACTAACTCATGCCCTCAAACGTACGCTAACCCTTAAGCATTGTTGTACCCTATCCTGTACCCTAATCCCTCCCCATTCTCTAACCCTAACCCTAAGCGAAACCCTGAACGTGACCCTTTTCCGAGGCCTTACCCTCATTGGTGCCGTTGTCTTAACCAGTACACCAACACTAACTCGTGCCCTCACACTTACGCTAACCCTTAAGCATTGTCGTACCCTAACCTGTACCCTAATCCCTCTCCAATCCCTAACCCTAACCCTAACCCGAATCCTAACCCTGACCCTCACCCGAAGCCTTACCCTCACCCGTGCCCTAATCTTAACCAGGACACCAAGACTAACTCGTGCCCTCACAAGTACGCTAACACTAACCCGCAGCGGTACCCTAACCTGTACCCTAATCCCTCTCCATTCCCTAACCCTAACCCTAACCTGAAACCTAACCATGACACTCACCCGAAACTTTACCCTCACCCGTGTCCTAATTTTAACCAGTACATCAACATGAACCCATGCCCTCTAACGTACGCCAACCCTAAGCCATTGCCGTACCGTAACCTGTACCCTAATCAATCCCCATTCCCTAACCCTAACCCTAACCCTAACCCTTAACGTAACCCTCTTCCGAGGCCTTACCCTCACCCGTGTCCTAATCGTAAGCAGTACACTAACACTAACTAGTGACCGCACACGTACGCTAAACCTTAAGCGTTGTGGTACACTAAACTGTGCCCTAATATCTACCTATTCCCTAACCCTAACCCTAACCCGAATTCTATCCCTGACCCTCACCTGAAACCAAACCCTCACCCGTGCCCTAATCTTAACCAGGACACCAACACTAACTTGTGCCCTCACACGTACGCTAACCCTTAATCGTTGTCGTACCCTAAACTGTGCCCTAATATCTCCCCATTCCCTAACCCTAACCCTAACCCGAATTCTATCCCTGACCCTCACCCGAAACCTTACCCTCACCCGTGCCCTAATCTTAACCAGGACACCAACACTAACTTGTGCCCTCACACGTACGCTAACCCTTAATCGTTGTTGTAAACTAAACTGTACCCTAATCCCTCCCCATTCCCTAACCCTAACCCTAACCCGAATCCTAACCCTGACCCTCACCCGAAGCCTTACCCTCACCCGTGCCCTAATCTTAACCAGGACACCAAGACTAACTCGTGCCCTCACACGTACGCTAACACTAAACCGCAGCGGTACCCTAACCTGTACCCTAAACCCTCCACATTCCCTTACCCTAACCCTAACCCAAATCCTAACCCTGACCCTCACCTGAAGCCTTACCCTCACCTGTGCCCTAATCTTAACCAGGACACTAACACTAACCCTTGCCCTCACACTAACGCTAACCCTTAAGCACTCTCGTACCCTAAGCTGTACCCTAATCCCTCTGCATTCCTTAACCCTAACCCTAACCCGAATCCTAACCCTGACCCTCACCCGAAGCCTTACCCTCACCCGTGCCCTAATCTTAACCAGGACACCAACACTAACTCGTGCCCTCACACGTACGCTAAACCTTAAGCATTGTCGTACCCTAAATTGTACCCTAATCCATCCCCATTCCTTAACCCTAACCCTAACCCCATCCCTAAACCTGACCCACTTCCGATACCTTACCCTAACCAATGCCCTAATCTTAACCAGTACACAAACACTAACTCATGCCCTCAAACGTACGCTAACCCTTAAGCATTGTCGTACCCTATCTTGTACCCTAATCCCTCCCCATTCCCTAACCCTAACCCTAAGCGAAACCCTGAACGTGACCCTTTTCCGAGACCTTACCCTCATCGGTGCCGTTGTCTTAACCAGTACACCAACACTAACTCGTGCCCTCACACTTACGCTAACCCTTAAGCATTGTCGTACCCTAACCTGTACCCTAATCCCTCTCCATTCCCTAACCCTAACCCTAACCCGAATCCTAACCCTGACCCTCACCCGAAGCCTTACCCTCACCCGTGCCCTAATCTTAACCAGGACACCAACACTAACTCGTGCCCTCACACGTACGCTAACACTAACCCGCAGTGGTACCCTAACCTGTACCCTAATCCCTCTCCATTCCCTAACCCTAACCCTAACCTGAAACCTAACCAAGACACTCACCCGAAACTTTACCCTCACCCGTGTCCTAATTTTAACCAGTACATCAACATGAACCCATGCCCTCTAACGTACGCCAACCCTAAGCCATTGCCGTACCGTAACCTGTACCCTAATCAATCCCCATTCCCTAACCCTAACCCTAACCCTAACCCTTAACGTGACCCTCTTCCGAGGCCTTACCCTCACCCGTTCCCTAATCGTAAACAGTACACTAACACTAACTAGTGACCTCACACGTACGCTAAACCTTAAGCGTTGTGGTACCCTAAACTGTGCCCTAATATCTCCCCATTCCCTAACCCTAACCCTAACCCGAATTCTATCCCTGACCCACACCCGAAACCTTACCCTCACCCGTGCCCTAATCTTAACCAGGACACCAACACTAACTTGTGCCCTCAAACGTACGCTAACCCTTAATCGTTGTAGTACCCTTAACTGTACCCTAATCCCTCCCCATTCCCTAACCCTAACCCTAACCCGAATCCTAACCCTGACCCTCACCTGAAGCCTTACCCTCACCCGTGCCCTAATCTTAACCAGGACACTAACACTAACCCTTGCCCTCACACGAACGCTAAGCATTAAGCACTGTCGTACCCTAAGCTGTACCCTACTCGCTCTGCATTCCTTAACCCTAACCCTAACCCGAATCCTAACCCTGACCCTCACCCGAAGCCTTACCCTCACCCGTGCCCTCATCTTAACCAGGACACCAACACTAACTCGTTCCCTCACACGTACGCTAAACCTTAAGCGTTGTCGTACCCTAAATTGTACCCTAATCCCTCCCCATTCCTTAACCTTAACCCTAACCCCATCCCTAAACCTGACCCACTTCCGATGCCCTACCCTAACCAATGCCCTAATCTTAACCAGTACACAAACACTAACTCATGCCCTCAAACGTACACTAACCCTTAAGCATTGTCGTACCCTATCCTGTACCCTAATCCCTCCCCATTCCCTAACCCTAACCCTAAGCGAAACCCTGAACGTGACCCTTTTCCGAGTCGTTACCCTCATCGTTGCCGTTGTCTTAACCAGTACACCAACACTAACTCGTGCCCTCACACTTACGCTAACCCTTAAGCATTGTCGTACCCTAACCTGTACCCTAATCCCTCTCCATTCCCTAACCGTAACCCTAACCCGAATCCTCACCCTGACCCTCACCCGAAGCCTTACCCTCAATCGTGCCCTAATCTTAACCAGGACACCAAGACTAACTCGTGCCCTCAAACGTACGCTAACACTAAACCGCAGCGGTACCCTAACCTGTACCCTAATCCCTCTCCATTCCCTAACCCTAACCCTAACCTGAAACCTAACCATGTCACTCACCCGAAACTTTACCCTCACCCGTGTCCTAATTTTAACCAGTACATCAACACTAACCCATGCCCTCTAACGTACGCCAACCCTAAGCCATTGCCGTACCCTCACCTGTACCCTAATCAATCCCCATTCTCTAACCCTAACCCTAACCCTAACCCTTAACGTGACCCTCTTCCGAGGCCTTACCCTCACCCGTGCCCTAATCGTAAGCAGTACACTAACACTAACTAGTGACCTCACACGTACACTAAACCTTAAGCGTTGTGGTACCCTAAACTGTGCCCTAATATCTCCCCATTCCCTAACCCTAACCCTAACCCGAATTCTATCCCTGACCCTCACCCGAAACCTTACCCTCACCCGTGCCCTAATCTTAACCAGGACACCAACACTAACTTGTGCCCTCACACGTACGCTAACCCTTAATCGTTGTCGTACCCTAAACTGTACCCTAATCCCTACCCATTCCCTAACCCTAACCCTAACCCGAATCCTAACCCTGACCCTCACCTGAAGCCTTACCCTCACCCGTACCCTAATCTTAACCAGGACACTAACACTAACCCTTGCCCTCACACGAACGCTAACCCTTAAGCACTGTCGTACCCTAAGCTGTACCTTAATCCCTCTGCATTCCTTAACCCTAACCCTAACCCGAATCCTAACCCTGACCCTCACTCGAAGCCTTACCCTCACCCGTGCCCTCATCTTAACCAGGACACCAACACTAACTCGTTCCCTCACACGTACGCTAAACCTTAAGCGTTGTCGTACCCTAAATTGTACCCTAATCCCTCTGCATTCCTTAACCCTAACCCTAACCCCATCCCAAAACCTGACCCACTTCCGATGCCCTACCCTAACCAATGCCCTAATCTTAACCAGTACACAAACACTAACTCATGCCCTCAAACGTACGCTAACCCTTAAGCGTTGTCGTACCCTATCCTGTACCATAATCCCTCCCCATTCCCTAACCCTAACCCTAAGCGAAACCCTGAACGTGACCCTTTTCCGAGGACTTACCCTCATCGTTGCCGTTGTTTTAACCAGTACACCAACACTAACTCATGCCCTCACACTTACGCTAACCCTTAAGCATTGTCGTACCCTAACCTGTACCCTAATACCTCTCCATTCCCTAACCCTAACCCTAACCTGAAACCTAACCATGACACTCACCCGAAACTTTACCCTCACCCGTGTCTTAATTTTATCCAGTAAATCAACACTAACCCATGCCCTCTAACGTACGCCAACCCTAAGCCATTGCCGTACCCTAACCTGTACCCTAATCAATCCCCATTCCCTAACCCTAACCCTAACCCTAACCCTTAACGTGACCCTCTTCCGAGACATTACCCTCACCCGTGCCCTAATCGTAAGCAGTACACTATCACTAACTAGTGACCTCACACGTACGCTAAACCTTAAGCGTTGTGGTACCCTAAACTGTGCCCTAATATCTCCCCATTCCCTAACCCTAACCCTAACCCGAATTCTATCCCTGACCCTCACCCGAAACCTTACCCTCACCCGTGCCCTAATCTTAACCAGGACACCAACACTAACTTGTGCCCTCACACGTACGCTAACCCTTAATCGTTGTCGTACCCTTAACTGTACCCTAATCCCTCCCCATTCCCTAACCCTAACCCTAACCCGAATCCTAACCCAGACCCTCACCTGAAGCCTTACCCTCACCCGTGCTCTAATCTTAACCAGGACACTAACACTAACCCTTGCCCTCACACGAACGCTAACCCTTAAGCATTGTCGTACCCTAAGCTGTACCCTAATCCCTCTGCATTCCTTAACCCTAACCCTAACCCGAATCCTAACCCTGACCCTCGCCCGAAGCCTTACCCTCACCCGTGCCCTAATCTTAACCAGGACACCAACAATAACCCGTGCCCTCACACGTACGCTAAACCTTAAGCGTTGTCATACCCTAAATTGTACCCTAGTCCCTCCCCATTCCTTAACCCTAACCCTAACCCCATCCCTAAACCTGACCCACTTCCGATGCCCTACCCTAACCAATGCCCTAATCTTAACCAGTACACAAACACTAACTCATGCCCTCAAACGTACGCTAACCCTTAAGCATTGTCGTACCCTATCCTGTACCCTAATCCCTCCCCATTCCCTAACCCTAACCCTAAGCGAAACCCTGAACGTGACCCTTTTCCGAGGCCTTACCCTCATCGGTGCCGTTGTCTTAACCAGTACACCAACACTAACTCATGCCTTCACACTTACGCTAACCCTTAAGCATTGTTGTACCCTAGCCTGTACCCTAATCCCTCTCCATTCCCTAACCCTAACCCTAACCCGAATCCTAACCTTGACCCTAACCCGAAGCCTTACCCTCACCCGTGCCCTAATTTTAACCAGGACACCAAGACTAACTCGTGCCCTCAAATGTACGCTAACACTAAACCGCAGTGGTACCCTAACCTGTACCCTAATCCCTCTCCATTCCCTAACCCTAACCCTAACCTGAAACCTAACCCTGACACTCACCCGAAACTTTACCCTCACCCGTGTCCTAATTTTAACCAGTACATCAACACTAACCCATGCCCTCTAATGTACGCCAACCTAAGCCATTGCCGTACCCTAACCTGTACCCTAATCAATCCCCATTCCCTAACCCTAACCCTAACCCTAACCCTTAACATGACCCTCTTCCGAGGCCTTACCCTCACCCGTGCCCTAATCGTAAGCAGTACACTAACACTAACTAGTGACCTCACACGTACGCTAAACCTTAAGCGTTGTGGTACCCTAAACTGTGCCCTAATATCTCCCCATTCCCTAACCCTAACCCTAACCCGAATTCTATCCCTGACCCTCACCCGAAACCTTACCCTCACCCGTGCCCTAATCTTAACCAGGACACCAACACTAACTTGTGCCCTCACACGTACGCTAACCCTTAATCGTTGTCGTACCCTAAACTGTACCCTAATCCCTCTGCATTCCTTAACCCTAACCCTAACCCGAATCCTAACCCTGACCCTCACCCGAAGCCTTACACTCACCCGTGCCCTAATCTTAACCAGGACACCAACACTAACTCGTGCCCTCACACGTACGCTAAACCTTAAGCGTTGTCGTACCCTAACCCTAACCCTAATCCCTCCCCATTCCTTAATCCTAACCCTAACCCCATCCCTAAACCTGACCCACTTCCGATGCCCTACCCTAACCAATGCCCTAATCTTAACCAGTACACAAACACTAACTCATGCCCTCAAACGTACGCTAACCCTTAAGCATTGTCGTACCCTATGCTCTACCCTAATCCCTCCCCATTCCCTAACCCTAACCCTAAGCGAAACCCTGAACGTGACCCTTTTCCGAGGCCTTACCCTCATCGGTGCCGTTGTCTTAACCAGTACACCAACACTAACTCGTGCCCTCACACTTACGCTAACCCTTAAGCATTGTCGTACCCTATCCTGTACCCTAATCCCTCTCCATTCCCTAACCCTAACCCTAACCCGAATCCTAACCCTGACCCTCACCCGAAGCCTTACCCTCACCCGTGCCCTAATCTTAACCAGGACACCAAGACTAACTCGTGCCCTCAAACGTACACTAACACTAAACCGCAGCGGTACCCTAACCTGTACCATAATCCCTCTCCATTCCCTAACCCTAACCCTAACCTGAAACCTAACCATGACACTCACCCGAAACCTTACCCTAAACCTTGTCCTAATTTTAACCAGTACATCAACACTAACCCATGCCCTCTAACGTACGCCAACCCTAAGCCATTGCCGTACCCTAACCTGTACCCTAATCAATCCCCATTCCCTAACCCTAACCCTAACCCTAACCCTTAATGTGACCCTCTTCCGAGGCCTTACCCTCACCCGTGCCCTAATCGTAAGCAGTACACTAACACTAACTAGTGACCTCACACGTACGCTAAACCTTAAGCGTTGTGGTACCCTAAACTGTGCCCTAATATCTCCCCATTCCCTAACCCTACCCCTACCCCGAATCCTAACCCTGACCCTCACCTGAAGCCTTACCCTCACCCGTGCCCTAATCTTAACCAGGACACTAACACTAAACCTTGCCCTCACACGAACGCTAACCCTTAAGCACTGTCGTACCCTAAGCTGTACCCTAATCCCTCTGCATTCCTTAACCCTAACCCTAACCCGAATCCTAACCATGACCCTCACCCGAAGCCTTACCCTCACCCGTGCCCTAATCTTAACCAGTACACCAACACTAACTCGTGCCCTCACACGTACGCTAAACCTTAAGCGTTGTCGTACCCTAATCCTAACCCTAATCCCTCCCCATTCCTTAACCCTAACCCTAACCCCATCCCTAAACCTGACCCACTTCCGATGCCCTACCCTAACCAATGCCCTAATCTTAACCAGTACACAAACACTAACTCATGCCCTCAAACGTACGCTAACCCTTAAGCGTTGTCGTACCCTATCCTGTACCCTAATCCCTCCCCATTCCCTAACCCTAACCCGAAGCGAAACCCTGAACGTGACCCTTTTCCGAGGCCTTACCCTCATCGGTGCCGTTGTCTTAACCAGTACACCAACACTAACTCGTGCCCTCACACTTACGCTAACCCTTAAGCATTGTCGTACCCGAACCTGTACCCTAATCCCTCTCCATTCCCTAACCCTAACCCTAACCTGAAACCTAACCATGACACTCACCCGAAACTTTACCCTCACCCGTGTCCTAATTTTAACCAGTACATCAACACTAACCCATGCCCTCTAACGTACGCCAACCCTAAGCCATTGCCGTACCCTCACCTGTACCCTAATCAATCCCCATTCTCTAACCCTAACCCTAACCCTAACCCTTAACGTGACCCTCTTCCGAGGCCTTACCCTCACCCGTGCCCTAATCGTAAGCAGTACACTAACACTAACTAGTGACCTCACACGTACGCTAACCCTTAATCGTTGTCGTACCCTTAACTGTACCCTAATCCCTCCCCATTCCCTAACCCTAACCCTAACCCGAATCCTAACACAGACCCTCACCTGAAGCCTTACCCTCACCCGTGCTCTAATCTTAACCAGGACACTAACACTAACCCTTGCCCTCACACGAACGCTAACCCTTAAGCATTGTCATACCCTAAGCTGTACCCTAATCCCTCTGCATTCCTTAACCCTAACCCTAACCCGAATACTAACCCTGACCCTCGCCCGAAGCCTTACCCTCACCCGTGCCCTAATCTTAACCAGGACACCAACAATAACCCGTGCCCTCACACGTACGCTAAACCTTAAGCGTTGTCATACCCTAAATTGTACCCTAGTCCCTCCCCATTCCTTAACCCTAACCCTAACCCCATCCCTAAACCTGACCCACTTCCGATGCCCTACTCTAACCAATGCCCTAATCTTAACCAGTACACAAACACTAACTCATGCCCTCAAACGTACGCTAACCCTTAAGCATTGTCGTACCCTATCCTGTACCCTAATCCCTCCCCATTCCCTAACCCTAACCCTAAGCGAAACCCTGAACGTGACCCTTTTCCGAGGCCTTACCCTCATCGGTGCCGTTGTCTTAACCAGTACACCAACACTAACTCATGCCTTCACACTTACGCTAACCCTTAAGTATTGTTGTACCCTAGCCTGTACCCTAATCCCTCTCCATTCCCTAACCCTAACCCTAAGCGAAACCCTGAACTTGACCCTTTTCCGAGGCCTTACTCTCATCGGTGCCGTTGTCTTAACCAGTACACCAACACTAACTCGTGCCCTCACACTTACGCTAACCCTTAAGCATTGTCGTACCCTAACCTGTACCCTAATCCCTCTCCATTCCCTAACCCTAACCCTAACCCGAATCCTAACCCTGACCCTCACCCGAAGCCTTACCCTCACCCATGCCCTAATCTTAACCAGGACACCAAGATTAACTCGTGCCCTCAAATGTACGCTAACACTAAACCGCAGTGGTACCCTAACCTGTACCCTAATCCCTCTCCATTCCCTAACCCTAACCCTAACCTGAAACCTAACCCTGACACTCACCCGAAACTTTACCCTCACCCGTGTCCTAATTTTAACCAGTACATCAACACTAACCCATGCCCTCTAACGTACGCCAACCCTAAGCCATTGCCGTACCCTAACCTGTACCCTAATCAATCCCCATTCCCTAACCCTAACCCTAACCCTAACCCTTAACGTGACCCTCTTCCGAGGCCTTACCCTCACCCGTGCCCTAATCGTAAGCAGCACACTAACACTAACTAGTGACCTCACACGTACGCTAAACCTTAAGCGTTGTGGTACCCTAAACTGTGCCCTAATATCTCCCCATTCATTAACCCTACCCCTACCCCGAATCCTAACCCTGACCCTCACCTGAAGCCTTACCCTCACCCGTGCCCTAATCTTAACCAGGACACTAACACTAAACCTTGCCCTCACACGAACGCTAACCCTTAAGCACTGTCGTACCCTAAGCTGTACTCTAATCCCTCTGCATTCCTTAACCCTAACCCTAACCCGAATCCTAACCCTGACCCTCACCCGAAGCCTTACCCTCACCCGTGCCCTAATCTTAACCAGTACACCAACACTAACTCGTGTCCTCACACGTACGCTAAACCTTAAGCGTTGTCGTACCCTAATCCTAACCCTAATCCCTCCTCATTCCTTAACCCTAACCCTAACCCCATCCCTAAACCTGACCCACTTCCGATGCCCTACCCTAACCAATGCCCTAATCTTAACCAGTACACAAACACTAACTCATGCCCTCAAACGTACGCTAACCCTTAAGCGTTGTCGTACCCTATACTGTACCCTAATCCCTCCCCATTCCCTAACCCTAACCCGAAGCGAAACCCTGAACGTGACCCTTTTCCGAGGCCTTACCCTCATCGGTGCCGTTGTCTTAACCAGTACACCAACACTAACTCGTGCCCTCACACTTACGCTAACCCTTAAGCATTGTCGTACCCGAACCTGTACCCTAATCCCTCTCCATTCCCTAACCCTAACCCTAACCTGAAACCTAACCATGACACTCACCCGAAGCCTTACCCTCACCCGTGCCCTAATCTTAACCAGGACACCAAGACTAACTCGTGCCCTCAAACGTACACTAACACTAAACCGCAGCGGTACCCTAACCTGTACCGTAATCCCTCTCCATTCCCTAACCCTAACCCTAACCTGAAACCTAACCATGACACTCACCCGAAACCTTACCCTAAACCTTGTCCTAATTTTAACCAGTACATCAACGCTAACCCATGCCCTCTAACGTACGCCAACCCTAAGCCATTGCCGTACCCTAACCTGTACCCTAATCAATCCCCATTCCCTAACCCTAACCCTAACCCTAACCCTTAACGTGACCCTCTTCCGAGGCCTTACCCTCACCCGTGCCCTAATCGTAAGCAGTACACTAACACTAACTAGTGACCTCACACGTACGCTAAACCTTAAGCGTTGTGGTACCCTAAACTGTGCCCTAATATCTCCCCATTCCCTAACCCTACCCCTACCCCGAATCCTAACCCTGACCCTCACCTGAAGCCTTACCCTCACCCGTGCCCTAATCTTAACCAGGACACTAACACTAAACCTTGCCCTCACACGAACGCTAACCCTTAAGCACTGTCGTACCCTAAGCTGTACCCTAATCCCTCTGCATTCCTTAACCCTAACCCTAACCCGAATCCTAACCCTGACCCTCACCCGAAGCCTTACCCTCACCCGTGCCCTAATCTTAACCAGTACACCAACACTAACTCGTGCCCTCACACGTACGCTAAACCTTAAGCGTTGTCGTACCCTAATCCTAACCCTAATCCCTCCCCATTCCTTAACCCTAACCCTAACCCCATCCCTAAACCTGACCCACTTCCGATGCCCTACCCTAACCAATGCCCTAATCTTAACCAGTACACAAACACTAACTCATGCCCTCAAACGTACGCTAACCCTTAAGCGTTGTCGTACCCTATCCTGTACCCTAATCCCTCCCCATTCCCTAACCCTAACCCGAAGCGAAACCCTGAACGTGACCCTTTTCCGAGACCTTAACCTCATCGGTGCCGTTGTCTTAACCAGTACACCAACACTAACTCGTGCCCTCACACTTACGCTAACCCTTAAGCATTGTCGTACCCGAACCTGTACCCTAATCCCTCTCCATTCCCTAACCCTAACCCTAACCTGAAACCTAACCATGACACTCACCCGAAACTTTACCCTCACCCGTTTCCTAATTTTAACCAGTTCGTCAACACTAACCCATGCCCTCTAACGTACGCCAACCCTAAGCCATTGCCGTACCCTCACCTGTACCCTAATCAATCCCCATTCTCTAACCCTAACCCTAACCCTAACCCTTAACGTGACCCTCTTCCGAGGCCTTACCCTCACCCGTGCCCTAATCGTAAGCAGTACACTAACACTAACTAGTGACCTCACACGTACGCTAAACCTTAAGCGTTGTGGTACCCTAAACTGTGCCCTAATACCTCCCCATTCCCTAACCCTAACCCTAACCCGAATTCTATCCCTGACCCTCACCCGAAACCTTACCCTCACCCGTGCCCTAATCTTAACCAGGACACCAACACTAACTTGTGCCCTCACACGTACGCTAACCCTTAATCGTTGTCGTACCCTAAACTGTACCCTAATCCCTACCCATTCCCTAACCCTAACCCTAACCCAATCCTAACCCTGACCCTCACCTGAAGCCTTACCCTCACCCGTGCCCTAATCTTAACCAGGACACTAACACTAACCCTTGCCCTCACACGAACGCTAACCCTTAAGCACTGTCGTACCCTAAGCTGTACCTTAATCCCTCTGCATTCCTTAACCCTAACCCTAACCCGAATCCTATCCCTGACCCTCACTCGAAGCCTTACCCTCACCCGTGCCCTCATCTTAACCAGGACACCAACACTAACTCGTTCCCTCACACGTACGCTAAACCTTAAGCGTTGTCGTACACTAAATTGTACCCTAAACCCTCCCCATTCCTTAACCCTAACCCTAACCCCATCCCAAAACCTGACCCACTTCCGATGCCCTACCCTAACCAATGCCCTAATCTTAACCAGTACACAAACACTAACTCATGCCCTCAAACGTACGCTAACCCTTAAGCGTTGTCGTACCCTATCCTGTACCATAATCCCTCCCCATTCCCTAACCCTAACCCTAAGCGAAACCCTGAACGTGACCCTTTTCCGAGGCCTTACCCTCATCGTTGCCGTTGTCTTAACCAGTACACCAACACTAACTCGTGCCCTCACACTTACGCTAACCCTTAAGCATTGTCGTACCCTAACCTGTACCCTAATCCCTCTCCATTCCCTAACCCTAACCCTAACCTGAAACCTAACCATGACACTCACCCGAAACTTTACCCTCACCCGTGTCTTAATTTTATCCAGTACATCAACACTAACCCATGCCCTCTAACGTACGCCAACCCTAAGCCATTGCCGTACCCTAACCTGTAGCCTAATCAATCCCCATTCCCTAACCCTAACCCTAACCCTAACCCTTAACGTGACCCTCTTCCGAGACATTACCCTCACCCGTGCCCTAATCGTAAGCAGTACACTATCACTAACTAGTGACCTCACACGTACGCTAAACCTTAAGCGATGTGGTACCCTAAACTGTGCCCTAATATCTCCCCATTCCCTAACCCTAACCCTAACCCGAATTCTATCCCTGACCCTCACCCGAAACCTTACCCTCACCCGTGCCCTAATCTTAACCAGGACACCAACACTAACTTGTGCCCTCACACGTACGCTAACCCTTAATCGTTGTCGTTCCCTTAACTGTACCCTAATCCCTCCCCATTCCCTAACCCTAACCCTAACCCGAATCCGAACCCAGACCCTCACCTGAAGCCTTACCCTCACCCGTGCTCTAATCTTAACCAGGACACTAACACTAACCCTTGCCCTCACACGAACGCTAACCCTTAAGCATTGTCGTACCCTAAGCTGTACCCTAATCCCTCTGCATTCCTTAACCCTAACCCTAACCCGAATCCTAACCCTGACCCTCGCCCGAAGCCTTACCCTCACCCGTGCCCTAATCTTAACCAGGACACCAACAATAACCCGTGCCCTCACACGTACGCTAAACCTTAAGCGTTGTCATACCCTAAATTGTACCCTAGTCCCTCCCCATTCCTTAACCCTAACCCTAACCCCATCCCTAAACCTGACCCACTTCCGATGCCCTACTCTAACCAATGCCCTAATCTTAACCAGTACACAAACACTAACTCATGCCCTCAAACGTACGCTAACCCTTAAGCATTGTCGTACCCTATCCTGTACCCTAATCCCTCCCCATTCCCTAACCCTAACCCTAAGCGAAACCCTGAACGTGACCCTTTTCCGAGGCCTTACCCTCATCGGTGCCGTTGTCTTAACCAGTACACCAACACTAACTCGTGCCCTCACACTTACGCTAACCCTTAAGCATTGTCGTACCCTAACCTGTACCCTAATCCCTCTCCATTCCCTAACCCTAACCCTAACCCGAATCCTAACCCTGACCCTCACCCGAAGCCTTACCCTCACCCGTGCCCTAATCTTAACCAGGACACCAAGACTAACTCGTGCCCTCAAACGTACGCTAACACTAAACCGCAGCGGTACCCTAACCTGTACCCTAATCCCTCTCCATTCCCTAACCCTAACCCTAACCTGAAACCTAACCATGACACTCACCCGAAACTTTACCCTCACCCGTGTCCTAATTTTAACCAGTACATCAACACTAACCCATGCCCTCTAACGTATGCCAACCCTAAGCCATTGCCGTACCCTAACCTGTACCCTAATCAATCCCCATTCCCTAACCCTAACCCTAACCCTAACCCTTAACGTGACCCTCTTCCGAGGCCTTAACCTCACCCGTGCCCTAATCGTAAGCAGTACACTAACACTAACTAGTGACCTCACACGTACGCTAAACCTTAAGCGTTGTCGTACCATAAATTGTACCCTAATCCCTCCCCATTCCTTAACCCTTACCCTAACCCCATCCCAAAATCTGACCCACTTCCGATGCCCTACCCTAACCAATGCCCTAATCTTAACCAGTACACAAACACTAACTCATGCCCTCAAACGTACGCTAACCCTTAAGCATTGTCGTACCCTATCCTGTACCCTAATCCCTCCCCATTCCCTAACCCTAACCCTAAGCGAAACCCTGAACGTGACCCTTTTCCGAGGCCTTACCCTCATCGTTGCCGTTGTCTTAACCAGTACACCAACACTAACTCGTGCCCTCACACTTACGCTAAACCTTAAGCATTGTCGTACCTTAACCTGTACCCTAATCCCTCTCCATTCCCTAACCCTAACCCTAACCGGAATCCTAACCCTGACCCTCACCCGAAGCCTTACCCTCACCCGTGCCCTAATCTTAACCAGGACACCAAGACTAACTCGTGCCCTCAAACGTACGCTAACACTAAACCGCAGTGGTACCCGAACCTGTACCCTAATCCCTCTCCATTCCCTAAACCTAACCCTAACCTGAAACCTAACCATGACACTCACCCGAAACTTTACCCTCACCCGTGTCCTAATTTTAACCAGTACATCAACATTAACCCATGCCCTCTAACGTACGCCAACCCTAAGCCATTGCCGTACCCTAACTTGTACCCTAATCAATCACCATTCCCTAACCCTAACCCTAACCCTAACCCTTAACGTGACCCTCTTCCGAGGCCTTACACTCACCCGTGCCCTAATCGTAAGCAGTACACTAACACTAACTAGTGACCTCACACGTACGCTAAACCTTAAGCGTTGTGGTACCCTAAACTGTGCCCTAATATCTCCCCATTCCCTAACCCTAACCCTAACCCGAATTCTATCCCTGACCCTCACCCGAAACCTTACCCTCACCCGTGCCCTAATCTTAACCAGGACACCAACACTAACTTGTGCCCTCACACGTACGCTAACCATTAATCGTTGTCGTACCCTAAACTGTACCCTAATCCCTCCCCATTCCCTAACCCTAACCCTAACCCGAATCCTAACCCTGACCCTCACCTGAAGCCTTTCCCTCACTCGTGCCCTAATCTTAACAAGGACACTAACACTAACCCTTGCTCTCACACGAATGCTAACCCTTAAGCACTGTCGTACCCTAAGCTCTACCCTAATCCCTCTGCATTCCTTAACCCTAACCCTAACCCGAATCCTAACCCTGACCCTCACCCGAAGCCTTACCCTCACCCGTGCCCTAATCTTAACCAGGACACCAACACTAACTCGTGCCCTCACACGTACGCTAAACCTTAAGCGTTGTCGTACCCTAAATTGTACCCTAGTCCCTCCCCATTCCATAACCCTAACCCTAACCCCATCCCTAAATCTGACCCACTTCCGATGCCCTACCCTAACCAATGCCCTAATCTTAACCAGTACACAAACACTAACTCATGCCCTCAAACGTACGCTAACCCTTAAGCATTGTCGTACCCTATCCTGTACCCTAATCCCTCCTCATTCCCTAACCCTAACCCTAAGCGAAACCCTGAACGTGACACTTTTCCGAGGCCTTGCCCTCATCGGTGCCGTTGTCTTAACCAGGACACCAACACTAACTCGTGCCCTCACACTTACGCTAACCCTTAAGCATTGTCGTACCCTAACCTGTACCCTAATCCCTCTCCATTCCCTAACCCTAACCCTAACCCGAATCCTAACCCTGACCCTCACCCGAAGCCTTACCCTCACCCGTGCCCTAATCTTAACCAGGACACCAAGACTAACTCGTGCCCTCAAACGTACGCTAACACTAAACCGCAGCGGTACCCTAACCTGTACCCTAATCCCTCTCCATTCCCTAAACCTAACCCTAACCTGAAACCTAACCATGACACTCACCACAAACATTACACTCACCCGTGTCCTAATTTTAACCAGTACATCAACACTAACCCATGCCCTCTAACGTACGCCAACCCTAAGCCATTGCCGTACCCTAACCTGTACCCTAATCAATCCCCATTCCCTAACCCTAACCCTAACCCTAACCCTTAATGTGACCCTCTTCCGAGGCCGTACCCTCACCCGTGCCCTAATCGTAAGCAGTACACTAACACTAACTAGTGACCTCACACGTACGCTAAACCTTAAGCGTTGTGGTACCATAAACTGTGCCCTAATATCTCCCCATTCCCTAACCCTAACCCTAACCCGAATTCTATCCCTGACCCTCACCCGAAACCTTACCCTCACCCGTGCCCTAATCTTAACCAGGACACCAACACTAAATTGTGTCCTCACACGTACGCTAACCCTTAATCGTTGTCGTACCCTAAACTGTACCCTAATCCCTCCCCATTCCCTAACACTAACCCTAACCCGAATCCTAACCCTGACCCTCACCTGAAGCCTTACACTCACCCGTGCCCTAATCTTAACCAGGACACTAACACTAACCCTTGCCCTCACACGAACGCTAACCCTTAAACACTGTCGTACCCTAAGCTGTACCCTAATCCCTCTGCATTCCTTAACCCTAACCCTAACCCGAATCCTAACCCTGACCCTCACCCGAAGCCTTACCCTCACCCGTGCCCTAATCTTAACCAGGACACCAAGACTAACTCGTGCCCTCAAACGTACGCTAACACTAAACCGGAGTGGTACCCGAACCTGTACCCTAATCCCTCTCCATTCCCTAACCCTAACCCTAACCTGAAACCTAACCATGACACTCACCCGAAACTTTACCCTCACCCGTGTCCTAATTTTAACCAGTACATCAACACTAACCCATGCCCTCTAACGTACGCCAACCCTAAGCCATTGCCGTACCCTAACCTGTACCCTAATCAATCCCCATTCCCTAACCCTAACCCTAACCCTAACCCTTAATGTGACCCTCTTCCGAGGCCGTACCCTCACCCGTGCCCTAATCGTAAGCAGTACACTAACACTAACTAGTGACCTCACACGTATGCTAAACCTTAAACGTTGTGGTACCCTAAACTGTGCCCTAATATCTCCCCATTCCCTAACCCTAACCCTAACCCGAATTCTATCTCTGACCCTCACCCGCAACCTTACCCTCACCCGTGCCCTAATCTTAACCAGGACACCAACACTAACTTGTGCCCTCAAACGTACGCTAACCCTTAATCGTTGTCGTACCCTAAACTGTACCCTAATCCCTCCCCATTCCCTAACCCTAACCCTAACCCGAATCCTAACCCTGACCCTCACCTGAAGCCTTTCCCTTACTCGTGCCCTAATCTTAACAAGGACACTAACACTAACCCTTGCTCTCACACGAACGCTAACCCTTAAGCACTGTCGTACCCTAAGCTGTACCCTAATACCTCTGCATTCCTTAACCCTAACCCTAACCCGAATCCTAACCCTGACCCTCACCCGAAGCCTTACCCTCACCCGTGCCCTAATCTTCACCAGGACACCAACACTAACTCGTGCCCTCACACGTACGCTAAACCTTAAGCGTTGTCGTACCCTAAATTGTACCCTAGTCCCTCCCCATTCCTTAACCCTAACCCTAACCCCATCCCTAAATCTGACCCACTTCCGATGCCCTACCCTAACCAATGCCCTAATCTTAACCAGTACCCAAACACTAACTCATGCCCTCAAACGTACGCTAACCCTTAAGCATTGTCGTACCCTATCCTGTACCCTAATCCCTCCTCATTCCCTAACCCTAACCCTAAGCGAAACCCTGAACCTGACACTTTTCCGAGGCCTTACCCTCATCGGTGCCGTTGTCTTAACCAGGACACCAACACTAACTCGTGCCCTCACACTTACGCTAACCCTTAATCGTTGTCGTACCCTAAACTGTACCCTAATCCCTCCCCATTCCCTAACACTAACCCTAACCCGAATCCTAACCCTGACCCTCACCTGAAGCCTTACCCTCACCCGTGCCCTAATCTTAACCAGGACACTAACACTAACCCTTGCCCTCAAACGAACGCTAACCCTTAAGCACTGTCGTACCCTAAGCTGTACCCTAATCCCTCTGCATTCCTTAACCCTAACCCTAACCCGAATCCTAACCCTGACCCTCACCCGAAGCCTTACCCTCACCCGTGCCCTAATCTTAACCAGGACACCAACACTAACTCGTGCCCTCACACGTACGCTAAACCTTAATCGTTGTCGTACCCTAAATTGTACCCTAGTCCCTCCCCATTCCTTAACCCTAACCCTACCCCATCCCTAAATCTGACCCACTTCCGATGCCATACCCTAACCAATGCCCTAATCTTAACCAGTACCCAAACACTAACTCATGCCCTCAAACGTACGCTAACCCTTAAGCATTGTCGTACCCTATCCTGTACCCTAATCCCTCCTCATTCCCTAACCCTAACCCTAAGCGAAACCCTGAACGTGACACTTTTCCGAGGCCTTACCCTCATCGGTGCCGTTGTCTTAACCAGGACACCAACACTAACTCGTGCCCTCACACTTACGCTAACCCTTAAGCATTGTCGTACCCTAACCTGTACCCTAATCCCTCTCCATTCCCTAACCCTAACCCTAACCCGAATCCTAACCCTGACCCTCACCCGAAGCCTTACCGTCACCCGTGCCCTAATCTTAACCAGGACCCCAAGACTAACTCGTGCCCTCAAACGTACGCTAACACTAAACCGCAGCGGTACCCTAACCTGTACCCTAATCCCTCTCCATTCCCTAACCCTAACCCTAACCTGAAACCTAACCATGACATTCACCCGAAACTTTACCCTCACCCGTGTCCTAATTTTAACCAGTACATCAACACTAACCCATGCCCTCTAACGTACGCCAACCCTAAGCCATTGCCGTACCCTAACCTGTACCCTAATCAATCCCCATTCCCTAACCCTAACCCTAACCCTAACCCTTAATGTGACCCTCTTCCGAGGCCGTACCCTCACCCGTGCCCTAATCGTAAGCAGTACACTAACACTAACTAGTGACCTCACACGTATGCTAAACCTTAAGCGTTGTGGTACACTAAACTGTGCCCTAATATCTCCCCATTCCCTAACCCTAACCCTAACCCGAATTCTATCCCTGACCCTCACCCGCAACCTTACCCTCACCCGTGCCCTAATCTTAACCAGGACACCAACACTAACTTGTGCCCTCACACGTACGCTAACCCTTAATCGTTGTCGTACCCTAAACTGTACCCTAATCCTTCCCCATTCCCTAACCCTAACCCTAACCCGAATCCTAACCCTGACCCTCACCTGAAGCCTTTCCCTCACTCGTGCCCTAATCTTAACAAGGACACTAACACTAACTCTTGCTCTCACACGAACGCTAACCCTTAAGCACTGTCGTACCCTAAGCTGTACCCTAATACCTCTGCATTCCTTAACCCTAACCCTAACCCGAATCCCAACCCTGACCCTCACCCGAAGCCTTACCCTCACCCGTGCCCTAATCTTAACCAGGACACCAACACTAACTCGTGCCCTCACACGTACGCTAAACCTTAAGAGTTGTCGTACCCTAAATTGTACCCTAGTCCCTCCCCATTCCTTAACCCTAACCCTAACCCCATCCCTAAATCTGACCCACTTCCGATGCCCTACCCTAACCAATGCCCTAATCTTAACCAGTACCCAAACACTAACTCATGCCCTCAAACGTACGCTAACCCTTAAGCATTGTCGTACCCTATCCTGTACCCTAATCCCTCCTCATTCCCTAACCCTAACCCTAAGCGAAACCCTGAACGTGACACTTTTCCGAGGCCTTACCCTCATCGGTGCCGTTGTCTTAACCAGGACACCAACACTAACTCGTGCCCTCACACTTACGCTAACCCTTAAGCATTGTCGTACCCTAACCTGTACCCTAATCCCTCTCCATTCCCTAACCCTAACCCTAACCCGAATCCTAACCCTGACCCTCACCCGAAGCCTTACCGTCACCCGTGCCCTAATCTTAACCAGGACACCAAGAATAACTCGTGCCCTCAAACGTACGCTAACACTAAACCGCAGCGGTACCCTAACCTGTACCCTAATCCCTCTCCATTCCCTAACCCTAACCCTAACCTGAAACCTAACCATGACACTCACCACAAACATTACCCTCACCCGTGTCCTAATTTTAACCAGTACATCAACACTAACCCATGCCCTCTAACGTACGCCAACCCTAAGCCATTGCCGTACCCTAACCTGTACCCTAATCAATCCCCATTCCCTAACCCTAACCCTAACCCTAACCCTTAATGTGACCCTCTTCCGAGGCCGTACCCTCACCCGTGCCCTAATCGTAAGCAGTACACTAACACTAACTAGTGACCTCACACGTACGCTAAACCTTAAGCGTTGTGGTACCATAAACTGTGCCCTAATATCTCCCCATTCCCTAACCCTAACCCTAACCCGAATTCTATCCCTGACCCTCACCCGAAACCTTACCCTCACCCGTGCCCTAATCTTAACCAGGACACCAACACTAACTTGTGTCCTCACACGTACGCTAACCCTTAATCGTTGTCGTACCCTAAACTGTACCCTAATCCCTCCCCATTCCCTAACACTAACCCTAACCCGAATCCTAACCCTGACCCTCACCTGAAGCCTTACCCTCACCCGTGCCCTAATCTTAACCAGGACACTAACACTAACCCTTGCCCTCACACGAACGCTAACCCTTAAGCACTGTCGTACCCTAAGCTGTACCCTAATCCCTCTGCATTCCTTAACCCTAACCCTAACCCGAATCCTAACCCTGACCCTCACCCGAAGCCTTACCCTCACCCGAAGCCTTACCCTCACCCGTGCCCTAATCTTAACCAGGACACCAACACTAACTCGTGCCCTCACACGTACGCTAAACCTTAAGCGTTGTCGTACCATAAATTGTACCCTAATCCCTCCCCATTCCTTAACCCTTACCCTAACCCCATCCCAAAATCTGACCCACTTCCGATGCCCTACCCTAACCAATGCCCTAATCTTAACCAGTACACAAACACTAACTCATGCCCTCAAACGTACGCTAACCCTTAAGCATTGTCGTACCCTATCCTGTACCCTAATCCCTCCCCATTCCCTAACCCTAACCCTAAGCGAAACCCTGAACGTGACCCTTTTCCGAGGCCTTACCCTCATCGTTGCCGTTGTCTTAACCAGTACACCAACACTAACTCGTGCCCTCACACTTACGCTAACCCTTAAGCATTGTCGTACCCTAACCTGTACCCTAATCCCTCTCCATTCCCTAACCCTAACCCTAACCGGAATCCTAACCCTGACCCTCACCCGAAGCCTTACCCTCACCCGTGCCCTAATCTTAACCAGGACACCAAGACTAACTCGTGCCCTCAAACATACGCTAACACTAAACTGCAGTGGTACCCGAACCTGTACCCTAATCCCTCTCCATTCCCTAACCCTAACCCTAACCTGAAACCTAACCATGACACTCACCCGAAACTTTACCCTCACCCGTGTCCTAATTTTAACCAGTACATCAACACTAACCCATGCCCTCTAACGTACGCCAACCCTAAGCCAATGCCGTAACCTAACTTGTACCCTAATCAATACCCATTCCCTAACCCTAACCCTAACCCTAACCCTTAACGTGACCCACTTCCGAGGCCTTACACTCACCCGTGCCCTAATCGTAAGCAGTACACTAACACTAACTAGTGACTCACACGTACGCTAAACCTGAAGCGTTGTGGTACCCTAAACTGTGCCCTAATATCTCCCCATTCCCTAATCCTAACCCTAACCCGAATTCTATCCCTGACCCTCACCCGAAACCTTACCCTCACCCGTGCCCTAATCTTAACCAGGACACCAACACTAACTTGTGCCCTCACACGTACGCTAACCATTAATCGTTGTCGTACCCTAAACTGTACCCTAATCCCTCCCCATTCCCTAACCCTAACCCTAACCCGAATCCTAACCCTGACCCTCACCTGAAGCCTTTCCCTCACTCGTGCCCTAATCTTAACAAGGACACTAACACTAACCCTTGCTCTCACACGAACGCTAACCCTTAAGCACTGTCGTTCCCTAAGCTGTACCCTAATCCCTCTGCATTCCTTAACCCTAACCCTAACCCGAATCCTAACCCTGACCCTCACCCGAAGCCTTACCCTCACCCGTGCCCTAATCTTAACCAGGACACCAACACTAACTCGTGCCCTCACACGTACGCTAAACCTTAAGCGTTGTCGTACCCTAAATTGTACCCTAGTCCCTCCCCATTCCTTAACTCTAACCCTAACCCCATCCCTAAATCTGACCCACTTCCGATGCCCTACCCTAAACAATGCCCTAATCTTAACCAGTACACAAACACTAACTCATGCCCTCAAACGTACGCTAACCCTTAAGCATTGTCGTACCCTATCCTGTACCCTAATCCCTCCTCATTCCCTAACCCTAACCCTAAGCGAAACCCTAAACGTGACACTTTTCCGAGGCCTTACCCTCATCGGTGCCGTTGTCTTAACCAGGACACCAACACTAACTCGTGCCCTCACACTTACGCTAACCCTTAAGCATTGTCGTACCCTAACCTGTACCCTAATCCCTCTCCATTCCCTAACCCTAACCCTAACCCGAATCCTAACCCTGACCCTCACCCGAAGCCTTACCGTCACCCGTGCCCTAATCTTAACCAGGACACCAAGACTAACTCGTGCCCTCAAACGTACGCTAACACTAAACCGCAGCGGTACCCTAACCTGTACCCTAATCACTCTCCATTCCCTAACCCTAACCCTAACCTGAAACCTAACCATGACACTCACCACAAACATTACCCTCACCCGTGTCCTAATTTTAACCAGTACATCAACACTAACCCATGCCCTCTAACGTACGCCAACCCTAAGCCATTGCCGTACCCTAACCTGTACCCTAATCAGTCCCCATTCCCTAACCCTAACCCTAACCCTAACCTTTAATGTGACCCTCTTCCGAGGCCGTACCCTCACCCGTGCCCTAATCGTAAGCAGTACACTAACACTAACTAGTGACCTCACACGTATGCTAAACCTTAAGCGTTGTGGTACCCTAAACTGTGCCCTAATATCTCCCCATTCCCTAACCCTAACCCTAACCCGAATTCTATCCCTGACCCTCAACCGCAACCTTACCCTCACCCGTGCCCTAATCTTAACCAGGACACCAACACTAACTTGTGCCCTCAAACGTACGCTAACACTTAATCATTGTCGTACTCTGAACTGTACCCTAATCCCTCCCCATTCCCTAACCCTAACCCTAACCCGAATCCTATCCTTGACCCTCACCTGAAGCCTTACCCTCACCCGTGCCCTAATCTTAACCAGGACACTAACACTAACCCTTGCCCTCACACGAACGCTAACCCTTAAGCACTGTCGTACACTAAGCTGTACCCTAATCCCTCTGCATTCCTTAACCCTAACCCTAACCCGAATCTTAACCCTGACCCTCACCCGAAGCCTTACCCTCACCCGAAGCCTTACCCTCACCCGTGCCCTAATCTTAACCAGGACACCAACACTAACTCGTGCCCTCACACGTACGCTAAACCTTAAGCGTTGTCGTACCCTAAATTGTACCCTAATCCCTCCCCATTCCTTAACCCTAACCCTAACCCCATCCCTAAACCTGACCCACTTCCGGTGCCCTACACTAACCAATGCCCTAATCTTAACCAGTACCCAAACACTATCTCATGCCCTCAAACGTACGCTAACCCTTAACCATTGTCGTACCCTATCCTGTACCATAATCCCTCCCCATTCCCTAACCCTAACCCTAAGCGAAACCCTGAACTTGACCCTTTTCCGAGGCCTTACTCTCATCGGTGCCGTTGTCTTAACCAGTACACCAACACTAACTCGTGCCCTCACACTTACGCTAACCCTTAAGCATTGTCGTACCCTAACCTGTACCCTAATCCCTCTCCATTCCCTAACCCTAACCCTAACCCGAATCCTAACCCTGACCCTCACCCGAAGCCTTACCCTCACCCGTGCCCTAATCTTACCCAGGACACCAAGACTAACTCGTGCCCTCAAACGTACGCTAACACTAAACCGCAGCGGTACCCTAACCTGTACCCTACTCCCTCTCCATTCCCTAACCCTAACCCTAACCTGAAACCTAACCATGACACTCACCCGAAACTTTACCCTCACCCGTGTCCTAATTTTAACCAGTACATCAACACTAACCCATGCCCTCTAACGTACGCCAACCCTAAGCCATTGCCGTACCCTAACCTGTACCCTAATCAATCCCCATTCCCTAACCCTAACCCTAACCCTAACCCTTAACGTGACCCTCTTCCGAGGCCTTACCCTCACCCGTGCCCTAATCGTAAGCAGTACACTAACACTAACTAGTGACCTCACACGTACACTAAACCTTAAGCGTTGTGGTACCATAAACTGTGCCCTAATATCTCCCCATTCCCTAACCCTAACCCTAACCCGAATTCTATCCCTGACCCTCACCCGAAACCTTACCCTCACCCGTGCCCTAATCTTAACCAGGACACCAACACTAACTTGTGTCCTCACACGTACGCTAACCCTTAATCGTTGTCATACCCTAAACTGTACCCTAATCCCTCCCCATTCCCTAACCCTAACCCTAACCCGAATCCTAAACCTGACCCTCACCTGAAGCCTTACCCTCACCCGTGCCCTAATCTTAACCAGGACACTAACACTAACCCTTGCCCTCACACGAACGCTAACCCTTAAGCACTGTCGTACCCTAAGCTGTACCCTAATCCCTCTGCATTCCTTAACACTAACCCTAACCCGAATCCTAACCCTGACCCTCACCCGAAGCCTTACCCTCACCCGAAGCCTTACCCTCACCCGTGCCCTAATCTTAACCAGGACACCAACACTAACTCGTGCCCTCACACGTACGCTAAACCTTAAGCGTTGTCGTACCCTAAATTGTACCCTAATCCCTCCCCATTCCTTAACCCTTACCCTAACTCCATCTCAAAATCTGACCCACTTCCGATGCCCTACACTAACCAATGCCCTAATCTTAACCAGTACACAAACAGTAACTCATGCCCTCAAACGTACGCTAACCCTTAAGCATTGTCGTACCCTATCCTGTACCCTAATCCCTCCCCATTCCCTAACCCTAACCCTAAGCGAAACCCTGAACGTGATCCTTTTCCGAGGCCTTACCCTCATCGTTGCCGTTGTCTTAACCAGTACACCAACACTAACTCGTGCCCTCACACTTACGCTTACCCTTAAGCATTGTCGTACCCTAACCTGTACCCTAATCCCTCTCCATTCCCTAACCCTAACCCTAACCGGAATCCTAACCCTGACCCTCACCCGAAGCCTTACCCTCACCCGTGCCCTAATCTTAACCAGGACACCAAGACTAGCTCGTGCCCTCAAACGTACGCTAACACTAAACCGCAGTGGTACCCGAACCTGTACCCTAATCCCTCTCCATTCCCTAAACCTAACCCTAACCTGAAACCTAACCATGACACTCACCCGAAACTTTACCCTCACCCGTGTCCTAATTTTAACCAGTACATCAACACTAACCCATGCCCTCTAACGTACGCCAACCCTAAGCCATTGCCGTACACTGACTTGTACCCTAATCAATCCCCATTCCCTAACCCTAACCCTAACCCTAACCCTTAACGTGACCCTCTTCCGAGGCCTTACCCTCACCCGTGCCCTAATCGTAAGCAGTACACTAACACTAACTAGTGACCTCACACGTACGCTAAACCTTAAGCGTTGTGGTACCCTAAACTGTGCCCTAATATCTCCCCATTCCCCAACCCTAACCCTAACCCGAATTCTATCCCTGACCCTCACCCGAAACCTTACCCTCACCCGTGCCCTAATCTTAACCAGGACACCAACACTAACTTTTGCCCTCACACGTACGCTAACCCTTAATCGTTGTCGTACCCTAAACTGTACCCTAATCCCTCCCCATTCCCTAACCCTAACCCTAACCCGAATCCTAACCCTGACCCTCACCTGAAGCCTTTCCCTCACTCGTGCCCTAATCTTAACAAGGACACTAACACTAACCCTTGCTCTCACACGAACGCTAACCCTTAAGCACTGTCGTACCCTAAGCTGTACCCTAATCCCTCTGCATTCCTTAACCCTAACCCTAACCCGAATCCTAACCCTGACCCTCACCCGAAGCCTTACCCTCACCCGTGCCCTAATCTTAACCAGGACACCAACACTAACTCGTGCCCTCACACGTACGCTAAACCTTAAGCGTTGTCGTACCCTAAATTGTACCCTAATCCCTCCCCATTCCTTAACCCTAACCCTAACCCCATCCCTAAATCTGACCCACTTCCGATGCCCTACCCTAACCAATGCCCTAATCTTAACCAGTACCCAAACGCTAACTCATGCCCTCAAAGGTACGCTAACCCTTAAGCATTGTCGTACCCTATCCTGTACCCTAATCCCTCCTCATTCCCTAACCCTAACCCTAAGCGAAACCCTGAACGTGACACTTTTCCGAGGCCTTACCCTCATCGGTGCCGTTGTCTTAACCAGTACACCAACACTAACTCGTGCCCTTGCACTTACGATAACCCTGAAGCATTGTCGTACCCTAACCTGTACCCTAATCCCTCTCCATTCCCTAACCCTAACCCTAACCGGAATCCTAACCCTGACCCTCACCCGAAGCCTTACCCTCACCCGTGCCCTAATCTTAACCAGGACACCAAGACTAACTTGTGCCCTCAAACGTACGCTAACACTAAACCGCAGTGATACCCGAACCTTTACCCTAATCCCTCTCCATTCCCTAACCCTAACCCTAACCTGAAACCTAACCATGACACTCACCCGAAACTTTACCCTCACCCGTGTCCTAATTTTAACCAGTGTATCAACACTAACCCATGTCCTCTAACGTACGCCAACCCTAAGCCATTGCCGTACCCTAACCTGTACCCTAATCAATCCCCATTCCCTAACCCTAACCCTAACCCTAACCCTTAACGTGACCCTCTTCCGAGGCCTTACCCTCACCCGTGCCCTAATCGTAAGCAGTACACTAACACTAACTAGTGACCTCACACGTACGCTAAACCTTAAGCGTTGTGGTACCCTAAACTGTGCCCTAATATCTCCCCATTCCCTAACCCTAAACCTAACCCGAATTCTATCCCTGACCCTCACCCGAAACCTTACCCTCACCCGTGCCCTAATCTTAACCAGGACACCAACACTAACTTGTGCCCTCACACGTACGCTAACCCTTAATCGTTGTCGTACCCTAAACTGTACCCTAATCCCTCCCCATTCCCTAACCCTAACCCTAACCCGAATCCTAACCCTGACCCTCACCTGAAGCCTTAGCCTCACCCGTGCCCTAATCTTAACAAGGACACTAACACTAACCCTTGCTCTCACACGAACGCTAACCCTTAAGCACTGTCGTACCCTAAGCTGTACCCTAATCCCTCTGCATTCCTTAACCCTAACCCTAACCCGAATCCTAACCCTGACCCTCACCCGAAGCCTTACCCTCACCCGTGCCCTAATCTTAACCAGGACACCAACACTAACTCGTGCCCTCACACGTACGCTAAACCTTAAGCGTTGTCGTACACTAAATTGTACCCTAATCCCTCCCCATTCCTTAACCCTAACCCTAACCCCATCCCTAAACCTGACCCACTTCCGATGCCCTGCCCTAACCAATGCCCTAAACTTAACCAGTACACAAACACTAAATCATGCCCGCAAACGTATGCTAACCCTTAAGCATTGTCGTGCCCTATCCTGTACCCTAATCCCTCCCCATTCCCTAACCCTAACCCTAAGCGAAACCCTGAACGTGACCCTTTTCCGAGGCCTTACCCTCATCGGTGCCGTTGTCTTAACCAGTACACCAACACTAACTCGTGCCCTCACACTTACGCTAACCCTTAAGCATTGTCGTACCCTATCCTGTACCCTAATCTCTCTCCATTCCCTAACCCTAAGCCTAACCCGAATCCTAACCCTGACCCTCACCCGAAGCCTTACCCTCACCCGTGCCCTAATCTTAACCAGGACACCAAGACTAACTCGTGCCCTCAAACGTACGCTAACACTAAACCGCAGCGGTACCCTAACCTGTACCCTAATCCCTCTCCATTCCCTAACCCTAACCCTAACCTGAAACCTAACCATGACACTCACCCGAAACTTTACCCTCACCCGTGTCCTAATTTTAACCAGTACATCAACACTAACCCATGCCCTCTAACGTACGCCAACCCTAAGCCATTGCCGTACCCTAACCTGTACCCTAATCAATCCCCATTCCCTAACCCTAACCCTAACCCTAACCCTTAACGTGACCCTCTTCCGAGGCCTTACCCTCACCCGTGCCCTAATCGTAAGCAGTACACTAACACTAACTAGTGACCTCACACGTATGCTAAACCTTAAGCGTTGTGGTACCCTAAACTGTGCCCTAATATCTCCCCATTCCCTAACCCTAACCCTAACCCGAATTCTATCCCTGACCCTCACCCGAAACCTTACCATCACCCGTGCCCTAATCTTAACCAGGACACCAACACTAACTTGTGCCCTCACACGTACGCTAACCCTTAATCGTTGTCGTACCCTAAACTGTACCCTAATCCTTCCCCATTCCCTAACCCTAACCCTAACCCGAATCCTAACACTGACCCTCACCCGAAGCCTTACCCTCACCCGTGCCCTAATCTTAAACAGGACACTAACACTAACCCTTTCCCTCACACGAACGCTAACCCTTAAGCGCTGTCGTACCCTAAGCTGTACCCTAATCCCTCTGCATTCCTTAGCCCTAACCCTAACCCGAATACTAACCCTGACCCTCACCCGAAGCCTTACCCTCACCCGAAGCCTTACCCTCACCAGTGCCCTAATCTTAACCAGGACACCAACACTAACTCGTGCCCTCACACGTACGCTAAACCTTAAGCGTTGTCGTACCATAAATTGTACCCTAATCCCTCCCCATTCCTTAACCCTTACCCTAACCCCATCCCAAAATCTGACCCACTTCCGATGCCCTACCCTAACCAATGCCCTAATCTTAACCAGTACACAAACACTAACTCATGCCCTCAAACGTACGCTAACCCTTAAGCATTGTCGTACCCTATCCTTTACCCTAATCCCTCCCCATTCCCTAACCCTAACCCTAAGCGAAACCCTGAACGTGACCCTTTTCCGAGGCCTTACCCTCATCGTTGCCGTTGTCTTAACCAGTACACCAACACTAACTCTTCCCCTCACACTTACGCTAACCCTTAAGCATTGTCGTACCCTAACCTGTACCCTAATCCCTCTCCATTCCCTAACCCTAACCCTAACCGGAATCCTAACCCTGACCCTCACCCGAAGCCTTACCCTCACCCGTGCCCTAATCTTAACCAGGACACCAAGACTAATTCGTGCCCTCAAACGTACGCTAACACTAAACCGCAGTGGTACCCGAACCTGTACCCTAATCCCTCTCCATTCCCTAACCCTAACCCTAACCTGAAACCTAACCATGACACTCACCCGAAACTTTACCCTCACCCGTGTCCTAATTTTAACCAGTACATCAACACTAACCCATGCCCTCTAACGTACGCCAACCCTAAGCCATTGCCGTAACCTAACTTGTACCCTAATCAATCCCCATTCCCTAACCCTAACCCTAACCCTAACCCTTAACGTGACCCTCTTCCGAGGCCTTACACTCACCCGTGCCCTAATCGTAAGCAGTACACTAACACTAACTAGTGACCTCACACGTACGCTAAACCTTAAGCGTTGTGGTACCCTAAACTGTGCCCTAATATCTCCCCATTCCCTAACCCGAACCCTAACCCGAATTCTATCCCTGACCCTCACCCGAAACCTTACTCTCACCCGTGCCCTAATCTTAACCAGGACACCAACACTAACTTGTGCCCTCACACGTACGCTAACCATTAATCGTTGTCGTACCCTAAACTGTACCCTAATCCCTCCCCATTCCCTAACCCTAACCCTAACCCGAATCCTAACCCTGACCCTCACCTGAAGCCTTTCCCTCACTCGTGCCCTAATCTTAACAAGGACACTAACACTAACCCTTTTTCTCACACGAACGCTAACCCTTAAGCACTGTCGTACCCTAAGCTGTACCCTAATCCCTCTGCATTCCTTAACCCTAACCCTAACCCGAATCCTAACCCTGACCCTCACCCGAAGCCTTACCCTCACCCGTGCCCTAATCTTAACCAGGACACCAACACTAACTCGTGCCCTCACACGTACGCTAAACCTTAAGCGTTGTCGTACCCTAAATTGTACCCTAGTCCCTCCCCATTCCTTAACTCTAACCCTAACCCCATCCCTAAATCTGACCCACTTCCGATGCCCTACCCTAACCAATGCCCTAATCTTAACCAGTACACAAACACTAACTCATGCCCTCAAACGTACGCTAACCCTTAAGCATTGTCGTAACCTATCCTGTACCCTAATCCCTCCTCATTCCCTAACCCTAACCCTAAGCGAAACCCTGAACGTGACACTTTTCCGAGGCCTTACCCTCATCGGTGCCGTTGTCTTAACCAGGACACCAACACTAACTCGTGCCCTCACACTTACGCTAACCCTTAAGCATTGTCGTACCCTAACCTGTACCCTAATCCCTCTCCATTCCCTAACCCTAACCCTAACCCGAATCCTAACCCTGACCCTCACCCGAAGCCTTACCGTCACCCGTGCCCTAATCTTAAGCAGGACACCAAGACTAACTCGTGCCCTCAAACGTACGCTAACACTAAACCGCAGCGGTACTCTAACCTGTACCCTAATCCCTCTCCATTCCCTAACCCTAACCCTAACCTGAAACCTAACCATGACACTCACCACAAACATTACCCTCACCCGTGTCCTAATTTTAACCAGTACATCAACACTAACCCATGCCCACTAACGTACGCCAACCCTAAGCCATTGCCGTACCCTAACCTGTACCCTAATCAATCCCCATTCCCTAACCCTAGCCCTAACCCTAACCCTTAATGTGACCCTCTTCCGAGGCCGTACACTCACCCGTGCCCTAATCGTAAGCAGTACACTAACACTAACTAGTGACCTCACAAGTATGCTAAACCTTAAGCGTTGTGGTACCCTAAACTGTGCCCTAATATCTCCCCATTCCCTAACCCTAACCCTAACGCGAATTCTATCCTTGACCCTCAACCGCAACCTTACCCTCACCCGTGCCCTAATCTTAACCAGGACACTAACACTAACCCTTGCCCTCACACGAACGCTAACCCTTAAGCACTGTCGTACACTAAGCTGTACCCTAATCCCTCTGCATTCCTTAACCCTAACCCTAACCCGAATCTTAACCCTGACCCTCACCCGAAGCCTTACCCTCACCCGAAGCCTTACGCTCACCCGTGCCCTAATCTTAACCAGGACACCAACACTAACTCGTGCCTTCACACGTACGCTAAACCTTAAGCGTTGTCGTACCCTAAATTGTACCCTAATCCCTCCCCATTCCTTAACCCTAACCCTAACCCCATCCCTAAACCTGACCCACTTCCGGTGCCCTACACTAACCAATGCCCTAATCTTAACCAGTACCCAAACACTAACTCATGCCCTCAAACGTACGCTAACCCTTAACCATTGTCGTACCCTATCCTGTACCATAATCCCTCCCCATTCCCTAACCCTAACCCTAAGCGAAACCCTGAACCTGACCCTTTTCCGAGGCCTTACTCTCATCGGTGCCGTTGTCTTAACCAGTACACCAACACTAACTCGTGCCCTCACACTTACGCTAACCCTTAAGCATTGTCGTACCCTAACCTGTACCCTAATCCCTCTCCATTCCCTAACCCTAACCCTAACCCGAATCCTAACCCTGACCCTCACCCGAAGCCTTACCCTCACCCGTGCCCTAATCTTAACCAGGACACCAAGACTAACTCGTGCCCTCAAACGTACGCTAACACTAAACCGCAGCGGTACCCTAACCTGTACCCTAATCCCTCTCCATTCCCTAACCCTAACCCTAACCTGAAACCTAACCATGACACTCACCCGAAACTTTACCCTCACCCGTGTCCTAATTTTAACCAGTACATCAACACTAACCCATGCCCTCTAACGTACGCCAACCCTAAGCCATTGCCGTACCCTAACCTGTACCCTAATCAATCCCCATTCCCTAACCCTAACCCTAACCCTAACCCTTAACGTGACCCTCTTCCGAGGCCTTACCCTCACCCGTGCCCTAATCGTAAGCAGTACACTAACACTAACTAGTGACCTCACACGTACGCTAAACCTTAAGCGTTGTGGTACCATAAACTGTGCCCTAATATCTCCCCATTCCCTAACCCTAACACTAACCCGAATTCTATCCCTGACCCTCACCCGAAACCTTACCCTCACCCGTGCCCTAATCTTAACCAGGACACCAACACTAACTTGTGTCCTCACACGTACGCTAACCCTTAATCGTTGTCATACCCTAAACTGTACCCTAATCCCTCCCCATTCCCTAACCCTAACCCTAACCCGAATCCTAAACCTGACCCTCACCTGAAGCCTTACCCTCACCCGTGCCCTAATCTTAACCAGGACACTAACACTAACCCTTGCCCTCACACGAACGCTAACCCTTAAGCACTGTCGTACCCTAAGCTGTACCCTAATCCCTCTGCATTCCTTAACCCTAACCCTAACCCGAATCCTAACCCTGACCCTCACCCGAAGCCTTACCCTCACCAGAAGCCTTACCCTCACCCGTGCCCTAATCTTAACCAGGACACCAACACTAACTCGTGCCCTCACACGTACGCTAAACCTTAAGCTTTGTCGTACCATAAATTGTACCCTAATCCCTCCCCATTCCTTAACTCTTACCCTAACCCCATCCCAAAATCTGACCCACTTCCGATGCCCTACCCTAACCAATGCCCTAATCTTAACCAGTACACAAACAGTAACTCATGCCCTCAAACGTACGCTAACCCTTAAGCATTGTCGTACCCTATCCTGTACCATAATCCCTCCCCATTCCCTAACCCTAACCCTAAGCGAAACCCTGAACGTGACCCATTTCCGAGGCCTTACCCTCATCGTTGCCGTTGTCTTAACCAGTACACCAACAGTAACTCGTGCCCTCACACTTACGCTAACCCTTAAGCATTGTCGTACACTAACCTGTACCCTAATCCCTCTCCATTCCCTAACCCTAACCCTAACCGGAATCCTAACCCTGACCCTCACCCGAAGCCTTACCCTCACCCGTGCCCTAATCTTAACCAGGACACCAAGACTAACTCGTGCCCTCAAACGTACGCTAACACTAAACCGCAGTGGTACCCGAACCTGTACCCTAATCCCTCTCCATTCCCTAACACTAACCCTAACCTGAAACCTAACCATGACACTCACCCGAAACTTTACCCTCACCCGTGTCCTAATTTTAACCAGTACATCAACACTAACCCATGCCCTCTAACGTACAAAAACCCTAAGCCATTGGCGTACACTAACTTGTACCCTAATCAATCCCCATTCCCTAACCCTAACCCTAACCCTAACCCTTAACGTGACCCTCTTCCGAGGCCTTACCCTCACCCGTGCCCTAATCGTAAGCAGTACACTAACACTAACTAGTGACCTCACACGTACGCTAAACCTTAAGCGTTGTGGTACCCTAAACTGTGCCCTAATATCTCCCCATTCCCTAACCCTAACCCGAATTCTATCCCTGACCCTCACCCGAAACCTTACCCTCACCCGTGCCCTAATCTTAACCAGGACACCAACACTAACTTTTGCCCTCACACGTACGCTAACCCTTAATCGTTGTCGTACCCTAAACTGTACCCTAATCCCTCCCCATTCCCTAACCCTAACCCTAACCCGAATCCTAACCCTGACCCTCACCTGAAGCCTTTCCCTCACTCGTGCCCTAATCTTAACAAGGACACTAACACTAACCCTTGCTCTCACACGAACGCTAACCCTTAAGCACTGTCGTACCCTAAGCTGTACCCTAATCCCTCTGCATTCCTTAACCCTAACCCTAACCCGAATCCTAACCCTGACCCTCACCCGAAGCCTTACCCTCACCCGTGCCCTAATCTTAACCAGGACACCAACACTAACTCGTGCCCTCACACGTACGCTAAACCTTAAGCGTTGTCGTACCCTAAATTGTACCCTAGTCCCTCCCCATTCCTTAACTCTAACCCTAACCCCATCCCTAAATCTGACCCACTTCCGATGCCCTACCCTAACCAATGCCCTAATCTTAACCAGTACACAAACACTAACTCATGCCCTCAAACGTACGCTAACCCTTAAGCATTGTCGTACCCTATCCTGTACCCTAATCCCTCCTCATTCCCTAACCCTAACCCTAAGCGAAACCCTGAACGTGACACTTTTCCGAGGCCTTACCCTCATCGGTGCCATTGTCTTAACCAGGACACCAACACTAACTCGTGCCCTCACACTTACGCTAACCCTTAAGCATTGTCGTACCCTAACCTGTACCCTAATCCCTCTCCATTCCCTAACCCTAACCCTAACCCGAATCCTAACCCTGACCCTCACCCGAAGCCTTACCGTCACCCGTGCCCTAATCTTAACCAGGACACCAAGACTAACTCGTGCCCTCAAACGTACGCTAACACTAAACCGCAGCGGTACTCTAACCTGTACCCTAATCCCTCTCCATTCCCTAACCCTAACCCTAACCTGAAACCTAACCATGACACTCACCACAAACATTACCCTCACCCGTGTCCTAATTTTAACCAGTACATCAACACTAACCCATGCCCTCTAACGTACGCCAACCCTAAGCCATTGCCGTACCCTAACCTGTACCCTAATCAATCCCCATTCCCTAACCCTAACCCTAACCCTAACCCTTAATGTGACCCTCTTCCGAGGCCGTACCCTCACCCGTGCCCTAATCGTAAGCAGTACACTAACACTAACTAGTGACCTCACAAGTATGCTAAACCTTAAGCGTTGTGGTACCCTAAACTGTGCCCTAATATCTCCCCATTCCCTAACCCTAACCCTAACCCGAATTCTATCCTTGACCCTCAACCGCAACCTTACCCTCACCCGTGCCCTAATCTTAACCAGGACACCAACACTAACTTGTGCCCTCAAACGTACGCTAACACTTAATCATTGTCGTACTCTAAACTGTACCCTAATCCCTCCCCATTCCCTAACCCTAACCCTAACCCGAATCCTATCCTTGACCCTCACCTGAAGCCTTACCCTCACCCGTGCCCTAATCTTAACCAGGACACTAACACTAACCCTTGCCCTCACACGAACGCTAACCCTTAAGCACTGTCGTACACTAAGCTGTACCCTAATCCCTCTGCATTCCTTAACCCTAACCCTAACCCGAATCTTAACCCTGACCCTCACCCGAAGCCTTACCCTCACCCGAAGCCTTACCCTCACCCGTGCCCTAATCTTAACCAGGACACCAACACTAACTCGTGCCCTCACACGTACGCTAAACCTTAAGCGTTGTCGTACCCTAAATTGTACCCTAATCCCTCCCCATTCCTTAACCCTAAACCTAACCCCATCCCTAAACCTGACCCACTTCCGGTGCCCTACACTAACCAATGCCCTAATCTTAACCAGTACCCAAACACTATCTCATGCCCTCAAACGTACGCTAACCCTTAACCATTGTCGTACCCTATCCTGTACCATAATCCCTCCCCATTCCCTAACCCTAACCCTAAGCGAAACCCTGAACTTGACCCTTTTCCGAGGCCTTACTCTCATCGGTGCCGTTGTCTTAACCAGTACACCAACACTAACTCGTGCCCTCACACTTACGCTAACCCTTAAGCATTGTCGTACCCTAACCTGTACCCTAATCCCTCTCCATTCCCTAACCCTAACCCTAACCCGAATCCTAACCCTGACCCTCACCCGAAGCCTTACCCTCACCCATGCCCTAATCTTAACCAGGACACCAAGACTAACTCGTGCCCTCAAACGTACGCTAACACTAAACCGCAGCGGTACCCTAACCTGTACCCTAATCCCTCTCCATTCCCTAACCCTAACCCTAACCTGAAACCTAACCAAGACACTCACCCGAAACTTTACCCTCACCCGTGTCCTAATTTTAACCAGTACATCAACACTAACCCATGCCCTCTAACGTACGCCAACCCTAAGCCATTGCCGTACCCTAACCTGTACCCTAATCAATCCCCATTCCCTAACCCTAACCCTAACCCTAACCCTTAACGTGACCCTCTTCCGAGGCCTTACCCTCACCCGTGCCCTAATCGTAAGCAGTACACTAACACTAACTAGTGACCTCACACGTACGCTAAACCTTAAGCGTTGTGGTACCATAAACTGTGCCCTAATATCTCCCCATTCCCTAACCCTAACACTAACCCGAATTCTATCCCTGACCCTCACCCGAAACCTTACCCTCACCCGTGCCCTAATCTTAACCAGGACACCAACACTAACTTGTGTCCTCACACGTACGCTAACCCTTAATCGTTGTCATACCCTAAACTGTACCCTAATCCCTCCCCATTCCCTAACCCTAACCCTAACCCGAATCCTAAACCTGACCCTCACCTGAAGCCTTACACTCACCCGTGCCCTAATCTTAACCAGGACACTAACACTAACCCTTGCCCTCACACGAACGCTAACCCTTAAGCACTGTCGTACCCTAAGCTGTACCCTAATCCCTCTGCATTCCTTAACCCTAACCCTAACCCGAATCCTAACCCTGACCCTCACCCGAAGCCTTACCCTCACCCGAAGCCTTACCCTCACCCGTGCCCTAATCTTAACCAGGACACCAACACTAACTCGTGCCCTCACACGTACGCTAAACCTTAAGCTTTGTCGTACCATAAATTGTACCCTAATCCCTCCCCATTCCTTAACCCTTACCCTAACCCCATCCCAAAATCTGACCCACTTCCGATGCCCTACCCTAACCAATGCCCTAAACTTAACCAGTACACAAACAGTAACTCATGCCCTCACACGTACGCTAACCCTTAAGCATTATCGTTCCCTATCCTGTACCCTAATCCCTCCCCATTCCCTAACCCTAACCCTAAGCGAAACCCTGAACGTGACCCTTTTCCGAGGCCTTACCCTCATCGTTGCCGTTGTCTTAACCAGTACACCAACACTAACTCGTGCCCTCACACTTACGCTAACCCTTAAGCATTGTCGTACCCTAACCTGTACCCTAATCCCTCTCCATTCCCTAACCCTAACCCTAACTGGAATCCTAACCCTGACCTTCACCCGAAGCCTTACCCTCACCCGTGCCCTAATCTTAACCAGGACACCAAGACTAACTCGTGCCCTCAAACGTACGCTAACACTAAACCGCAGTGGTACCCGAACCTGTACCCTAATCCCTCTCCATTCCCTAACACTAACCCTAACCTGAAACCTAACCATGACACTCACCCGAAACTTTACCCTCACCCGTGTCCTAATTTTAACCAGTACATCAACACTAACCCATGCCCTCTAACGTACGCCAACCCTAAGCCATTGCCGTACACTAACTTGTACCCTAATCAATCCCCATTCCCTAACCCTAACCCTAACCCTAACCCTTAACGTGACCCTCTTCCGAGGCCTTACCCTCACCCGTGCCCTAATCGTAAGCAGTACACTAACACTAACTAGTGACCTCACACGTACGCTAAACCTTAAGCGTTGTGGTACCCTAAACTGTGCCCTAATATCTCCCCATTCCCTAACCCTAACCCGAATTCTATCCCTGACCCTCACCCGAAACCTTACCCTCACCCGTGCCCTAATCTTAACCAGGACACCAACACTAACTTTTGCCCTCACACGTACGCTAACCCTTAATCGTTGTCGTACCCTAAACTGTACCCTAATCCCTCCCCATTCCCTAACCCTAACCCTAACCCGAATCCTAACCCTGACCCTCACCTGAAGCCTTTCCCTCACTCGTGCCCTAATCTTAACAAGGACACTAACACTAACCCTTGCTCTCACACGAACGCTAACCCTTAAGCACTGTCGTACCCTAAGCTGTACCCTAATCCCTCTGCATTCCTTAACCCTAACCCTAACCCGAATCCTAACCCTGACCCTCACCCGAAGCCTTACCCTCACCCGTGCCCTAATCTTAACCAGGACACCAACACTAACTCGTGCCCTCACACGTACGCTAAACCTTAAGCGTTGTCGTACCCTAAATTGTACCCTAATCCCTCCCCAATCCTTAACCCTAACCCTAACCCCATCCCTAAATCTGACCCACTTCCGATGCCCTACCCTAACCAATGCCCTAATCTTAACCAGTACCCAAACACTAACTCATGCCCTCAAACGTACGCTAACCCTTAAGCATTGTCGTACCCTATCCTGTACCCTAATCCCTCCTCATTCCCTAACCCTAACCCTAAGCGAAACCCTGAACGTGACACTTTTCCGAGGCCTTACCCTCATCGGTGCCGTTGTCTTAACCAGTACACCAACACTAACTCGTGCCCTTGCACTTACGATAACCCTGAAGCATTGTCGTACCCTAATCTGTACCCTAATCCCTCTCCATTCCCTAACCCTAACCCTAACCCGAATCCTAACACTGACCCTCACCCGAAGCCTTACCCTCACTCGTGCCCTAATCTTAACCAGGACACCAAGACTAACTCGTGCCCTCAAACGTACGCTAACACTAAACCGCAGCGGTACCCTAACCTGTACCCTAATCCCTCTCCATTCCCTAACCCTAACCCTAACCTGAAACCTAACCATGACACTCACCCAAAACTTTACCCTCACCCGTGTCCTAATTTTAACCAGTACATCAACACTAACCCATGCCCTCTAACGTACGCCAACCCTAAGCCATTGCCGTACCCTAACCTGTACCCTAATCAATCCCCATTCCCTAACCCTAACCCTAACCCTAACCCTTAACGTGACCCTCTTCCGAGGCCTTACCCTCACCCGTGCCCTAATCGTAAGCAGTACACTAACACTAACTACTGACCTCACACGTATGCTAAACCTTAAGCGTTGTGGTACCCTAAACTGTGCCCTAATATCTCCCCATTCCCTAACCCTAACCCTAACCCGAATTCTATCACTGACCCTCACCCGAAACCTTACCATCACCCGTGCCCTAATCTTTACCAGGACACCAACACTACCTTGTGCCCTCACACGTACGCTAACCCTTAATCGTTGTCGTACCCTAAACTGTACCCTAATCCTTCCCCATTCCCTAACCCTAACCCTAACCCGAAACCTAACCCTGACCCTCACCCGAAGCCTTACCCTCACCCGTGCCCTAATCTTAACCAGGACACCAACACTAACTCGTACCCTCACACGTACGCTAAACCTTAAGCGTTGTCGTACCCTAAATTGTACCCTAATCCCTCCCCATTCCTTATCCCAAACCCTAACCCCATCCCTAAACCTGACCCACTTCCGATGCCCTACCCTAACCAATGCCCTAATCTTAACCAGTACACAAACACTAACTCATGCCCTCAAACGTACGCTAACCCTTAAGCATTGTCGTACCCTATCCTGTACCCTAATCCCTCCCCATTCCCTAACCCTAACCCTAAGCGAAACCCTGAACGTGACCCTTTTCCGAGGCCTTACCCTCATCGGTGCCGTTGTCTTAACCAGTACACCAACACTAACCCGTGCTCTCACACTTACGCTAACCCTTAAGCTTTGTTGTACCCTAACCTGAACCCTAATCCCTCTCCATTCCCTAACCCTAACCCTAACCCGAATCCTAACCCTGACCCTCACCCGAAGCCTTACCCTCACCCGTGCCCTAATCTTAACCAGGACACCAAGACTAACTCGTGCCCTCAAACGTACGCTAACACTAAACCGCAGCGGTACCCTAACCTGTACCCTAATCCCTCTCCATTCCCTAACCCTAACCCTAACCTGAAACCTAACCATGACACTCACCCGAAACTTTACCCTCACCCGTGTCCTAATTTTAACCAGTACATCAAAACTAACCCATGCCCTCTAACGTACGCCAACCCTAAGCCATTGCCGTACCCTAACCTGTACCCTAATCAATCCCCATTCCCTAACCCTAACCCTAACCCTAACCCTTAACTTGACCCTCTTCCGAGGCCTTACCCTCACCCGTGCCCTAATCGTAAGCAGTACACTAACACTAACTAGTGACCTCACACGTACGCTAAACCTTAAGCGTTGTGGTACCCTAAGCTGTGCCCTAATATCTCCCCATTCCCTAACCCTAACCCTAACCTGAATTCTATCCCTGACCCTCACCCGAAACCTAACCCTCACCCGTGCCCTAATCTTAACCAGGACACCAACACTAACTTGTGCCCTCACACGTACGCTAACCCTTAATCGTTGTCGTACCCTAAACTGTACCCTAATCCCTCCCCATTCCCTAACTTTAACCCTAACCCGAATCCTAACCCTGAACCTCACCTGAAGCCTTACCCTCACCCGTGCCCTAATCTTAACAAGGACACTAACACTAACCCTTGCTCTCACATGAACGCTAACCCTTAAGCACTGTCGTACCCTAAGCTGTACCCTAATCCCTCTGCATTCCTTAACCCTAACCCTAACCCGAATCCTAACCCTGACCCTCACCCGAAGCCTTACCCTCACCCGTGCCCTAATCTTAACCAGGACACCAACACTAACTCATGCCCTCACACGTACGCTAAACCTTAAGCGTTGTCGTACCCTAAATTGTACCCTAATCCCTCCCCATTCCTTAACCCTAACCCTAACCCCATCCCTAAACCTGACCCACTTCCGATGCCCTACCCTAACCAATGCCCTAATCTTAACCAGTACACAAACACTAACTCATGCCCTCAAACGTACGCTAACCCTTAAGCATTGTCGTACCCTATCCTGTACCCTAATCCCTCCCCATTCCCTAACCCTAACCCTAAGCGAAACCCTGAAAGTGACCCTTTTCCGAGGCCTTACCCTCATCGGTGCCGTTGTCTTAAGCAGTACACCAACACTAACTCGTGCCCTCACACTTACGCTAACCCTTAAGCTTTGTTGTACCCTAACCTGTACCCTAATCCCTCTCCATTCCCTAACCCTAACCCTAACCCGAATCCTAACCCTGACCCTCACCCGAAGCCTTACCCTCACCCGTGCCCTAATCTTAACCAGGACAGCAAGACTAACTCATGCCCTCAAACGTACGCTAAAACTAAACCGCAGCGGTACGCTAACCTGTACCCTAATCCCTCTCCATTCCCTAACCCTAACCCTAACCTGAAACCTAACCATGACACTCACCCGAAACTTTACCCTCACCCGTGTCCTAATTTTAACCAGTACATCAACACTAACCCATGCCCTCTAACGTACGCCAACCCTAAGCCATTGCCGTACCCTAACATGTACCCTAATCAATCCCCATTCCCTAACCCTAACCCTAACCCTAACCCTTAACGTGACCCTCTTCCGAGGCCTTACCCTCATCCGTGCCCTAATCGTAAGCAGTACACTAACACTAACTAGTGACCTCACACGTACGCTAAACCTTAAGCGTTGTGGTACCCTAAACTGTGCCCTAATATCTCCCCATTCCCTAACCCGAATTCTATCCCTGACCCTCACCCGAAACCTTACCCTCACCCGTGCCCTAATCTTAACCAGGACACCAACACTAACTTGTGCCCTCACACGTATGCTAACCTTTAATCGTTGTCGTACCCTAAATTGTACCCTAATCCCTCCCCATTCCTTAACCCTAACCCTAACCCCATCCCTAAACCTGACCCACTTCCGATGACCTACCCTAACCAATGCCTTAATCTTAACCAGTACACAAACACTAACTCATGCCCTCAAACGTACGCTAACCCTTAAGCATTGTCGTACCCTATCCTGTACCCTAATCCCTCCCCATTCCCTAACCCTAACCCTAAGCGAAACTCTGAACGTGACCCTTTTCCGAGGCCTTACCCTCATCGGTGCCGTTGTCTTAACCAGTACACCAACACTAACTCGTGCCCTCACACTTACGCTAACCCATAAGCATTGTCGTACCCTAACCTGTACCCTAATCCCTCTCCATTCCCTAACCCTAACCCTAACCCGAATCCTAACCTTGACCCTCACACGAAGCCTTACCCTCACCCGTGCCCTAATCTTAACCAGGACACCAAGACTAACTCGTTCCCTCAAACGTACGCTAACACTAAACCGCAGCGGTACCCTAACCTGTACCCTAATCCCTCTCCATTCCCTAACCCTAACCCTAACCTGAAACCTAACCATGACACTCACCCGAAACTTTACCCTCACCTGTTTCCTAATTTTAACCAGTACATCAAAACTAACCCATGCCCTCTAACGTACGCCAACCCTATGCCATTGCTGTACCCTAACCTGTACCCTAATAAATCCCCATTCCCTAACCCTAACACTAACCCTTTCCCTTAACGTGACCCTCTTCCGAGGCCTTACCCTCACCCGAGCCCTAATCGTAAGCAGTACACTAACACTAACTAGTGACCTCACACGTACGCTAAACCTTAAGCATTGTGGTACCCTAAACTGTGCCCTAATATCTCCCCATTCCCTAACCCGAATTCTATCGCTGACCCTCACCCGAAACCTTACCCTCACCCGTACCCTAATCTTAACCAGGACACCAACACTAACTTGTGCCCTCACACGTAAGCTAACCTTTAATCGTTGTCGTACCCTAAACTGTACCCTAATCCCTCTGCATTCCTTAACCCTAACCCTAACCCGAATCCTAACCCTGACCCTCACCCGACGCCTTACCCTCACCAGTGCCCTAATCTTAACCAGGACACCAACACTAACTCGTGCCCTCACACGTATGCTAAACCTTAAGCGTTGTCGTACCCTAAATTGTACCCTAATCCCTCCCCATTCCTTAACCCTAACCCTAACCCCATCCCTAAACCTGACCCACTTCCGGTGCCCTACCCTAACCAATGCCCTAATCTTAACCAGTACACAAACACTAACTCATGCCCTCAAACGTACGCTAACCCTTAAGCATTGTCGTACCCTATCCTGTACCATAATCCCTCCCCATTCCCTAACCCTAACCCTAAGCGAAACCCTGAACGTGACCCTTTGCCGAGGCCTTACCCTCATCGGTTCCGTTGTCTTAAGCAGTACACCAACACTAACTCGTGCCCTCACACTTACGCTAACCCTTAAGCATTGTCTTACCCTAACCTGTACCCTAATCCCTCTCCATTCCCTAACCCTAACCCTAACCCGAATCCTAACCCTGACCTTCACCCGAAGCCTTACCCTCACCCGTGCCCTAATCTTAACCAGGACACCAAGACTAACTCGTGCCCTCAAACGTACGCTAAAACTAAACCGCAGCGGTACCCTAACCTGTACCCTAATCCCTCTCCATTCCCTAACCCTAACCCTAACCTGAAACCTAACCATGACACTCACCCGAAACTTTACCCTCACCCGTGTCCTAATTTTAACCAGTACATCAACACTAACCCATGCCCTCTAACGTACGCCAACCCTAAGCCATTGCCGTACCCTAAACTGTACCCTAATCAATCCCCATTCCCTAACCCTAACCCTAACCCTAACCCTTAACGTGACCCTCTTCCGAGGCCTTACCCTCACCCGTGCCCTAATCGTAAGCAGTACACTAACACTAACTAGTGACCTCACACGTACGCTAAACCTTAAGCGTTGTGGTACCCTAAACTGTGCCCTAATATCTCCCCATTCCCTAACCCTAACCCTAACGCGAATTCTATCCCTGACTCTCACCCGAAACCTTACCCTCACCCGTGCCCTAATCTTAACCAGGACACCAACACTAACTTGTGCCCTCACACGTACGCTAACCCTTAATCGTTGTCGTACCCTAAACTGTACCCTATTCCCTCCCCATTCCCTAACCCTAACCCTAACCCGAATCCTAACCCTGACCCTCACCTGAAGCCTTACCCTCACCCGTGCCCTAATCTTAACCAGGACACTAACACTAACCCTTGCCCTCACACGAACGCTAACCCTTAAGCACTGTCGTACCCTAAGCTGTACCCTAATCCCTCTGCATTCCTTAACCCTAACCCTAACCCGAATCCTAACCCTGACCCTCACCCGAAGCCTTACCCTCACCCGTGCCCTAATCTTAACCAGGATACCAACACTAACTCGTGCCCTCACACGTACGCTAAACCTTAAGCGTTATCGTACCCTAAATTGTACCCTAATCCCTCCCCATTCCTTAACCCTAACCCTAACCCCATCCCTAAACCTGACCCACTTCCGATGCCCTACCCTAACCAATGCCCTAATCTTAACCAGTACCCAAACACTAACTCATGCCCTCAAACGTACGCTAACCCTTAAGCATTGTCGTACCCTATCCTGTACCCTAATCCCTCCCCATTCCCTAACCCTAACCCTAAGCGAAACCCTGAACGTGACCCTTTTCCGAGGCCTTACCCTCATCGTTGCCGTTGTCTTAACCAGTACACCAACACTAACTCGTGCCCTCACACTTACGCTAACCCTTAAGCATTGTCGTACCCTAACCTGTACCCTAATCCCTCTCCATTCCCTAACCCTAACCCTAACCCGAATCCTAACCCTGACCCTCACCCAAAGCCTTACCCCCACCCGTGCCCTAATCTTAACCAGGACACCAAGACTAACTCGTGCCCTCAAATGTACGCTAACACTAAACCGCAGCGGTACCCTAACCTGTACCCTAATCCCTCTCCATTCCCTAACCCTAACCCTAACCTGAAACCTAACCATGACACTCACCCGAAACTTTACCCTCACCCGTGTCCTAATTTTAACCAGTACATCAACACTAACCCATGCCCTCTAAAGTACGCCAACCCTAAGCCATTGCCGTACCCTAACCTGTACCCTAATCAATCCCCATTCCCTAACCCTAACCCTAACCCTAACCCTTAACGTGACCCTCTTCCGAGGCCTTACCCTCACCCGTGTCCTAATCGTAAGCAGTACACTAACACTAACTAGTGACCTTACACGTAAGCTAAACCTTAAGCGTTGTGGTACCCTAAACTGTGCCCTAATATCTCCCCATTCCCTAACCCTAACCCTAACCCGAATTCTATCCCTGACCCTCACCAGAAACCTTACCCTCACCCGTGCCCTAATCTTAACCAGGACACCAACACTAACTTGTGCCCTCACACGTACGCTAACCCTTAATCGTTGTCGTACCCTAAACTGTACCCTAATCCCTCCCCATTCCCTAACCCTAACCCTAACCCGAATCCTAACCCTGACCCTCACCCGAAGCCTTACCCTCACCCGTGCCCTAATCTTAACCAGGACACTAACACTAACCCTTGCCCTCACACGAACGCTAACCCTTAAGCACTGTCGTACCCTAAGCTGTACCTTAATCCCTCTGCATTCCTTAACCCTAACCCTAATCCGAATCCTAACCCTGACCCTCACCCGAAGCCTTACCCTCACCCGTGCCCTAATCTTAACCAGGACACCAACACTAACTCGTGCCCTCACACGTACGCTAAACCTTAAGTGTTGTCGTACCCTAAATTGTACCCTAATCCCTCCCCATTCCTTAACCCTAACCCTAACCCCATCCCTAAACCTGACCCACTTCCGATGCCCTACCCTAACCAATGCCCTAATCTTAACCAGTACACAAACACTAACTCATGCCCTCAAACGTACGCTTATCCTTAAGCATTCTCGTACCCTATCCTGTACCCTAATTCCTCCCCATTCCCTAACTCTAACCCTAAGCGAAACCCTGAACGTGACCCTTTTCCGAGGCCTTACCCTCATCGGTGCCGTTGTCTTAACCAGTACACCAACACTAACTCGTGCCCTCACACTTACGCTAACACTTAAGCATTGTCGTACCCTAACCTGTACCCTAATCCCTCTCCATTCCCTAACCCTAACCCTAACCCGAATCCTAACCCTGACCCTCACGCGAAGCCTTACCCTCACCCGTGCCCTAATCTTAACCAGGACACCAAGACTAACTCGTGCCCTCAAACGTACGCTAACACTAAACCGCAGCGGTACCCTAACCTGTACCCTAATCCCTCTCCATTCCCTAACCCTAACCCTAACCTGAAACCTAACCATGACACTCACCCGAAACTTTACCCTCACCTGTTTCCTAATTTTAACCAGTACATCAAAACTAACCCATGCCCTCTAACGTACGCCAACCCTATGCCATTGCTGTACCCTAACCTGTACCCTAATAAATCCCCATTCCCTAACCCTAACACTAACCCTTTCCCTTAACGTGACCCTCTTCCGAGGCCTTACCCTCACCCGAGCCCTAATCGTAAGCAGTACACTAACACTAACTAGTGACCTCACACGTACGCTAAACCTTAAGCATTGTGGTACCCTAAACTGTGCCCTAATATCTCCCCATTCCCTAACCCGAATTCTATCGCTGACCCTCACCCGAAACCTTACCCTCACCCGTACCCTAATCTTAACCAGGACACCAACACTAACTTGTGCCCTCACACGTAAGCTAACCTTTAATCGTTGTCGTACCCTAAACTGTACCCTAATCCCTCTGCATTCCTTAACCCTAACCCTAACCCGAATCCTAACCCTGACCCTCACCCGACGCCTTACCCTCACCAGTGCCCTAATCTTAACCAGGACACCAACACTAACTCGTGCCCTCACACGTATGCTAAACCTTAAGCGTTGTCGTACCCTAAATTGTACCCTAATCCCTCCCCATTCCTTAACCCTAACCCTAACCCCATCCCTAAACCTGACCCACTTCCGGTGCCCTACCCTAACCAATGCCCTAATCTTAACCAGTACACAAACACTAACTCATGCCCTCAAACGTACGCTAACCCTTAAGCATTGTCGTACCCTATCCTGTACCATAATCCCTCCCCATTCCCTAACCCTAACCCTAAGCGAAACCCTGAACGTGACCCTTTGCCGAGGCCTTACCCTCATCGGTTCCGTTGTCTTAAGCAGTACACCAACACTAACTCGTGCCCTCACACTTACGCTAACCCTTAAGCATTGTCGTACTCTAACCTGAACCTTAATCCCTCTCCATTCCCTAACCCGAATCCTAACCCTGACCCTCACCCGAAGCCTTACCCTCACCCGTGCCCTAATCTTAACCAGGACACCAAGACTAACTCGTGCCCTCAAACGTACGCTAACACTAAACCGCAGCGGTACCCTAACCTGTACCCTAATCCCTCTCCATTCCTTAACCCTAACCCTAACCTGAAACCAAACCATGACACTCACCCGAAACTTTACCCTCACCCGTGTCCTAATTTTAACCAGTACATCAACACTAACCCATGCCCTATAACGTACGCCAACCCTAAGCCATTGCCGTACCCTAACCTGTACCCTAATCAATCCCCATTCCCTAACCCTAACCCTAACCCTAACCCTTTACGTGACTCTCTTCCGAGGCCTTACCCTCACCCGTGCCCTAATCGTAAGCAGTACACTAACACTAACTAGTGACCTCACACGTACGCTAAACCTTAAGCGTTGTGGTACCTTAAACTGTGCCCTAATATCTCTCCATTCCCTAACCCTAACCCTAACCCGAATTCTATCCCTGACCCTCACCCGAAACCTTACCCTCACCCGTGCCCTAATCTTAACCAGGACACCAACACTAACTTGTGCCCTCACACGTACGCTAACCCTTAATCGTTGTCGTACCCTAAACTGTACCCTAATCCCTCCCCATTCCCTAACCCTAACCCTAACCCGAATCCTAACCCTGACCCTCACCAGAAGCCTTACCCTCACCCGTGCCCTAATCTTAACCAGGACACTAACACTAACCCTTGCCCTCACACGAACGCTAACCCTTAAGCACTGTCGTACCCTAAGCTGTACCCTAATCCCTCTGCATTCCTTAACCCTAACCCTAACCCGAATCCTAACCCTGACCCTCACCCGAAGCCTTACCCTCACCCGTGCCCTAATCTTAACCAGGATACCAACACTAACTCGTGCGCTCACACGTACGCTAAACCTTAAGCGTTGTCGTACCCTAAATTGTACCCTAATCCCTCCCCATTCCTTAACCCTAACCCTAAACTCATCCCTAAACCTGACCCACTTCCGATGCCCTACCCTAACCAATGCCCTAATCTTAACCAGTACACAAACACTAACTCATGCCCTCAAACATACGCTAACCCTTAAGCATTGTCGTACCCTATCCTGTACCCTAATCCCTCCCCATTCCCTAACCCTAACCCTAAGCGAAACCCTGAAGGTGACCCTTTTCCGAGGCCTTACCCTCATCGGTGCCGTTGTCTTAACCAGTACACCAACACTAACTCGTGCCCTCACACTTACGCTAACCCTTTAGCATTGTCTTACCCTAACCTGTACCCTAATCCCTCTCCATTCCCTAACCCTAACCCTAACCCGAATCCTAACCCTGACCTTCACCCGAAGCCTTACCCTCACCCGTGCCCTAATCTTAACCAGGACACCAAGACTAACTCGTGCCCTCAAACGTACGCTAAAACTAAACCGCAGCGGTACCCTAACCTGTACCCTAATCCCTCTCCATTCCCTAACCCTAACCCTAACCTGAAACCTAACCATGACACTCACCCGAAACTTTACCCTCACCCGTGTCCTAATTTTAACCAGTACATCAACACTAACCCATGCCCTCTAACGTACGCCAACCCTAAGCCATTGCCGTACCCTAAACTGTACCCTAATCAATCCCCATTCCCTAACCCTAACCCTAACCCTAACCCTTAACGTGACCCTCTTCCGAGGCCTTACCCTCACCCGTGCCCTAATCGTAAGCAGTACACTAACACTAACTAGTGACCTCACACGTACGCTAAACCTTAAGCGTTGTGGTACCCTAAACTGTGCCCTAATATCTCCCCATTCCCTAACCCTAACCGTAACGCGAATTCTATCCCTGACTCTCACCCGAAACCTTACCCTCACCCGTGCCCTAATCTTAACCAGGACACCAACACTAACTTGTGCCCTCACACGTACGCTAACCCTTAATCGTTGTCGTACCCTAAACTGTACCCTATTCCCTCCCCATTCCCTAACCCTAACCCTAACCCGAATCCTAACCCTGACCCTCACCTGAAGCCTTACCCTCACCCGTGCCCTAATCTTAACCAGGACACTAACACTAACCCTTGCCCTCACACGAACGCTAACCCTTAAGCACTGTCGTACCCTAAGCTGTACCCTAATCCCTCTGCATTCCTTAACCCTAACCCTAACCCGAATCCTAACCCTGACCCTCACCCGAAGCCTTACCCTCACCCGTGCCCTAATCTTAACCAGGATACCAACACTAACTCGTGCCCTCACACGTACGCTAAACCTTAAGCGTTATCGTACCCTAAATTGTACCCTAATCCCTCCCCATTCCTTAACCCTAACCCTAACCCCATCCCTAAACCTGACCCACTTCCGATGCCCTACCCTAACCAATGCCCTAATCTTAACCAGTACCCAAACACTAACTCATGCCCTCAAACGTACGCTAACCCTTAAGCATTGTCGTACCCTATCCTGTACCCTAATCCCTCCCCATTCCCTAACCCTAACCCTAAGCGAAACCCTGAACGTGACCCTTTTCCGAGGCCTTACCCTCATCGTTGCCGTTGTCTTAACCAGTACACCAACACTAACTCGTGCCCTCACACTTACGCTAACCCTTAAGCATTGTCGTACCCTAACCTGTACCCTAATCCCTCTCCATTCCCTAACCCTAACCCTAACCCGAATCCTAACCCTGACCCTCACCCAAAGCCTTACCCCCACCCGTGCCCTAATCTTAACCAGGACACCAAGACTAACTCGTGCCCTCAAATGTACGCTAACACTAAACCGCAGCGGTACCCTAACCTGTACCCTAATCCCTCTCCATTCCCTAACCCTAACCCTAACCTGAAACCTAACCATGACACTCACCCGAAACTTTACCCTCACCCGTGTCCTAATTTTAACCAGTACATCAACACTAACCCATGCCCTCTAAAGTACGCCAACCCTAAGCCATTGCCGTACCCTAACCTGTACCCTAATCAATCCCCATTCCCTAACCCTAACCCTAACCCTAACCCTTAACGTGACCCTCTTCCGAGGCCTTACCCTCACCCGTGTCCTAATCGTAAGCAGTACACTAACACTAACTAGTGACCTTACACGTAAGCTAAACCTTAAGCGTTGTGGTACCCTAAACTGTGCCCTAATATCTCCCCATTCCCTAACCCTAACCCTAACCCGAATTCTATCCCTGACCCTCACCAGAAACCTTACCCTCACCCGTGCCCTAATCTTAACCAGGACACCAACACTAACTTGTGCCCTCACACGTACGCTAACCCTTAATCGTTGTCGTACCCTAAACTGTACCCTAATCCCTCCCCATTCCCTAACCCTAACCCTAACCCGAATCCTAACCCTGACCCACACCCGAAGCCTTACCCTCACCCGTGCCCTAATCTTAACCAGGACACTAACACTAACCCTTGCCCTCACACGAACGCTAACCCTTAAGCACTGTCGTACCCTAAGCTGTACCTTAATCCCTCTGCATTCCTTAACCCTAACCCTAATCCGAATCCTAACCCTGACCCTCACCCGAAGCCTTACCCTCACCCGTGCCCTAATCTTAACCAGGACACCAACACTAACTCGTGCCCTCACACGTACGCTAAACCTTAAGTGTTGTCGTACCCTAAATTGTACCCTAATCCCTCCCCATTCCTTAACCCTAACCCTAACCCCATCCCTAAACCTGACCCACTTCCGATGCCCTACCCTAACCAATGCCCTAATCTTAACCAGTACACAAACACTAACTCATGCCCTCAAACGTACGCTTATCCTTAAGCATTCTCGTACCCTATCCTGTACCCTAATTCCTCCCCATTCCCTAACTCTAACCCTAAGCGAAACCCTGAACGTGACCCTTTTCCGAGGCCTTACACTCATCGGTGCCGTTGTCCTAACCAGTACACCAACACTAACTCGTGCCCTCACACTTACGCTAACACTTAAGCATTGTCGTACCCTAACCTGTACCCTAATCCCTCTCCATTCCCTAACCCTAACCCTAACCCGAATCCTAACCCTGACCCTCACGCGAAGCCTTACCCTCACCCGTGCCCTAATCTTAACCAGGACACCAAGACTAACTCGTGCCCTCAAACGTACGCTAACACTAAACCGCAGCGGTACCCTAACCTGTACCCTAATCCCTCTCCATTCCCTAACCCTAACCCTAACCTGAAACCTAACCATGACACTCACCCGAAACTTTACCCTCACCCGTGTCCTAATTTTAACCAGTACATCAACACTAACCCATGCCCTCTAACGTACGCCAACCCTAAGCCATTGCCGTACCCTAAACTGTACCCTAATCAATCCCCATTCCCTAACCCTAACCCTAACCCTAACCCTTAACGTGACCCTCTTCCGAGGCCTTACCCTCACCCGTGCCCTAATCGTAAGCAGTACACTAACACTAACTAGTGACCTCACACGTACGCTAAACCTTAAGCGTTGTGGTACCCTAAACTGTGCCCTAATATCTCCCCATTCCCTAACCCTAACCCTAACCCGAATTCTATCCCTGACTCTCACCCGAAACCTTACCCTCACCCGTGCCCTAATATTAACCAGGACACCAACACTAACTTGTGCCCTCACACGTACGCTAACCCTTAATCGTTGTCGTACCCTATCCTGTACCCTAATCCCTCTCCATTCCCTAACCCTAACCCTAACCCGAATCCTAACCCTGACCCTCACCTGAAGCCTTACCCTCACCCGTGCCCTAATCTTAACCAGGACACTAACACTAACCCTTGCCCTCACACGAACGCTAACCCTTAAGCACTGTCGTACCCTAAGCTGTACCCTAATCCCTCTGCATTCCTTAACCCTAACCCTAACCCGAATCCTAACCCTGACCCTCACCCGAAGCCTTACCCTCACCCGTGCCCTCATCTTAACCAGGACACCAACACTAACTCGTGCCTTCACACGTACGCTAAACCTTAAGCGTTGTCATACCCTAAATTGTACTCTAATCCCTCCCCATTCCTTAACCCTAACGCTAACCCCATCCCTAAACCTGACCCACTTCCGATGCCCTACCCTAACCAATGCCCTAATCTTAACCAGTACACAAACACTAACTCATGCCCTCAAACGTACGCTAACCCTTAAGCATTGTCGTACCCTATCCTGTACCCTAATCCCTCCCCATTCCCTAACCCTAACCCTAAGCGAAACCCTGAACGTGACCCTTTTCCGAGGCCTTACCCTCATCGGTGCCGTTGTCTTAACCAGTACACCAACACTAACTCGTGCCCTCACACTTACGCTAACCCTTAAACATTGTCGTACCTTAACCTGTACCCTAATCCCTCTCCATTCCCTAACCCTAACCCTATCCCGAATCCTAACCCTGACCCTCAACCGAAGCCTTACCCTCACCCGTGCCCTAATCTTAACGAGGACACCAAGACTAACTCGTGCCCTCAAACGTACGCTAACACTAAACCGCAGCGGTACCCTAACCTGTACCCTAATCCCTCTCCATTCCCTAACCCTAACCCTAACCTGAAACCTAACCATGACACTCACCCGAAACTTTACCCTCACCCGTGTCCTAATTTTAACCAGTACATCATCACTAACCCATGCCCTCTAACGTACGCCAACCCTAAGCCATTGCCGTACCCTAACCTGTACCCTAATCAATCCCCATTTCCTAACCCTAACCCTAACCCTAACCCTTAACGTGACCCTCTTCCGAGGCCTTACCCTCACCCGTGCCCTAATCGTAAGCAGTACACTAACACTAACTAGTGACCTCACACGTACGCTAAACCTTAAGCGTTGTGGTACCCTAAACTGTGCCCTAATATCTCCCCATTCCCTAACCCTAACCCTAACCCGAATTCTATCCCTGACCCTCACCCGAAACCTTACCCTCACCCGTGCCCTAATCTTAACCAGGACACCAACACTAACTTTTGCCCTCACACGTACGCTAACCCTTAATCGTTCTCGTACCCTAAACTGTACCCTAATCCCTCCCCATTCCCTAACCCTAACCCTAACCCGAATCCTAACCCTGACCCTCACCTGAAGCCTTACCCTCACCCGTGCCCTAATCTTAACCAGGACACTAACACTAACCCTTGCCCTCACACGAACGCTAACCCTTAAGCACTGTCGTACCCTAAGCTGTACCCTAATCCCTCTGCATTCCTTAACCCTAACCCTAACCCGAATCCTAACCCTGACCCTCACCCGAAGCCTTACCCTCACCCGTGCCCTCATCTTAACCAGGACACCAACACTAACTCGTGCCCTCACACGTACGCTAAACCTTAAGCGTTGTCGTACCCTAAACTGTACCCTAATCCCTCCCCATTCCTTAACCCTGACCCTAACCCCATCCATAAACCTGACCCACTTCCGATGCCCTACCCTAACCAATGCCCTAATCTTAACCAGTACAAAAACACTAACTCATGCCCTCAAACGTACGCTAACCCTTAAGCATTGTCGTACCCTATCCTGTACCCTAATCCCTCCCCATTCCCTAACCCTAACCCTAAGCGAAACACTGAACGTGACCCTTTTCCGAGGCCTTACCCTCATCGGTGCCGTTGTCTTAACCAGTACACCAACACTAACTCGTGCCCTCACACTTACGCTAACACTTAAGCATTGTCGTACCCTAACCTGTACCCTAATCCCTCTCCATTCCCTAACCCTAACCCTAACCCGAATCCTAACCCTGACCCTCACCCGAAGCCTTACCCTCACCCGTGCCCTAATCTTAACCAGGACACCAAGAATAATTCGGGCCCTCAAACGTACGCTAACACTAAACCGCAGCGGTTACTCTAACCTGTACCCTAATCCCTCTCCATTCCCTAACCCTAACCCTAACCTGAAACCTAACCATGTCACTCACCCGAAACTTTACCCTCACCCGTGTCCTAATTTTAACCAGTACATCAACACTAACCCATGCCCTCTAACGTACGCCAACCCTAAGCCATTGCCGTACCCAAACCTGTACCCTAATCAATCCCCATTCCCTAACCCTAACCCTAACCCTAACCCTTAACGTGACCCTCTTCCGAGGCCTTACTCTCACCCGTGCCCTAATCGTAAGCAGTACACTAACACTAACTAGTGACCTCACACGTACGCTAAACCTTAAGCGTTGTGGTACCCTAAACTGTGCCCTAATATCTCCCCATTCCCTAACCCTAACCCTAACCTGAATTCTATCCCTGACCCTCACCCGAAACCTTACCCTCACCCGTGCCCTAATCTTAACCAGGACACCAACACTAACTTGTGCCCTCACACGTACGCTAACCCTTAATCGTTGTAGTACCCTAAACTGTACCCTAATCCCTCCCGATTCCCTAACCCTAACCCTAACCCGAATCCTAACCCTGACCCTCACCTGAAGCCTTACCCTCACCCGTGCCCTAATCTTAACCAGGACACTAACACTAACCCTTGCCCTCACACGAACGCTAACCCTTAAGCACTGTCGTACCCTAAGCTGTACCCTAATCCCTCTGCATTCCTTAACCCTAACCCTAACCCGAATCCTAACCCTGACCCTCACCCGAAGCCTTACCCTCACCCGTGCCCTCATCTTAACCAGGACACCAACACTAACTCGTGCCTTCACACGTACGCTAAACCTTAAGCGTTGTCATACCCTAAATTGTACCCTAATCCCTCCCCATTCCTTAACCCTAACCCTAACCCCATCCCTAAACCTGACCCACTTCCGATGCCCTACCCTAACCAATGCCCTAATCTTAACCAGTACACAAACACTAACTCATGCCCTCAAACGTACGCTAACCCTTAAGCATTGTCGTACCCTATCCTGTACCCTAATCCCTCCCCATTCCCTAACCCTAACCCTAAGCGAAACCCTGAACGTGACCCTTTTCCGAGGCCTTACCCTCATCGGTGCCGTTGTCTTAACCAGTACACCAACACTAACTCGTGCCCTCACACTTACGCTAACCCTTAAACATTGTCGTACCTTAACCTGTACCCTAATCCCTCTCCATTCCCTAACCCTAACCCTATCCCGAATCCTAACCCTGACCCTCAACCGAAGCCTTACCCTCACCCGTGCCCTAATCTTAACGAGGACACCAAGACTAACTCGTGCCCTCAAACGTACGCTAACACTAAACCGCAGCGGTACCCTAACCTGTACCCTAATCCCTCTCCATTCCCTAACCCTAACCCTAACCTGAAACCTAACCATGACACTCACCCGAAACTTTACCCTCACCCGTGTACTAATTTTAACCAGTACATCATCACTAACCCATGCCCTCTAACGTACGCCAACCCTAAGCCATTGCCGTACCCTAACCTGTACCCTAATCAATCCCCATTTCCTAACCCTAACCCTAACCCTAACCCTTAACGTGACCCTCTTCCGAGGCCTTACCCTCACCCGTGCCCTAATCGTAAGCAGTACACTAACACTAACTAGTGACCTCACAGGTACGCTAAACCTTAAGTGTTGTGGTACCCTAAACTGTGCCCTAATATCTCCCCATTCCCTAACTCTAACTCTAACCCTAACCCGAATTCTATCCCTGACCCTCACCCGAAAACTTACCCTCACCCGTGCCCTAATCTTAACCAGGACACCAACACTAACTTGTGCCCTCACACGTACGCTAACCCTTAATCGTTCTCGTACCCTAAACTGTACCCTAATCCCTCCCCATTCCCTAACCCTAACCCTAACCCGAATCCTAACCCTGACCCTCACCTGAAGCCTTACCCTCACCCGTGCCCTAATCTTAACCAGGACACTAACACTAACCCTTGCCCTCACACGAACGCTAACCCTTAAGCACTGTCGTACCCTAAGCTGTACCCTAATCCCTCTGCATTCCTTAACCCTAACCCTAACCCGAATCCTAACCCTGACCCTCACCCGAAGCCTTACCCTCACCCGTGCCCTAATCTTAACCAGGACACCAACACTAACTCGTGCCCTCACACGTACGCTAAACCTTAAGCGTTGTCGTACCCTAAACTGTACCCTAATCCCTCCCCATTCCTTAACCCTAACCCTAACCCCATCCATAAACCTGACCCACTTCCCATGCCCTACCCTAACCAATGCCCTAATCTTAACCAGTACACAAACACTAACTCATGCCCTCAAACGTACGCTAACCCTTAAGCATTGTCGTACCCTATCCTGTACCATAATCCCTCCCCATTCCCTAACCCTAACCCTAAGCGAAACCCTGAACGTGACCCTTTTCCGAGGCCTTACCCTCATTGGTGCCGTTGTCTTAACCAGTTCACCAACACTAACTCGTGTCATCACACTTACGCTAACCCTTAAGCATTGTTGTACCCTAACCTGTACCCTAATCCCTCTCCATTCCCTAACCCTAACCCTAACCCGAATCCTAACCCTGACCCTCACCCGAAGCCTTACCCTCACCCGTGCCCTAATCTTAACCAGGACACCAAGACTAACTCGTGCCCTCCAACGTACGCTAACACTAAACCGCAGTGGTACCCTAACCTGTACCCTAATCCCTCTCCATTCCGTAACCCTAACCCTAACCTGAAACCTAACCATGACACTCACCCGAAACTTTACCCTCACCCGTGTCCTAATTTTAACCAGTACATCAACACTAACCCATGCCCTCTAACGTACGCCAACCCTAAGCCATTGCCGTACCCTAACCTGTACCCTAATCAATCCCCATTCCCTAACCCTAACCCTAACCCTAACCCTTAACGTGACCCTCTTCCGAGGCCTTACCCTCACCCGTGCCCTAATCGTAAGCAGTACACTAACACTAACTAGTGACCTCACACGTACGCTAAACCTTAAGCGTTGTGGTACCCTAAACTGTGCCCTAATATCTCCCCATTCCCTAACCCTAACCCTAACCCGAATTCTTTCCCTGACCCTCACCCGAAACCTTACCCTCACCCGTGCCCTAATCTTAACCAGGACACCAACACTAACTTGTGCCCTCACACGTACGCTAACCCTTAATCGTTGTCGTACCCTAAACTGTACCCTAATCCCTCTGCATTCCTTAACCCTAACCCTAACCCGAATCCTAACCCTGACCCTCACCCGAAGCCTTACCCTCACCCGGGCCCTAATCTTAACCAGGACACCAACACTAACTCATGCCCTCACACGTACGCTAAACCTTAAGTGTTGTCGTACCCTAAATTGTACCCTAATCCCTCCCCATTCCTTAACCCTAACCCTAACCCCATCCCTAAACCTGACCCACTTCCGATGCCCTACCCTAACCAATGCCCTAATCTTAACCAGTACACAAACACTAACTCATGCCCTCAAACGTACGCTTATCCTTAAGCATTCTCGTACCCTATCCTGTACCCTAATCCCTCCCCATTCCCTAACCCTAACCCTAAGCGAAACCCTGAACGTGACCCTTTTCCGAGGCCTTACCCTCATCGGTGCCGTTGTCTTAACCAGTACACCAACACTAACTCGTGCCCTCACACTTACGCTAACACTTAAGAATTGTCGTACCCTAACCTGTACCCTAATCCCTCTCCATTCCCTAACCCTAACCCTAACCCGAATCCTAAGCCTGACCCTCACCCGAAGCCTTACCCTCACCCGTGCCCTAATCTTAACCAGGACACCAAGACTAACTCGTGCCCTCAAACGTACGCTAACACTAAACCGCAGCGGTACACTAACCTGTACCCTAATCCCTCTCCATTCCCTAACCCTAACCCTAACCTGAAACCTAACCATGACACTCACCCGAAACTTTACCCTCACCCGTGTCCTAATTTTAACCAGTACATCAACACTAACCCATGCCCTCTAACGTACGCCAACCCTAAGCCATTGCCGTACCCTAACCTGTACCCTAATCAATCCCCATTCTCTAACCCTAACCATAACCCTTAACGTGACCCTCTTCCGAGGCCTTACCCTCACCCGTGCCCTAATCGTAAGCAGTACACTAACACTAACTAGTGACCTCACACGTACGCTAACCCTTAATCGTTGTAGTACCCTAAACTGTACCCTAATCCCTCCCCATTCCCTAACCCTAACCCTAACCTGAATTCTATCCCTGACCCTCACCCGAAACCTTACCCTCACCCGTGCCCTAATCTTAACCAGGACACCAACACTAACTTGTGCCCTCACACGTACGCTAACCCTTAATCGTTGTAGTACCCTAAACTGTACCCTAATCCCTCCCGATTCCCTAACCCTAACCCTAACCCGAATCCTAACCCTGACCCTCACCTGAAGCCTTACCCTCACCCGTGCCCTAATCTTAACCAGGACACTAACACTAACCCTTGCCCTCACACGAACGCTAACCCTTAAGCACTGTCGTACCCTAAGCTGTACCCTAATCCCTCTGCATTCCTTAACCCTAGACCCTAACCCGAATCCTAACCCTGACCCTCACCCGAAGCCTTACCCTCACCCGTGCCCTCATCTTAACCAGGACACCAACACTAACTCGTGCCTTCACACGTACGCTAAACCTTAAGCGTTGTCATACCCTAAATTGTACCCTAATCCCTCCCCATTCCTTAACCCTAACCCTAACCCCATCCCTAAACCTGACCCACTTCCGATGCCCAACCCTAACCAATGCCCTAATCTTAACCAGTACACAAACACTAACTCATGCCCTCAAACGTACGCTAACCCTTAAGCATTGTCGTACCCTATCCTGTACCCTAATCCCTCCCCATTCCCTAACCCTAACCCTAAGCGAAACCCTGAACGTGACCCTTTTCCGAGGCCTTACCCTCATCGGTGCCGTTGTCTTAACCAGTACACCAACACTAACTCGTGCCCTCACACTTACGCTAACCCTTAAGCATTGTTGTACCCTAACCTGTACCCTAATCCCTCTCCATTCCCTAACCCTAACCCTAACCCGAATCCTAACCCTGACCCTCACCCGAAGCCTTACCCTCACCCGTGCCCTAATCTTAACCAGGACACCAAGACTAACTCGTGCCCTCCAACGTACGCTAACACTAAACCGCAGTGGTACCCTAACCTGTACCCTAATCCCTCTCCATTCCGTAACCCTAACCCTAACCTGAAACCTAACCATGACACTCACCCGAAACTTTACCCTCACCCGTGTCCTAATTTTAACCAGTACATCAACACTAACCCATGCCCTCTAACGTACGCCAACCCTAAGCCATTGCCGTACCCTAACCTGTACCCTAATCAATCCCCATTCCCTAACCCTAACCCTAACCCTAACCCTTAACGTGACCCTCTTCCGAGGCCTTACCCTCACCCGTGCCCTAATCGTAAGCAGTACACTAACACTAACTAGTGACCTCACACGTACGCTAAACTTTAAGCGTTGTGGTACACTAAACTGTGCCCTACTATCTCCCCATTACCTAACCCTAACCCTAACCCGAATTCTATCCCTGACCCTCACCCGAAACCTTACCCTCACCTGTGCCCTAATCTTAACCAGGACACCAACACTAATTTGTGCCCTCACACGTACGCTAACCCTTAATCGTTGTCGTACCCTAAACTGTACCCTAATCCCTCCCCATTCCCTAACCCTAACCCTAACCCGAATCCTAACCCTGACCCTCACCTGAAGCCTTAGCCTCACCCGTGCCCTAATCTTGACCAGGACACCAACACTAACTTGTGCCCTCACACGTACGCTAACCCTTAATCGTTGTCGTACCCTAAACTGTACCCTAATCCCTCCCCATTCCCTAACCCTAACCCTAACCCGAATCCTAACCCTGACCCTCACCTGAAGCCTTAGCCTCACCCGTGCCCTAATCTTAACCAGGACACTAACACTAACCCTTGCCCTCACACGAACGCTAACCCTTAAGCACTGTCGTACCCTAAGCTGTACCCTAATCCCTCTGCATTCCTTAACCCTAACCCTAACCCGAATCCTAACCCTGACCCTCACCCGAAGCCTTACCCTCACCCGTGCCCTAATCTTAACCAGGACACCAACACTAACTCGTGCCCTCACACGTACGCTAAACCTTAAGCGTTGTCGTACCCTAAATTGTACCCTAATCCCTCCCCATTCCTTATTCCTAACCCTAACCCCATCCCTAATCCTGACCCACTTCCGATGCCCTACCCTAACCAATGCCCTAATCTTAAACAGTACACAAACACTAACTCATGCCCTCAAACGTACGCTAACCCTTAAGCGTTGTCGTACCCTATCCTGTACCATAATCCCTCCCCATTCCCTAACCCTAACCCTAAGCGAAACCCTGAACGTGACCCTTTTCCGAGGCCTTACCCTCATCGGTGCCGTTGTCTTAACCAGTACACCAACACTAACTCGTGCCCTCACACTTATGCTAACCCTTAAGCATTGTCGTACCCTAACCTGTACCCTAATCCCTCTCCATTCCCTAACCCTAACCCTAACCTGAAACCTAACCATGACACTCACCCGAAACTTTACCCTCACCCGTGTCCTAATTTTAACCAGTACATCAAAACTAACCCATGCCCTCTAACGTACGCCAACCCTAAGCCATTGCCGTACCCTAACCTGTACCCTAATCAATCCCCATTACCTAACCCTAACCCTTAACGTGACCCTCTTCCGAGGCCTTACTCTCACCCGTGCCCTAATCGTAAGCAGTACACTAACACTAACTAGTGACCTCACACGTATGCTAAACCTTAATCGTTGTGGTACCATAAACTGTGCCCTAATATCTCCCCATTCCCTAACCCTAACCCTAACCCGAATTCTATCCCTGACCCTCACCCGAACACTCACCCTCACCCTTGCCCTAATCTTAACCAGGACACCAAGACTAACTCGTGCCCTCACACGTACGCTAACACTAAACCGCAGCGGTACCCTAACCTGTACCCTAATCCCTCTTCATTCCCTAACCCTAACCCTAACCTGAAACCTAACCATGACACTCACCCGAAACTTTACCCTCACCCGTGTCCTAATTTTAACCAGTACATCAACACTAACCCATGCCCTCTAACGTACGCCAACCCTAAGCCATTGCCGTACCCTAACCTGTACCCTAATCAATCCCCATTCCCTAACCGTAACCCTAACCCTAACCCTTAACGTGACCCTCACCCGAAACCTTACCCTCACCCGTGCCCTAATCTTAACCAGGACACCAACACTAACTTGTGCCCTCACACGTATGCTAACCCTTAATCGTTGTCGTACCCTAAACTGTACCCTAATCCCTCCCCATTCCCTAACCCTAACCCTAACCCGAATCCTAACCCTGACCCTCACCTGAAGCCTTACCCTCACCCGTGCCCTAATCTTAACCAGGACACTAACACTAACCCTTGCCCTCACACGAACGCTAACCCTTAAGCGCTGTCGTACCCTAAGCTGTACCCTAATCCCTCTGCATTCCTTAACCCTAACCCTAACCCGAATCCTAACCCTGACCCTCACCCGAAGCCTTACCCTCACCCGTGCCCTAATCTTAACCAGGACACCAACACTAACTCGTGCCCTCACACGTACGCTAAACCTTAAGCGTTGTCGTACCCTAAATTGTACCCTAATCCCTCCCCATTCCTTAACCCTAACCCTAACCCCATCCCTAAACCTGACCCACTTCCGATGCCCTACCCTAACCAATGCCCTAATCTTAACCAGTACACAAACACTAACTCATGCCCTCAAACGTACGCTAACCCTTAAGAATTGTCGTACCCTATCCTGTACCCTAATCCCTCCCCATTGCCTAACCCTAACCCTAAGCGAAGCCCTGAACGTGACCCTTTTCCGAGGCCTTACCCTCATCGGTGCCGTTGTCTTAACCAGGACACCAACACTAACTCGTGCCCTCACACTTACGCTAACCCTTAAGCATTGTCGTATCCTAACCTGTACCCTAATCCCTCTCCATTCCCTAACCCTAACCCTAACCTGAAACCTAACCATGACACTCACCCGAAACTTTACCCTCAACCGTGTCCTAATTTTAACCAGTACATCAACAATAACCCATGCCCTCTAACGTACGACAACCCTAAGCCATTGCCGTACCCTTACCTGTACCCTAATCAATCCCCATTCCCTAACCCTAACCCTAACCCTAACCCTTAACGTGACTCTCTTCCGAGGCCTTACCCTCACCCGTGCCCTAATCGTAAGCAGTACACTAACACTAACTAGTGACCTCACACGTACGCTAAACCTTAAGCGTTGTGGTACCCTAAACTGTGCCCTAATATCTCCCCATTCCCTAACCCGAATTCTATCCCTGACCCTCACCCGAAACCTTACCCTCACCCGTGCCCTAATCTTAACCAGGACACCAACACTAACTTGTGCCCTCACACGTACGCTAACCCTTAATCGTTGTCGTACCCTAAACTGTACCCTAATCCCTCTGCATTCCTTAACCCTAACCCTAACCCGAATCCTAACCCTGACCCTCACCCGAAGCCTTACCCTCACCCGTGCCCTAATCTTAACCAGGACACCAACACTAACTCGTGCCCTCACACGTACGCTAAACCTTAAGCGTTGTCGTACCCTAAATTGTACCCTAATCCCTCCCCATTCCTTAACCCTAACCCTAACCCCATCCCTAATCCTGACCCACTTCCGATGCCCTACCCTAACCAATGCCCTAACCTTAAACAGTACACAAACACTAACTCATGCCCTCAAACGTACGCTAACCCTTAAGCATTGTCGTACCCTATCCTGTACCGTAATCCCTCCCCATTCCCTAACCCTAACCCTAAGCGAAACCCTGAACGTGACCCTTTTCCGAGGCCTTACCCTCATCGGTGCCGTTGTCTTAACCAGTACACCAACACTAACTCGTGCCCTCACACTTACGCTAACCCTTAAGCATTGTCGTACCGTAACCTGTACCTTAATCCCTCTCCATTCCCTAACCCTAACCCTAACCCTTACCCGAATCCTAACCCTGACCCTCACCCGAAGCCTTACCCTCACCCGTGCCCTAATCTTAACCAGGACACCAAGACTAACTCGTGCCCTCAAACGTACGCTAACACTAAATCGCAGCGGTACCATAATCCCTCTCCATTCCCTAACCCTAACCCTAACCTGAAACCTAACCATGACACTCACCCGAAACTTTACCCCCACCCGTGTCCTAATTTTAACCAGTACATCAACACTAACCCATGCCCTCTAACGTACGCCAACCCAAAGCCATTGCCGTACCCTAACCTGTACCCTAATCAATCCCCATTCCCTAACCCTAACCCTAACCCTAACCCTTAACGTGACCCTCTTCCGAGGCCTTACCCTCACCCGTGCCCTAATCGTAAGCAGTACACTAACACTAACTACTGACCTCACACGTACGCTGAACCTTAAGCGTTGTGGTACCCTAAACTGTGCCCTAATATCTCCCCATTCCCTAACCCTAACCCTAACCCGAATTCTATCCCTGACCCTCCCCCGAAACCTTACCCTCACCCGTGCCCTAATCTTAACCAGGACACCAACACTAACTTGTGCCCTCACACGTACGCTAACCCTTAATCGTTGTCGTACCCTAAACTGTACCCTAATCCCTCCCCATTCCCTAACCCTAACCCTAACCCGAATCCTAACCCTGACCCTCACCTGAAGCCTTACCCTCACCCGTGCCCTAATCTTAACCAGGACACTAACACTAACCCTTGCCCTCACACGAACGCTAACCCTTAAACACTGTCGTACCCTAAGCTGTACCCTAATCCCTCTGCATTTCTTAACCCTAACCCTAACCCGAATCCTAACCCTGACCCTCACCCGAAGCCTTACCCTCACCCGTGCCCTAATCTTAACCAGGATACCAACACTAACTCGTGCCCTCACACGTACGCTAAACCTTAAGCGTTGTCGTACCTTAAATTGTACCCTAATCCCTCCCCATTCTTTAACCCTAACCCTAACCCCATCCCTAAACCTGACCCACTTCCGATGCCCTACCCTAACCAATGTCTTAATCTTAACCAGTACACAAACACTAACTCATGCCCTCAAACGTACGCTATCCCTTAAGCATTGTCGTACCCTATCCTGGACCCTAATCCCTCCCCATTGCCTAACCCTAACCCTAAGCGAATCCCTGAACGTGACCCTTTTCCGAGGCCTTACCCTCATCGGTGCCGTTGTCTTAACAAGTACACCAAGACTAACTCGTGCCCTCACACTTACCCTAACCCTTAAGCATTGTCGTACCTTAACCTGTACACTAATCCCTCTCCATTCCCTAACCCTAACCCTAACCCGAATCCTAACCCTGACCCTCACCCGAAGCCTTACCCTCACCCGTGCCCTAATCTTAACCAGGACACCAAGACTAACTCGTGCCCTCAAACGTACGCTAACACTTAATCGTTGTCGTACCCTAAACTGTACCCTAATCCCTCCCCATTCCCTAACCCTACACCTACCCCGAATCCTAACCATGACCCTCACCTGAAGCCTTACCCTCACCCGTGCCCTAATCTTAACCAGGACACTAACACTAACCCTTGCCCTCACACGAACGCTAACCCTTAAGCACTGTCGTACCCTAAGCTGTACCCTAATCCCTCTGCATTCCTTAACCTTAACCCTAACCCGAATCCTAACCCTGAACCTCACCCGAAGCCTTACCCTCACCCGTGTCCTAATCTTAACCAGGACACCAACACTAACTCGTGCCCTCACACGGACGCTAAACCTTAAGCGTTGCCGTACCCTAAATTGTACCCTAATCCCTCCCCATTCCTTAACCCTAGCCCTAAACCCATCCCTAAACCTGACCCACTTCCGATGCCCTACCCTAACCAATGCCCTAACCTTAAACAGTAGCCAAACACTAACTCATGCCCTCAAACGTACGCTAACCCTTAAGCATTGTCGTACCCTATCCTGTACCCTAATCCCTCCCCATTCCCTAACCCTAACCCTAAGCGAAACTCTGAACGTGACCCTTTTCCGAGGCCTTACCCTCATCGGTGCCGTTGTCTTAACCAGTACACCAACACTAACTCGTGCCTTCACACTTACGCTAACCCTTAAGCATTGTCGTACCCTAACCTGTACCTTAATCCCTCTCCATTCCCTAACCCTAACCCTAACCCGAATCCTAACCCTGACCCTCACCCGAAGCCTTACCCTCACCCGAGCCCTAATCTTAACCAGGACACCAAGACTAACTCGTGCCCTCACACGTACGCTAACACTAAATCGCAGCGGTACCCTAACCTGTACCCTAATCCCTCTCCATTCCCTAACCCTAACCCTAACCTGAAACCTAACCATGACACTCACCCGAAACTTTACCCTCACCCGTGTCCTAATTTTAACCAGTACATCAACACTAACCCATGCCCACTAACGTACGCCAACCCTAAGCCATTGCCGTACCCTAACCTGTACCCTAATCAATCCCCATTCCCTAAGCCTAACCCTAACCCTAACCCTTAACGTGACCCTCTTCCGAGGCCTTACCCTCACCCGTGCCCTAATCGTAAGCAGTACACTAACACTAACTAGTGACCTCACACGTACGCTAAACCTTAAGCGTTGTGGTACCATAAACTGTGCCCTAATATCTCCCCATTCCCTAACCCTAACCCTAACCCGAATTCTATCCCTGACCCTCACCCGAAACCTTACCCTCACCCGTGCCCTAATCTTAACCAGGACACCAACACTAACTTGTGTCCTCACACGTACGCTAACCCTTAATCGTTGTCGTACCCTAAACTGTACCCTAATCCCTCCCCATTCCATAACACTACACCTACCCCGAATCCTAACCATGACCCTCACCTGAAGCCTTACCCTCACCCGTGCCCTAATCTTAACCAGGACACTAACACTAACCCTTGCCCTCACACGAACGCTAACCCTTAAGCACTGTCGTACCCTAAGCTGTACCCTAATCCCTCTGCATTCCTTAACCTTAACCCTAACCCGAATCCTAACCCTGAACCTCACCCGAAGCCTTACCCTCACCCGTGCCCTAATCTTAACCAGGACACCAACACTAACTCGTGCCCTCACACGGACGCTAAACCTTAAGCGTTGTCGTACCCTAAATTGTACCCTAATCCCTCCCCATTCCTTAACCCTAACCCTAACCCCATCCCTAAACCTGACCCACTTCCGATGCCCTACCCTAACCAATGCCCTAACCTTAACCAGTAGCCAAACACTAACTCATGCCCTCAAACGTACGCTAACCCTAAACCATTGTCGTACCCTATCCTGTACCATAATCCCTCCCCATTCCCTAACCCTAACCCTAAGCGAAACCCTGAACGTGACCCTTTTCCGAGGCCTTACCCTCATCGGTGCCGTTGTCTTAACCAGTACACCAACACTAACTCGTGCCCTCACACTTACGCTAACCCTTAAGCATTGTCGTACCCTAAACTGTACCCTAATCCCTCTCCATTCCCTAACCCTAACCCTAACCTGAATCCTAACCCTGACCCTCACCCGAAGCCTTACCCTCACCCGTGCCCTAATCTTAACCAGGACACCAAGACTAACTCGTGCCCTCAAACGTACGCTAACACTAAACCGCAGCGGTACCCTAACCTGTACCCTAATCCCTCTCTATTCCCTAACCCTAACCCTAACCTGAAACCTAACCATGACACTCACCCGAAACTTTACCCTCACCCGTGTCCTAATTTTAACCAGTACATCAACACTAACCCATGCCCTCTAATGTACGCCAACCCTAAGCCATTGCCGTACCCTAACCTGTACCCCAATCAATCCCCATTCCCTAACCCTAACCCTAACCCTAACCCTTAACGTGACCCTCTTCCGAGGCCTTACCCTCACCCGTGCCCTAATCGTAAGCAGTACACTAACACTAACTAGTGACCTCACACGTACGCTAAACCTTAAGCGTTGTGGTACCATAAACTGTGCCCTAATATCTCCCCATTCCCTAACCCTAACCCTAACCCGAATTCTATCCCTGACCCTCACCCGAAACCTTACCCTCACCCGTGCCCTAATCTTAACCAGGACAGCAACACTAACTTGTATCCTCACACGTACGCTAACCCTTAATCGTTGTCGTACCCTAAACTGTACCCTAATCCCTCCCCATTCCCTAACCCTAACCCTAACCTGAATCCTAACCCTGACCCTCACCTGAAGCCTTACCCTCACCCGTGCACTAATCTTAACAAGGACAATAACACTAACCCTTGCTCTCACACGAACGCTAACCCTTAAGGACTGTCGTACCCTAAGCTGTACCCTAATCCCTCTGCATTCCTTAACCCTAACCCTAACCCGAATCCTAACCCTGACCCTCACCCGAAGCCTTACCCTCACCCGTGCCCTAATCTTAACCAGGACACCAACACTAACTCGTGCCCTCACACGTACGCTAAACCTTAAGCATTGTCGTACCCTAAATTGTACCCTAATCCCTCCCCATTCCTTAACCCTAACCCTAACCCCATCCCTAAATCTGACCCACTTCCGATGCCCTACCCTAACCAATGCCCTAAACTTAACCAGTACACAAACACTAACTCATGCCCTCAAACGTACGCTAACCCTTAAGCATTGTCGTACCCTATCCTATACCCTAATCCCTCCCCATTCCCTAACCCTAACCCTAAGCGAAACCCTGAACGTGACACTTTTCCGAGGCCTTACCCTCATCGGTGCCGTTGTCTTAACCAGTACACCAACACTAAATCGTGCCCTCGCACTTACGCTAACCCTTAAGCATTGTCGTACCCTAACCTGTACCCTAATCCCTCTCCATTCCCTAGCCCTAACCCTAACCGGAATCCTAACCCTGACCCTCACCCGAAGCCTTACCCTCACCCGTGCCCTAATCTTAACCAGGACACCAAGACTAACTTGTGCCCTCAAACGTACGCTAACACTAAACCGCAGTGGTACCCGAACCTGTACCCTAATCCCTCTCCATTCCCTAACCCTAACCCTAACCTGAAACCTAACCATGACACTCACCCGAAACTTTACCCTCACCCCTATCCTAATTTTAACCAGTACATCAACACTAACCCATGCCCTCTAACGTACGCCAACCCTAAGCCATTGCCGTACCCTAACCTGTACCCTAATCAATCCCCATTCCCTAACCCTAACCCTAACCCTTAACGTGACCCTCTTCCGAGGCCTTACCCTCACCCGTTCCCTAATCGTAAGCAGTACACTAACACTAACTAGTGACCTCACACGTACGCTAAACCTTAAGCGTTGTGGTACCCTAAACTGTGCCCTAATATCTCCCCATTCCCTAACCCTAAACCTAACCCGAATTCTATCCCTGACCCTCACCCGAAACCTTACCCTCACCCGTGCCCTAATCTTAACCAGGACACCAACACTAACTTGTGCCCTCACACGTACGCTAACACTTAATCGTTGTCATACCCTAAACTGTACCCTAATTCCTCCCCATTCCCTAACCCTAACCCTAACCCGAATACTAACCCTGACCCTCACCTGAAGCCTTAGCCTCACCCGTGCCCTAATCTTAACAAGGACACTAACACTAACCCTTGCTCTCACACGAACGCTAACCCTTAAGCACTGTCGTACCCTAAGCTGTACCCTAATCCCTCTGCATTCCTTAACCCTAACCCTAACCCGAATCCTAACCCTGACCCTCACCCTAAGCCTTACCCTCACCCGTGCCCTAATCTTAACCAGGACACCAACACTAACTCGTGCCCTCACACGTACGCTAAACCTTAAGCGTTGTCGTACCCTAAATTGTACCCTAATCCCTCCCCATTCCTTAACCCTAACCCTAACCCCATCCCTAAACCTGACCCACTTCCGATGCCCTACCCTAACCAATGCCCTAATCTTAACCAGTACACAAACACTAACTCATGCCCTCAAACGTACGCTAACCCTTAAGCATTGTCGTACCCTATCCTGTACCCTAATCCCTCCCCATTCCCTAACGATAACCCTAAGCGAAACCCTGAACGTGACCCTTTTCCGAGGCCTTACCCTCATCGGTGTCGTTGTCTTAACCAGTACACCAACACTAACTCGTGCCCTCACACTTACGCTAACCCTTAAGCTTTGTTGTACCCTAACCTGTACCCTAATCCCTCTCCATTCCCTAACCCTAACCGTAACCCGAATCCTAACCCTGACCCTCACCCGAAGCCTTACCCTCACCCGTGCCCTAATCTTAACCAGGACACCAAGACTAACTCGTGCCCTCAAACGTACGCTAACACTAAACCGCAGCGGTACCCTAACCTGTACCCTAACCCCTCTCCATTCCCTAACCCTAACCCTAACCTGAAACCTAACCATGACACTCACCCGAAACTTTACCCTCACCCGTGTCCTAATTTTAACCAGTACATCAACACTAACCCATGCCCTCTAACGTACGCCAACCCTAAGCCATTGCCGTACCCTAACCTGTACCCTAATCAATCCCCATTCCCTAACCCTAACCCTAACCCTTAACGTGACCCTCTTCCGAGGCCATACCCTCACCCGTGCCCTAATCGTAAGCAGTACTCTAACACTAACTAGTGACCTCACACGTACGCTAAACCTTAAGCTTTGTTGTACCCTAACCTGTACCCTAATCCCTCTCCATTCCCTAGCCCTAACCCTAACCCGAATCCTAACCCTGACCCTCACCCGAAGCCTTACCCTCACCCGTGCCCTAATCTTAAAGAGGACACCAAGACTAACTCGTGCCCTCAAACGTACGCTAACAATAAACCGCAGCGGTACCCTAACCTGTACCGTAATCCCTCTCCATTCCCTAAACCTAACCCTAACCTGAAACCTAACCATGACACTCACCCGAAACTTTACCCTCACCCGTGTCCTAATTTTAACCAGTACATCAACACTAACCCATGCCGTCTAACGTACGCCAACCCTAAGCCATTGCCGTACCCTAACCTGTACCCTAATCAATCCCCATTCTCTAACCCTAACCCTAACCCTAACCCTTAACGTGACCCTCTTCCGAGGCCTTACCCTCACCCGTGTCCTAATGGTAAGCAGTACACTAACACTAACTAGTGACCTCACACGTACGCTAAACCTTAAGCGTTGTGGTACCCTAAACTGTGCCCTAATATCTCCCCATTCCCTAACCCTAACCCTAACCCGAATTCTATCCCTGACCCTCACCCGAAACCTTACCCTCACCCGTGCCCTAATCTTAACCAGGACACCAACACTAACTTTTGTCCTCACACGTACGCTAACCCTTAATCGTTGTCGTACCCTAAACTGTACCCTAATCCCTCCCCATTCCCTAACCCTAACCCTAACCCGAATCCTAACCCTGACCCTCACCTGAAGCCTTTCCCTCACTCGTGCCCTAATCTTAACAAGGACACTAACACTAACCCTTGCTCTCACACGAACGCTAACCCTTAAGCACTGTCGTACCCTAAGCTGTACCTTAATCCCTCTGCACTCCTTAACACTAACCCTAACCCGAATCCTAATCCTGACCCTCACCCGAAGCCTTACCCTCACCCGTGCCCTAATCTTAACCAGGACACCAACACTAACTCGTGCCCTCACACGTACGCTAAACCTTAAGCGTTGTCGTACCCTAAATTGTACCCTAATCCCTCCCCATTCCTTAACCCTAACCCTAACCCCATCCCTAAATCTGACCCACTTCCGATGCCCTACCCTAACCAATGCCCTAATCTTAACCAGTACCCAAACACTAACTCATGCCCTCAAACGTACGCTAACCCTTAAGCATTGTCGTACCCTACCCTGTACCCTAATCCCTCCTCATTCCCTAACCCTAACCCTAAGCGAAACCCTGAACGTGACACTTTTCCGAGGCCTTACCCTCATCGGTGCCGTTGTCTTAACCAGTACACCAACACTAACTCGTGCCCTCGCACTTACGCTAACCCTTAAGCATTGTCGTACCCTAACCTGTACCCTAATCCCTCTCCATTCCCTAACCCTAACTCTAACCCGAATCCTAACCCTGACCCTCACCCGAAGCCTTACCCTCACCCCTGCCCTAATCTTAACCAGGACACCAAGACTAACTCGTGTCCTCAAACGTACGCTAACACTAAACCGCAGCGGTACCCTAAACTGTACCCTAATCCCTCTCCATTCCCTAACCCTAACCCTAACCTGAAACCTAACCATGACTCTCACCCGATACTTTACCCTCACCCGTGTCCTAATTTTAACCAGTACATCAACACTAACCCATGCCCTCTAACGTACGCCAACCCTAAGCCATTGCCGTACCCTAACCTGTACCCTAATCAATCCCCATTCCCTAACCCTAACCCTAACCCTAACCCTTAACGTGACCCTCTTCCGAGGCCTTACCCTCACCCTTGCCCTAATCGTAAGCAGTACACTAACACTAACTAGTGACCTCACACGTACGCTATACCTTAAGCGTTGTGGTACCCTAAACTGTGCCCTAATATCTCCCCATTAACTAACCCTAACCCTAACCCGAATTCTATCCCTGACCCTCACCCGAAACCTTACCATCACCCGTGCCCTAATCTTAACCAGGACACCAACACTAACTTGTGCCCTGACACGTACGCTAACCCTTAATCGTTGTCGTACCCTAAACTGTACCCTAATCCCTCCCCATTCCCTAACCCTAACCCTAACCCGAATCCTAACCCTGACCCTCACCTGAAGCCTTACCCTCACCCGTGCCCTAATCTTAACAAGGACACTAACACTAACCCTTGCTCTCACACGAACGCTAACCCTTAAGCACTGTCGTACCCTAAGCTGTACCCTAATCCCTCTGCATTCCTTAACCCTAACCCTAACCCGAATCCTAACCCTGACCCTCACCCGAAGCCTTACCCTCACCCGTGCCCTAATCTTAACCAGGTCACCAACACTAACTCGTGCCTTCACACCTACGCTAAACCTTAAGCGTTGTCGTACCCTAAATTGTACCCTAATCCCTCCCCATTCCTTAACCCTAACCCTAACCCCATCCCTAAACCTGACCCACTTCCGATGCCCTACCCTACCCAATGCCTTAATCTTAACCAGTACACAAACACTAACTCATGCCCTAAAACATACGCTAACCCTTAAGCATTGTCGTACCCTATCCTGTACCCTAATCCCTCCCCATTCCCTAACCCTAACCCTAAGCGAAACCCTGAACGTGACCCTTTTCCGAGGCCTTACCCTCATCGGTGCCGTTGTCTTAACCAGTACACCAACACTAACCCGTGCCCTCACACTTACGCTAACCCTTAAGCTTTGTTGTACCCTAACCTGTACCCTAATCCCTCTCCATTCCCTAACCCTAACCCTAACCCGAATCCTAACCCTGACCCTCACCCGAAGCCTTACCCTCACCCATGCCCTAATCTTAACAAGGACACCAAGACTAACTCGTGCCCTCAAACGTACGCTAACACTAAACCGCAGCGGTACCCTAACCTGTACCCTAATCCCTTTCCATTCCCTAACCCTAACCCTAACCTGAAACCTAACCATGACACTCACCCGAAACTTTACCCTCACCCGTGTCCTAATTTTAACCAGTACATCAACACTAACCCATGCCCTCTAACGTAGGCCAACCCTAAGCCATTGCCGTACCCTAACCTGTACCCTAATCAATCCCCATTCCCTAACCCTAACCCTAACCCTAACCCTTAACTTGACCCTCTTCCGAGGCCTTACCCTCACCCGTGCCCTAATCGTAAGCAGTACACTAACACTAACTAGTGACCTCACACGTACGCTAAACCTTAAGCGTTGTGGTACCCTAAACTCTGCCCTAATATCTCCCCATTCCCGAACCCTAACCCTAACCCGAATTCTATCCCTGACCCTCACCCCAAACCTAACACTCACCCGTGCCCTAATCTTAACCAGGACACCAACACTAACTTGTGACCTCACACGTACGCTAACCCTTAATCGTTGTCGTACCCTAAACTGTACCCTAATCCCTCCCCATTCCCTAACCCTAACCCTAACCCGAATCCTAACCCTGACCCTCACCCGAAGCCTTACCCTCACCCGTGCCCTAATCTTAACCAGGACACCAAGACTAACTCGTGCCCTCAAACGTACGCTAACACTAAACCGCAGCGGTACCCTAACCTGTACCCTAATCCCTCTCCATTCCCTAACCCTAACCCTAACCTGAAACCTAACCATGACACTCACCCGAAACTTTACCCTCACCCGTGTCCTAATTTTAACCAGTACATCAACACTAACCCATGCCCTCTAACGTACGCCAACCCTAAGCCATTGCCGTACCCTAACCTGTACCCTAATCAATCCCCATTCCCTAACCCTAACCCTAACCCTTAACGTGACCCTCTTCCGAGGCCATACCCTCACCCGTGCCCTAATCGTAAGCAGTACTCTAACACTAACTAGTGACCTCACACGTACGCTAAACCTTAAGCTTTGTTGTACCCTAACCTGTACCCTAATCCCTCTCCATTCCCTAGCCCTAACCCTAACCCGAATCCTAACCCTGACCCTCACCCGAAGCCTTACCCTCACCCGTGCCCTAATCTTAAAGAGGACACCAAGACTAACTCGTGCCCTCAAACGTACGCTAACAATAAACCGCAGCGGTACCCTAACCTGTACCGTAATCCCTCTCCATTCCCTAAACCTAACCCTAACCTGAAACCTAACCATGACACTCACCCGAAACTTTACCCTCACCCGTGTCCTAATTTTAACCAGTACATCAACACTAACCCATGCCGTCTAACGTACGCCAACCCTAAGCCATTGCCGTACCCTAACCTGTACCCTAATCAATCCCCATTCTCTAACCCTAACCCTAACCCTAACCCTTAACGTGACCCTCTTCCGAGGCCTTACCCTCACCCGTGTCCTAATCGTAAGCAGTACACTAACACTAACTAGTGACCTCACACGTACGCTAAACCTTAAGCGTTGTGGTACCCTAAACTGTGCCCTAATATCTCCCCATTCCCTAACCCTAACCCTAACCCGAATTCTATCACTGACCCTCACCCGAAACCTTACCCTCACCCGTGCCCTAATCTTAACCAGGACACCAACACTAACTTTTGTCCTCACACGTACGCTAACCCTTAATCGTTGTCGTACCCTAAACTGTACCCTAATCCCTCCCCATTCCCTAACCCTAACCCTAACCCGAATCCTAACCCTGACCCTCACCTGAAGCCTTTCCCTCACTCGTGCCCTAATCTTAACAAGGACACTAACACTAACCCTTGCTCTCACACGAACGCTAACCCTTAAGCACTGTCGTACCCTAAGCTGTACCTTAATCCCTCTGCATTCCTTAACCCTAACCCTAACCCGAATCCTAATCCTGACCCTCACCCGAAGCCTTACCCTCACCCGTGCCCTAATCTTAACCAGGACACCAACACTAACTCGTGCCCTCACACGTACGCTAAACCTTAAGCGTTGTCGTACCCTAAATTGTACCCTAATCCCTCCCCATTCCTTAACCCTAACCCTAACCCCATCCCTAAATCTGACCCACTTCCGATGCCCTACCCTAACCAATGCCCTAATCTTAACCAGTACCCAAACACTAACTCATGCCCTCAAACGTACGCTAACCCTTAAGCATTGTCGTACCCTATCCTGTACCCTAATCCCTCCTCATTCCCTAACCCTAACCCTAAGCGAAACCCTGAACGTGACACTTTTCCGAGGCCTTACCCTCATCGGTGCCGTTGTCTTAACCAGTACACCAACACTAACTCGTGCCCTCGCACTTACGCTAACCCTTAAGCATTGTCGTACCCTAACCTGTACCCTAATCCCTCTCCATTCCCTAACCCTAACCCTAACCCGAATCCTAACCCTGACCCTCACCCGAAGCCTTACCCTCACCCCTGCCCTAATCTTAACCAGGACACCAAGACTAACTCGTGCCCTCAAACGTACGCTAACACTAAACCGCAGCAGTACCCTAACCTGTACCCTAATCCCTCTCCATTCCCTAACCCTAACCCTAACCTGAAACCTAACCATGACACTCACCCGATACTTTACCCTCACCCGTGTCCTAATTTTAACCAGTACATCAACACTAACCCATGCCCTCTAACGTACGCCAACCCTAAGCCATTGCCGTACCCTAACCTGTACCCTAATCAATCCCCATTCCCTAACCCTAACCCTAACCCTAACCCTTAACGTGACCCTCTTCCGAGGCCTTACCCTCACCCTTGCCCTAATCGTAAGCAGTACACTAACACTAACTAGTGACCTCACACGTACGCTATACCTTAAGCGTTGTGGTACCCTAAACTGTGCCCTAATATCTCCCCATTACCTAACCCTAACCCTAACCCTAATTCTATCCCTGACCCTCACCCGAAACCTTACCATCACCCGTGCCCTAATCTTAACCAGGACACCAACACTAACTTGTGCCCTGACACGTACGCTAACCCTTAATCGTTGTCGTACCCTAAACTGTACCCTAATCCCTCCCCATTCCCTAACCCTAACCCTAACCCGAATCCTAACCCTGACCCTCACCTGAAGCCTTACCCTCACCCGTGCCCTAATCTTAACAAGGACACTAACACTAACCCTTGCTCTCACACGAACGCTAACCCTTAAGCACTGTCGTACCCTAAGCTGTACCCTAATCCCTCTGCATTCCTTAACCCTAACCCTAACCCGAATCCTAACCCTGACCCTCACCCGAAGCCTTACCCTCACCCGTGCCCTCATCTTAACCAGGTCACCAACACTAACTCGTGCCTTCACACCTACGCTAAACCTTAAGCGTTGTCGTACCCTAAATTGTACCCTAATCCCTCCCCATTCCTTAACCCTAACCCTAACCCCATCCCTAAACCTGACCCACTTCCGATGCCCTACCCTACCCAATGCCTTAATCTTAACCAGTACACAAACACTAACTCATGCCCTCAAACGTACGCTAACCCTTAAGCATTGTCGTACCCTATCCTGTACCCTAATCCCTCCCCATTCCCTAACCCTAACCCTAAGCGAAACCCTGAACGTGACCCTTTTCCGAGGCCTTACCCTCATCGGTGCCGTTGTCTTAACCAGTACACCAACACTAACCCGTGCCCTCACACTTACGCTAACCCTTAAGCTTTGTTGTACCCTAACCTGTACCCTAATCCCTCTCCATTCCCTAACCCTAACCCTAACCCGAATCCTAACCCTGACCCTCACCCGAAGCCTTACCCTCACCCGTGCCCTAATCTTAACAAGGACACCAAGACTAACTCGTGCCCTCAAACGTACGCTAACACTAAACCGCAGCGGTACCCTAACCTGTACCCTAATCCCTTTCCATTCCCTAACCCTAACCCTAACCTGAAACCTAACCATGACACTCACCCGAAACTTTACCCTCACCCGTGTCCTAATTTTAACCAGTACATCAACACTAACCCATGCCCTCTAACGTACGCCAACCCTAAGCCATTGCCGTACCCTAACCTGTACCCTAATCAATCCCCATTCCCTAACCCTAACCCTAACCCTAACCCTTAACTTGACCCTCTTCCGAGGCCTTACCCTCACCCGTGCCCTAATCGTAAGCAGTACACTAACACTAACTAGTGACCTCACACGTACGCTAAACCTTAAGCGTTGTGGTACCCTAAACTCTGCCCTAATATCTCCCCATTCCCGAACCCTAACCCTAACCCGAATTCTATCCCTGACCCTCACCCGAAACCTAACACTCACCCGTGCCCTAATCTTAACCAGGACACCAACACTAACTTGTGACCTCACACGTACGCTAACCCTTAATCGTTGTCGTACCCTAAACTGTACCCTAATCCCTCCCCATTCCCTAACCCTAACCCTAACCCGAATCCTAACCCTGACCCTCACCCGAAGCCTTACCCTCACCCGTGCCCTAATCTTAACCAGGACACCAACACTAACTCGTGCCCTCACACGTACGCTAAACCTTAAGCGTTGTCGTACCCTAAATTGTACCCTAATCCCTCCCCATTCCTTAACCCTAACCCTAACCCCATCCCTAAACCTGACCCACTTCCGATGCCCTACCCTAACCAATGCCCTAATCTTAACCAGTACACAAACACTAACTCATGCCCTCAAACGTACGCTAACCCTTAAGCATTGTCGTACCCTATCCTGTACCCTAATCCCTCCCCATTCCCTAACCCTAACCCTAAGCGAAACCCTGAACGTGACCCTTTTCCGAGGCCTTACCCTCATCGGTGCCGTTGTCTTAACCAGTACACCAACACTAACTCGTGCCCTCACACTTACGCTAACCCTTAAGTTTGTTGTACCCTAACCTGTACCCTAATCCCTCTCCATTCCCTAACCCTAACCCTAACCCGAATCCTAACCCTGACCCTCACCCGAAGCCTTACCCTCACCCGTGCCCTAATCTTAACCAGGACACCAAGACTAACTTGTGCCCTCAAACGTACGCTAACACTAAACCGCAGCGGTACCCTAACCTGTACCCTAATCCCTCTCCATTCCCTAACCCTAACCCTAACCTGAAACCTAACCATGACACTCACCCGAAACTTTACCCTCACCCTTGTCCAAATTTTAACCAGTACATCAACACTAACCCATGCCCTCTAACGTACGCCAACCCTAAGCCATTGCCGTACCCTAACCTGTACCCTAATCAATCCCCATTCCCTAACCCTAACCCTAACCCTAACCCTTAACGTGACCCTCTTCCGAGGCCTTACTCTCACCCGTGCCCTAATCGTAAGCAGTACACTAACACTAACTAGTGACCTCACACGTACGCTAAACCTTAAGCGTTGTGGTACCCTAAACTGTGCCCTAATACCTCCCCATTCCCTAACCCTAACCCTAACCCGAATTCTATCCCTGACCCTCACCCGAAACCTAACCCTCACCCGTGCCCTAATCTTAACCAGGACACCAACACTAACTTGTGCCCTCACACGTACACTAACCCTTAATCGTTGTCGTACCCTAAACTGTACCCTAATCCCTCCCCATTCCCTAACCCTAACCCTAACACGAATCCTAACCCTGACCCTCACCTGAAGCCTTAGCCTCACCCGTGCCCTAATCTTAACAAGGACACTAACACTAACCCTTGCTCTCACACGAACGCTAACCTTTAAGCACTTTCGTACCCTAAGATGTACCCTAATCCCTCTGCATTCCTTAACCCTAACCCTAACCCGAATCCTACCCTGACCCTCACCCGAAGCCTTACCCTCACCCGTGCCCTAATCTTAACCAGGACACCAACACTAACTCGTGCCCTCACACGTACGCTAAACCTTAAGCGTTGTCGTACCCTAAATTGTACCCTAATCCCTCCCCATTCCTTAACCCTAACCGTAACCCCATCCCTAAACCTAACCCACTTCCGATGCCCTACCCTAACCAATGCCCTAATCTTAACCAGTACACAAACACTAACTCATGCCCTCAAACGTACGCTAACCCTTAAGCATTGTCGTACCCTATCCTGTACCCTAATCCCTCCCCATTCCCTAACCCTAACCCTAAGCGAAACCCTGAACGTGACCCTTTTCCGAGGCCTTACCCTCATCGGTGCCGTTGTCTTAACCAGTACACCAACACTAACCCGTGCCCTCACACTTACGCTAACCCTTAAGCTTTGTTGTACCCTAACCTGTACCCTAATCCCTCTCCATTCCCTAACCCTAACCCTAACCCGAATCCTAACCCTGACCCTCATCCGAAGCCTTACCCTCACCCGTGCCCTAATCTTAACCAGGACACCAAGACTAAATCGTGCCCTCAAACGTACGCTAACACTAAACCGCAGCGGTACCCTAACCTGTACCCTAATCCCTTTCCATTCCCTAACCCTAACCCTAACCTGAAACCTAACCATGACACTCACCCGAAACTTTACCCTCACCCGTGTCCTAATTTTAACCAGTACATCAACACTAACCCATGCCCTCTAACGTACGCCAACCCTAAGCCATTGCCGTACCCTAACCTGTTCCCTAATCAATCCCCATTCCCTAACCCTAACCCTAACCCTAACCCTTAACTTGACCCTCTTCCGAGGCCTTACCCTCACCCGTGCCCTAATCGTAAGCAGTACACTAACACTAAATAGTGACCTCACACGTACGCTAAACCTTAAGCGTTGTGGTACCCTAAACTGTGCCCTAATATCTCCCCATTCCCGAACCCTAACCCTAACCCGAATTCTATCCCTGACACTCACCCGAAACCTAACCCTCACCCGTGCCCTAATGTTAACCAGGACACCAACACTAACTTGTGACCTCACACGTACGCTAACCCTTAATCGTTGTCGTACCCTAAACTGTACCCTAATCCCTCCCCATTCCCTAACCCTAACCCTAACCCGAATCCTAACCCTGACCCTCACCCGAAGCCTTACCCTCACCCGTGCCCTAATCTTAACCAGGACACCAACACTAACTCGTGCCCTCACACGTACGCTAAACCTTAAGCGTTGTCGTACCCTAAATTGTACCCTAATCCCTCCCCATTCCTTAACCCTAACCCTAACCCCATCCCTAAACCTGACCCACTTCCGATGCCCTACCCTAACCAATGCCCTAATCTTAACCAGTACACAAACACTAACTCATGCCCTCAAACGTACGCTAACCCTTAAGCATTGTCGTACCCTATCCTGTACCCTAATCCCTCCCCATTCCCTAACCCTAACCCTAAGCGAAACCCTGAACGTGACCCTTTTCCGAGGCCTTACCCTCATCGGTGCCGTTGTCTTAACCAGTACACCAACACTAACTCGTGCCCTCACACTTACGCTAACCCTTAAGTTTGTTGTACCCTAAACTGTACCCTAATCCCTCTCCATTCCCTAACCCTAACCCTAACCCGAATCCTAACCCTGACCCTCACCCGAAGCCTTACGCTCACCCGTGCCCTAATCTTAACCAGGACACCAAGACTAACTCGTGCCCTCAAACGTACGCTAACACTAAACCGCAGCGGTACCCTAACCTGTACCCTAATCCCTCTCCATTCACTAACCCTAACCCTAACCTGAAACCTAACCATGACACTCACCCGAAACTTTACCCTCACCCGTGTCCTAATTTTAACCAGTACATCAACACTAACTCATGCCCTCTAACGTACGCCAACCCTAAGCCATTGCCGTACCCTAACCTGTACCCTAATCAATCCCCATTCCCTAACCCTAACCCTAACCCTTAACGTGACCCTCTTCCGAGGCCTTACCCTCACCCGTGCCCTAATCGTAAGCAGTACTCTAACACTAACTAGTGACCTCACACGTACGCTAAACCTTAAGCGTTGTGGTACCCTAAACTGTGCCCTAATATCTCCCCATTCCCTAACCCTAACCCTAACCCGAATTCTATCCCTGACCCTCACCCGAAACCTTACCCTCACCCGTGCCCTAATCTTAACCAGGACACCAACACTAACTTCTCTCCTCACACGTACGCTAACCCTTAATCGTTGTCGTACCCTAAACTGTACCCTAATCCCTCCCCATTCCCTAATCCTAACCCTAAACCGAATCCTAACCCTGACCCTCACCTGAAGCCTTTCCCTCACTCGTGCCCTAATCTTAACAAGGACACTAACACTAACCCTTGCTCTCACACGAACGCTAACCCTTAAGCACTGTCGTACCCTAAGCTGTACCTTAATCCCTCTGCATTCCTTAACCCTAACCCTAACCCGAATCCTAACCCTGACCCTCACCCGAAGCCTTACCCTCACCCGTGCCCTAATCTTAACCAAGACACCAACACTAACTCGTGCCCTCACACGTACGCTAAACCTTAAGCGTTGTCGTACCCTAAATTGTACCCTAATCCCTCCCCATTCCTTAACCCTAACCCTAACCCCATCCCTAAATCTGACCCACTTCCGATGCCCTACCCTAACCAATGCCCTAATCTTAACCAGTACCCAAACACTAACTCATGCCCTCAAACGTACGCTAACCCTTAAGCATTGTCGTACCCTATCCTGTACCCTAATCCCTCCTCATTCCCTAACCCTAACCCTAAGCGAAACCCTGAACGTGACACTTTTCCGAGGCCTTACCCTCATCGGTGCCGTTGTCTTAACCAGTACACCAACACTAACTCGTGCCCTCACACTTACGCTAACCCTTAAGCTTTGTTGTACCCTAACCTGTACCCTAATCCCTCTCCATTCCCTAACCCTAACCCTAACCCGAATCCTAACCCTGACCCTCACCAGAAGCCTTACCCTCACCCGTGCCCTAATCTTAACCAGGACACCAAGACTAACTCGTGCCCTCAAACGTACGCTAACACTAAACCGCAGCGGTACCCTAACCTGTACCCTAATCCCTCTCCATTCCCTAACCCTAACCCTAACCTGAAACCTAACCATGACACTCACCCGAAACTTTACCCTCACCCGTGTCCAAATTTTAACCAGTACATCAACACTAACCCATGCCCTCTAACGTACGCAACCCTAAGCCATTGCCGTACCCTAACCTGTACCCTAATCAATCCCCATTCCCTAACCCTAACCCTAACCCTAACCCTTAACGTGACCCTCTTCCGAGGCCTTACCCTCACCCGTGCCCTAATCGTAAGCAGTACACTAACACTAACTAGTGACCTCACACGTACGCTAAACCTTAAGCGTTGTGGTACCCTAAACTGTGCCCTAATATCTCCCCATTCCCTAACCCTAACCCTAACCCGAATTCTATCCCTGACCCTCACCCGAAACCTAACCCTCACCCGTGCCCTAATCTTAACCAGGACACCAACACTAACTTGTGCCCTCACACGTACGCTAACCCTTAATCGTTGTCGTACCCTAAACTGTACCCTAATCCCTCCCCATTCCCTAACCCTAACCCTAACCCGAATCCTAACCCTGACCCTCACCTGAAGCCTTAGCCTCACCCGTGCCCTAATCTTAACAAGGACACTAACACTAACCCTTGCTCTCACACGAACGCTAACCTTTAAGCACTTTCGTACCCTAAGATGTACCCTAATCCCTCTGCATTCCTTAACCCTAACCCTAACCCGAATCCTAATCCTGACCCTCACCCGAAGCCTTACCCTCACCCGTGCCCTAATCTTAACCAGGACACCAACACTAACTTGTGACCTCACAAGTACGCTAACCCTTAATCGTTGTCGTACCCTAAACTGTACCCTAATCCCTCCCCATTCCCTAACCCTAACCCTAACCCGAATGCTAACCCTGACCCTCACCCGAAGCCTTACCCTGACCCGTGCCCTAATCTTAACCAGGACACCAACACTAACTCGTGCCCTCACACGTACGCTAAACTTTAAGCGTTGTCGTACCCTAAATTGTACCCTAATCCCTCCCCATTCCTTAACCCTAACCCTAACCCCATCCCTAAACCTGACCCACTTCCGATGCCCTACCCTAACCAATGCCCTAATCTTAACCAGTACACAAACACTAACTCATGCCCTCAAACGTACGCTAACCCTTAAGCATTGTCGTACCCTATCCTGTACCCTAATCCCTCCCCATTCCCTAACCCTAACCCTAAGCGAAACCCTGAACGTGACCCTTTTCCGAGGCCTTACCCTCATCGATGCCGTTGTCTTAACCAGTACACCAACACTAACTCGTGCCCTCACACTTACACTAACCCTTAAGTTTGTTGTACCCTAAACTGTACCCTAATCCCTCTCCATTCCCTAACCCTAACCCTAACCCGAATCCTAACCCTGACCCTCACCCGAAGCCTTACGCTCACCCGTGCCCTAATCTTAACCAGGACACCAAGACTAACTCGTGCCCTCAAACGTACGCTAACACTAAACCGCAGCGGTACCCTAACCTGTACCCTAATCCCTCTCCATTCCCTAACCCTAACCCTAACCTGAAACCTAACCATGACACTCACCCGAAACTTTACCCTCACCCGTGTCCTAATTTTAACCAGTACATCAACACTAACACATGCCCTCTAACGTACGCCAACCCTAAGCCATTGCCGTACCCTAACCTGTACCCTAATCAATCCCCATTCCCTAACCCTAACCCTAACCCTTAATGTGACCCTCTTCCGAGGCCTTACCCTCTCCCGTGCCCTAATCTTAAGCAGTACACTAACACTAACTAGTGACCTCACACGTACGCTAAACCTTAAGCGTTGTGGTACCCTAAACTGTGCCCTAATATCTCCCCATTCCCTAACCCTAACCCTAACCCGAATTCTATCCCTGACCCTCACCCGAAACCTTACCATCACCCGTGCCCTAATCTTAACCAGGACACCAACACTAACTTGTGCCCTCACACGTACGCTAACCCTTAATCGTTGTCGTACCTTAAACTGTACCCTAATCCCTCCCCATTCCCTAACCCTACCTCTAACCCGAATCCTAACCCTGACCCTCACCTGAAGCCTTACCCTCACCCGTGCCCTAATCTTAACCAGGTCACCAACACTAACTCGTGCCCTCACACCTACGCTAAACCTTAAGCGTTGTCGTACCCTAAATTGTACCCTAATCCCTCCCCATTCCTTAACCCTAACCCTAATCCCATCCCTAAACCTGACCCACTTCCGATGCCCTACCCTAACCAATGCCCTAATCTTAACCAGTACACAAACACTAACTCATGCCCTCAAACGTACGCTAACCCTTAAGCATTGTCGTACCCTATCCTGTACCCTAATCCCTCCCCATTACCTAACCCTAACCCTAAGCGAAACCCTGAACGTGACCCTTTTCCGAGGCCTTACCCTCATCGGTGCCGTTGTCTTAACCAGTACACCAACACTAACTCGTGCCCTCACACTTACGCTAACCCTTAAGCTTTGTTGTACCCTAACCTGTACCCTAATCCCTCTCCATTCCCTAACCCTAACCCTAACCCGAATCCTAACCCTGACCCTCACCCGAAGCCTTACCCTCACCCGTGCCCTAATCTTAACCAGGACACCAAGACTAACTCGTGCCCTCAAACGTACGCTAACACTAAACCGCAGCGGTACCCTAACCTGTACCCTAATCCCTCTCCATTCCCTAACCCTAACCCTAACCTGAAACCTAACCATGACACTCACCCGAAACTTTACCCTCACCCGTGTCCAAATTTTAACCAGTACATCAACACTAACCCATGCCCTCTAACGTACGCCAACCCTAAGCCATTGCCGTACCCTAACCTGTACCCTAATCAATCCCCATTCCCTAACCCTAACCCTAACCCTTAACGTGACCCTCTTCCGAGGCCTTACCCTCACCCGTGCCCTAATCGTAAGCAGTACTCTAACACTAACTAGGGACCTCACATGTACGCTAAACCTTAAGCGTTGTGGTACCCTAAACTGTGCCCTAATATCTCCCCATTCCCTAACCCTAACCCTAACCCGAATTCTATCCCTGACCCTCACCCGAAACCTAACCCTCACCCGTGCCCTAATCTTAACCAGGACACCAACACTAACTTGTGCCCTCACACGTACGCTAACCCTTAATCGTTGTCGTACCCTAAACTGTACCCTAATCCCTCCCCATTCCCTAACCCTAACCCTAAACCGAATCCTAACCCTGACCCTCACCTGAAGCCTTACCCTCACCCGTGCCCTAATCTTAACCACGACACTAACACTAACCCTTGCTCTCACATGAACGCTAACCCTTAAGCACTGTCGTACCCTAAGCTGTACCCTAATCCCTCTGCATTCCTTAACCCTAACCCTAACCCGAATCCTCACCCTGCCCCTCACCCGAAGCCTTACCCTCACCCGTGCCCTAATCTTAACCAGGACACCAACACTAACTCATGCCCTCACACGTACGCTAAACCTTAAGCGTTGTAGTACCCTAAATTGTACCCTAATCCCTCCCCATTCCTTAACCCTAACCCTAACCCCATCCCTAAACCTGACCCACTTCCGATGCCCTACCCTAACCAATTCCCTAATCTTAACCAGTACACAAACACTAACTCATGCCCTCAAACGTACGCTAACCCTTAAGCATTGTCGTACCCTATCCTGTACCCTAATCCCTCCCCATTCCCTAACCCTAACCCTAAGCGAAACCCTGAACGTGTCTCTTTTCCGAGGCCTTACCCTCATCGGTGCCGTTGTCTTAACCAGTACACCAACACTAACTCGTGCCCTCACACTTACGCTAAACCTTAAGCTTTGTTGTACCCTAACCTGTACCCTAATCCCTCTCCATTCCCTAGCCCTAACCCTAACCCGAATCCTAACACTGACCCTCTCCCGAAGCCTTACCCTCACCCGTGCCCTAATCTTAAAGAGGACACCAAGACTAACTCGTGCCCTCAAACGTACGCTAACACTAAACCGCAGCGGTACCCTAACGTGTACCCTAATCCCTCTCCATTCCCTAAACCTAACCCTAACCTGAAACCTAACCATGACACTCACCCGAAACTTTACCCTCACCCGTGTCCTAATTTTAACCAGTACATCAACACTAACCCATGCCGTCTAACGTACGCCAACCCTAAGCCATTGCCGTACCCTAACCTGTACCCTAATCAGTCCCCATTCTCTAACCCTAACCTTAACCCTAACCCTTAACGTGACCCTCTTCCGAGGCCTTACCCTCACCCGTGCCCTAATCGTAAGCAGTACACTAACACTAACTAGTGACCTCACACGTACGCTAAACCTTAAGCGTTGTGGTACCCTAAACTGTGCCCTAATATCTCCCCATTCCCTAACCCTAACCCTAACCCGAATTCTATCCCTGACCCTCACCCGAAACCTTACCCTCACCCGTGCCCTAATCTTAACCAGGACACCAACACTAACTTGTGCCCTCACACGTACGCTAACCCTTAATCGTTGTCGTACCCTAAACTGTACCCTAATCCCTCCCCATTCCCTAACCCTAACCATAACCCGAATCCTAACCCTGACCCTCACCTGGAGCCTTTCCCTCACTCGTGCCCTAATCTTAACAAGGACACTAACACTAACCCTTGCTCTCACACGAACGCTAACCCTTAAGCACTGTCGTACCCTAAGCTGTACCTTAATCCCTCTGCATTCCTTAACCCTAACCCTAACCCGAATCCTAACCCTGACCCTCACCCGAAGCCTTACCCTCACCCGTGCCCTAATCTTAACCAGGACACCAACACTAACTCGTGCCCTCACACGTACGCTAAACCTTAAGCATTGTCGTACCCTAAATTGTACCCTAATCCCTCCCCATTCCTTAACCCTAACCCTAACCCCATCCCTAAATCTTACCCACTTCCGATGCCCTACCCTAACCAATGCCCTAATCTTAACCAGTACCCAAACACTAACTCATGCCCTCAAACGTACGCTAACCCTTAAGCATTGTCGTACCCTATCCTGTACCCTAATCCCTCCTCATTCCCTAACCCTAACCCTAAGCGAAACCCTGAACGTGACACTTTTCCGAGGCCTTACCCTCATCGGTGCCGTTGTCTTAACCAGTACACCAACACTAACTCGTGCCCTCGCACTTACGCTAACCCTTAAGCATTGTCGTACCCTAACCTGTACCCTAATCCCTCTCCATTCCCTAACCTTAACCCTAACCGGAATCCTAACCCTGACCCTCACCCAAAGCCTTACCCTCACCCGTGCCCTAATCTTAACCAGGACACCAAGACTAACGTGTGCCCTCAAACGTACGCTAACACTAAACCGCAGTGGTACCCGAACCTGTACCCTAATCCCTCTCCATTCCCTAACCCTAACCCTAACCTGAAACCTAACCATGACACTCACCCGAAACTTTACCCTCACCCGTGTCCTAATTTTAACCAGTACATCAACACTAACCCATGCCCTCTAACGTACGCCATCCCTAAGCCATTGCCGTACCCTAACCTGTACCCTAATCAATCCCCATTCCCTAACCCTAACCCTAACCCTAACCCTTAACGTGACCCTCTTCCGAGGCCTTACCCTCACCCGTGCCCTAATCGTAAGCAGTACACTAACACTAACTAGTGACCTCACACGTACGCTAAACCTTAAGCGTTGTGGTACCCTAAACTGTGCCCTAATATCTCCCCATTCCCTAACCCTAACCCTAACCCGAATTCTATCCCTGACCCTCACCCGAAACCTTACCCTCACCCGTGCCCTAATCTTAACCAGGACACCAACACTAACTTGTGCCCTCACACGTACGCTAACCCTTAATCGTTGTCGTACCCTAAACTGTACCCTAATCCCTCCCCATTCCCTAACCCTAACCCTAACCCGAATCCTAACCCTGACCCTCACCTGAAGCCTTAGCCTCACCCGTGCCCTAATCTTAACAAGAACACTAACACTAACACTTGCTCTCACACGAACGCTCACCCTTAAGCACTGTCGTACCCTAAGCTGTACCCTAATCCCTCTGAATTCCTTAACCCTAACCCTAACCCGAATCCTAACCCTGACCCTCACCCGAAGCCTTACCCTCTCCCGTGCCCTAATCTTAACCAGGACACCAACACTAACTCGTGCCCTCACACGTACGCTAAACCTTAAGCGTTGTCGTACCCTAAATTGTACCCTAATCCCTCCCCATTCCTTAACCCTAACCCTAACCCCATCCCTAAACCTGACCCACTTCCGATGCCCTACCCTAACCAATGCCCTAAACTTAACCAGTACACAAACACTAACTCATGCCCTCAAACGTACGCTAACCCTTAAGCATTGTCGTACCCTATCCTGTACCCTAATCCCTCCCCATTCCCTAACCCTAACCCTAAGCGAAACCCTGAACGTGACCCTTTTCCGAGGCCTTACCCTCATCGGTGCCGTTGTCTTAACCAGTACACCAACACTAACTCCTGCCCTCACACTTACGCTAACCCTTAAGCATTGTCGTACCCTAAGCTGTACCCTAATCCCTCTCCATTCCCTAACCCTAACCCTAACCCGAATCCTAACCCTGACCCTCACCCGAAGCCTTACCCTCAACCGTGCCCTAATCTTAACCAGGACACCAAGACTAACTCGTGCCCTCAAACGTACGCTAACACTAAACCACAGCGGTACCCTAACCTGTACCCTAATCCCTCTCCATTCCCTAACCCTAACCCTAACCTGAAACCTAACCATGACACTCCCCCGAAACTTTACCCTCACCCGTGTCCTAATTTTAACCAGTACATCAACACTAACCCATGCCCTCTAACGTACGCCAACCCTAAGCTATTGCCGTACCCTAACCTGTACCCTAATCAATCCCCATTCCCTAACCCTAACCCTAACCCTAACCCTTAACGTGACCCTCTTCCGAGGCCTTACTCTCACCCGTGCCCTACTCGTAAGCAGTACACTAACACTAACTAGTGACCTCACACGTACGCTAAACCTTAAGCGTTGTGGTACCCTAAACTGTGCCCTAATATCTCCCCATTCCCTAACCCTAACCCTAACCCGAATTCTATCCCTGACCCTCACCCGAAACCTAACCCTCACCCGTGCCCTAATCTTAACCAGGACACCAACACTAACTTGTGCCCTCACACGTACGCTAACCCTTAATCGTTGTCGTACCCTAAACTGTACCCTAATCCCTCCCCATTCCCTAACCCTAACCCTAACCCGAATCCTAACCCTGACCCTCACCTGAAGCCTTAGCCTCACCCGTGCCCTAATCTTAACAAGGACACTAACACTAACCCTTGCTCTCACACGAACGCTAACCTTTAAGCACTGTCGTACCCTAAGATGTACCCTAATCCCTCTGCATTCCTTAACCCTAATCCTAACCCGAATCCTAACCCTGACCCTCACCCGAAGCCTTACCCTCACCCGTGCCCTAATCTTAACCAGGACACCAACACTAACTCATGCCCTCACACGTACGCTAAACCTTAAGCGTTGTCGTACCCTAAATTGTACCCTAATCCCTCCCCATTCCTTAACCCTAACCCTAACCCCATCCCTAAACCTGACCCACTTCCGATGCCCTACCCTAACCAATGCCCTAATCTTAACCAGTACACAAACACTAACTCATGCCCTCAAACGTACACTCACCCTTAAGCATTGTCGTACCCTATCCTGTACCCTAATCCCTCCCCATTCCCTAACCCTAACCCTAAGCAAAACCCTGAACGTGACCCTTTTCCGAGGCCTTACACTCATCGGTGCCGTTGTCTTAACCAGTACACCAACACTAACTCGTGCCCTCACACTTACGCTCACCCTTAAGCTTTGTTGTACCCTAACCTGTACCCTAATCCCTCTCCATTCCCTAACCCTAACCCTAACCCGAATCCTAACCCTGACCCTCACCCGAAGCCTTACCCTCACCCGTGCCCTAATCTTAACCAGGACACCAAGACTAACTCGTGCCCTCAAACGTACGCTAACACTAAACCGCAGCGGTACCCTAATCCCTCTCCATTCCCTAACCCTAACCCTAACCTGAAACCTAACCATGACACTCACCCGAAACTTTACCCCCACCCGTGTCCTAATTTGAACCAGTACATCAACACTAACCCATGCCCTCTAACGTACGCCAACCTTAAGCCATTGCCGTACCCTAACCTGTACCCTAATCAATCCCCATTCCCTAACCCTAACCCTAACCCTAACCCTTAACGTGACCCTCTTCCGAGGCCTTACCCTCACCCGTGCCCTAATCGTAAGCAGTACACTAACACTAACTAGTGACCTCACACGTACGCTGAACCTTAAGCGTTGTGGTACCCTAAACTGTGCCCTAATATCTCCCCATTCCCTAACCCTAACCCTAACCCGAATTCTATCCCTGACCCTCACCCGAAACCTTACCCTCACCCGTGCCCTAATCTTAACCAGGACACCAACACTAAATTGTTCCCTCACACGTACGCTAACCCTTAATCGTTGTCGTACCCTAAACTGTACCCTAATCCCTCCCCATTCCCTAACCCTAACCCTAACCCGAATCGTAACCCTGACCCTCACCTGAAGCCTTACCCTCACCCGTGCCCTAATCTTAACCAGGACACTAACACTAACCCTTGCCCTCACACGAACACTAACCCTTAAGCACTGTCGTACCCTAAGCTGTACCCTAATCCCTCTGCATTCCTTAACCCTAACCCTTACCCGAATCCTAACCCTGACCCTCACCCGAAGCCTTACCCTCACCCGTGCCCTAATCTGAACCAGGACACCAACACTAATTCGTGCCCTCACACGTACGCTAAACCTTAAGCGTTGTCTTACCCTAAATTTTACCCTAATCACTCCCCATTCCTTAACCCTAACCCTAACCCCATCCCTAAACCTGACCCACTTCCGATGCCCTACCCTAACCAATGCCCTAATCTTAACCAGTACACAAACACTAACTCATGCCCTCAAACGTACGGTAACCCTTAAGCATTGTCGTACCCTATCCTGTACCCTAATCCCTCCCCATTCCCTAACCCTAACCCTAAGCGAAACCCTGAACGTGACCCTTTTCCGAGGCCTTACCCTCATCGGTGTCGTTGTCTTAACCAGTACACTAACACTAACTTGTGCTCTCACACGTACGCTAACCCTTAATCGTTGTCGTACCCTAAACTGTAACCTAATCCCTCCCCATTCCCTAACCCTAACCCTAACCCGAATCCTCACCCTGACCCTCACATGAAGCCTTACCCTCACCCGTGCCCTAATCTTAACCAGGACACTAACACTAACCATTGCCTTCACACGAACGCTAACCCTTAAGCACTGTCGTACCCTAAGCTGTACCCTAATCCCTCTGCATTCCTTAACCCTAACCCTAACCCGAATCCTAACCCTGACCCTCACCCGAAGCCTTACCCTCACCCGTGCCCTAATCTTAACCAGGACACCAACACTAACTCGTGCCCTCACACGTACGCTAAACCTTAAGCGTTGTCGTACCCTAAATTGTACCCTAATCCCTCCCCATTCCTTAACCCTAACCCCATCCCTAAACCTGACCCACTTCCGATGCCCTACCCTAACCAATGCCCTAATCTTAACCAGTACACAAACACTAACTCATACCCTCAAACGTACGCTAACCCTTAAGCATTGTCGTACCCTCTCCTGTACCCTAATCCCTCCCAATTCCCTAACCCTAACCCTAAGCGAAACCCTGAACGTGACCCTTTTCCGACGCCTTACCCTCATCAGTGCCGTTGTCTTAACCAGTACACCAACACTAACTCGTGCCCTCACACTTACGCTAACCCTTAAGCATTGTCGTACCCTAACCTGTACCCTAATCCCTCTCCATTCCCTAACCCTAATCCTAACCCGAATCCTAACCCTGACCCTCACCCGAAGCCTTACCCTCACCCGTGCCCTAATCTTAACCAGGACACCAAGACTAACTCGTGCCCTCAAACGTACGCTAACACTAAACCGCAGCGGTACCCTAATCCCTCTCCATTCCCTAACCCTAACCCTAACCTGAAACCTAACCATGACACTCACCCGAAACTTTACCCCCACCCGTGTCCTAATTTTAACCAGTACATCAACACTAACCCTTGCCCTCTAACGTACGCCAACCCCAAGCCATTGCCGTACCCTAACCTGTACCCTAATCAATCCCCATTCCCTAACCCTAACCCTAACCCTAACCTTTAACGTGACCCTCTTCCGAGGCCTTACCCTCACCCGTGCCCTTATCGTAAGCAGTAAACTAACACTAACTAGTGACCTCACACGTACGCTAAACCTTAAGCGTTGTGGTACCCTAAACTGTGCCCTAATATCTCCCCATTCCCTAACCCTAACCCTAACACGAATTCTATCCCTGACCCTCACCCGAAACCTCACCCTCACCCGTGCCCTAATCTTAACCAGGACACCAACACTAACTTGTTCCCTCACACGTACGCTAACCCTTAATCGTTGTCGTACCCTAAACTGTACCCTAATCCCTCCCCATTCCCTAACCCTAACCCTAACCCGAATCGTAACCTTGACCCTCACCTGAAGCCTTACCCTCACCCGTGCCCTAATCTTAACCAGGACACTAACACTAACCCTTGCCCTCACACGAACGCTAACCCTTAAGCACTGTCGTACCCTAAGCTGTACCCTAATCCCTCTGCATTCCTTAACCCTAAACCTTACCCGAATCCTAACCCTGACCCTCACCCGAAGCCTTACCCTCACCCGTGCCCTAATCTTAACCAGGACACCAACACTAACTCGTGCCCTCACACGTACGCTAAACCTTAAGCGTTGTCTTACACTAAATTGTACCCTAATCCCTCCCCATTCCTTAACCCTAACCCTAACCCCATCCCTAAACCTGACCCACTTCCGATGCCCTACCCTAACCAATGCCCTAAACTTAACCAGTACACAAACACTAACTCATGCCCTCAAACGTACGCTAACCCTTAAGCATTGTCGTACCCTATCCTGTACCCTAATCCCTCCCCATTCCCTAACCCTAACCCTAAGCGAAACCCTGAACGTGACCCTTTTCCGAGGCCTTACCCTCATCGGTGCCGTTGTCTTAACCAGTACACCAACACTAACTCCTGCCCTCACACTTACGCTAACCCTTAAGCATTGTCGTACCCTAAGCTGTACCCTAATCCCTCTCCATTCCCTAACCCTAACCCTAACCCGAATCCTAACCCTGACCCTCACCCGAAGCCTTACCCTCAACCGTGCCCTAATCTTAACCAGGACACCAAGACTAACTCGTGCCCTCAAACGTACGCTAACACTAAACCACAGCGGTACCCTAACCTGTACCCTAATCCCTCTCCATTCCCTAACCCTAACCCTAACCTGAAACCTAACCATGACACTCCCCCGAAACTTTACCCTCACCCGTGTCCTAATTTTAACCAGTACATCAACACTAACCCATGCCCTCTAACGTACGCCAACCCTAAGCTATTGCCGTACCCTAACCTGTACCCTAATCAATCCCCATTCCCTAACCCTAACCCTAACCCTAACCCTTAACGTGACCCTCTTCCGAGGCCTTACTCTCACCCGTGCCCTACTCGTAAGCAGTACACTAACACTAACTAGTGACCTCACACGTACGCTAAACCTTAAGCGTTGTGGTACCCTAAACTGTGCCCTAATATCTCCCCATTCCCTAACCCTAACCCTAACCCGAATTCTATCCCTGACCCTCACCCGAAACCTAACCCTCACCCGTGCCCTAATCTTAACCAGGACACCAACACTAACTTGTGCCCTCACACGTACGCTAACCCTTAATCGTTGTCGTACCCTAAACTGTACCCTAATCCCTCCCCATTCCCTAACCCTAACCCTAACCCGAATCCTAACCCTGACCCTCACCTGAAGCCTTAGCCTCACCCGTGCCCTAATCTTAACAAGGACACTAACACTAACCCTTGCTCTCACACGAACGCTAACCTTTAAGCACTGTCGTACCCTAAGATGTACCCTAATCCCTCTGCATTCCTTAACCCTAATCCTAACCCGAATCCTAACCCTGACCCTCACCCGAAGCCTTACCCTCACCCGTGCCCTAATCTTAACCAGGACACCAACACTAACTCATGCCCTCACACGTACGCTAAACCTTAAGCGTTGTCGTACCCTAAATTGTACCCTAATCCCTCCCCATTCCTTAACCCTAACCCTAACCCCATCCCTAAACCTGACCCACTTCCGATGCCCTACCCTAACCAATGCCCTAATCTTAACCAGTACACAAACACTAACTCATGCCCTCAAACGTACACTCACCCTTAAGCATTGTCGTACCCTATCCTGTACCCTAATCCCTCCCCATTCCCTAACCCTAACCCTAAGCAAAACCCTGAACGTGACCCTTTTCCGAGGCCTTACACTCATCGGTGCCGTTGTCTTAACCAGTACACCAACACTAACTCGTGCCCTCACACTTACGCTCACCCTTAAGCTTTGTTGTACCCTAACCTGTACCCTAATCCCTCTCCATTCCCTAACCCTAACCCTAACCCGAATCCTAACCCTGACCCTCACCCGAAGCCTTACCCTCACCCGTGCCCTAATCTTAACCAGGACACCAAGACTAACTCGTGCCCTCAAACGTACGCTAACACTAAACCGCAGCGGTACCCTAATCCCTCTCCATTCCCTAACCCTAACCCTAACCTGAAACCTAACCATGACACTCACCCGAAACTTTACCCCCACCCGTGTCCTAATTTGAACCAGTACATCAACACTAACCCATGCCCTCTAACGTACGCCAACCTTAAGCCATTGCCGTACCCTAACCTGTACCCTAATCAATCCCCATTCCCTAACCCTAACCCTAACCCTAACCCTTAACGTGACCCTCTTCCGAGGCCTTACCCTCACCCGTGCCCTAATCGTAAGCAGTACACTAACACTAACTAGTGACCTCACACGTACGCTGAACCTTAAGCGTTGTGGTACCCTAAACTGTGCCCTAATATCTCCCCATTCCCTAACCCTAACCCTAACCCGAATTCTATCCCTGACCCTCACCCGAAACCTTACCCTCACCCGTGCCCTAATCTTAACCAGGACACCAACACTAAATTGTTCCCTCACACGTACGCTAACCCTTAATCGTTGTCGTACCCTAAACTGTACCCTAATCCCTCCCCATTCCCTAACCCTAACCCTAACCCGAATCGTAACCCTGACCCTCACCTGAAGCCTTACCCTCACCCGTGCCCTAATCTTAACCAGGACACTAACACTAACCCTTGCCCTCACACGAACACTAACCCTTAAGCACTGTCGTACCCTAAGCTGTACCCTAATCCCTCTGCATTCCTTAACCCTAACCCTTACCCGAATCCTAACCCTGACCCTCACCCGAAGCCTTACCCTCACCCGTGCCCTAATCTGAACCAGGACACCAACACTAATTCGTGCCCTCACACGTACGCTAAACCTTAAGCGTTGTCTTACCCTAAATTTTACCCTAATCACTCCCCATTCCTTAACCCTAACCCTAACCCCATCCCTAAACCTGACCCACTTCCGATGCCCTACCCTAACCAATGCCCTAATCTTAACCAGTACACAAACACTAACTCATGCCCTCAAACGTACGGTAACCCTTAAGCATTGTCGTACCCTATCCTGTACCCTAATCCCTCCCCATTCCCTAACCCTAACCCTAAGCGAAACCCTGAACGTGACCCTTTTCCGAGGCCTTACCCTCATCGGTGTCGTTGTCTTAACCAGTACACTAACACTAACTTGTGCTCTCACACGTACGCTAACCCTTAATCGTTGTCGTACCCTAAACTGTAACCTAATCCCTCCCCATTCCCTAACCCTAACCCTAACCCGAATCCTCACCCTGACCCTCACATGAAGCCTTACCCTCACCCGTGCCAGAATCTTAACCAGGACACTAACACTAACCATTGCCTTCACACGAACGCTAACCCTTAAGCACTGTCGTACCCTAAGCTGTACCCTAATCCCTCTGCATTCCTTAACCCTAACCCTAACCCGAATCCTAACCCTGACCCTCACCCGAAGCCTTACCCTCACCCGTGCCCTAATCTTAACCAGGACACCAACACTAACTCGTGCCCTCACACGTACGCTAAACCTTAAGCGTTGTCGTACCCTAAATTGTACCCTAATCCCTCCCCATTCCTTAACCCTAACCCCATCCCTAAACCTGACCCACTTCCGATGCCCTACCCTAACCAATGCCCTAATCTTAACCAGTACACAAACACTAACTCATACCCTCAAACGTACGCTAACCCTTAAGCATTGTCGTACCCTCTCCTGTACCCTAATCCCTCCCAATTCCCTAACCCTAACCCTAAGCGAAACCCTGAACGTGACCCTTTTCCGACGCCTTACCCTCATCAGTGCCGTTGTCTTAACCAGTACACCAACACTAACTCGTGCCCTCACACTTACGCTAACCCTTAAGCATTGTCGTACCCTAACCTGTACCCTAATCCCTCTCCATTCCCTAACCCTAATCCTAACCCGAATCCTAACCCTGACCCTCACCCGAAGCCTTACCCTCACCCGTGCCCTAATCTTAACCAGGACACCAAGACTAACTCGTGCCCTCAAACGTACGCTAACACTAAACCGCAGCGGTACCCTAATCCCTCTCCATTCCCTAACCCTAACCCTAACCTGAAACCTAACCATGACACTCACCCGAAACTTTACCCCCACCCGTGTCCTAATTTTAACCAGTACATCAACACTAACCCTTGCCCTCTAACGTACGCCAACCCCAAGCCATTGCCGTACCCTAACCTGTACCCTAATCAATCCCCATTCCCTAACCCTAACCCTAACCCTAACCTTTAACGTGACCCTCTTCCGAGGCCTTACCCTCACCCGTGCCCTTATCGTAAGCAGTAAACTAACACTAACTAGTGACCTCACACGTACGCTAAACCTTAAGCGTTGTGGTACCCTAAACTGTGCCCTAATATCTCCCCATTCCCTAACCCTAACCCTAACACGAATTCTATCCCTGACCCTCACCCGAAACCTCACCCTCACCCGTGCCCTAATCTTAACCAGGACACCAACACTAACTTGTTCCCTCACACGTACGCTAACCCTTAATCGTTGTCGTACCCTAAACTGTACCCTAATCCCTCCCCATTCCCTAACCCTAACCCTAACCCGAATCGTAACCTTGACCCTCACCTGAAGCCTTACCCTCACCCGTGCCCTAATCTTAACCAGGACACTAACACTAACCCTTGCCCTCACACGAACGCTAACCCTTAAGCACTGTCGTACCCTAAGCTGTACCCTAATCCCTCTGCATTCCTTAACCCTAAACCTTACCCGAATCCTAACCCTGACCCTCACCCGAAGCCTTACCCTCACCCGTGCCCTAATCTTAACCAGGACACCAACACTAACTCGTGCCCTCACACGTACGCTAAACCTTAAGCGTTGTCTTACACTAAATTGTACCCTAATCCCTCCCCATTCCTTAACCCTAACAATAACCCCATCCCTAAACCTGACCCACTTCCGATGCCCTACCCTAACCAATGCCCTAATCTTAACCAGTACACAAACACTAACTCATGCCCTCAAACGTACGCTAACCCTTAAGCATTGTCGTACCCTATCCTGTACCCTAATCCCTCCCCATTCCCTAACCCTAACCCTAAGCGAAACCCGGAACGTGACCCTTTTCCGAGGCCTTACCCTCATCGGTGCCGTTGTCTTAACCAGTACACCAACACTAACTTGTGCCCTCACACTTACGCTAACACTTAAGCATTGTCGTACCCTAACCTGTACCCTAATCCCTCTCCATTCCCTAACCCTAACCCTAACCCGAATCCTAACCCGAAGCCTTACCCTCACCCGTGCCCTAATCTTAACCAGGACACCAACACTAACTCGTGCCCTCAAACGTACGGTAACACTAAACCGCAGCGGTACCCTAACCTGTACCCTAATCCCTCTCCATTCCCTAACCCTAACCCTAACCTGAAAGGTAACCATGACACTCACCCGAAACTTTACCCTCACCCGTATCCTAATTTTAACTAGTACATCAACACTAACCCATGCCCTCTAACGTACGCCAACCCTAAGCCATTGCCGTACCCTAACCTGTACCCTAATCAATCCCCATTCCCTAACCCTAACCCTAACCCTAACCATTAACGTGACCCTCTTCCGAGGCCTTACCCTCACCCGTGCCCTAATCGTAAGCAGTACACTAACACTAACTAGTGACCTCACACGTACGCTAAACCTTAAGCGTTGTGGTACCCTAAACTGTGCCCTAATATCTCCCCATTCCCTAACCCTAACCCTAACCCGAATTCTATCCCTGACCCTCACCCGAAACCTTACCCTCACCCGTGCCCTAATCTTAACCAGCACACCAACACTAACTTGTGCCCTCACACGTACGCTAACCCTTAATCGTTGTCGTACCCTAAACTGTACCCTAATCCCTCCCCATTCCCTAACCCTAACCCTAACCCGAATCCTAACCCTGACCCTCACCTGAAGCCTTACCCTCACCCGTGCCCTAATCTTAACCAGGACACTAACACTAACCCTTGCCCTCACACGAACGCTAACCCTTAAGCACTGTCGTACCCTAAGCTGTACCCTAATCCCTCTGCATTCCTTAACCCTAACCCTAAGCCGAATCCTAACCCTGACCCTCACCCGAAGCCTTACCCTCACCCGTGCCCTAATCTTAACCAGGACACCAACACTAACTCGTGCCCTTACACGTACGCTAAACCTTAAGCGTTGTCGTACCCTAAATTGTACCCTAATCCCTCCCCATTCCTTAACCCTAACCCTAACCCCATCCCTAAACCTGACCCACTTCCGATGCCCTACCCTAACCAATGCCCTAATCTTAACCAGGACACAAACACTAACTCATGCCCTCAAACGTACGCTAACCCTTAAGCATTTTCGTACCCTATCCTGTACCCTAATCCCTCCCCATTCCCTAACCCTAACCCTAAGCGAAACCCTGAACGTGACCCTTTTCCGAGGCCTTACCCTCAACGGTGCCGTTGTCTTAACCAGTACACCAACACTAACTCGTGCCCTCACACTTACGCTAACCCTTAAGCATTGTCGTACCCTAACCTGTACCCTACTCCCTCTCCATTCCCTAACCCTAACCCTAACCCGAATCCTAACCCTGACCCTCACCCGAAGCCTTACCCTCACCCGTGCCCTAATCTTAACCAGGACACCAAGACTAACTCGTATCCTCACACGTACGCTAACACTAAACCGCAGCGGTACCCTAACCTGTACCCTAATCCCTCTCCATTCCCTAACCCTAACCCTAACCTGAAACCTAACCATGACACTCACCCGAAACTTTACCCTCACCCGTGTCCTATATTTAACCAGTACATCAACACTAACCCATGCCCTCTAACGTACGCCAACCCTAAGGCATTGCCGTACCCTAACCTGCACCCTAATCAATCCCCATTCCCTAACACTAACCCTAAACCTAACCCTTAACGTGACCCTCTTCCGAGGCCTTACCCTCACCCGTGCCCTAATCGTAAGCAGTACACTAACACTAACTAGTGACCTCACACGTACGCTAAACCTTAAGCGTTGTAGTACCCTAAACTGTGCCCTAATATCTCCCCATTCCCTAACCCTAACCCAAACCCGAATTCTATCCCTGACCCTCACCCGAAACCTTACCCTCACCCGTGCCCTAATCTTAACCAGGACAACAACACTAACTTGTGCCCTCACATGTACGCTAACCCTTAATCGTTGTCGTACCCTAAACTGTACCCTAATCCCTCCCCATTCCCTAACCCTAACCCTAACCCGAATCCTAACCCTGACCCTCACCCGAAGCCTTACCCTCACCCGTGCCCTAATCTTAACCAGGACACCAACACTAACTCGTGCCTTCACACGTACGCTAAACCTTAAGCGTTGTCGTACCCTAAATTGTACCCTAATCCCTCCCCATTCCTTAACCCTAACCCTAACCCCATCCCTAAACCTGACCCACTTCCGATGCCCTACCCTAACCAATGCGCTAATCTTAACCAGTACAAAAACACTAACTCATGCCCTCAAACGTACGCTCACCCTTAAGCATTTCCTACCGTATCCTGTACCCTAATCCCTCCCCATTCCCTAACCCTAACCCTAAGCGAAACCCTGAACGTGACCCTTTTCCGAGGCCTTACCCTCATCGGTGCCGTTGTCTTAACCAGTACACCAACACTAACTCGTGCCCTCACACTTACGCTAACCCTTAAGCATTGTCGTACCCTAACCTGTACCCTAATCCCTCTCATTTCCCTAAACCTAACCCTAACCCGAATCCTAACCCTGACCCTCACCCGAAGCCTTACCCTCACCCGTGCCCTAATCTTAACCAGGACACCAAGACTAAATCGTGCCCTCACACGTATGCTAACACTAAACCACAGCGGTACCCTAACCTGTACCCTAATCCCTCTCCATTCCCTAACCCTAACCCTAACCTGAAACCTAACCATGACACTCACCCGAAACTTTACCCTCACCCGTGTCCTAATTTTAACCAGTACATCAACCTTAACCCATGCCCTCTAACGTACGCCAACCTAAGCCATTGCCGTACCCTAACCTGTACCCTAATCAATCCCCATTCCCTAACCCGAACCCTAACCCTAACCCTTAACGTGACCCTCTTCCGAAGCCTTACCCTCACCCGTGGCCTAATCGTAAGCAGTACACTAACACTAACTAGTGACCTCACACGTACGCTAAACCTTAATCGTTGTGGTACCCTAAACTGTGCCCTAATATCTCCCCATTCCCTAACCCTAACCCTAACCCGAATTCTATCCCTGACCCTCACCCGAAACCTTACCCTCACCCGTGCCCTAATCTTAACCAGGACACCAACACTAACTTGTGCCCTCACACTTACGCTAACCCTTAATCGTTGTGGTACCCTAAAGTGTACCCTAATCCTTCCCCATTCCCTAACCCTATCCCTAACCCGAATCCTAACCCTGACCCTCACCTGAAGCCTTACGCTCACCCGTCCCCTAATCTTAACCAGGACACTAACACTAACCCTTGCCCTCACACGAACGCTAACCCTTAAGCACTGTCGTACCCTAAGCTGTACCCTAATCCCTCTGAATTCCTTAACCCTAACCCTAACCCGAATCCTAACCCTGACCCTCACCCGAAGCCTTACCCTCACCCGTGCCCTAATCTTAACCAGGACACCAACACTAACTCGTGCCCTCACATGTACGCTAAACCTTAAGCATTGTCGTACCCTAAATTGTACCCTAATCCCTCCACATTCCTTAACCCTAACCCTAACCCCATCCCTAAACCTGACCCACTTCCGATGCCCTACCCTAACCAATGCCCTAATCTTAAAAAGGACACAAACACTAACTCATGCCCTCAAACGTACACTAACCCTTAAGCATTGTCGTACCCTATCCTGTACCCTAATCCCTCCCCATTCCCTAACCCTAACCCTAAGAGAAACCCTGAACGTGACCCTTTTCCGAGGCCTTACCCTCATCGGTGCCGTTGTCTTAACCAGTACACCAACACTAACTCGTGCCCTCACACTTACGCTAACCCTTAAGCATTGTTGTACCCTAACCTGTACCCTAATCCCTCTCCATTCCCTAACCCTAACCCTAACCCGAATCCTAACCCTGACCCTCACCCGTAGCCTTACCCTCACCCGTGCCCTAATCTTAACCAGGACACCAAGACTAACTCTTGCCCTCAAGCGTACGCTAACACTAAACCGCAGCGGTACCCTAACCTGTACCCTAATCCCTCTCCATTCCCTTAACCCTAACCCTAACCTGAAACCTAACCATGACACTCACCCGAAACTTTACCCTCACCCGTGTCCTAATTTTAACCAGTATATCAACACTAACCCATGCCCTCTAACGTACGCCAACCTAAGCCATTGCCGTACCCTAACCTGTACCCTAATCAATCCCCATTCCCTAACCCTAACCCTAACCCTAACCCTTAACGTGACCCTCTTCCGAGGCCTTACCCTCACCCGTGCCCTAATCGTAAGCAGTACACTAACACTAACTAGTGAACTCACACGTACGCTAAACCTTAAGCGTTGTGGTACCCTAAACTGTGCCCTAATATCTCCCCATTCCCTAACCCTAACCCTAACCCGAATTCTATCCCTGACCCTCACCCGAAACCTTACCCTCACCCGTGCCCTAATCTTAACCAGGACACCAACACTAACTTGTGCCCTCAAACGTACGCTAACAATAAACCGCAGCGGTACCCTAACCTGTACCGTAATCCCTCTCCATTCCCTAAACCTAACCCTAACCTGAAACCTAACCATGACACTCACCCGAAACTTTACCCTCACCCGTGTCCTAATTTTAACCAGTACATCAACACTAACCCATGCCGTCTAACGTACGCCAACCCTAAGCCATTGCCGTACCCTAACCTGTACCCTAATCAATCCCCATTCTCTAACCCTAACCCTAACCCTAACCCTTAACGTGACCCTCTTCCGAGGCCTTACCCTCACCCGTGTCCTAATGGTAAGCAGTACACTAACACTAACTAGTGACCTCACACGTACGCTAAACCTTAAGCGTTGTGGTACCCTAAACTGTGCCCTAATATCTCCCCATTCCCTAACCCTAACCCTAACCCGAATTCTATCCCTGACCCTCACCCGAAACCTTACCCTCACCCGTGCCCTAATCTTAACCAGGACACCAACACTAACTTTTGTCCTCACACGTACGCTAACCCTTAATCGTTGTCGTACCCTAAACTGTACCCTAATCCCTCCCCATTCCCTAACCCTAACCCTAACCCGAATCCTAACCCTGACCCTCACCTGAAGCCTTTCCCTCACTCGTGCCCTAATCTTAACAAGGACACTAACACTAACCCTTGCTCTCACACGAACGCTAACCCTTAAGCACTGTCGTACCCTAAGCTGTACCTTAATCCCTCTGCACTCCTTAACACTAACCCTAACCCGAATCCTAATCCTGACCCTCACCCGAAGCCTTACCCTCACCCGTGCCCTAATCTTAACCAGGACACCAACACTAACTCGTGCCCTCACACGTACGCTAAACCTTAAGCGTTGTCGTACCCTAAATTGTACCCTAATCCCTCCCCATTCCTTAACCCTAACCCTAACCCCATCCCTAAATCTGACCCACTTCCGATGCCCTACCCTAACCAATGCCCTAATCTTAACCAGTACCCAAACACTAACTCATGCCCTCAAACGTACGCTAACCCTTAAGCATTGTCGTACCCTATCCTGTACCCTAATCCCTCCTCATTCCCTAACCCTAACCCTAAGCGAAACCCTGAACGTGACACTTTTCCGAGGCCTTACCCTCATCGGTGCCGTTGTCTTAACCAGTACACCAACACTAACTCGTGCCCTCGCACTTACGCTAACCCTTAAGCATTGTCGTACCCTAACCTGTACCCTAATCCCTCTCCATTCCCTAACCCTAACTCTAACCCGAATCCTAACCCTGACCCTCACCCGAAGCCTTACCCTCACCCCTGCCCTAATCTTAACCAGGACACCAAGACTAACTCGTGTCCTCAAACGTACGCTAACACTAAACCGCAGCGGTACCCTAAACTGTACCCTAATCCCTCTCCATTCCCTAACCCTAACCCTAACCTGAAACCTAACCATGACACTCACCCGATACTTTACCCTCACCCGTGTCCTAATTTTAACCAGTACATCAACACTAACCCATGCCCTCTAACGTACGCCAACCCTAAGCCATTGCCGTACCCTAACCTGTACCCTAATCAATCCCCATTCCCTAACCCTAACCCTAACCCTAACCCTTAACGTGACCCTCTTCCGAGGCCTTACCCTCACCCTTGCCCTAATCGTAAGCAGTACACTAACACTAACTAGTGACCTCACACGTACGCTATACCTTAAGCGTTGTGGTACCCTAAACTGTGCCCTAATATCTCCCCATTAACTAACCCTAACCCTAACCCGAATTCTATCCCTGACCCTCACCCGAAACCTTACCATCACCCGTGCCCTAATCTTAACCAGGACACCAACACTAACTTGTGCCCTGACACGTACGCTAACCCTTAATCGTTGTCGTACCCTAAACTGTACCCTAATCCCTCCCCATTCCCTAACCCTAACCCTAACCCGAATCCTAACCCTGACCCTCACCTGAAGCCTTACCCTCACCCGTGCCCTAATCTTAACAAGGACACTAACACTAACCCTTGCTCTCACACGAACGCTAACCCTTAAGCACTGTCGTACCCTAAGCTGTACCCTAATCCCTCTGCATTCCTTAACCCTAACCCTAACCCGAATCCTAACCCTGACCCTCACCCGAAGCCTTACCCTCACCCGTGCCCTAATCTTAACCAGGTCACCAACACTAACTCGTGCCTTCACACCTACGCTAAACCTTAAGCGTTGTCGTACCCTAAATTGTACCCTAATCCCTCCCCATTCCTTAACCCTAACCCTAACCCCATCCCTAAACCTGACCCACTTCCGATGCCCTACCCTACCCAATGCCTTAATCTTAACCAGTACACAAACACTAACTCATGCCCTAAAACATACGCTAACCCTTAAGCATTGTCGTACCCTATCCTGTACCCTAATCCCTCCCCATTCCCTAACCCTAACCCTAAGCGAAACCCTGAACGTGACCCTTTTCCGAGGCCTTACCCTCATCGGTGCCGTTGTCTTAACCAGTACACCAACACTAACCCGTGCCCTCACACTTACGCTAACCCTTAAGCTTTGTTGTACCCTAACCTGTACCCTAATCCCTCTCCATTCCCTAACCCTAACCCTAACCCGAATCCTAACCCTGACCCTCACCCGAAGCCTTACCCTCACCCATGCCCTAATCTTAACAAGGACACCAAGACTAACTCGTGCCCTCAAACGTACGCTAACACTAAACCGCAGCGGTACCCTAACCTGTACCCTAATCCCTTTCCATTCCCTAACCCTAACCCTAACCTGAAACCTAACCATGACACTCACCCGAAACTTTACCCTCACCCGTGTCCTAATTTTAACCAGTACATCAACACTAACCCATGCCCTCTAACGTAGGCCAACCCTAAGCCATTGCCGTACCCTAACCTGTACCCTAATCAATCCCCATTCCCTAACCCTAACCCTAACCCTAACCCTTAACTTGACCCTCTTCCGAGGCCTTACCCTCACCCGTGCCCTAATCGTAAGCAGTACACTAACACTAACTAGTGACCTCACACGTACGCTAAACCTTAAGCGTTGTGGTACCCTAAACTCTGCCCTAATATCTCCCCATTCCCGAACCCTAACCCTAACCCGAATTCTATCCCTGACCCTCACCCCAAACCTAACACTCACCCGTGCCCTAATCTTAACCAGGACACCAACACTAACTTGTGACCTCACACGTACGCTAACCCTTAATCGTTGTCGTACCCTAAACTGTACCCTAATCCCTCCCCATTCCCTAACCCTAACCCTAACCCGAATCCTAACCCTGACCCTCACCCGAAGCCTTACCCTCACCCGTGCCCTAATCTTAACCAGGACACCAAGACTAACTCGTGCCCTCAAACGTACGCTAACACTAAACCGCAGCGGTACCCTAACCTGTACCCTAATCCCTCTCCATTCCCTAACCCTAACCCTAACCTGAAACCTAACCATGACACTCACCCGAAACTTTACCCTCACCCGTGTCCTAATTTTAACCAGTACATCAACACTAACCCATGCCCTCTAACGTACGCCAACCCTAAGCCATTGCCGTACCCTAACCTGTACCCTAATCAATCCCCATTCCCTAACCCTAACCCTAACCCTTAACGTGACCCTCTTCCGAGGCCATACCCTCACCCGTGCCCTAATCGTAAGCAGTACTCTAACACTAACTAGTGACCTCACACGTACGCTAAACCTTAAGCTTTGTTGTACCCTAACCTGTACCCTAATCCCTCTCCATTCCCTAGCCCTAACCCTAACCCGAATCCTAACCCTGACCCTCACCCGAAGCCTTACCCTCACCCGTGCCCTAATCTTAAAGAGGACACCAAGACTAACTCGTGCCCTCAAACGTACGCTAACAATAAACCGCAGCGGTACCCTAACCTGTACCGTAATCCCTCTCCATTCCCTAAACCTAACCCTAACCTGAAACCTAACCATGACACTCACCCGAAACTTTACCCTCACCCGTGTCCTAATTTTAACCAGTACATCAACACTAACCCATGCCGTCTAACGTACGCCAACCCTAAGCCATTGCCGTACCCTAACCTGTACCCTAATCAATCCCCATTCTCTAACCCTAACCCTAACCCTAACCCTTAACGTGACCCTCTTCCGAGGCCTTACCCTCACCCGTGTCCTAATCGTAAGCAGTACACTAACACTAACTAGTGACCTCACACGTACGCTAAACCTTAAGCGTTGTGGTACCCTAAACTGTGCCCTAATATCTCCCCATTCCCTAACCCTAACCCTAACCCGAATTCTATCCCTGACCCTCACCCGAAACCTTACCCTCACCCGTGCCCTAATCTTAACCAGGACACCAACACTAACTTTTGTCCTCACACGTACGCTAACCCTTAATCGTTGTCGTACCCTAAACTGTACCCTAATCCCTCCCCATTCCCTAACCCTAACCCTAACCCGAATCCTAACCCTGACCCTCACCTGAAGCCTTTCCCTCACTCGTGCCCTAATCTTAACAAGGACACTAACACTAACCCTTGCTCTCACACGAACGCTAACCCTTAAGCACTGTCGTACCCTAAGCTGTACCTTAATCCCTCTGCATTCCTTAACCCTAACCCTAACCCGAATCCTAATCCTGACCCTCACCCGAAGCCTTACCCTCACCCGTGCCCTAATCTTAACCAGGACACCAACACTAACTCGTGCCCTCACACGTACGCTAAACCTTAAGCGTTGTCGTACCCTAAATTGTACCCTAATCCCTCCCCATTCCTTAACCCTAACCCTAACCCCATCCCTAAATCTGACCCACTTCCGATGCCCTACCCTAACCAATGCCCTAATCTTAACCAGTACCCAAACACTAACTCATGCCCTCAAACGTACGCTAACCCTTAAGCATTGTCGTACCCTATCCTGTACCCTAATCCCTCCTCATTCCCTAACCCTAACCCTAAGCGAAACCCTGAACGTGACACTTTTCCGAGGCCTTACCCTCATCGGTGCCGTTGTCTTAACCAGTACACCAACACTAACTCGTGCCCTCGCACTTACGCTAACCCTTAAGCATTGTCGTACCCTAACCTGTACCCTAATCCCTCTCCATTCCCTAACCCTAACCCTAACCCGAATCCTAACCCTGACCCTCACCCGAAGCCTTACCCTCACCCCTGCCCTAATCTTAACCAGGACACCAAGACTAACTCGTGCCCTCAAACGTACGCTAACACTAAACCGCAGCAGTACCCTAACCTGTACCCTAATCCCTCTCCATTCCCTAACCCTAACCCTAACCTGAAACCTAACCATGACACTCACCCGATACTTTACCCTCACCCGTGTCCTAATTTTAACCAGTACATCAACACTAACCCATGCCCTCTAACGTACGCCAACCCTAAGCCATTGCCGTACCCTAACCTGTACCCTAATCAATCCCCATTCCCTAACCCTAACCCTAACCCTAACCCTTAACGTGACCCTCTTCCGAGGCCTTACCCTCACCCTTGCCCTAATCGTAAGCAGTACACTAACACTAACTAGTGACCTCACACGTACGCTATACCTTAAGCGTTGTGGTACCCTAAACTGTGCCCTAATATCTCCCCATTACCTAACCCTAACCCTAACCCGAATTCTATCCCTGACCCTCACCCGAAACCTTACCATCACCCGTGCCCTAATCTTAACCAGGACACCAACACTAACTTGTGCCCTGACACGTACGCTAACCCTTAATCGTTGTCGTACCCTAAACTGTACCCTAATCCCTCCCCATTCCCTAACCCTAACCCTAACCCGAATCCTAACCCTGACCCTCACCTGAAGCCTTACCCTCACCCGTGCCCTAATCTTAACAAGGACACTAACACTAAACCTTGCTCTCACACGAACGCTAACCCTTAAGCACTGTCGTACCCTAAGCTGTACCCTAATCCCTCTGCATTCCTTAACCCTAACCCTAACCCGAATCCTAACCCTGACCCTCACCCGAAGCCTTACCCTCACCCGTGCCCTCATCTTAACCAGGTCACCAACACTAACTCGTGCCTTCACACCTACGCTAAACCTTAAGCGTTGTCGTACCCTAAATTGTACCCTAATCCCTCCCCATTCCTTAACCCTAACCCTAACCCCATCCCTAAACCTGACCCACTTCCGATGCCCTACCCTACCCAATGCCTTAATCTTAACCAGTACACAAACACTAACTCATGCCCTCAAACGTACGCTAACCCTTAAGCATTGTCGTACCCTATCCTGTACCCTAATCCCTCCCCATTCCCTAACCCTAACCCTAAGCGAAACCCTGAACGTGACCCTTTTCCGAGGCCTTACCCTCATCGGTGCCGTTGTCTTAACCAGTACACCAACACTAACCCGTGCCCTCACACTTACGCTAACCCTTAAGCTTTGTTGTACCCTAACCTGTACCCTAATCCCTCTCCATTCCCTAACCCTAACCCTAACCCGAATCCTAACCCTGACCCTCACCCGAAGCCTTACCCTCACCCGTGCCCTAATCTTAACAAGGACACCAAGACTAACTCGTGCCCTCAAACGTACGCTAACACTAAACCGCAGCGGTACCCTAACCTGTACCCTAATCCCTTTCCATTCCCTAACCCTAACCCTAACCTGAAACCTAACCATGACACTCACCCGAAACTTTACCCTCACCCGTGTCCTAATTTTAACCAGTACATCAACACTAACCCATGCCCTCTAACGTACGCCAACCCTAAGCCATTGCCGTACCCTAACCTGTACCCTAATCAATCCCCATTCCCTAACCCTAACCCTAACCCTAACCCTTAACTTGACCCTCTTCCGAGGCCTTACCCTCACCCGTGCCCTAATCGTAAGCAGTACACTAACACTAACTAGTGACCTCACACGTACGCTAAACCTTAAGCGTTGTGGTACCCTAAACTCTGCCCTAATATCTCCCCATTCCCGAACCCTAACCCTAACCCGAATTCTATCCCTGACCCTCACCCGAAACCTAACACTCACCCGTGCCCTAATCTTAACCAGGACACCAACACTAACTTGTGACCTCACACGTACGCTAACCCTTAATCGTTGTCGTACCCTAAACTGTACCCTAATCCCTCCCCATTCCCTTACCCTAACCCTAACCCGAATCCTAACCCTGACCCTCACCCGAAGCCTTACCCTCACCCGTGCCCTAATCTTAACCAGGACACCAACACTAACTCGTGCCCTCACACGTACGCTAAACCTTAAGCGTTGTCGTACCCTAAATTGTACCCTAATCCCTCCCCATTCCTTAACCCTAACCCTAACCCCATCCCTAAACCTGACCCACTTCCGATGCCCTACCCTAACCAATGCCCTAATCTTAACCAGTACACAAACACTAACTCATGCCCTCAAACGTACGCTAACCCTTAAGCATTGTCGTACCCTATCCTGTACCCTAATCCCTCCCCATTCCCTAACCCTAACCCTAAGCGAAACCCTGAACGTGACCCTTTTCCGAGGCCTTACCCTCATCGGTGCCGTTGTCTTAACCAGTACACCAACACTAACTCGTGCCCTCACACTTACGCTAACCCTTAAGTTTGTTGTACCCTAACCTGTACCCTAATCCCTCTCCATTCCCTAACCCTAACCCTAACCCGAATCCTAACCCTGACCCTCACCCGAAGCCTTACCCTCACCCGTGCCCTAATCTTAACCAGGACACCAAGACTAACTTGTGCCCTCAAACGTACGCTAACACTAAACCGCAGCGGTACCCTAACCTGTACCCTAATCCCTCTCCATTCCCTAACCCTAACCCTAACCTGAAACCTAACCATGACACTCACCCGAAACTTTACCCTCACCCTTGTCCAAATTTTAACCAGTACATCAACACTAACCCATGCCCTCTAACGTACGCCAACCCTAAGCCATTGCCGTACCCTAACCTGTACCCTAATCAATCCCCATTCCCTAACCCTAACCCTAACCCTAACCCTTAACGTGACCCTCTTCCGAGGCCTTACTCTCACCCGTGCCCTAATCGTAAGCAGTACACTAACACTAACTAGTGACCTCACACGTACGCTAAACCTTAAGCGTTGTGGTACCCTAAACTGTGCCCTAATATCTCCCCATTCCCTAACCCTAACCCTAACCCGAATTCTATCCCTGACCCTCACCCGAAACCTAACCCTCACCCGTGCCCTAATCTTAACCAGGACACCAACACTAACTTGTGCCCTCACACGTACGCTAACCCTTAATCGTTGTCGTACCCTAAACTGTACCCTAATCCCTCCCCATTCCCTAACCCTAACCCTAACCCGAATCCTAACCCTGACCCTCACCTGAAGCCTTAGCCTCACCCGTGCCCTAATCTTAACAAGGACACTAACACTAACCCTTGCTCTCACACGAACGCTAACCTTTAAGCACTTTCGTACCCTAAGATGTACCCTAATCCCTCTGCATTCCTTAACCCTAACCCTAACCCGAATCCTACCCTGACCCTCACCCGAAGCCTTACCCTCACCCGTGCCCTAATCTTAACCAGGACACCAACACTAACTCGTGCCCTCACACGTACGCTAAACCTTAAGCGTTGTCGTACCCTAAATTGTACCCTAATCCCTCCCCATTCCTTAACCCTAACCGTAACCCCATCCCTAAACCTAACCCACTTCCGATGCCCTACCCTAACCAATGCCCTAATCTTAACCAGTACACAAACACTAACTCATGCCCTCAAACGTACGCTAACCCTTAAGCATTGTCGTACCCTATCCTGTACCCTAATCCCTCCCCATTCCCTAACCCTAACCCTAAGCGAAACCCTGAACGTGACCCTTTTCCGAGGCCTTACCCTCATCGGTGCCGTTGTCTTAACCAGTACACCAACACTAACCCGTGCCCTCACACTTACGCTAACCCTTAAGCTTTGTTGTACCCTAACCTGTACCCTAATCCCTCTCCATTCCCTAACCCTAACCCTAACCCGAATCCTAACCCTGACCCTCATCCGAAGCCTTACCCTCACCCGTGCCCTAATCTTAACCAGGACACCAAGACTAAATCGTGCCCTCAAACGTACGCTAACACTAAACCGCAGCGGTACCCTAACCTGTACCCTAATCCCTTTCCATTCCCTAACCCTAACCCTAACCTGAAACCTAACCATGACACTCACCCGAAACTTTACCCTCACCCGTGTCCTAATTTTAACCAGTACATCAACACTAACCCATGCCCTCTAACGTACGCCAACCCTAAGCCATTGCCGTACCCTAACCTGTTCCCTAATCAATCCCCATTCCCTAACCCTAACCCTAACCCTAACCCTTAACTTGACCCTCTTCCGAGGCCTTACCCTCACCCGTGCCCTAATCGTAAGCAGTACACTAACACTAAATAGTGACCTCACACGTACGCTAAACCTTAAGCGTTGTGGTACCCTAAACTGTGCCCTAATATCTCCCCATTCCCGAACCCTAACCCTAACCCGAATTCTATCCCTGACACTCACCCGAAACCTAACCCTCACCCGTGCCCTAATCTTAACCAGGACACCAACACTAACTTGTGACCTCACACGTACGCTAACCCTTAATCGTTGTCGTACCCTAAACTGTACCCTAATCCCTCCCCATTCCCTAACCCTAACCCTAACCCGAATCCTAACCCTGACCCTCACCCGAAGCCTTACCCTCACCCGTGCCCTAATCTTAACCAGGACACCAACACTAACTCGTGCCCTCACACGTACGCTAAACCTTAAGCGTTGTCGTACCCTAAATTGTACCCTAATCCCTCCCCATTCCTTAACCCTAACCCTAACCCCATCCCTAAACCTGACCCACTTCCGATGCCCTACCCTAACCAATGCCCTAATCTTAACCAGTACACAAACACTAACTCATGCCCTCAAACGTACGCTAACCCTTAAGCATTGTCGTACCCTATCCTGTACCCTAATCCCTCCCCATTCCCTAACCCTAACCCTAAGCGAAACCCTGAACGTGACCCTTTTCCGAGGCCTTACCCTCATCGGTGCCGTTGTCTTAACCAGTACACCAACACTAACTCGTGCCCTCACACTTACGCTAACCCTTAAGTTTGTTGTACCCTAAACTGTACCCTAATCCCTCTCCATTCCCTAACCCTAACCCTAACCCGAATCCTAACCCTGACCCTCACCCGAAGCCTTACGCTCACCCGTGCCCTAATCTTAACCAGGACACCAAGACTAACTCGTGCCCTCAAACGTACGCTAACACTAAACCGCAGCGGTACCCTAACCTGTACCCTAATCCCTCTCCATTCCCTAACCCTAACCCTAACCTGAAACCTAACCATGACACTCACCCGAAACTTTACCCTCACCCGTGTCCTAATTTTAACCAGTACATCAACACTAACCCATGCCCTCTAACGTACGCCAACCCTAAGCCATTGCCGTACCCTAACCTGTACCCTAATCAATCCCCATTCCCTAACCCTAACCCTAACCCTTAACGTGACCCTCTTCCGAGGCCTTACCCTCACCCGTGCCCTAATCGTAAGCAGTACTCTAACACTAACTAGTGACCTCACACGTACGCTAAACCTTAAGCGTTGTGGTACCCTAAACTGTGCCCTAATATCTCCCCATTCCCTAACCCTAACCCTAACCCGAATTCTATCCCTGACCCTCACCCGAAACCTTACCCTCACCCGTGCCCTAATCTTAACCAGGACACCAACACTAACTTCTCTCCTCACACGTACGCTAACCCTTAATCGTTGTCGTACCCTAAACTGTACCCTAATCCCTCCCCATTCCCTAATCCTAACCCTAACCCGAATCCTAACCCTGACCCTCACCTGAAGCCTTTCCCTCACTCGTGCCCTAATCTTAACAAGGACACTAACACTAACCCTTGCTCTCACACGAACGCTAACCCTTAAGCACTGTCGTACCCTAAGCTGTACCTTAATCCCTCTGCATTCCTTAACCCTAACCCTAACCCGAATCCTAACCCTGACCCTCACCCGAAGCCTTACCCTCACCCGTGCCCTAATCTTAACCAAGACACCAACACTAACTCGTGCCCTCACACGTACGCTAAACCTTAAGCGTTGTCGTACCCTAAATTGTACCCTAATCCCTCCCCATTCCTTAACCCTAACCCTAACCCCATCCCTAAATCTGACCCACTTCCGATGCCCTACCCTAACCAATGCCCTAATCTTAACCAGTACCCAAACACTAACTCATGCCCTCAAACGTACGCTAACCCTTAAGCATTGTCGTACCCTATCCTGTACCCTAATCCCTCCTCATTCCCTAACCCTAACCCTAAGCGAAACCCTGAACGTGACACTTTTCCGAGGCCTTACCCTCATCGGTGCCGTTGTCTTAACCAGTACACCAACACTAACTCGTGCCCTCACACTTACGCTAACCCTTAAGCTTTGTTGTACCCTAACCTGTACCCTAATCCCTCTCCATTCCCTAACCCTAACCCTAACCCGAATCCTAACCCTGACCCTCACCAGAAGCCTTACCCTCACCCGTGCCCTAATCTTAACCAGGACACCAAGACTAACTCGTGCCCTCAAACGTACGCTAACACTAAACCGCAGCGGTACCCTAACCTGTACCCTAATCCCTCTCCATTCCCTAACCCTAACCCTAACCTGAAACCTAACCATGACACTCACCCGAAACTTTACCCTCACCCGTGTCCAAATTTTAACCAGTACATCAACACTAACCCATGCCCTCTAACGTACGCAACCCTAAGCCATTGCCGTACCCTAACCTGTACCCTAATCAATCCCCATTCCCTAACCCTAACCCTAACCCTAACCCTTAACGTGACCCTCTTCCGAGGCCTTACCCTCACCCGTGCCCTAATCGTAAGCAGTACACTAACACTAACTAGTGACCTCACACGTACGCTAAACCTTAAGCGTTGTGGTACCCTAAACTGTGCCCTAATATCTCCCCATTCCCTAACCCTAACCCTAACCCGAATTCTATCCCTGACCCTCACCCGAAACCTAACCCTCACCCGTGCCCTAATCTTAACCAGGACACCAACACTAACTTGTGCCCTCACACGTACGCTAACCCTTAATCGTTGTCGTACCCTAAACTGTACCCTAATCCCTCCCCATTCCCTAACCCTAACCCTAACCCGAATCCTAACCCTGACCCTCACCTGAAGCCTTAGCCTCACCCGTGCCCTAATCTTAACAAGGACACTAACACTAACCCTTGCTCTCACACGAACGCTAACCTTTAAGCACTTTCGTACCCTAAGATGTACCCTAATCCCTCTGCATTCCTTAACCCTAACCCTAACCCGAATCCTAACCCTGACCCTCACCCGAAGCCTTACCCTCACCCGTGCCCTAATCTTAACCAGGACACCAACACTAACTTGTGACCTCACAAGTACGCTAACCCTTAATCGTTGTCGTACCCTAAACTGTACCCTAATCCCTCCCCATTCCCTAACCCTAACCCTAACCCGAATGCTAACCCTGACCCTCACCCGAAGCCTTACCCTGACCCGTGCCCTAATCTTAACCAGGACACCAACACTAACTCGTGCCCTCACACGTACGCTAAACTTTAAGCGTTGTCGTACCCTAAATTGTACCCTAATCCCTCCCCATTCCTTAACCCTAACCCTAACCCCATCCCTAAACCTGACCCACTTCCGATGCCCTACCCTAACCAATGCCCTAATCTTAACCAGTACACAAACACTAACTCATGCCCTCAAACGTACGCTAACCCTTAAGCATTGTCGTACCCTATCCTGTACCCTAATCCCTCCCCATTCCCTAACCCTAACCCTAAGCGAAACCCTGAACGTGACCCTTTTCCGAGGCCTTACCCTCATCGATGCCGTTGTCTTAACCAGAACACCAACACTAACTCGTGCCCTCACACTTACGCTAACCCTTAAGTTTGTTGTACCCTAAACTGTACCCTAATCCCTCTCCATTCCCTAACCCTAACCCTAACCCGAATCCTAACCCTGACCCTCACCCGAAGCCTTACGCTCACCCGTGCCCTAATCTTAACCAGGACACCAAGACTAACTCGTGCCCTCAAACGTACGCTAACACTAAACCGCAGCGGTACCCTAACCTGTACCCTAATCCCTCTCCATTCCCTAACCCTAACCCTAACCTGAAACCTAACCATGACACTCACCCGAAACTTTACCCTCACCCGTGTCCTAATTTTAACCAGTACATCAACACTAACACATGCCCTCTAACGTACGCCAACCCTAAGCCATTGCCGTACCCTAACCTGTACCCTAATCAATCCCCATTCCCTAACCCTAACCCTAACCCTTAATGTGACCCTCTTCCGAGGCCTTACCCTCTCCCGTGCCCTAATCTTAAGCAGTACACTAACACTAACTAGTGACCTCACACGTACGCTAAACCTTAAGCGTTGTGGTACCCTAAACTGTGCCCTAATATCTCCCCATTCCCTAACCCTAACCCTAACCCGAATTCTATCCCTGACCCTCACCCGAAACCTTACCATCACCCGTGCCCTAATCTTAACCAGGACACCAACACTAACTTGTGCCCTCACACGTACGCTAACCCTTAATCGTTGTCGTACCTTAAACTGTACCCTAATCCCTCCCCATTCCCTAACCCTAACTCTAACCCGAATCCTAACCCTGACCCTCACCTGAAGCCTTACCCTCACCCGTGCCCTAATCTTAACCAGGTCACCAACACTAACTCGTGCCCTCACACCTACGCTAAACCTTAAGCGTTGTCGTACCCTAAATTGTACCCTAATCCCTCCCCATTCCTTAACCCTAACCCTAATCCCATCCCTAAACCTGACCCACTTCCGATGCCCTACCCTAACCAATGCCCTAATCTTAACCAGTACACAAACACTAACTCATGCCCTCAAACGTACGCTAACCCTTAAGCATTGTCGTACCCTATCCTGTACCCTAATCCCTCCCCATTACCTAACCCTAACCCTAAGCGAAACCCTGAACGTGACCCTTTTCCGAGGCCTTACCCTCATCGGTGCCGTTGTCTTAACCAGTACACCAACACTAACTCGTGCCCTCACACTTACGCTAACCCTTAAGCTTTGTTGTACCCTAACCTGTACCCTAATCCCTCTCCATTCCCTAACCCTAACCCTAACCCGAATCCTAACCCTGACCCTCACCCGAAGCCTTACCCTCACCCGTGCCCTAATCTTAACCAGGACACCAAGACTAACTCGTGCCCTCAAACGTACGCTAACACTAAACCGCAGCGGTACCCTAACCTGTACCCTAATCCCTCTCCATTCCCTAACCCTAACCCTAACCTGAAACCTAACCATGACACTCACCCGAAACTTTACCCTCACCCGTGTCCAAATTTTAACCAGTACATCAACACTAACCCATGCCCTCTAACGTACGCCAACCCTAAGCCATTGCCGTACCCTAACCTGTACCCTAATCAATCCCCATTCCCTAACCCTAACCCTAACCCTTAACGTGACCCTCTTCCGAGGCCTTACCCTCACCCGTGCCCTAATCGTAAGCAGTACTCTAACACTAACTAGGGACCTCACATGTACGCTAAACCTTAAGCGTTGTGGTACCCTAAACTGTGCCCTAATATCTCCCCATTCCCTAACCCTAACCCTAACCCGAATTCTATCCCTGACCCTCACCCGAAACCTAACCCTCACCCGTGCCCTAATCTTAACCAGGACACCAACACTAACTTGTGCCCTCACACGTACGCTAACCCTTAATCGTTGTCGTACCCTAAACTGTACCCTAATCCCTCCCCATTCCCTAACCCTAACCCTAAACCGAATCCTAACCCTGACCCTCACCTGAAGCCTTACCCTCACCCGTGCCCTAATCTTAACCAGGACACTAACACTAACCCTTGCTCTCACATGAACGCTAACCCTTAAGCACTGTCGTACCCTAAGCTGTACCCTAATCCCTCTGCATTCCTTAACCCTAACCCTAACCCGAATCCTCACCCTGCCCCTCACCCGAAGCCTTACCCTCACCCGTGCCCTAATCTTAACCAGGACACCAACACTAACTCATGCCCTCACACGTACGCTAAACCTTAAGCGTTGTAGTACCCTAAATTGTACCCTAATCCCTCCCCATTCCTTAACCCTAACCCTAACCCCATCCCTAAACCTGACCCACTTCCGATGCCCTACCCTAACCAATTCCCTAATCTTAACCAGTACACAAACACTAACTCATGCCCTCAAACGTACGCTAACCCTTAAGCATTGTCGTACCCTATCCTGTACCCTAATCCCTCCCCATTCCCTAACCCTAACCCTAAGCGAAACCCTGAACGTGACTCTTTTCCGAGGCCTTACCCTCATCGGTGCCGTTGTCTTAACCAGTACACCAACACTAACTCGTGCCCTCACACTTACGCTAAACCTTAAGCTTTGTTGTACCCTAACCTGTACCCTAATCCCTCTCCATTCCCTAGCCCTAACCCTAACCCGAATCCTAACACTGACCCTCTCCCGAAGCCTTACCCTCACCCGTGCCCTAATCTTAAAGAGGACACCAAGACTAACTCGTGCCCTCAAACGTACGCTAACACTAAACCGCAGCGGTACCCTAACGTGTACCCTAATCCCTCTCCATTCCCTAAACCTAACCCTAACCTGAAACCTAACCATGACACTCACCCGAAACTTTACCCTCACCCGTGTCCTAATTTTAACCAGTACATCAACACTAACCCATGCCGTCTAACGTACGCCAACCCTAAGCCATTGCCGTACCCTAACCTGTACCCTAATCAGTCCCCATTCTCTAACCCTAACCTTAACCCTAACCCTTAACGTGACCCTCTTCCGAGGCCTTACCCTCACCCGTGCCCTAATCGTAAGCAGTACACTAACACTAACTAGTGACCTCACACGTACGCTAAACCTTAAGCGTTGTGGTACCCTAAACTGTGCCCTAATATCTCCCCATTCCCTAACCCTAACCCTAACCCGAATTCTATCCCTGACCCTCACCCGAAACCTTACCCTCACCCGTGCCCTAATCTTAACCAGGACACCAACACTAACTTGTGCCCTCACACGTACGCTAACCCTTAATCGTTGTCGTACCCTAAACTGTACCCTAATCCCTCCCCATTCCCTAACCCTAACCATAACCCGAATCCTAACCCTGACCCTCACCTGGAGCCTTTCCCTCACTCGTGCCCTAATCTTAACAAGGACACTAACACTAACCCTTGCTCTCACACGAACGCTAACCCTTAAGCACTGTCGTACCCTAAGCTGTACCTTAATCCCTCTGCATTCCTTAACCCTAACCCTAACCCGAATCCTAACCCTGACCCTCACCCGAAGCCTTACCCTCACCCGTGCCCTAATCTTAACCAGGACACCAACACTAACTCGTGCCCTCACACGTACGCTAAACCTTAAGCATTGTCGTACCCTAAATTGTACCCTAATCCCTCCCCATTCCTTAACCCTAAACCTAACCCCATCCCTAAATCTGACCCACTTCCGATGCCCTACCCTAACCAATGCCCTAATCTTAACCAGTACCCAAACACTAACTCATGCCCTCAAACGTACGCTAACCCTTAAGCATTGTCGTACCCTATCCTGTACCCTAATCCCTCCTCATTCCCTAACCCTAACCCTAAGCGAAACCCTGAACGTGACACTTTTCCGAGGCCTTACCCTCATCGGTGCCGTTGTCTTAACCAGTACACCAACACTAACTCGTGCCCTCGCACTTACGCTAACCCTTAAGCATTGTCGTACCCTAACCTGTACCCTAATCCCTCTCCATTCCCTAACCTTAACCCTAACCGGAATCCTAACCCTGACCCTCACCCAAAGCCTTACCCTCACCCGTGCCCTAATCTTAACCAGGACACCAAGACTAACGTGTGCCCTCAAACGTACGCTAACACTAAACCGCAGTGGTACCCGAACCTGTACCCTAATCCCTCTCCATTCCCTAACCCTAACCCTAACCTGAAACCTAACCATGACACTCACCCGAAACTGCCCTAACCCATACCCTAATCTTAACCAGTAAACAAACACTAACTCGTGCCCTCAAACCTACACTAACCCTTAAGCGTTGTCGTACCATATTCTCCACCCTAATCCCTCCCCATTCCCTAACCCTAACCCTAACCCAAACCCTGAACATGACCCTTTTCTGAGGCCTTACCATCACCGGTGTCCTTGTCTTAACCAGTACACCAACACTAACTCGTGCCCTCACAATTATGCGAACCCTTAAGCGTTGTCGTACCCTAGCCTGTACCCTAATCCCTCTCCATTCCCTTACCCTAACCCAAACCCGAATCCTAACCCTGACCCTCACCCGAAACCTTACCCTCACCCGTGCCCTAATCTTAACCAGGACACCAACACTAACTTGTGCCCTCACACGTACGCTAACCCTTAATCGTTGTCGTACCCTAAACTGTACCCTAATCCCTCCCCATTCCCTAACCCTAACCCTAACCCGAATCCTAACCCTGACCCTCACCTGAAGCCTTAGCCTCACCCGTGCCCTAATCTTAACAAGAACACTAACACTAACACTTGCTCTCACACGAACGCTCACCCTTAAGCACTGTCGTACCCTAAGCTGTACCCTAATCCCTCTGAATTCCTTAACCCTAACCCTAACCCGAATCCTAACCCTGACCCTCACCCGAAGCCTTACCCTCTCCCGTGCCCTAATCTTAACCAGGACACCAACACTAACTCGTGCCCTCACACGTACGCTAAACCTTAAGCGTTGTCGTACCCTAAATTGTACCCTAATCCCTCCCCATTCCTTAACCCTAACCCTAACCCCATCCCTAAACCTGACCCACTTCCGATGCCCTACCCTAACCAATGCCCTAAACTTAACCAGTACACAAACACTAACTCATGCCCTCAAACGTACGCTAACCCTTAAGCATTGTCGTACCCTATCCTGTACCCTAATCCCTCCCCATTCCCTAACCCTAACCCTAAGCGAAACCCTGAACGTGACCCTTTTCCGAGGCCTTACCCTCATCGGTGCCGTTGTCTTAACCAGTACACCAACACTAACTCCTGCCCTCACACTTACGCTAACCCTTAAGCATTGTCGTACCCTAAGCTGTACCCTAATCCCTCTCCATTCCCTAACCCTAACCCTAACCCGAATCCTAACCCTGACCCTCACCCGAAGCCTTACCCTCAACCGTGCCCTAATCTTAACCAGGACACCAAGACTAACTCGTGCCCTCAAACGTACGCTAACACTAAACCACAGCGGTACCCTAACCTGTACCCTAATCCCTCTCCATTCCCTAACCCTAACCCTAACCTGAAACCTAACCATGACACTCCCCCGAAACTTTACCCTCACCCGTGTCCTAATTTTAACCAGTACATCAACACTAACCCATGCCCTCTAACGTACGCCAACCCTAAGCTATTGCCGTACCCTAACCTGTACCCTAATCAATCCCCATTCCCTAACCCTAACCCTAACCCTAACCCTTAACGTGACCCTCTTCCGAGGCCTTACTCTCACCCGTGCCCTACTCGTAAGCAGTACACTAACACTAACTAGTGACCTCACACGTACGCTAAACCTTAAGCGTTGTGGTACCCTAAACTGTGCCCTAATATCTCCCCATTCCCTAACCCTAACCCTAACCCGAATTCTATCCCTGACCCTCACCCGAAACCTAACCCTCACCCGTGCCCTAATCTTAACCAGGACACCAACACTAACTTGTGCCCTCACACGTACGCTAACCCTTAATCGTTGTCGTACCCTAAACTGTACCCTAATCCCTCCCCATTCCCTAACCCTAACCCTAACCCGAATCCTAACCCTGACCCTCACCTGAAGCCTTAGCCTCACCCGTGCCCTAATCTTAACAAGGACACTAACACTAACCCTTGCTCTCACACGAACGCTAACCTTTAAGCACTGTCGTACCCTAAGATGTACCCTAATCCCTCTGCATTCCTTAACCCTAATCCTAACCCGAATCCTAACCCTGACCCTCACCCGAAGCCTTACCCTCACCCGTGCCCTAATCTTAACCAGGACACCAACACTAACTCATGCCCTCACACGTACGCTAAACCTTAAGCGTTGTCGTACCCTAAATTGTACCCTAATCCCTCCCCATTCCTTAACCCTAACCCTAACCCCATCCCTAAACCTGACCCACTTCCGATGCCCTACCCTAACCAATGCCCTAATCTTAACCAGTACACAAACACTAACTCATGCCCTCAAACGTACACTCACCCTTAAGCATTGTCGTACCCTATCCTGTACCCTAATCCCTCCCCATTCCCTAACCCTAACCCTAAGCAAAACCCTGAACGTGACCCTTTTCCGAGGCCTTACCCTCATCGGTGCCGTTGTCTTAACCAGTACACCAACACTAACTCGTGCCCTCACACTTACGCTCACCCTTAAGCTTTGTTGTACCCTAACCTGTACCCTAATCCCTCTCCATTCCCTAACCCTAACCCTAACCCGAATCCTAACCCTGACCCTCACCCGAAGCCTTACCCTCACCCGTGCCCTAATCTTAACCAGGACACCAAGACTAACTCGTGCCCTCAAACGTACGCTAACACTAAACCGCAGCGGTACCCTAATCCCTCTCCATTCCCTAACCCTAACCCTAACCTGAAACCTAACCATGACACTCACCCGAAACTTTACCCCCACCCGTGTCCTAATTTTAACCAGTACATCAACACTAACCCATGCCCTCTAACGTACGCCAACCTTAAGCCATTGCCGTACCCTAACCTGTACCCTAATCAATCCCCATTCCCTAACCCTAACCCTAACCCTAACCCTTAACGTGACCCTCTTCCGAGGCCTTACCCTCACCCGTGCCCTAATCGTAAGCAGTACACTAACACTAACTAGTGACCTCACACGTACGCTGAACCTTAAGCGTTGTGGTACCCTAAACTGTGCCCTAATATCTCCCCATTCCCTAACCCTAACCCTAACCCGAATTCTATCCCTGACCCTCACCCGAAACCTTACCCTCACCCGTGCCCTAATCTTAACCAGGACACCAACACTAAATTGTTCCCTCACACGTACGCTAACCCTTAATCGTTGTCGTACCCTAAACTGTACCCTAATCCCTCCCCATTCCCTAACCCTAACCCTAACCCGAATCGTAACCCTGACCCTCACCTGAAGCCTTACCCTCACCCGTGCCCTAATCTTAACCAGGACACTAACACTAACCCTTGCCCTCACACGAACACTAACCCTTAAGCACTGTCGTACCCTAAGCTGTACCCTAATCCCTCTGCATTCCTTAACCCTAACCCTTACCCGAATCCTAACCCTGACCCTCACCCGAAGCCTTACCCTCACCCGTGCCCTAATCTGAACCAGGACACCAACACTAATTCGTGCCCTCACACGTACGCTAAACCTTAAGCGTTGTCTTACCCTAAATTTTACCCTAATCACTCCCCATTCCTTAACCCTAACCCTAACCCCATCCCTAAACCTGACCCACTTCCGATGCCCTACCCTAACCAATGCCCTAATCTTAACCAGTACACAAACACTAACTCATGCCCTCAAACGTACGGTAACCCTTAAGCATTGTCGTACCCTATCCTGTACCCTAATCCCTCCCCATTCCCTAACCCTAACCCTAAGCGAAACCCTGAACGTGACCCTTTTCCGAGGCCTTACCCTCATCGGTGTCGTTGTCTTAACCAGTACACTAACACTAACTTGTGCTCTCACACGTACGCTAACCCTTAATCGTTGTCGTACCCTAAACTGTAACCTAATCCCTCCCCATTCCCTAACCCTAACCCTAACCCGAATCCTCACCCTGACCCTCACATGAAGCCTTACCCTCACCCGTGCCCTAATCTTAACCAGGACACTAACACTAACCCTTGCCTTCACACGAACGCTAACCCTTAAGCACTGTCGTACCCTAAGCTGTACCCTAATCCCTCTGCATTCCTTAACCCTAACCCTAACCCGAATCCTAACCCTGACCCTCACCCGAAGCCTTACCCTCACCCGTGCCCTAATCTTAACCAGGACACCAACACTAACTCGTGCCCTCACACGTACGCTAAACCTTAAGCGTTGTCGTACCCTAAATTGTACCCTAATCCCTCCCCATTCCTTAACCCTAACCCCATCCCTAAACCTGACCCACTTCCGATGCCCTACCCTAACCAATGCCCTAATCTTAACCAGTACACAAACACTAACTCATACCCTCAAACGTACGCTAACCCTTAAGCATTGTCGTACCCTCTCCTGTACCCTAATCCCTCCCAATTCCCTAACCCTAACCCTAAGCGAAACCCTGAACGTGACCCTTTTCCGACGCCTTACCCTCATCAGTGCCGTTGTCTTAACCAGTACACCAACACTAACTCGTGCCCTCACACTTACGCTAACCCTTAAGCATTGTCGTACCCTAACCTGTACCCTAATCCCTCTCCATTCCCTAACCCTAATCCTAACCCGAATCCTAACCCTGACCCTCACCCGAAGCCTTACCCTCACCCGTGCCCTAATCTTAACCAGGACACCAAGACTAACTCGTGCCCTCAAACGTACGCTAACACTAAACCGCAGCGGTACCCTAATCCCTCTCCATTCCCTAACCCTAACCCTAACCTGAAACCTAACCATGACACTCACCCGAAACTTTACCCCCACCCGTGTCCTAATTTTAACCAGTACATCAACACTAACCCTTGCCCTCTAACGTACGCCAACCCCAAGCCATTGCCGTACCCTAACCTGTACCCTAATCAATCCCCATTCCCTAACCCTAACCCTAACCCTAACCTTTAACGTGACCCTCTTCCGAGGCCTTACCCTCACCCGTGCCCTTATCGTAAGCAGTAAACTAACACTAACTAGTGACCTCACACGTACGCTAAACCTTAAGCGTTGTGGTACCCTAAACTGTGCCCTAATATCTCCCCATTCCCTAACCCTAACCCTAACACGAATTCTATCCCTGACCCTCACCCGAAACCTCACCCTCACCCGTGCCCTAATCTTAACCAGGACACCAACACTAACTTGTTCCCTCACACGTACGCTAACCCTTAATCGTTGTCGTACCCTAAACTGTACCCTAATCCCTCCCCATTCCCTAACCCTAACCCTAACCCGAATCGTAACCTTGACCCTCACCTGAAGCCTTACCCTCACCCGTGCCCTAATCTTAACCAGGACACTAACACTAACCCTTGCCCTCACACGAACGCTAACCCTTAAGCACTGTCGTACCCTAAGCTGTACCCTAATCCCTCTGCATTCCTTAACCCTAAACCTTACCCGAATCCTAACCCTGACCCTCACCCGAAGCCTTACCCTCACCCGTGCCCTAATCTTAACCAGGACACCAACACTAACTCGTGCCCTCACACGTACGCTAAACCTTAAGCGTTGTCTTACACTAAATTGTACCCTAATCCCTCCCCATTCCTTAACCCTAACAATAACCCCATCCCTAAACCTGACCCACTTCCGATGCCCTACCCTAACCAATGCCCTAATCTTAACCAGTACACAAACACTAACTCATGCCCTCAAACGTACGCTAACCCTTAAGCATTGTCGTACCCTATCCTGTACCCTAATCCCTCCCCATTCCCTAACCCTAACCCTAAGCGAAACCCGGAACGTGACCCTTTTCCGAGGCCTTACCCTCATCGGTGCCGTTGTCTTAACTAGTACACCAACACTAACTTGTGCCCTCACACTTACGCTAACACTTAAGCATTGTCGTACCCTAACCTGTACCCTAATCCCTCTCCATTCCCTAACCCTAACCCTAACCCGAATCCTAACCCGAAGCCTTACCCTCACCCGTGCCCTAATCTTAACCAGGACACCAACACTAACTCGTGCCCTCAAACGTACGGTAACACTAAACCGCAGCGGTACCCTAACCTGTACCCTAATCCCTCTCCATTCCCAAACCCTAACCCTAACCTGAAAGGTAACCATGACACTCACCCGAAACTTTACCCTCACCCGTATCCTAATTTTAACTAGTACATCAACACTAACCCATGCCCTCTAACGTACGCCAACCCTAAGCCATTGCCGTACCCTAACCTGTACCCTAATCAATCCCCATTCCCTAACCCTAACCCTAACCCTAACCATTAACGTGACCCTCTTCCGAGGCCTTACCCTCACCCGTGCCCTAATCGTAAGCAGTACACTAACACTAACTAGTGACCTCACACGTACGCTAAACCTTAAGCGTTGTGGTACCCTAAACTGTGCCCTAATATCTCCCCATTCCCTAACCCTAACCCTAACCCGAATTCTATCCCTGACCCTCACCCGAAACCTTACCCTCACCCGTGCCCTAATCTTAACCAGCACACCAACACTAACTTGTGCCCTCACACGTACGCTAACCCTTAATCGTTGTCGTACCCTAAACTGTACCCTAATCCCTCCCCATTCCCTAACCCTAACCCTAACCCGAATCCTAACCCTGACCCTCACCTGAAGCCTTACCCTCACCCGTGCCCTAATCTTAACCAGGACACTAACACTAACCCTTGCCCTCACACGAACGCTAACCCTTAAGCACTGTCGTACCCTAAGCTGTACCCTAATCCCTCTGCATTCCTTAACCCTAACCCTAAGCCGAATCCTAACCCTGACCCTCACCCGAAGCCTTACCCTCACCCGTGCCCTAATCTTAACCAGGACACCAACACTAACTCGTGCCCTTACACGTACGCTAAACCTTAAGCGTTGTCGTACCCTAAATTGTACCCTAATCCCTCCCCATTCCTTAACCCTAACCCTAACCCCATCCCTAAACCTGACCCACTTCCGATGCCCTACCCTAACCAATGCCCTAATCTTAACCAGGACACAAACACTAACTCATGCCCTCAAACGTACGCTAACCCTTAAGCATTTTCGTACCCTATCCTGTACCCTAATCCCTCCCCATTCCCTAACCCTAACCCTAAGCGAAACCCTGAACGTGACCCTTTTCCGAGGCCTTACCCTCAACGGTGCCGTTGTCTTAACCAGTACACCAACACTAACTCGTGCCCTCACACTTACGCTAACCCTTAAGCATTGTCGTACCCTAACCTGTAGCCTACTCCCTCTCCATTCCCTAACCCTAACCCTAACCCGAATCCTAACCCTGACCCTCACCCGAAGCCTTACCCTCACCCGTGCCCTAATCTTAACCAGGACACCAAGACTAACTCGTATCCTCACACGTACGCTAACACTAAACCGCAGCGGTACCCTAACCTGTACCCTAATCCCTCTCCATTCCCTAACCCTAACCCTAACCTGAAACCTAACCATGACACTCACCCGAAACTTTACCCTCACCCGTGTCCTATATTTAACCAGTACATCAACACTAACCCATGCCCTCTAACGTACGCCAACCCTAAGGCATTGCCGTACCCTAACCTGCACCCTAATCAATCCCCATTCCCTAACACTAACCCTAAACCTAACCCTTAACGTGACCCTCTTCCGAGGCCTTACCCTCACCCGTGCCCTAATCGTAAGCAGTACACTAACACTAACTAGTGACCTCACACGTACGCTAAACCTTAAGCGTTGTAGTACCCTAAACTGTGCCCTAATATCTCCCCATTCCCTAACCCTAACCCAAACCCGAATTCTATCCCTGACCCTCACCCGAAACCTTACCCTCACCCGTGCCCTAATCTTAACCAGGACAACAACACTAACTTGTGCCCTCACATGTACGCTAACCCTTAATCGTTGTCGTACCCTAAACTGTACCCTAATCCCTCCCCATTCCCTAACCCTAACCCTAACCCGAATCCTAACCCTGACCCTCACCCGAAGCCTTACCCTCACCCGTGCCCTAATCTTAACCAGGACACCAACACTAACTCGTGCCCTCACACGTACGCTAAACCTTAAGCGTTGTCGTACCCTAAATTGTACCCTAATCCCTCCCCATTCCTTAACCCTAACCCTAACCCCATCCCTAAACCTGACCCACTTCCGATGCCCTACCCTAACCAATGCGCTAATCTTAACCAGTACAAAAACACTAACTCATGCCCTCAAACGTACGCTCACCCTTAAGCATTTCCTACCGTATCCTGTACCCTAATCCCTCCCCATTCCCTAACCCTAACCCTAAGCGAAACCCTGAACGTGACCCTTTTCCGAGGCCTTACCCTCATCGGTGCCGTTGTCTTAACCAGTACACCAACACTAACTCGTGCCCTCACACTTACGCTAACCCTTAAGCATTGTCGTACCCTAACCTGTACCCTAATCCCTCTCATTTCCCTAAACCTAACCCTAACCCGAATCCTAACCCTGACCCTCACCCGAAGCCTTACCCTCACCCGTGCCCTAATCTTAACCAGGACACCAAGACTAAATCGTGCCCTCACACGTATGCTAACACTAAACCACAGCGGTACCCTAACCTGTACCCTAATCCCTCTCCATTCACTAACCCTAACCCTAACCTGAAACCTAACCATGACACTCACCCGAAACTTTACCCTCACCCGTGTCCTAATTTTAACCAGTACATCAACCTTAACCCATGCCCTCTAACGTACGCCAACCTAAGCCATTGCCGTACCCTAACCTGTACCCTAATCAATCCCCATTCCCTAACCCGAACCCTAACCCTAACCCTTAACGTGACCCTCTTCCGAAGCCTTACCCTCACCCGTGGCCTAATCGTAAGCAGTACACTAACACTAACTAGTGACCTCACACGTACGCTAAACCTTAATCGTTGTGGTACCCTAAACTGTGCCCTAATATCTCCCCATTCCCTAACCCTAACCCTAACCCGAATTCTATCCCTGACCCTCACCCGAAACCTTACCCTCACCCGTGCCCTAATCTTAACCAGGACACCAACACTAACTTGTGCCCTCACACTTACGCTAACCCTTAATCGTTGTGGTACCCTAAAGTGTACCCTAATCCTTCCCCATTCCCTAACCCTATCCCTAACCCGAATCCTAACCCTGACCCTCACCTGAAGCCTTACGCTCACCCGTCCCCTAATCTTAACCAGGACACTAACACTAACCCTTGCCCTCACACGAACGCTAACCCTTAAGCACTGTCGTACCCTAAGCTGTACCCTAATCCCTCTGAATTCCTTAACCCTAACCCTAACCCGAATCCTAACCCTGACCCTCACCCGAAGCCTTACCCTCACCCGTGCCCTAATCTTAACCAGGACACCAACACTAACTCGTGCCCTCACATGTACGCTAAACCTTAAGCATTGTCGTACCCTAAATTGTACCCTAATCCCTCCACATTCCTTAACCCTAACCCTAACCCCATCCCTAAACCTGACCCACTTCCGATGCCCTACCCTAACCAATGCCCTAATCTTAAAAAGGACACAAACACTAACTCATGCCCTCAAACGTACACTAACCCTTAAGCATTGTCGTACCCTATCCTGTACCCTAATCCCTCCCCATTCCCTAACCCTAACCCTAAGAGAAACCCTGAACGTGACCCTTTTCCGAGGCCTTACCCTCATCGGTGCCGTTGTCTTAACCAGTACACCAACACTAACTCGTGCCCTCACACTTACGCTAACCCTTAAGCATTGTTGTACCCTAACCTGTACCCTAATCCCTCTCCATTCCCTAACCCTAACCCTAACCCGAATCCTAACCCTGACCCTCACCCGTAGCCTTACCCTCACCCGTGCCCTAATCTTAACCAGGACACCAAGACTAACTCTTGCCCTCAAGCGTACGCTAACACTAAACCGCAGCGGTACCCTAACCTGTACCCTAATCCCTCTCCATTCCCTTAACCCTAACCCTAACCTGAAACCTAACCATGACACTCACCCGAAACTTTACCCTCACCCGTGTCCTAATTTTAACCAGTATATCAACACTAACCCATGCCCTCTAACGTACGCCAACCTAAGCCATTGCCGTACCCTAACCTGTACCCTAATCAATCCCCATTCCCTAACCCTAACCCTAACCCTAACCCTTAACGTGACCCTCTTCCGAGGCCTTACCCTCACCCGTGCCCTAATCGTAAGCAGTACACTAACACTAACTAGTGAACTCACACGTACGCTAAACCTTAAGCGTTGTGGTACCCTAAACTGTGCCCTAATATCTCCCCATTCCCTAACCCTAACCCTAACCCGAATTCTATCCCTGACCCTCACCCGAAACCTTACCCTCACCCGTGCCCTAATCTTAACCAGGACACCAACACTAACTTGTGCCCTCACACGTACGCTAACCCTTAATCGTTGTCGTACCCTAAACTGTACCCTAATCCCTCCCCATTCCCTAACCCTAACCCTAACCCGAATCCTAACCCTGACCCTCACCTGAAGCCTTACCCTCACCCGTGCCCTAATCTTAACCAGGACACTAACACTAACCCTTGCCCTCACACGAACGCTAACCCTTAAGCACTGTCGTACCCTAAGCTGTACCCTAATCCCTCTGCATTCCTTAACCCTAACCCTAACCCGAATCCTAACACTGACCCTCACCCGAAGCCTTACCCTCACCCGTGCCCTAATCTTAACCAGGACACCAACACTAACTCGTGCCCTGACACGTACGCTAAACCTTAAGCATTGTCGTACCCTAAATTGTACCCTAATCCCTCCCCATTCCTTAACCCTAACCCTAACCCCATCCCTAAACCTGACCCACTTCCAATGCCCTACCCTAACCAATGCCCTAATCTTAACCAGTACACAAACACTAACTCATGCCCTCAAACGTACGCTAACCCTTAAGCATTGTCGTACCCTATCCTGTACCCTAATCCCTCCCCATTCCCTAACCCTAACCCTAAGCGAAACCCTGAACGTGACCCTTTTCCGAGGCCTTAACCTCATCGGTGCCGTTGTCTTCACCAGTACACCTACACTAACTCGTGCCCTCACACTTACGCTAACCCTTAAGCATTGTCATACCCTAACCTGTACCCTAATCCCTCTCCATTCCCTAACCCTAACCCTAACCTGAAACCTAACCATGACACTCACTCGAAACTTTACCCTCACCCGTGTCCTAATTTTAACCAGTACATCAACCCTAACCCGTGCCCTCTAACGTACGCCAACCTAAGCCATTGCCGTACCCTAACCTGTACCCTAATCAATCCCCATTCCCTAACTCTAACCCTAACCCTAACCCTTAACGTGACCCTCTTCCGAAGCCTTACCCTCACCCGTGGCCTAATCGTAAGCAGTACACTAACACTAACTAGTGACCTCACACGTACGCTAAACCTTAAGCGTTGTGGTACCCTAAACTGTGCCCTAATATCTCCCCATTCCCTAACCCTAACCCTAACCCGAATTCTATCCCTGACCCTCACCCGAAACCTTACCCTCACCCGTGCCCTAATCTTAACCAGGAAACCAACACTAACTTGTGCCCTCACACGTACGCTAACCCTTAATCGTTGTGGTACCCTAAAGGGTACCCTAATCCCTCCCCATTCCCTAACCCTAACCCTAACCCGAATCCTAACCCTGACCCTCACCTGAAGCCTTACGCTCACCCGTGCCCTAATCTTAACCAGGACACTAACACTAACCCTTGCCCTCACACGAACACTAACCCTTAAGCACTGTCGTACCCTAAGCTGTACCCTAATCCCTCTGAATTCCTTAACCCTACCCCTAACCCGAATCCTAACCCTGACCCTCACCCGAAGCCTTACCCTCACCCGTGCCCTAATCTTAACCAGGACACCAACACTAACTCGTGCCCTCACACGTACGCTAAACCTTAAGCATGGTCGTACCCTAAATTGTACCCTAATCCCTCCCCATTCCTTAACCCTAACCCTAACCCCATCCCTAAACCTGACCCACTTCCGATGCCCTACCCTAACCAATGCCCTAATCTTAACCAGTACACAAACACTAACTCATGCCCTCAAACATACGCTAACCCTTAACCATTGTCATACCCTATCCTGTACCCTAATCCCTCTCCATTCCCTAACCCTAACCCTAAGCGAAACCCTGAACGTGACCCTTTTCCGAGGCCTTACCCTCATCGGTGCCGTTGTCTTAACCAGTACACCAACACTAACTCGTGCCCTCACACTTACGCTAACCCTTAAGCATTGTCGTACCCTAACCTGTACACTAATCCCTCTCCATTCCCTAACCCTAACCGTAACCTGAAACCTAACCATGACACTCACCCGAAACTTTACCCTCACCCGTGTCCTAATTTTAACCAGTACATCAACACTAACCCATGCCCTCTAACGTACGCCAACCCTAAGCCATTGCCGTACCCTAACCTGTACCCTAATCAATCCCCATTCCCTAACCCTAACCCTAACCCTAACCTTTAACGTGACCCTCTTCCGAGGCCTTACCCTCACCCGTGCCCTTATCGTAAGCAGTAAACTAACACTAACTAGTGACCTCACACGTACGCTGAACCTTAAGCGTTGTGGTACCCTAAACTGTGCCCTAATATCTCCCCATTCCCTAACCCTAACCCTAACTAGAATTCTATCCCTGACCCTCACCCGAAACCTCACCCTCACCCGTGCCCTAATCTTAACCAGGACACCAACACTAACTTGTTCCCTCACACGTACGCTAACCCTTAATCGTTGTCGTACCCTAAACTGTACCCTAATCCCTCCCCATTCCCGAACCCTAACCCTAACCCGAATCGTAACCTTGACCCTCACCTGAAGCCTTACCCTCACCCGTGCCCTAATCTTAACCAGGACACTAACACTAACCCTTGCCCTCACACGAACGCTAACCCTTAAGCACTGTCGTACCCTAAGCTGTACCCTAATCCCTCTGCATTCCTTAACCCTAAACCTTACCCGAATCCTAACCCTGACCCTCACCCGAAGCCTTACCCTCACCCGTGCCCTAATCTTAACCAGGACACCAACACTAACTCGTGCCCTCACACGTACGCTAAACCTTAAGCGTTGTCTTACACTAAATTGTACCCTAATCCCTCCCCATTCCTTAACCCTAACAATAACCCCATCCCTAAACCTGACCCACTTCCGATGCCCTACCCTAACCAATGCCCTAATCTTAACCAGTACACAAACACTAACTCATGCCCTCAAACGTACGCTAACCCTTAAGCATTGTCGTACCCTATCCTGTACCCTAATCCCTCCCCATTCCCTAACCCTAACCCTAAGCGAAACCCGGAACGTGACCCTTTTCCGAGGCCTTACCCTCATCGGTGCCGTTGTCTTAACCAGTACACCAACACTAACTTGTGCCCTCACACTTACGCTAACACTTAAGCATTGTCGTACCCTAACCTGTACCCTAATCCCTCTCCATTCCCTAACCCTAACCCTAACCCGAATCCTAACCCGAAGCCTTACCCTCACCCGTGCCCTAATCTTAACCAGGACACCAACACTAACTCGTGCCCTCAAACGTACGGTAACACTAAACCGCAGCGGTACCCTAACCTGTACCCTAATCCCTCTCCATTCCCTAACCCTAACCCTAACCTGAAAGGTAACCATGACACTCACCCGAAACTTTACCCTCACCCGTATCCTAATTTTAACTAGTACATCAACACTAACCCATGCCCTCTAACGTACGCCAACCCTAAGCCATTGCCGTACCCTAACCTGTACCCTAATCAATCCCCATTCCCTAACCCTAACCCTAACCCTAACCCTTAACGTGACCCTCTTCCGAGGCCTTACCCTCACCCGTGCCCTAATCGTAAGCAGTACACTAACACTAACTAGTGACCTCACACGTACGCTAAACCTTAAGCGTTGTGGTACCCTAAACTGTGCCCTAATATCTCCCCATTCCCTAACCCTAACCCTAACCCGAATTCTATCCCTGACCCTCACCCGAAACCTTAACCTCACCCGTGCCCTAATCTTAACCAGCACACCAACACTAACTTGTGCCCTCACACGTACGCTAACCCTTAATCGTTGTCGTACCCTAAACTGTACCCTAATCCCTCCCCATTCCCTAACCCTAACCCTAACCCGAATCCTAACCCTGACCCTCACCTGAAGCCTTACCCTCACCCGTGCCCTAATCTTAACCAGGACACTAACACTAACCCTTGCCCTCACACGAACGCTAACCCTTAAGCACTGTCGTACCCTAAGCTGTACCCTAATCCCTCTGCATTCCTTAACCCTAACCCTAAGCCGAATCCTAACCCTGACCCTCACCCGAAGCCTTACCCTCACCCGTGCCCTAATCTTAACCAGGACACCAACACTAACTCGTGCCCTTACACGTACGCTAAACCTTAAGCGTTGTCGTACCCTAAATTGTACCCTAATCCCTCCCCATTCCTTAACCCTAACCCTAACCCCATCCCTAAACCTGACCCACTTCCGATGCCCTACCCTAACCAATGCCCTAATCTTAACCAGGACACAAACACTAACTCATGCCCTCAAACGTACGCTAACCCTTAAGCATTGTCGTACCCTATCCTGTACCCTAATCCCTCCCCATTCCCTAACCCTAACCCTAAGCGAAACCCTGAACGTGACCCTTTTCCGAGGCCTTACCCTCAACGGTGCCGTTGTCTTAACCAGTACACCAACACTAACTCGTGCCCTCACACTTACGCTAACCCTTAAGCATTGTCGTACCCTAACCTGTACCCTACTCCCTCTCCATTCCCTAACCCTAACCCTAACCCGAATCCTAACCCTGACCCTCACCCGAAGCCTTACCCTCACCCGTGCCCTAATCTTAACCAGGACACCAAGACTAACTCGTATCCTCACACGTACGCTAACACTAAACCGCAGTGGTACCCTAACCTGTACCCTAATCCCTCTCCATTCCCTAACCCTAACCCTAACCTGAAACCTAACCATGACACTCACCCGAAACTTTACCCTCACCCGTGTCCTAATTTTAACCAGTACATCAACACTAACCCATGCCCTCTAACGTACGCCAACCCTAAGGCATTGCCGTACCCTAACCTGTACCCTAATCAATCCCCATTCCCTAACACTAACCCTAAACCTAACCCTTAACGTGACCCTCTTCCGAGGCCTTACCCTCACCCGTGCCCTAATCGTAAGCAGTACACTAACACTAACTAGTGACCTCACACGTACGCTAAACCTTAAGCGTTGTAGTACCCTAAACTGTGCCCTAATATCTCCCCATTCCCTAACCCTAACCCAAACCCGAATTCTATCCCTGACCCTCACCCGAAACCTTACCCTCACCCGTGCCCTAATCTTAACCAGGACAACAACACTAACTTGTGCCCTCACATGTACGCTAACCCTTAATCGTTGTCGTACCCTAAACTGTACCCTAATCCCTCCCCATTCCCTAACCCTAACCCTAACCCGAATCCTAACCCTGACCCTCACCCGAAGCCTTACCCTCACCCGTGCCCTAATCTTAACCAGGACACCAACACTAACTCGTGCCCTCACACGTACGCTAAACCTTAAGCGTTGTCGTACCCTAAATTGTACCCTAATCCCTCCCCATTCCTTAACCCTAACCCTAACCCCATCCCTAAACCTGACCCACTTCCGATGCCCTACCCTAACCAATGCGCTAATCTTAACCAGTACAAAAACACTAACTCATGCCCTCAAACGTACGCTCACCCTTAAGCATTTCCTACCGTATCCTGTACCCTAATCCCTCCCCATTCCCTAACCCTAACCCTAAGCGAAACCCTGAACGTGACCCTTTTCCGAGGCCTTACCCTCATCGGTGCCGTTGTCTTAACCAGTACACCAACACTAACTCGTGCCCTCACACTTACGCTAACCCTTAAGCATTGTCGTACCCTAACCTGTACCCTAATCCCTCTCATTTCCCTAAACCTAACCCTAACCCGAATCCTAACCCTGACCCTCACCCGAAGCCTTACCCTCACCCGTGCCCTAATCTTAACCAGGACACCAAGACTAAATCGTGCCCTCACACGTATGCTAACACTAAACCACAGCGGTACCCTAACCTGTACCCTAATCCCTCTCCATTCCCTAACCCTAACCCTAACCTGAAACCTAACCATGACACTCACCCGAAACTTTACCCTCACCCGTGTCCTAATTTTAACCAGTACATCAACCTTAACCCATGCCCTCTAACGTACGCCAACCTAAGCCATTGCCGTACCCTAACCTGTACCCTAATCAATCCCCATTCCCTAACCCTAACCCTAACCCTAACCCTTAACGTGACCCTCTTCCGAAGCCTTACCCTCACCCGTGGCCTAATCGTAAGCAGTACACTAACACTAACTAGTGACCTCACACGTACGCTAAACCATAATCGTTGTGGTACCCTAAACTGTGCCCTAATATCTCCCCATTCCCTAACCCTAACCCTAACCCGAATTCTATCCCTGACCCTCACCCGAAACCTTACCCTCACCCGTGCCCTAATCTTAACCAGGACACCAACACTAACTTGTGCCCTCACACGTACGCTAACCCTTAATCGTTGTGGTACCCTAAAGTGTACCCTAATCCTTCCCCATTCCCTAACCCTACCCCTAACCCGAATCCTAACCCTGACCCTCACCTGAAGCCTTATGCTCACCCGTGCCCTAATCTTAACCAGGACACTAACACTAACCCTTGCCCTCACACGAACGCTAACCCTTAAGCACTGTCGTACCCTAAGCTGTACCCTAATCCCTCTGAATTCCTTAACCCTAACCCTAACCCGAATCCTAACCCTGACCCTCACCCGAAGCCTTACCCTCACCCGTGCCCTAATCTTAACCAGGACACCAACACTAACTCGTGCCCTCACATGTACGCTAAACCTTAAGCATTGTCGTACCCTAAATTGTACCCTAATCCCTCCACATTCCTTAACCCTAACCCTAACCCCATCCCTAAACCTGACCCACTTCCGATGCCCTACCCTAACCAATGCCCTAATCTTAAAAAGGACACAAACACTAACTCATGCCCTCAAACGTACACTAACCCTTAAGCATTGTCGTACCCTATCCTGTACCCTAATCCCTCCCCATTCCCTAACCCTAACCCTAAGAGAAACCCTGAACGTGACCCTTTTCCGAGGCCTTACCCTCATCGGTGCCGTTGTCTTAACCAGTACACCAACACTAACTCGTGCCCTCACACTTACGCTAACCCTTAAGCATTGTTGTACCCTAACCTGTACCCTAATCCCTCTCCATTCCCTAACCCTAACCCTAACCCGAATCCTAACCCTGACCCTCACCCGTAGCCTTACCCTCACCCGTGCCCTAATCTTAACCAGGACACCAAGACTAACTCTTGCCCTCAAACGTACGCTAACACTAAACCGCAGCGGTACCCTAACCTGTACCCTAATCCCTCTCCATTCCCTTAACCCTAACCCTAACCTGAAACCTAACCATGACACTCACCCGAAACTTTACCCTCACCCGTGTCCTAATTTTAACCAGTATATCAACACTAACCCATGCCCTCTAACGTACGCCAACCTAAGCCATTGCCGTACCCTAACCTGTACCCTAATCAATCCCCATTCCCTAACCCTAACCCTAACCCTAACCCTTAACGTGACCCTCTTCCGAGGCCTTACCCTCACCCGTGCCCTAATCGTAAGCAGTACACTAACACTAACTAGTGAACTCACACGTACGCTAAACCTTAAGCGTTGTGGTACCCTAAACTGTGCCCTAATATCTCCCCATTCCCTAACCCTAACCCTAACCCGAATTCTATCCCTGACCCTCACCCGAAACCTTACCCTCACCCGTGCCCTAATCTTAACCAGGACACCAACACTAACTTGTGCCCTCACACGTACGCTAACCCTTAATCGTTGTCGTACCCTAAACTGTACCCTAATCCCTCCCCATTCCCTAACCCTAACCCTAACCCGAATCCTAACCCTGACCCTCACCTGAAGCCTTACCCTCACCCGTGCCCTAATCTTAACCAGGACACTAACACTAACCCTTGCCCTCACACGAACGCTAACCCTTAAGCACTGTCGTACCCTAAGCTGTACCCTAATCCCTCTGCATTCCTTAACCCTAACCCTAACCCGAATCCTAACACTGACCCTCACCCGAAGCCTTACCCTCACCCGTGCCCTAATCTTAACCAGGACACCAACACTAACTCGTGCCCTGACACGTACGCTAAACCTTAAGCATTGTCGTACCCTAAATTGTACCCTAATCCCTCCCCATTCCTTAACCCTAACCCTAACCCCATCCCTAAACCTGACCCACTTCCAATGCCCTACCCTAACCAATGCCCTAATCTTAACCAGTACACAAACACTAACTCATGCCCTCAAACGTACGCTAACCCTTAAGCATTGTCGTACCCTATCCTGTACCCTAATCCCTCCCCATTCCCTAACCCTAACCCTAAGCGAAACCCTGAACGTGACCCTTTTCCGAGGCCTTAACCTCATCGGTGCCGTTGTCTTAACCAGTACACCTACACTAACTCGTGCCCTCACACTTACGCTAACCCTTAAGCATTGTCATACCCTAACCTGTACCCTAATCCCTCTCCATTCCCTAACCCTAACCCTAACCTGAAACCTAACCATGACACTCACCCGAAACTTTACCCTCACCCGTGTCCTAATTTTAACCAGTACATCAACCCTAACCCGTGCCCTCTAACGTACGCCAACCTAAGCCATTGCCGTACCCTAACCTGTACCCTAATCAATCCCCATTCCCTAACTCTAACCCTAACCCTAACCCTTAACGTGACCCTCTTCCGAAGCCTTACCCTCACCCGTGGCCTAATCGTAAGCAGTACACTAACACTAACTAGTGACCTCACACGTACGCTAACCCTTAATCGTTGTGGTACCCTAAAGGGTACCCTAATCCCTCCCCATTCCCTAACCCTAACCCTAACCCGAATCCTAACCCTGACCCTCACCTGAAGCCTTACGCTCACCCGTGCCCTAATCTTAACCAGGACACTAACACTAACCCTTGCCCTCACACGAACGCTAACCCTTAAGCACTGTCGTACCCTAAGCTGTACCCTAATCCCTCTGAATTCCTTAACCCTACCCCTAACCCGAATCCTAACCCTGACCCTCACCCGAAGCCTTACCCTCACCCGTGCCCTAATCTTAACCAGGACACCAACACTAACTCGTGCCCTTACACGTACGCTAAACCTTAAGCATGGTCGTACCCTAAATTGTACCCTAATCCCTCCCCATTCCTTAACCCTAACCCTAACCCCATCCCTAAACCTGACCCACTTCCGATGCCCTACCCTAACCAATGCCCTAATCTTAACCAGTACACAAACACTAACTCATGCCCTCAAACATACGCTAACCCTTAACCATTGTCATACCCTATCCTGTACCCTAATCCCTCTCCATTCCCTAACCCTAACCCTAAGCGAAACCCTGAACGTGACCCTTTTCCGAGGCCTTACCCTCATCGGTGCCGTTCTCTTAACCAGTACACCAACACTAACTCGTGCCCTCACACTTACGCTAACCCTTAAGCATTGTCGTACCCTAACCTGTACACTAATCCCTCTCCATTCCCTAACCCTAACCGTAACCTGAAACCTAACCATGACACTCACCCGAAACTTTACCCTCACCCGTGTCCTAATTTTAACCAGTACATCAACACTAACCCATGCCCTCTAACGTACGCCAACCCTAAGCCATTGCCGTACCCTAACCTGTACCCTAATCAATCCCCATTCCCTAACCCTAACCCTAACCCTAACCCTTAATGTGACCCTCTTCCGAGGCCTTAGCCTCACCCGTGCCCTAATCGTAAGCAGTACACTAACACTAACTAGTGACCTCATACGTACGCTAAACCTTAAGTGTTGTGGTACCCTAAACTGTGCCCTAATATCTCCCCATTCCCTAACCCTAACCCTAACCCGAATTCTATCCCTGACCCTCACCCGAAACCTTACCCTCACCCGTGCCCTAATCTTAAGCAGGACACCAACACTAACTTGTGCCCTCACATGTATGCTAAGCCTTAATCGTTGTCGTACCCTAAACTGTACCCTAATCCCTCCCCATTCCCTAACCCTAACCCTAACCCGAATCCTAACCCTGACCCTCACCTGAAGCCTTACCCTCACCCGTGCCCTAATCTTAACCAGGACACTAAAACTAACCCTTGCCCTCACATGAACGCTAACCCTTAAGCACTGTCATACCCTAAGCTCTACCCTAATCCCTCTGCATTCCTTAACCCTAACCCTAACCCGAATCCTAACCCTGACCCTCACCCGAAGCCTTACCCTCACCCGTGCCCTAATCTTAACCAGGACACCAACACTAACTCGTGCCCTCACACGTATGCTAAACCTTAAGCGTTGTCGTACCCTAAATTGTACCCTACTCCCTCCCCATTCCTTAACCCTAACCCTAACCCCATCCCTAAACCTGACCCACTTCCGATGCCCTACCCTAACCAATGCCCTAATCTTAACCAGTACACAAACACTAACTCATGCCCTCAAACGTACGCTAACCCTTTAGCATTCTCGTACCCTATCCTGTACCCTAATCCCTCCCCATTCCCTAACCCTAACCCTAAGCAAAACCCTGAACGTGACCCTTTTCCGAGGCCTTACCCTCATCGGTGCCGTTGTCTTAACCAGTACACCAACACTAACTCGTGCCCTCACACTTACGCTAACCCTTAAGCATTGTCGTACCCTAACCTGTACCCTAATCCCTCTCCATTCCCTAACCCTAACCGTAACCCGAATCCTAACCCTGACCCTCACCCGAAGCCTTACCCTCACCCGTGCCCTAATCTTAACCTGGACACCAAGACTAACTCGTGCCCTCATACGTACGCTCACACTAAACCGCAGCGGTACCCTAACCTGTACCCTAATCCCTCTCCATTCCCTAACCCTAACCCTAACCTGAAACCTAACCATGACACTCACCAGGAACTTTACCCTCACCCGTGTCCTAATTTTAACCAGTACATCAACACTAACCCATGCCCTCTAACTTACGCCAACCCTAAGCCATTGCCGTACCCTAACCTGTACCCTAATCAATCCCCATTCCCTAACCCTAACCCTAACCCTAACCCTTAACGTGACCCTCTTCCGAGGCCTTACCCTCACCCGTGCCCTAATCGTAAGCAGTACACTAACACTAACTAGTGACCTCACACGTATGCTAAACCTTAAGCGTTGTGGTACCCTAAACTGTGCCCTAATATCTCCCCATTCCCTAACCCTTACCCTAACCCGAATTCTATCCCTGACCCTCACCCGAAACCTTACCCTCACCCGTGCCCTAAACTTAAGCAGGACACCAACACTAACTCGTGCCCTCACACGTACGCTAACCCTTAAGCATTGTCGTACCCTAACCTGTACCCTAATCCCTCTCCATTCCCTAACCCTAACCCTAACCCGAATCCTAACCCTGACCCTCACCCGAAGCCTTACCCTCACCCGTGCCCTAATCTTAACCTGGACACCAAGACTAACTCGTGCCCTCATACGTACGCTAACACTAAACCGCAGCGGTACCCTAACCTGTACCCTAATCCCTCTCCATTCCCTAACCCTAACCCTAACCTGAAACCTAACCCTGACACTCACCCGAAACTTTACCCTCACCCGTGTCCTAATTTTAACCAGTACATAAACACTAACCCATGCCCTCTAACTTACGCCAACCCTAAGCCATTGCCGTACCCTTACCTGTACCCTAATCAATCCCGATTCCCTAACCCTAACCCTAACCTAACCGTTAACGTGACCCTCTTCCGAGGCCTTACCCTCACCGGTGCCCTAATCGTAAGCAGTACACTAACACTAACTAGTGACCTCACACGTACGCTAAACCTTAAGCGTTGTGGTACCCTAAACTGTGCCCTAATATCTCCCCATTCCCTAACCCTAACCCTAACCCGAATTCTATCGCTTACCCTCACCCGAAACCTTACCCTCACCCGTGCCCTAATCTTAACCAGGACACCAACACTAACTTGTGCCCTCACACGTACGCTAACCCTTAATCGTTGTCGTACCCTAAACTGTACCCTAATCCCTCCCCATTCCCTAACCCTAACCCTAACCCGAATCCTAACCCTGACCCTCACCTGAAGCCTTACCCTCACACATGCCCTAATCTTAACCAGGACACTAACACTAACCCTTGCCCTCACACGAACGCTAACCCTTAAGTACTGTCGTACCCTATGCTGTACCCTAATCCCTCTGCATTCCTTTACCCTAACCCTAACCCGAATCCTAACCCTGACCCTCACCCGAAGCCTTACCCTCGCCCGTGCCCTAATCTTAACCAGGACACCAACACTAACTCGTGCCCTCACACGTACGCTAAACCTTAAGCGTTGTTGTACCCTAAATTGTACCCTAATCCCTCCCCATTCCTTAACCCTAACCCTAACCCCATCCCTAAACCTGACCCACTTCCGATGCCCTACCCTAACCAATGCCCTAATCTTAACCAGTACACAAACACTAACTCATGCCCTCAAACGTACGCTAACCCTTAAGCATTGTCGTACCCTATCCTTTACCCTAATCCCTCCCCATTCCCTAACCCTAACCCTAAGCGAAACCCTGAACGTGACCCTTTTCCGAGGCCTTACCCTCATCGGTGCCGTTGTCTTAACCAGTACACCAACACTAACTCGTGCCCTCACACTTACGCTAACCCTTAAGCATTGTCGTACCCTAACCTGTACCCTAATCCCTCTCCATTCCCTAACCCCAACCCTAACCCGAATCCTAACCCTGACCCTCACCCGAAACCTTACCCTCACCCGTGCCCTAATCTTAACCAGGACACCAAGACTAACTCGTGCCCTCAAACGTACGCTAACACTAAGCCGCAGTGGGACCCTAACCTGTACCCTAATCCCTCTCCATTCCCTAACCCTAACCCTAACCTGAAACCTAACCATGACACTCACCCAAAACTTTACCCTCACGCGTGTCCTAATTTTAACCAGTACATCAACACTAACCCATGCCCTCTAACGTACGCCAACCCTAAGCCATTGCCGTACCCTAACCTGTACCCTAATCAATCCCCATTCCCTAACCCTAACCCTAACCCTAACCCTTAACGTGACCCTCTTCCGAGGCCTTACCCTCACCCGTGCCCTAATCGTAAGCAGTACACTAACACTAACTAGTGACCTCACACGTACGCTAAACCTTAAGCGTTGTGGTACCCTAAACTGTGCCCTAATATCTCCCCATTCCCTAACCCTAACCCTAACCCGAATTCTATCTCTGACCCTCACCCGAAACCTTACCCTCACCCGTGCCCTAATCTTAACCAGGACACTAACACTAACCCTTGCCCTCAAACGAACGCTAACCCTTAAGCACTGTCGTGCCCTAAGCTGTACCCTAATCCCTCTGCATTCCTTAACCCTAACCCTAACCCGAATCCTAACCCTGACCCTCACCCGAAGCCTTACCCTCACCCATGCCCTAATCTTAACCAGGACACCAACACTAACTCGTGCCCTCACACGTACGCTAAACCTTAAGCGTTGTCGTACCCTAAATTGTACCCTAATCCCTCCCCATTCCTTAACCCTAACCCTAACCCCATCCCTAAACCTGACCCACTTCCGATGCCCTACCCTAACCAATGCCCTAATCTTAACCAATACACAAACACTAACTCATGCCCTCAAACGTACGCTAACCCTTAAGCATCGTCGTACCCTATCCTGTACCCTAATCCCTCCCCATTCCCTAACCCTAACCCTAAGCGAAACCCTGAACGTGACCCGCTTCCGAGGCCTTACCCTCATCGGTGACGTTGTCTTAACCAGTACACCAACACTAACTCGTGCCCTCACACTTATGCTAACCCTTAAGCATTGTCGTACCCTAACCTGTACCCTAATCCCTCTCCATTCCCTAACCCTAACCCTAACCTGAAACCTAACCATGACACTCACCCGAAACTTTACCCTCACCCGTGTCCTAATTTTAACCAGTATATCAACACTAACCCATGCCCTCTAACGTACGCCAACCTAAGCCATTGCCATACCCTAACCTGTACCCTAAACCCTCCCCATTCACTAACCCTAACCCTAACCCGAATCCTAACCCTGACCCTCATCTGAAGCCTTACCCTCACCCGTGCCCTAATCTTAACCAGGACACTAACACTAAACCTTGCCCTCACACGAACGCTAACCCTTAAGCACTGTCGTACCCTAAGCTGTACCCTAATCCCTCTGCATTCCTTAACCCTAACCCTAACCCGAATCCTAACCCTGACCCTCACCCGAAGCCTTACCCTCATCCGTGCCCTAATCTTAACCAGGACACCAACACTAACTCCTGCCCTCACACGTACGCTAAACCTTAAGCGTTGTCGTACCCTAAATTGTACCCTACTCCCTCCCCATTCCTTAACCCTAACCCTAACCCCATCCCTAAACCTGACCCACTTCCGATGCCCTACCCTAACCAATGCCCTAATCTTAACCAGTACACAAACACTAACTCATGCCCTCAAACGTACGCTAACCCTTAAGCATTCTCGTACCCTATCCTGTACCCTAATCCCTCCCCGTTCCCTAACCCTAACCCTAAGCGAAACCCTGAACGTGACTCTTTTCCGAGGCCTTACCCTCATCGGTGCCGTTGTCTTAACCAGTACACCAACACTAACTCGTGCCCTCACACTTACGCTAACCCTTAAGCATTGTCGTACCCTAACCTGTACCCTAATCCCTCTCCATTCCCTAACCCTAACCCTAACCCGAATCCTATCCCTGACCCTCACCCGAAGCCTTACCCTCACCAGTGCCCTAATCTTAACCAGGACACAAAGACTTACTCTTGCCCTCAAACGTACGCTAACCCTAAACCGCAGCGGTACCCTAACCTGTACCCTAATCCCTCTCCATTCCCTAACCCTAACCCTAACCTGAAACCTAACCATGACACTCACCCGAAACTTTACCCTCACCCGTGTACTAATTTTAACCAGTACATCAACACTAACCCATGCCCTCTAACGTACGCCAACCCTAAGCCATTGCCGTACCCTAACCTGTACCTTAATCAATCCCCATTCCCTAACCCTAACACTAAGCCTAACCCTTAACGTGACCCTCTTCCGAGGCCTTACCCTCACCCGTGCCCTAATCGTAAGCAGTACACTAACACTAACTAGTGACCTCACACGTACGCTAAACCTTAAGCGTTGTGGTACCCTAAACTGTGCCCTAATATCTCCCCATTCCCTAACCCTAACCCTAATCCGAATTCTATCCCTGAACCTCACCCGAAACCTTACCCTCACCCGTGCCCTAATCTTAACCAGGACACCAACACTAACTTGTGCCCTCACACGTACGCTAAGCCTTAATCGTTGTCGTACCCTAAACTGTACCCTAATCCCTCCCCATTCCCTAAGCCTAACCCTAACCCGAATCCTAACCCTGACCCTCACCTGAAGCCTTACCCTCACCCGTGCCCTAATCTTAACCAGGACACTAACACTAACCCTTGACCTCACACGAACGCTAACCCTTAAGCACTGTCGTACCCTAAGCTGTACCCTAATCCCTCTGCATTCCTTAACCCTAAACCTAACCCGAATCCTAACCCTGACCCTCACCCGAAGCCTTACCCTCACCCGTGCCCTAATCTTAACCAGGACACCAAGACTAACTCGTGCCCTCAAACGTATGCTAACACTAAACCGCAGCGGTACCCTAACCTGTACCCTAATCCCTCTCCATTCCCTAACCCTAACCCTAACCTGAAACCTAACCATGACACTCACCCGAAACTTTACCCTCACCCGTGTCCTAATTTTAACCAGTACATCAACACTAACCCATGCCCTCTAACGTACGCCAACCCTAAGCCATTGCCGTACCCTAACCTGTACCCTAATCAATCCCCATTCCCTAACCCTAACCCTAACCCTAACCCTTAACGTGACCCTCTCCCGAGGCCTTACCCTCACCCGTGCCCTAATCGTAAGCAGTACACTAACACTACCTAGTGACCTCACAGGTACGCTAAACCTTAAGCGTTGTGGTACCCTAAACTGTGCCTTAATATCTCCCCATTCCCTAACCCTAACCCTAACCCGAATTCTATCCCTGACCCTCACCCGAAACCGTACCCTCACCCGTGCCCTAATCTTAACCAGGACACCAACACTAACTTGTGCCCTCACATGTACGCTAAGCATTAATCGTTGTCGTACCCTAAACTGTACCCTAATCCCTCCCCATTCCCTAACCCTAACCCTAACCCGAATCCTAACCCTGACCCTCACCTGAAGCCTTACCCTCACCCGTGCCCTAATCTTAACCAGGACACTAAAACTAACCCTTGCCCTCACATGAACGCTAACCCTTAAGCACTGTCATACCCTAAGCTGTACCCTAATCCCTCTGCATTCCTTAACCCTAACCCTAACCCGAATCCTAACCCTGACCCTCACCCGAAGCCTTACCCTCACCCGTGCCCTAATCTTAACCAGGACACCAACACTAACTCGTGCCCTCACACGTATGCTAAACCTTAAGCATTGTCGTACCCTATCCTGTACCCTAATCCCTCCCCATTCCCTAACCCTAACCCTAAGCGAAACCCTGAACGTGACCCTTTTCCGACGCCTTACCCTCATCGGTGCCGTTGTCTTAACCAGTACACCAACACTAACTCGTGCCCTCACACTTACACTAACCCTTAAGCATTGTCGTACCCTAACCTGTACCCTAATCCCTCTCCATTCCCTAACTCTAACCCTAACCCGAATCCTAACCCTGACCCTCACCCGAAGCCTTACCCTCACCCGTGCCCTAATCTTAACCAGGACACCAAGACTAACTCGTGCCCTCAAACGTACGGTAACACTAAACCGCAGCGGTACCCTAACCTGTACCCTAATCCCTCTCCATTCCCTAACCCTAACCCTAACCTGAAACCTAACCATGACACTCACCCGAAACTTTACCCTCACCTGTGTCCTAATTTTAACCAGTACATCAACACTAACCCATGCCCTCTAACGTACGCCAAGCCTAAGCCATTGCCGTACCCTAACCTGTACCCTAATCAATCCCCATTCCCTAACCCTAACCCTAACCCTAACCCTTAACGTGACCCTCTTCCGAGGCCTTACGACCACCCGTGCCCTAATCGTAAGCAGTACACTAACACTAACTAGTGACCTCACACGTACTCTAAACCTTAAGCGTTGTTGTACCCTAAACTGTGCCCTAATATCTCCCCATTCCCTAACCCTAACCCTAACCCGAATTCTATCCCTGACCCTCACCCGAAACCTTACCCTCACCCGTGGCCTAATCTTAACCAGGACACTAATACTAACCCTTGCCCTCACACGAACGCTAACCCTTAAGCACTGTCGTACCCTAAGCTGTACCCTAATCCCTCTGCATTCCTTAACCCTAACCCTAACCCCATCCCTAAACCTGACCCACTTCCGATGCCCTACCCTAACCAATGCCCTAATCTTAACCAGTACACAAACACTAACTCATGCCCTCAAACGTACGTTAACCCTTAAGCATCGTCGTACCCTATCCTGTACCCTAATCCCTCCCCATTCCCTAACCCTAACCCTAAGCGAAACCCTGAACGTGACCCTTTTCCGAGGCCTTACCCTCCTCGGTGCCGTTGTCTTAACCAGTACAGCAACACTAACTCGTGCCCTCACACTTACGCTAACCCTTAAGCATTGTCGTACCCTAACCTGTACCCTAATCCCTCTCCATTCCCTAACCCTAACCCTAACCCGAATCCTAACCCTGACCCTCACCCGAAGCCTTACCCTCACCCGTGCCCTAATCTTAACCTGGACACCAAGACTAACTCGTGCCCTCATACGTACGCTAACACTAAACCGCAGCGGTACCCTAACCTGTACCCTAATCCCTCTCCATTCCCTAACCCTAACCCTAACCTGAAACCTAACCATGACACTCACCCGAAACTTTACCCTCACCCGTGTCCTAATTTTAACCAGTACATCAACCCTAACCCATGCCCTCTAACGTACGCCAACCTAAGCCATTGCCGTACCCTAACCTGTACCCTAATCAATCCCCATTCCCTAAGCCTAACCCTAACCCTAACCGTTAACGTGACCCTCTTCCGAAGCCTTACCCTCACCCGTGGCCTAATCGTAAGCAGTACACTAACACTAACTAGTGACCTCACACGTACGCTAACCCTTAAGCGTTGTCGTACCCTAAACTGTGCCCTAATATCTCCCCATTCCCTAACCCTAACCCTAACCCGAATCCTAACCCTGACCCTCACCCGAAGCCTTACCCTCACCCGTGCCCTAATCTTAACCAGGACACTAACACTAACCCTTGCCCTCACACGAACGCTAACCCTTAAGCACTGTCGTACCCTAAGCTGTACCCTAATCCCTCTGCATTCCTTAACCCTAACCCTAACCCGAATCCTAACCCTGACCCTCACCCGCAGCCTTACCCTCACCCGTGCCCTAATCTTAACCAGGACACCAACACTAACTCGTGCCCTCACACGTACGCTAAAGCTTAAGCGTTGTCGTACCCTAAATTGTACCCTAATCCCTCCCCATTCCTTAACCCTAACCCTAACCCCATCCCTAAACCTGACCCACTTCCGATGCCCTACCCTAACCAATGCCCTAATCTTAACCAGTACACAAACACTAACTCATGCCCTCAAACGTACGCTAACCCTTAAGCATTGTCGTACCCTATCCTGTACCCTAATCCCTCCCCATTCCCTAACCCTAACCCTAAGAGAAACCCTGAACGTGACCCTTTTCCGAGGCCTTACCCTCATCGGTGCCGTTGTCTTAACCAGTACACCAACACTAACTCGTGCCCTCACACTTATGCTAACCCTTAAGCATTGTCATACCCTAACCTGTACCCTAATCCCTCTCCATTCCCTAACCCTAACCCTAACCTGAAACCTAAGCATGACACTCACCCGAAACTTTACCCTCACCCGTGTCCTAATTTTAACCAGTACATCAACCCTAACCCATGCCCTCTAACGTACGCCAACCTAAGCCATTGCCGTACCCTAACCTGTACCCTAATCAATCCCCATTCCCTAACCCTAACCCTAACCCTAACCCTTAACGTGACCCTCTTCCGAAGCCTTACCCGCACCCGTGGCCTAATCGTAAGCAGTACACTAACACTAACTAGTGACCTCACACGTACGCTATACCTTAAGCGTTGTGGTACCCTTAACTGTGCCCTAATATCTCCCCATTCCCTAACCCTAACCCTAACCCGAATTCTATCCCTGACCCTCACCCGAAACCTTACCCTCACCCGTGCCCTAATCTTAACCAGGACACCAACACTAACTTGTGCCCTCACACGTACGCTAACCCTTAATCGTTGTGGTACCCTAAAGGGTACCCTAATCCCTCCCCATTCCCTAACCCTAACCCTAACCCGAATCCTAACCCTGACCCTCACCTAAAGCCTTACGTTCACCCGTGCCCTAATCTTAACCAGGACACTAACACTAACCCTTGCCCTCACACGAACGCTAACCCTTAAGCACTGTCGTACCCTAAGCTGTACCCTAATCCCTCTGAATTCCTTAACCCTAACCCTAACCCGAATCCTAACCCTGACCCTCACCCGAAGCCTTACCCTCACCCGTGCCCTAATCTTAACCAGGACACCAACACTAACTCGTGCCCTCACATGTACGCTAAACCTTAAGCGTTGTCGTACCCTAAATTGTACCCTAATCCCTCCCCATTCCTTAACCCTAACCCTAACCCCATCCCTAAACCTGACCCACTTCCGATGCCCTACCCTAACCTATGCCCTAATCTTAACCAGTACACAAACACTAACTCATGCCCTCAAGCGTACGCTAACCCTTAACCATTGTCGTACCCTATCCTGTACCCTAATCCCTCCCCATTCCCTAACCCTAACCCTAAGCGAAACCCTGAACGTGACCCTTTTCCGAGGCCTTACCCTCATCGGTGCCGTTGTCTTAACCAGTACACCAACACTAACTCGTGCCCTCACACTTACGCTAACCCTTAAGCATTGTCGTACCCTAACCTGTACCCTAATCCCTCTCCATTCCCTAACCCTAACCGTAACCTGAAACCTAACCATGACACTCTCCCGAAACTTTATCCTCACCCGTGTCCTAATTTTAACCAGTACATCAACACTAACCCATGCCCTCTAACGTACGCCAACCCTAAGCCATTGCCGTACCATAACCTGTACCCTAATCAATAGCCATTCCCTAACCCTAACCCTAACCCTAACCCTTAACGTGACCCTCTTCCGAGGCCTTAGCCTCACCCGTGCCCTAATCGTAAGCAGTACACTAACACTAACTAGTGACCTCACACGTACGCTAAACCTTAAGTGTTGTGGTACCCTAAACTGTGCCCTAATATCTCCCCATTCCCTAACCCTAACCCTAACCCGAATTCTATCCCTGACCCTCACCCGAAACCTTACCCTCACCCGTGCCCTAATCTTAACCAGGACACCAACACTAACTTGTGCCCTCACACATACGCTAACCCTTAATCGTTTTCGTACCCTAAACTGTAACCTAATCCCTCCCCATTCCCTAACCCTAACCCTAACCCGAATCCTAAACCTGACCCTCACCTGAAGCCTTACCCTCACCCTCGCCCTAGTCTTAACCAGGACACTAACACTAACCCTTGCCCTCACACGAACGCTAACCCTTAAGCACTGTAGTACCCTAAGCTGTACCCTAATCCCTCTGCATTCCTTAACCCTAACCCTAACCCGAATCCTAAACCTGACCCTCAACCGAAGCCTTACCCTCACCCGTGCCCTAATCTTAACCAGGACACCAACACTAACTCGTGCCCTCACACGTACGCTAAACCTTAAGCGTTGTCGTACCCTAAATTGTACCCTACTCCCTCCCCATTCCTTAACCCTAACCCTAACCCCATCCCTAAACCTGACCCACTTCCGATGCCCTACCCTAACCAATGCCCTAATCTTAACCAGTACACAAACACTAACTCATGCCCTCAAACGTACGCTAACCCTTAAGCATTCTCGTACCCTATCCTGTACCCTAATCCCTCCCCGTTCCCTAACCCTAACCCTAAGCGAAACCCTGAACGTGACTCTTTTCCGAGGCCTTACCCTCATCGGTGCCGTTGTCTTAACCAGTACACCAACACTACCTCGTGCCCTCACACTTACGCTAACCCTTAAGCATTGTCGTACCCTAACCTGTACCCTAATCCCTCTCCATTCCCTAACCCTAACCCTAACCCGAATCCTATCCCTGACCCTCACCCGAAGCCTTACCCTCACCCGTGCCCTAATCTTAACCAGGACACCAAGACTTACTCTTGCCCTCAAACGTACGCTAACCCTAAACCGCAGCGGTACCCTAACCTGTACCCTAATCCCTCTCCATTCCCTAACCCTAACCCTAACCTGAAACCTAACCATGACACTCACCCGAAACTTTACCCTCACCCGTGTCCTAATTTTAACCAGTACATCAACACTAACCCATGCCCTCTAACGTACGCCAACCCTAAGCCATTGCCGTACCCTAACCTGTACCTTAATCAATCCCCATTCCCTAACCCTAACACTAACCCTAACCCTTAACGTGACCCTCTTCCGAGGCCTTACCCTCACCCGTGCCCTAATCGTAAGCAGTACACTAACACTAACTAGTGACCTCACACGTACGCTAAACCTTAAGCGTTGTGGTACCCTAAACTGTGCCCTAATATCTCCCCATTCCCTAACCCTAACCCTAATCCGAATTCTATCCCTTAACCTCACCCGAAACCTTACCCTCACCCGTGCCCTAATCTTAACCAGGACACCAACACTAACTTGTGCCCTCACACGTACGCTAAGCCTTAATCGTTGTCGTACCCTAAACTGTACCCTAATCCCTCCCCATTCCCTAAGCCTAACCCTAACCCGAATCCTAACCCTGACCCTCACCTGAAGCCTTACCCTCACCCGTGCCCTAATCTTAACCAGGACACTAACACTAACCCTTGTCCTCACACGAACGCTAACCCTTAAGCACTGTCGTACCCTAAGCTGTACCCTAATCCCTCTGCATTCCTTAACCCTAAACCTAACCCGAATCCTAACCCTGACCCTCACCCGAAGCCTTACCCTCACCCGTGCCCTAATCTTAACCAGGACACCAAGACTAACTCGTGCCCTCAAACGTACGCTAACACTAAACCGCAGCGGTACCCTAACCTGTACCCTAATCCCTCTCCATTCCCTAACCCTAACCCTAACCGGAAACCTAACCATGACACTCACCCGAAACTTTACCCTCACCCGTGTCCTAATTTTAACCAGTACATCAACACTAACCCATGCCCTCTAACGTACGCCAACCCTAAGCCTTTGCCGTACCCTAACCTGTACCCTAATCAATCCCCATTCCCTAACCCTAACCCTAACCCTAACCGTTAACGTGACCCTCTTCCGAGGCCTTACCCTCACCCGTGCCCTAATCGTAAGCAGTACACTAACACTAACTAGTGACCTCACACGTACGCTAAACCTTAAGCGTTGTGGTACCCTAAACTGTGCCCTAATATCTCCCCATTCCCTAACCCTAACCCTAACCCGAATTCTATCCCTGACCCTCACCCGAAACCTTACCCTCACCCGTGCCCTAATCTTAACCAGGACACCAACACTAACTTGAGCCCTCACACGTACGCTAACCCTTAATCGTTGTCGTACCCTAAACTGTACCCTAATCCCTCCCCATTCCCTAACCCTAACCCTAACCCGAATCCTAACCCTGACCCTCACCTGAAGCCTTACCCTCACCCGTGCCCTAATCTTAACCAGGACACTAACACTAACCCTTGCCCTCACACGAACGCTAACCGTTAAGCACTGTCGTACCCTAAGCTGTACCCTAATCCCTCTGCATTCCTTAACCCTAACCCTAACCCGAATCCTAACCCTGACCCTCACCCGCAGCCTTACCCTCACCAGTGCCCTAATCTTAACCAGGACACCAACACTAACTCGTGCCCTCACACGTACGCTAAAGCTTAAGCGTTGTCGTACCCTAAATTGTACCCTAATCCCTCCCCATTCCTTAACCCTAACCCTAACCCCATCCCTAAACCTGACCCACTTCCGATGCCCTACCCTAACCAATGCCCTAATCTTAACCAGTACACAAACACTAACTCATGCCCTCAAACGTACGTTAACCCTTAAGCATCGTCGTACCCTATCCTGTACCCTAATCCCTCCCCATTCCCAAACCCTAACCCTAAGCGAAATCCTGAACGTGACCCTTTTCCGAGGCCTTACCCTCCTCGGTGCCGTTGTCTTAACCAGTACACCAACACTAACTCGTGCCCTCACACTTACGCTAACCCTTAAGCATTGTCGTACCCTAACCTGTACCCTAATCCCTATCCATTCCCTAACCCTAACCCTAACCCGAATCCTAACCCTGACCCTCACCCGAAGCCTTACCCTCACCCGTGCCCTAATCTTAACCTGGACACCAAGACTAACTCGTGCCCTCATACGTACGCTAACACTAAACCGCAGCGGTACCCTAACCTGTACCCTAATCCCTCTCCATTCCCTAACCCTAACCCTAACCTGAAACCTAACGATGACACTCACCCGGAACTTTACCCTCACCCGTGTCCTAATTTTAACCAGTACATCAACACTAACCAATGCCCTCTAACTTACGCCAACCCTAAGCCATTGCCGTACCCTAACCTGTACCCTAATCAATCCCCATTCCCTAACCCTAACCCTAACCCTAACCGTTAACGTGACCCTCTTCCGAGGCCTTACCCTCACCCCTGCCCTAATCGTAAGCAGTACACTAACACTAACTAGTGACCTCACACGTACGCTAAACCTTAAGCGTTGTGGTACCCTAAACTGTGCCCTAATATCTCCCCATTCCCTAACCCTAACCCTAACCCGAATTCTATCCCTGACCCTCACCCGAAACCTTACCCTCACCCGTGCCCTAATCTTAAACAGGACACCAACACTAACTCGTGCCCTCACACGTACGCTAAACCTTAATCTTTGTCATACCCTAAACTGTACACTAATCCCTCCCCATTCCCTAACCCTAACCCTAACCCGAATCCTAACCCTGACCCTCACCTGAAACCTTACCCTCACCCGTGCCCTAACCTTAACCAGCACACTAACACTAACCCTTGCCCTCACACGAACGCTAACCCTTAAGCACTGTCGTACACTAAGCTGTACCCTAATCCCTCTGCATTCCTTAACCCTAACCCTAACCCGAATCCTAACCCTGACCCTCACCCGAAGCCTTACCCTCACCCGTGCCCTAATCTTAACCAGGACACCAACACTAACTCGTGCCCTCACACGTACGCTAAACCTTAAGCGTTGTCGTACCCTAAATTGTACCCTAATCCCTCCCCATTCCTTAACCCTAACCCTAACCCCATCCCTAAACCTGACCCACTTCCGATGCCCTACCCTAACCAATGCCCTAATCTTAAACAGTACACAAACACTAACTCATGCCCTCAAACGTACGCTAACCCTTAAGCATCGTCGTACCCTATCCTGTACCCTAATCCCTCCCCATTCCCTAACCCTAACCCTAAGCGAAACCCTGAACGTGACCCTCTTCCGAGGCCTTACCCTCATCGGTGCCGTTGTCTTAACCAGTACACCAACACTAACTCGTGCCCTCACACTTATGCTAACCCTTAAGCATTGTCGTACCCTAACCTGTACCCTAATCCCTCTCCATTCCCTAACCCTAACCCTAACCTGAAACCTAACCATGACACTCACCCGAAACTTTTCCCTCACCCGTGTCCTAATTTTAACCAGTATATCAACACTAACCCATGCCCTCTAACGTACGCCAACCCTAAGCCATTGCCGTACCCTAACCTGTACCCTAATCAATCCCCATTCCCTAACCCTAACCCTAACCCTAACCCTTAACGTGACCCTCTTCCGAAGCCTTACCCTCACCCGTGCCCTAATCGTAAGCAGTACACTAACACTAACTAGTGACCTCACAAGTATGCTAAACCTTAAGCGTTGTGGTACCCTAAACTGTGCCCTAATATCTCCCCATTCCCTAACCCTAACCCTAACCCGAATTCTATCCCTGACCCTCACCCGAAACCTTACCCTCACCCGTGCACTAATCTTAACCAGGACACCAACACTAACTCGTGCCCTCACATGTACGCTAACCCTTAATCGTTGTCGTACCCTAAACTGTACCCTAATCCCTCCCCATTCCCTAACCCTAACCCTAACCCGAATCCTAACCCTGACCCTCACCTGAAGCCTTACCCTCACCCGTGCCCTAATCTTAACCGGGACACAAACACTAACCCTTGCCCTCACACGAACGCTAACCCTTAAGCACTGTCGTACCCTAAGCTGTACCCTAATCCCTCTGCATTCCTTAACCCTAAACCTAACCCGAATCCTAACCCTGACCCTCACCCGAAGACTTACCCTCACCCGTGCCCTAATCTTAACCAGGACACCAACACTAACTCGTGCCCTCACACGTACGCTAAACCTTAAGCATTGTCGTACCCTAAATTGTACCCTAATCCCTCCCCATTCCTTAACCCTAACCCTAACCCCATCCCTAAACCTGACCCACTTCCGATGCCCTACCCTAACCAATGCCCTAATCTTAACCAGTACACAAACACTAACTCATGCCCTCAAACGTACCTTAACCCTTAAGCATTGTCGTACCCTATCCTGTACCCTAATCCCTACCCATTCCCTAACCCTAACACTAAGCAAAACCCTGAACGTGACCCTTTTCCGAGGCCTTACACTCATCGGTGCCGTTGTCTTAACCAGTACACCAACACTAACTCGTGCCCTCACACTTACGCTAACCCTTAAGCATTGTCGTACCCTAACCTGTACCCTAATCCCTCTCCATTCCCTAACCCTAACCCTAACCCGAATCCTAACCCTGACCCTCACCCGAAGCCCTACCCTCACCCGTGCCCTAATCTTAACCTGGACACCAAGACTAACTCGTGCCCTCATACGTACGCTAACACTAAACCGCAGCGGTACCCTAACCTGTACCCTAATCCCTCTCCATTCCCTAACCCTAACCCTAACCTGAAACCTAACCATGACACTCACCCGGAACTTTACCCTCACCCGTGTCCTAATTTTAACCAGTACATCAACACTAACCCATGCCCTCTAACTTACGCCAACCCTAAGCCATTGCCGTACCCTAACCTGTACCCTAATCAATCCCCATTCCCTAACCCTAACCCTAACCCTAACCGTTAACGTGACCCTCTTCCGAGGCCTTACCCGCACCCGTGCCCTAATCGTAAGCAGTACACTAACACTAACTAGTGACCTCACACGTACGCTAAACCTTAAGCGTTGTGGTACCCTAAACTGTGCCCTAATATCTCCCCATTCCCTAACCCTAACCCTAACCCGAATTCTATTCCTGACCCTCACCCGAAACCTTACCCTCACCCGTGCCCTAATCTTAACCAGGACACCAACACTAACTTGTGCCCTCACACGTACGCTAACCCTTAAGCGTTGTCGTACCCTAAATTGTACCCTAATCCCTCCCCATTCCTTAACCCTAACCCTAACCCCATCACTAAACCTGACCCACTTCCGATGCCCTACCCTAACCAATGCCCTAATCTTAACCAGTACACAAACACTAACTCATGCCCTCAAACGTACGCTAACCCTTAAGCATTGTCGTACCCTATCCTGTACCCTAATCCCTCCCCATTCCCTAACCCTAACCCTAAGCGAAACCCTGAACGTGACCCTTTTCCGAGGCCTTACCCTCATCGGTGCCGTTGTCTTAACCAATACACCAACACTAACTCGTGCCCTCACACTTATGCTAAACCTTAAGCATTGTCGTACCCTAACATGTACCCTAATCCCTCTCCATTCCCTAACCCTAACCCTAACCTGAAACCTAACCATGACACTCACCCGAAACTTTATCCTCACCCGTGTCCTAATTTTAACCAGTATATCAACACTAACCCATGCCCTCTAACGTACGCCAACCCTAAGCCATTGCCGTACCCTAACCTGCACCCTAATCAATCCCCATTCCCTAACCCTAACCTTAACCCTAACCCTTAACGTGACCCTCTTCCGAGGCCTTACCCTCACCCGTGCCCTAATCGTAAGCAGTACACTAACACTAACTATTGACCTCACACGTATGCTAAACCTTAAGCGTTCTGGTACCCTAAACTGTGCCCTAATATCTCCCCATTCCCTAACCCTAACCCTAACCCGAATTCTATCCCTGACCCTCACCCGAAACCTTACCCTCACCCGTGCCCTAATCTTAACCAGGACACCAACACTAACTTGTGCCCTCACACGTACGCTAACCCTTAATCGTTGTCGTACCCTAAACTGTACCCTAATCCCTCCCCATTCCCTAACCCTAACCCTAACCCGAATCCTAACCCTGACCCTCACCTGAAGCCTTACCCTCACCCATGCCCTAATCTTAACCAGGACACTAACACTAACCCTTGCCCTCACACGAACGCTAACCCTTAAGTACTGTCGTACCCTATGCTGTACCCTAATCCCTCTGCATTCCTTTACCCTAACCCTAACCCGAATCCTAACCCTCACCCTCACCCGAAGCCTTACCCTCACCCGTGCCCTAATCTTAACCAGGACACCAACACTAACTCGTGCCCTCACACGTACGCTAAACCTTAAGAGTTGTTGTACCCTAAATTGTACCCTAATCCCTCCCCATTCCTTAACTCTAACCCTAACCCCATCCCTAAACCTGACCCACTTCCGATGCCCTACCCTAACCAATGCCCTAATCTTAACCAGTACACAAACACTAACTCATGCCCTCAAATGTACGCTAACCCTTAAGCATTGTCGTACCCTATCCTTTACCCTAATCCCTCCCCATTCCCTAAACCTAACCCTAAGCGAAACCCTGAACGTGACCCTTTTCCGAGGCCTTACCCTCATCGGTGCCGTTGTCTTAACCAGTACACCAACTCTAACTCGTGCCCTCACACTTACGCTAAACCTTAAGCATTGTCGTACCCTAACCTGTACCCTAATCCCTCTCCATTCCCTAACCCTAACCCTAACCCGAATCCTAACCCTGACCCTCACCCGAAGCCTTACCCTCACCCGTGCCCTAATCTTAACCAGGACACCAAGACTAACTCGTGCCCTCAAACGTACGCTAACATTAAGCCGCAGCGGGACCCTAACCTGTACCCTAATCCCTCTCCATTCCCTAACCCTAACCCTAACCTGAAACCTAACCATGACACTCACCCAAAACTTTACCCTCACCCGTGTCCTAATTTTAACCAGTACATCAACACTAAACCATGCCCTCTAACGTACGCCAAGCCTAAGCCATTGCCGTACCCTAACCTGTACCCTAATCAATCCCCATTCCCTAACCCTAACCCTAACCCTAACCCTTAACGTGACCCTCTTCCGAGGCCTTACCCTCACCCGTGCCCTAATCGTAAGCAGTACACTAACACTAACTAGTGACCTCACACATACGCTAAACCTTAAGCGTTGTGGTACCCTAAACTGTGCCCTAATATCTCCCCATTCCCTAACCCTAACCCTAACCCGAATTCTATCCCTGACCCTCACCCGAAACCTTACCCTCACCCGTGCCCTAATCTTAACCAGGACACTAACACTAACCCTTGCCCTCAAACGAACGCTAACCCTTAAGCCCTGTCGTACCCTAAGCTGTACCCTAATCCCTCTGCATTCCTTAACCCTAACCCTAACCCGTATCCTAACCCTGACCCTCACCCGAAGCCTTACCCTCACCCGTGCCCTAATCTTAACCAGGACACCAACACTAACTCGTGCCCTCACACGTACGCTAAACCTTAAGCGTTGTCGTACCCTAAATTGTACCCTAATCCCTCCCCATTCCTTAACCCTAACCCTAAGCCCATCCCTAAACCTGACCCACTTCCGATGCCCTACCCTAACCAATGCCCTAATCTTAACCAGTACACAAACACTAACTCATGCCCTCAAACGTACGCTAACCCTTAAGCATCGTCGTACCCTATCCTGTACCCTAATCCGTCCCCATTCCCTAACCCTAACCCTAAGCGAAACCCTGAACGTGACCCGCTTCCGAGGCCTTACCCTCATCGGTGCCGTTGTCTTAACCAGTACACCAACACTAACTCGTGCCCTCACACTTATGCTAACCCTTAAGCATTGTCGTACCCTAACCTGTACCCTAATCCCTCTCCATTCCCTAACCCTAACCCTAACCTGAAACCTAACCATGACACTCACCCGAAACTTTACCCTCACCCGTGTCCTAATTTTAACCAGTATATCAACACTAACCCATGCCCTCTAACGTACGCCAACCCTAAGCCATTGCCGTACCCTAACCTGTACCCTAATCAATCCCCATTCCCTAACCCTAACCCTAACCCTAACCGTTAACGTGACTCTCTTCCGAGGCCTTACCCTCACCCGTGCCCTAATCGTAAGCAGTACACTAACACTAACTAGTGACCTCACACGTACGCTAAACCTTAAGCGTTGTGGTACCCTAAACTGTGCCCTAATATCTCCCAATTCCCTAACCCTAACCCTAACCCGAATTCTATCCCTGACCCTCACCCGAAACCTTACCCTCACCCGTGCCCTAATCTTAACCAGGACACCAACACTAACTTGTGCCCTCACACGTACGCTAACTCTTAATCGTTGTCGTACCCTAAACTGTACCCTAATCCCTCCCCATTCCCTATCCCTAACCCTAACCCGAATCCTAACCCTGACCCTCACCTGAAGCCTTACCCTCACCCGTGCCCTAATCTTAACCAGGACACTAACACTAACCCTTGCCCTCACACGAACGCTAACCCTTAAGCACTGTCGTACCCTACGCTGTACCCTAAACCCTCTGCATTCCTTAACCCTAACCCTAACCCGAATCCTAACCCTGACCCTCACCCGCAGCCTTACCCTCACCCGTGCCCTAATCTTAACCAGGACACCAACACTAACTCGTGCCCTCACACGTACGCTAAACCTTAAGCGTTGTCGTACCCTAAATTGTACCCTAATCCCTCCCCATTCCTTAACCCTAACCCTAACCCCATCCCTAAACCTGACCCACTTCCGATGCCCTACCCTAACCAATGCCCTAATCTTAACCAGTACACAAACACTAACTCATGCCCTCAAACGTACGCTGACACTTAAGCATTCTCGTACCCTATCCTGTACCCTAATCCCTCCCCATTCCCTAACCCTAACCCTAAGCGAAACCCTGAACGTGACCCTTTTCCGAGGCCTTACCCTCATCGGTGCCGTTGTCTTAACCAGTACACCAACACTAACTCGTGCCCTGACACTTACGCTAACCCTTAAGCATTGTCGTACCCTAACCTGTACCCTAATCCCTCTCCATTCCCTAACCCTAACCCTAACCCGAATCCTAACCCTGACCCTCACCCGAAGCCTTACCCTCACCCGTGCCCTAATCTTAACCAGGACACCAAGACTAATTCGTGCCCTCAAACGTACGCTAACATTAAACCGCAGCGGTACCCTAACCTGTACCCTAATCCCTCTCCATTCCCTAACCCTAACCCTAACCTGAAACCTAACCATGACACTCACCCGAAAGTTTACCCTCACCCGTGTCCTAATTTTAACCAGTACATCAACACTAACCCATGCCCTCTAATGTACGCCAACCCTAAGCCATTGCCGTACCCTAACCTGTACCCTAATCAATCCCCATTCCCTAACCCTAACCCTAACCCTAAGCCTTAACGTGACCCTCTTAAGAGGCCTTACCCTCACCAGTGCCCTAATCGTAAGCAGTACACTAACACTAACTAGTGACCTCACACGTACGCTAAACATTAAGCGTTGTCGTACCCTAAACTGTGCCCTAATATCTCCCCATTCCCTAACCCTAACCCTAACCCGAATCCTAACCAGGACCCTCACCCGAAGCCTTACCCTCACCCGTGCCCTAATCTTAACCTGGACACTAACACTAACCCTTGCCCTCACACGAACGCTAACCCTTAAGCACTGTCGTACCCTAAGCTGTACCCTAATCCCTCTGCATTCCTTAACCCTAACCCTAACCCGAATCCTAACCCTGACCCTCACCCGAAGCCTTACCCTCACCCGTGCCCTAATCTTAACCAGGACACCAAGACTAACTCGTACCCCCAAACGTACGCTAACACTAAACCGCAGTGGTACCCTAACCTGTACCTTAATCCCTCTCCATTCCCTAACCCTAACCCTAACCTGAAACCTAACCATGACACTCACCCGGAACTTTACCCTCACCCGTGTCCTAATTTTAACCAGTACATCAACACTAACCCATGCCCTCTAACTTACGCCAACCCTAAGCCATTGCCGTACCCTAACCTGTACCCTAATCAATCCCGATTCCCTAACCCTAACCCTAACCCTAACCGTTAACGTGACCCTCTTCCGAGGCCTTACCCTCACCCGTGCCCTAATCGTAAGCAGTACACTAACACTAACTAGTGACCTCACACGTACGCTAAACCTTAAGCGTTGTGGAACCCTAAACTGTGCCCTAATATCTCCCCATTCCCTAACCCTAACCCTAACCCGAATTCTATCGCTGACCCTCACCCGAAACCTTACCCTCACCCGTGCCCTAATCTTAACCAGGACACCAACACTAACTTGTGCCCTCACACGTACGCTAACCCTTAATCGTTGTCGTACCCTAAACTGTACCCTAATCCCTCCCCATTCCCTAACCCTAACCCTAACCCGAATCCTAACCCTGACCCTCACCTGAAGCCTTACCCTCAACCATGCCCTAATCTTAACCAGGACACGAACACCAACCCTTGCCCTCACACGAACGCTAACCCTTAAGTACTGTCGTACCCTATGCTGTACCCTAATACCTCTGCATTCCTTTACCCTAACCCTAACCCGAATCCTAACCCTGACCCTCACCCGAAGCCTTACCCTCCCCCGTGCCCTAATCTTAACCAGGACACCAACACTAACTCGTGCCCTCACACGTACGCTAAACCTTAAGCGTTGTTGTACCCTAAATTGTACCCTAATCCCTCCCCATTCCTTAACCCTAACCCTAACCCCATCCCTAAACCTGACCCACTTCCGATGCCCTACCCTAACCAATGCCCTAATCTTAACCAGTACACAAACACTAACTCATGCCCTCAAACGTACGCTAACCCTTAAGCATTGTCGTACCCTATCCTGTAACCTAATCCCTCCCCATTCCCTAACCCTAACCCTAAGCGAAACCCTGAACGTGACCCTTTTCCGAGGCCTTACCCTCATCGGTGCCGTTGTCTTAACCAGTACACCAACACTAACTCGTGCCCTCACACTTACGGTAACCCTTAAGCATTGTCGTACCCTAACCTGTACCCTAATCCCTCTCCATTCCCTAACCCTAACCCTAACCCGAATCCTAACCCTGACCCTCACCCGAAGCCTTACCCTCACCCGTGCCCTAATCATAACCAGGACACCAACACTAACTCGTGCCCTCACACGTACGCTAAACCTTAAGCGTTGTCGTACCCTAAATTATACCCTAATCCCTCCACATTCCTTAACCCTAACCCTAACCCCATCCCTAAACCTGACCCACTTCCGATGCCCTACCCTAACCAATGCCCTAATCTTAAAAAGGACACAAACACTAACTCATACCCTCAAACGTACGCTAACCCTTAAGCATTGTCGTACCCTTTCCTGTACCCTAATCCCTCCCCATTCCCTAAACCTAACCCTAAGAGAAACCCTGAACGTGACCCTTTTCCGAGGCCTTACCCTCATCGGTGCCGTTGTCTTAACCAGTACACCAACACTAACTCGTGCCCTCACACTTACGCTAACCCTTAAGCATTGTCGTACCCTAACCTGTACCCTAATCCCTCTCCATTCCCTAACCCTAACCCTAACCCGAATCCTAACCCTGACCCTCACCCGAAGCCTTACCCTCACCCGTGCCCTAATCTTAACCAGGACACCAAGACTAACTCTTGCCCTCAAACGTACGCTAACACTAAACCGCAGCGGTACCCTAACCTGTACCCTAATCCCTCTCCATTCCCTAACCCTAACCCTAACCTGAAACCTAACCATGACACTCACCCGAAACTTTACCCTCACCCGTGTCCTAATTTTAACCAGTATATCAACACTAACCCATGCCCTCTAACGTACGCCAACCTAAGCCATTGCCATACCTTAACCTGTACCCTAATCAATCCCCATTCCCTAACCCTAACCCTAACCCTAACCCTTAACGTGACCCTATTCCGAGGCCTTACCCTCACCCGTGCCCTAATCGTAAGCAGTACACTAACACTAACTAGTGACCTCACACGTACGCTAAACCTTAAGCGTTGTGGTACCCTAAACTGTGCCCTAATATCTCCCCATTCCCTAACCCTAACCCTAAAACGAATTCTATCCCTGACCCTCACCCGAAACCTTACCCTCACCCGTGCCCTAATCTTAACCAGGACACCAACACTAACTCGTGCCCTCACACGTACGCTAACCCTTAATAGTTGTCGTACACTAAACTGTACCCTAATCCCTCCCCATTCCCTAACCCTAACCCTAACCCGAATCCTAACCCTGACCCTCACCTGAAGCCTTACGCTCACCCGTGCCCTAATCTTAACCAGGACACTAACACTAACCCTTGCCCTCACACGAACGCTAACCCTTAAGCACTGTCGTACCCTAAGCTGTACCCTAATCCCTCTGAATTCCTTAACCCTAACCCTAACCCGAATCCTAACCCTGACCCTCACCCGAAGCCTTACCCTCACCCGTGCCCTAATCTTAACCAGGACACCAACACTAACTCGTGCCCTCACATGTACGCTAAACCTTAAGCGTTGTCGTACCCTAAATTGTACCCTAATCCCTCCTCATTCCTTAACCCTAACCCTAAGCCCATCCCTAAACCTGACCCACTTCCGATGCCCTACCCTAACCAATGCCCTAATCTTAACCAGTACACAAACACTAACTCATGCCCTCAAACGTACGCTAACCCTTAACCATTGTCGTACCCTATCCTGTACCCTAATCCCTCCCCATTCCCTAACACTAACCCTAAGCAAAACCCTGAACGTGACCCTTTTCCGAGGCCTTACCCTCATCGGTGCCGTTGTCTTAACCAGTACACCAACACTAACTCGTGCCCTCACACTTACGCTAACCCTTAAGCATTGTCGTACCCTAACCTGTACCCTAATCCCTCTCCATTCCCTAACCCTAACCCTAACCTGAAACCTAACCATGACACTCACCCGAAACTTTATCCTCACCCGTGTCCTAATTTTAACAAGTACATCAACACTAACCCATGCCCTCTAACGTACGCCAACCCTAAGCCATTGCCGTACACTAACCTGTACCCTAATCAATCCCCATTCCCTAACCCTAACCCTAACCCTAACCCTTAACGTGACCCTCTTCCGAGGCCTTAGTCTCACCCGTGCCCTAATCGTAAGCAGTACACTAACACTAACTAGTGACCTCACACGTACGCTAAACCTTAAGTGTTGTGGTACCCTAAACTGTGCCCTAATATCTCCCCATTCTCTAACCCTAACCCTAACCCGAATTCTATCCCTGACCCTCACCCGAAACCTTACCCTCACCCGTGCCCTAATCTTAACCAGGACACCAACACTAACTTGTGCCCTCACACATACGCTAACCCTTAATCGTTGTCGTACCCTAAACTGTACCCTAATCCCTCCCTATTCCCTAACCCTAACCCTAACCCGAATCCTAAACCTGACCCTCACCTGAAGCCTTACCCTCACCCTCGCCCTAGTCTTAACCAGGACACTAACACTAACCCTTGCCCTCACACGAACGCTAACCCTTAAGCACTGTAGTACCCTAAGCTGTACCCTAATCCCTCTGCATTCCTTAACCCTAACCCTAACCCGAATCCTAACCCTGACCCTCACCCGAAGCCTTACCCTCACCCGTGCCCTAATCTTAACCAGGACACCAACACTAACTCGTGCCCTCACACGTACGCTAAACCTTAAGCGTTGTCGTACCCTAAATTGTACCCTACTCCCTCCCCATTCCTTAACCCTAACCCTAACCCCATCCCTAAACCTGACCCACTTCCGATGCCCTACCCTAACCAATGCCCTAATCTTAACCAGTACACAAACACTAACTCATGCCCTCAAACGTACGCTAACCCTTAAGCATTCTCGTACCCTATCCTGTACCCTAATCCCTCCCCGTTCCCTAACCCTAACCCTAAGCGAAACCCTGAACGTGACTCTTTTCCGAGGCCTTACCCTCATCGGTGCCGTTGTCTTAACCAGTACACCAACACTAACTCGTGCCCTCACACTTGCGCTAACCCTTAAGCATTGTCGTACCCTAACCTGTACCCTAATCCCTCTCCATTCCCTAACTCTAATCCTAACCCGAATCCTAACCCTGACCCTCACCCGAAGCCTTACCCTCACCCGTGCCCTAATCTTAACCAGGACACCAAGACTAACTCGTGCCCTCAAACGTACGCTAACACTAAACCGCAGCGGTACCCTAACCTGTACCCTAATCCCTCTCCATTCCCTAACCCTAACCCTAACCTGAAACCTAACCATGACACTCACCCGAAACTTTACCCTCACCTGTGTCCTAATTTTAACCAGTACATCAACACTAACCCATGCCCTCTAACGTACGCCAAGCCTAAGCCATTGCCGTACCCTAACCTGTACCCTAATTAATCCCCATTCCCTAACCCTAACCCTAACCCTAACCCTTAACGTGACCCTCTTCCGAGGCCTTACGACCACCCGTGCCCTAATCGTAAGCAGTACACTAACACTAACTAGTGACCTCACACGTACGCTAAACCTTAAGCGTTGTGGTACCCTAAACTGTGCCCTAATATCTCCCCATTCCCTAACCCTAACCCTAACCCGAATTCTATCCCTGACCCTCACCCGAAACCTTACCCTCACCCGTGCCCTAATCTTAACCAGGACACTAACACTAACACTTGCCCTCACACGAACGCTAACCCTTAAGCACTGTCGTACCCTAAGCTGTACCCTAATCCCTCTGCATTCCTTAACCCTAACCCTAACCCGAATCCTAACCCTGACCCTCACCCGAAGCCTTACCCTCACCCGTGCCCTAATCTTAACCAGGACACCAACACTAACTCGTGCCCTCACACGTACGCTAAACCTTAAGAGTTGTCGTACCCTAAATTGTACCCTAATCCCTCCCCATTCCTTAACCCTAACCCTATCCCCATCCCTTAACCTGACCCACTTCCGATGCCCTACCCTAACCAATGCCCTAATCTTAACCAGTACACAAACACTAACTCATGCCCTCAAACGTACGCTAACCCTTAAGCATCGTCGTACCCTATCCTGTACCATAATCCCTCCCCATTCCCTAACCCTAACCCTAAGCGAAACCCTGAACGTGACCCTCTTCCGAGGCCTTACCCTCATCGGTGCCGTTGTCTTAACCAGTACACCAACACTAACTCGTGCCCTCACACTTATGCTAACCCTTAAGCATTGTCGTACCCTAACCTGTACCCTAATCCCTCTCCATTCCGTAACCCTAACCCTAACCTGAAATCTAACCATGACACTCACCCGAAACTTTACCCTCACCCGTGTCCTAATTTTAACCAGTATATCAACACTAACCCATGCCCTCTAACGTACGCAAACCCTAAGCCATTGCCGTACCCTAACCTGTACCCTAATCAATCCCCATTCCCTAACCCTAACCCTAACCCTAACCCTTAACGTGACCCTCTTCCGAGGCCTTACCCTCACCCGTGCCCTAATCGTAAGCAGTACACTAACACTAACTAGTGACCTCACATGTATGCTAAACCTTAAGCGTTGTGGTACCCTAAACTGTGCCCTAATATCTCCCCATTCCCTAACCCTAACCCTAACCCGAATTCTATCCCTGACCCTCACCCGAAACCTTACCCTCACCCGTGCCCTAATCTTAACCAGGACACCAACACTAACTCCTGCCCTCACACGTACGCTAACACTTAATCGTTGTCGTACCCTAAACTGTACCCTAATCCCTCCCCATTCCCTAACCCTAACCCTAACCCGAATCCTAACCCTGACCCTCACCTGAAGCCTTACCCTCACCCGTGCCCTAATCTTAACCAGGACACTAACACTAACCCTTGCCCTCACACGAACGCTAACCCTTAAGCACTGTCGTACCCTAAGCTGTACCCTAATCCCTCTGCATTCCTTAACCCTAACCCTAACCCGAATCCTAACCCTGACCCTCACCCGAAGCCTTACCCTCACCCGTGCCCTAATCTTAACCAGGACACCAACACTAACTCGTTCCCTCACACGTACGCTAAACCTTAAGCGTTGTCGTACCCTAAATTGTACCCTAATCCCTCCCCATTCCTTAACCCTAACCCTAACCCCATCCCTAAACCTGACCCACTTCCGATGCCCTACCCTAACCAATGCCCTAATCTTAACCAGTACACAAACACTAACTCATGCCCTCAAACGTACGTTAACCCTTAAGCATTGTCGTACCCTATCCTGTACCCTAATCCCTCCCCATTCCCTAACCCTAACCCTAAGCGAAACCCTGAACGTGACCCTTTTCCGAGGCCTTACCCTCCTCGGTGCCGTTGTCTTAACCAGTACACCAACACTAACTCGTGCCCTCACACTTACGCTAACCCTTAAGCATTGTCGTACCCTAACCTGTACCCTAATCCCTCTCCATTCCCTAACCCTAACCCTAACCCGAATCCTAACCCTGACCCTCACCCGAAGCCTTACCCTCACCCGTGCCCTAATCTTAACCTGGACACCAAGACTAACTCGTGCCCTCATACGTACGCTAAAACTAAACCGCAGCGGTACCCTAACCTGTACCCTAATCCCTCTCCATTCCCTAACCCTAACCCTAACCTGAAACCTAACCATGACACTCACCCGGAACTTTACCCTCACCCGTGTCCTAATTTTAACCAGTACATCAACACTAACACATGCCCTCTAACTTACGCCAACCCTAAGCCATTGCCGTACCCTAACCTGTACCCTAATCAATCCCCATTCCCCAACCCTAACCCTAACCCTAACCGTTAACGTGACCCTCTTCCGAGGCCTTACCCTCACCCGTGCCCTAATCGTAAGCAGTACACTAACACTAACTAGTGACCTCACACGTACGCTAAACCTTAAGCGTTGTGGTACCCTAAACTGTGCCCTAATATCTCCCAATTCCCTAACCCTAACCCTAACCCGAATTCTATCCCTGACCCTCACCCGAAACCTTACCCTCACCCGTGCCCTAATCTTAACCAGGACACCAACACTAACTTGTGCCCTCACACGTACGCTAACCCTTAATCGTTGTCGTACCCTAAACTGTACCCTAATCCCTCCCCATTCCCTAACCCTAACCCTAACCCGAATCCTAACCCTGACCCTCACCTGAAGCCTTACCCTCACCCGTGCCCTAATCTTAACCAGGACACTAACACTAACCCTTGCCCTCACACGAACGGTAACCCTTAAGCACTGTCGTACCCTAAGCTGTACCCTAATCCCTCTGCATTCCTTAACCCTAACCCTAACCCGAATCCTAACCCTGACCCTCACCCGCAGCCTTACCCTCACCCGTGCCCTAATCTTAACCAGGACACAAACACTAACTCGTGCCCTCACACGTACGCTAAAGCTTAAGCGTTGTCGTACCCTAAACTGTACCCTAATCCCTCCCCATTCCTTAACCCTAACCCTAACCCCATCCCTAAACCTGACCCACTTCCAATGCCCTACCCTAACCAATGCCCTAATCTTAACCAGTACACAAACACTAACTCATGCCCTCAAACGTACGCTAACCCTTAAGCATTCTCGTACCCTATCCTGTACCCTAATACCTCCCCATTCCCTAACCCTAACCCTAAGCGAAACCATGAACGTGACCCTTTTCCGAGGCCTTACCCTCATCTGTGCCGTTGTCTTAACCAGTACACCAACACTAACTCGTGCCCTCACACTTACGCTAACCCTTAAGCATTGTCGTACCCTAACCTGTACCCTAATCCCTCTCCATTCCCTAACCCTAACCCTAACCCGAATCCTAACCCTGACCCTCACCCGAAGCCTTACCCTCACCCGTGCCCTAATCTTAACCAGGACACCAAGACTAACTCGTACCCTCAAACGTACGCTAACACTAAACCGCAGCGGTACCCTAACCTGTACCCTAACCCCTCTCCATTCCCTAACCCTAACCCTAACCTGAAACCTAACCATGACACTCACCCGGAACTTTACCCTCACCCGTGTCCTAATTTTAACCAGTACATCAACACTAACCCATGCCCTCTAACTTACGCCAACCCTAAGCCATTGCCGTACCCTAACCTGTACCCTAATCAATCCCGATTCCCTAACCCTAACCCTAACCCTAACCGTTAACGTGACCCTCTTCCGAGGCCTTACCCTCACCCGTGCCCTAATCGTAAGCAGTACACTAACACTAACTAGTGACCTCACACGTACGCTAAACCTTAAGCGTTGTGGTACCCTAAACTGTGCCCTAATATCTCCCAATTCCCTAACCCTAACCCTAACCCGAATTCTATCCCTGACCCTCACCCGAAACCTTACCCTCACCCGTGCCCTAATCTTAACCAGGACACCAACACTAACTTGTGCCCTCACACGTACGCTAACCCTTAATCGTTGTCGTACCCTAAACTGTACCCTAATCCCTCCCCATTCCCTAACCCTAACCCTAACCCGAATCCTAACCCTGACCCTCACCTGAAGCCTTACCCTCACCCGTGCCCTAATCTTAACCAGGACACTAACACTAACCCTTGCCCTCACACGAACGCTAACCCTTAAGCACTGTCGTACCCTAAGCTGTACCCTAATCCCTCTGCATTCCTTAACCCTAACCCTAACCCGAATCCTAACCCTGACCCTCACCCGCAGCCTTACCCTCACCCGTGCCCTAATCTTAACCAGGACACAAACACTAACTCGTGCCCTCACACGTACGCTAAAGCTTAAGCGTTGTCGTACCCTAAACTGTACCCTAATCCCTCCCCATTCCTTAACCCTAACCCTAACCCCATCCCTAAACCTGACCCACTTCCGATGCCCTACCCTAACCAATGCCCTAATCTTAACCAGTACACAAACACTAACTCATGCCCTCAAACGTACGCTAACCCTTAAGCATTCTCGTACCCTATCCTGTACCCTAATCCCTCCCCATTCCCTAACCCTAACCCTAAGCGAAACCATGAACGTGACCCTTTTCCGAGGCCTTACCCTCATCTGTGCCGTTGTCTTAACCAGTACACCAACACTAACTCGTGCCCTCACACTTACGCTAACCCTTAAGCATTGTCGTACCCTAACCTGTACCCTAATCCCTCTCCATTCCCTAACCCTAACCCTAACCCGAATCCTAACCCTGACCCTCACCCGAAGCCTTACCCTCACCCGTGCCCTAATCTTAACCAGGACACCAAGACTAACTCGTACCCTCAAACGTACGCTAACACTAAACCGCAGCGGTACCCTAACCTGTACCCTAACCCCTCTCCATTCCCTAACCCTAACCCTAACCTGAAACCTAACCATGACACTCACCCGGAACTTTACCCTCACCCGTGTCCTAATTTTAACCAGTACATCAACACTAACCCATGCCCTCTAACTTACGCCAACCCTAAGCCATTGCCGTACCCTAACCTGTACCCTAATCAATCCCGATTCCCTAACCCTAACCCTAACCCTAACCGTTAACGTGACCCTCTTCCGAGGCCTTACCCTCACCCGTGCCCTAATCGTAAGCAGTACACTAACACTAACTAGTGACCTCACACGTACGCTAAACCTTAAGCGTTGTGGTACCCTAAACTGTGCCCTAATATCTCCGCATTCCCTAACCCTAACCCTAACCCGAATTCTATCGCTGACCCTCAAAAGAAACCTTACCCTCACCCGTGCCCTAATCTTAACCAGGACACCAACACTAACTTGTGCCCTCACACGTACGCTAACCCTTAATCGTTGTCGTACCCTAAACTGTACCCTAATCCCTCCCCATTCCTTAACCCTAACCCTAACCCCATCCCTAAACCTGACCCACTTCCGATGCCCTACCCTAACCAATGCCCTAATCTTAACCAGTACACAAACACTAACTCATGCCCTCAAACGTACGCTAACCCTTAAGCATTGTCGTACCCTATCCTTTACCCTAATCCCTCCCCATTCCCTAACCCTAACCCTAAGCGAAACCCTGAACGTGACCCTTTTCCGAGGCCTTACCCTCATCGGTGCCGTTGTCTTAACCAGTACACCAACACTAACTCGTGCCCTGACACTTACGCTAACCCTTAAGCATTGTCGTACCCTAACCTGTACCCTAATCCCTCTCCATTCCCTAACCCTAACCCTAACCCGAATCCTAACCCTGACCCTCACCCGAAGCCTTACCCTCACCCGTGCCCTAATCTTAACCAGGACACCAAGACTAACTCGTGCCCTCAAACGTACGCTAACACTAAACCGCAGCGGTACCCTAACCTGTACCCTAATCCCTCTCCATTCCCTAACCCTAACCCTAACCTGAAACCTAACCATGACACTCACCCGAAAGTTTACCCTCACCCGTGTCCTAATTTTAACCAGTACATCAACACTAACCCATGCCCTCTAATGTACGCCAACCCTAAGCCATTGCCGTACCCTAACCTGTACCCTAATCAATCCCCATTCCCTAACCCTAACCCTAACCCTAACCCTTAACGTGACCCTCTTAAGAGGCCTTACCCTCACCCGTGCCCTAATCGTAAGCAGTACACTAACACTAACTAGTGACCTCACACGTACGCTAAACATTAAGCGTTGTCGTTCCCTAAACTGTGCCCTAATATCTCCCCATTCCCTAACCCTAACCCTAACCCGAATCCTAACCATGACCCTCACCCGAAGCCTTACCCTCACCCGTGCCCTAATCTTAACCTGGACACTAACACTAACCCTTGCCCTCACACGAACGCTAACCCTTAAGCACTGTCGTACCCTAAGCTGTACCCTAATCCCTCTGCATTCCTTAACCCTAACCCTAACCCGAATCCTAACCCTGACCCTCACCCGAAGCCTTACCCTCACCCGTGCCCTAATCTTAACCAGGACACCAAGACTAACTCGTACCCTCAAACGTACGCTAACCCTAAACCCCAGTGGTACCCTAACCTGTACCTTAATCCCTCTCCATTCCCTAACCCTAACCCTAACCTGAAACCTAACCATGACACTCACCCGAAACTTTACCCTCACCCGTGTCCTAATTTTAACCAGTACATCAACACTAACCCATGCCCTCTAACGTACGCCAACCCTAAGCCATTACCGTACCCTAACCTGTACCCTAATCAATCCCCATTCCCTAACCCTAACCCTAACCCTAACCATTAACGTGACCCTCTTCCGAGGCCTTACCCTCACCCGTGCCCTAATCGTAAGCAGTACACTAACACTAACTAGTGACCTCACACGTACGCTAAACCTTAAGCGTTGTGGTACCCTAAACTGTGCCCTAATATCTCCCCATTCCCTAACCCTAACCCTAACCCGAATTCTATCCCTGACCCTCACCCGAAACCTTACCCTCACCCGTGCCCTAATCTTAACCAGGACACCAACACTAACTTGTGCCCTCACACGTACGCTAACCCTTAATCGTTGTGGTACCCTAAAGTGTACCCTAATCCCTCCCCATTAGCCTAACCCTAACCCTAACCCGAATCCTAACCCTGACCCTCACCTGAAGCCTTACGCTCACCCGTGCCCTAATCTTAACCAGGACACTAACACTAACCCTTGCCCTCACACGAACGCTAACCCTTAAGCACTGTCGTACACTAAGCTGTACCCTAATCCCTCTGCATTCCTTAACCCTAACCCTAACCCGAATCCTAACCCTGACCCTCACCCGAAGCCTTACCCTCACCCGTGCCCTAATCTTAACCAGGACACCAACATTAACTCGTGCCCTCACACGTACGCTAAACCTTAAGCGTAGTCGTACCCTAAATTGTACCCTAATCCCTCCACATTCCTTAACCCTAACCCAAACCCCATCCCTAAACCTGACCCACTTCCGATGCCCTACCCTAACCAATGCCCTAATCTTAACCAGGACACAAACACTTACTCATGCCCTCAAATGTACGCTAACCCTTAAGCATTGTCGTACCCTATCCTGTACCCTAATCCCTCCCCATTCCCTAACCCTAACCCTAAGCGAAACCCTGAACGTGACCCTTTTCCGAGGCCTTACCCTCATCGGTGCCGTTGTCTTAACCAGTACACCAACACTAACTCGTGCCCTCACACTTACGCTAACCCTTAAACATTGTCGTATCCTAACCTGTACCCTAATCCCTCTCCATTCCCTAACCCTATCCCTAACCTGAAAACTAACCATGACACTCACCCGAAACTTTACCCTCACCCGTGCCCTAATCTTAACCAGGACACCAAGACTAACCCTTGCCCTCAAACGTACGCTAACACTAAACCGCAGCGGTACCCTAACCTGTACCCTAATCCCTCTCCATTCCCTAACCCTAACCCTAACCTGAAACCTAACCATGACACTCACCCGAAACTTTGCCCTCACCCGTGTCCTAATTTTAACCAGTACATCAACACTAACCCATGCCCTCTAACGTACGCCAACCTAAGCCATTGCCGTACCCCAACCTGTACCCTAATCAATCCCCATTCCCTAACCCTAACCCTAACCCTAACCCTTAACGTGACCCTCTTCCGAGGCCTTACCCTCACCCGTGCCCTAATCGTAAGCAGTACACTAACACTCACTAGTGACCTCACACGTACGCTAAACCTTAAGCGTTGTGGTACCCTAAACTGTGCCCTAATATCTCCCCATTCCCTAACCCTAACCCTAACCCAAATTCTATCCCTGACCCTCACCCGAAACCTTACCCTCACCCGTGCCCTAATCTTAACCAGGACACCAACACTAACTTGTGCCCTCACACGTACGCTAACCCTTAATCGTTGTCGTACCCTAAACTGTACCCTAATCCCTCCCCATTCCCTAACCCTAACCCTAACCCGAATCCTAACCCTGACCCTCACCTGAAGCCTTACCCTCACCCGTGCCCTAATCTTAACCAGGACACTAACACAAACCCTTGCCCTCACACGAACGCTAACCCTTAAGCACTGTCGTACCCTAAGCTGTACCCTAATCCCTCTGCATTCCTTAACCCTAACCCTAACCCGAATCCTAACCCTGACCCTCACCCAAAGCCTTACCCTCACCCGTGCCCTAATCTTAACCAGGACACCAACACTAACTCGTGCCCTCACACGTACGCTAAACCTTAAGCATTGTCGTACCCTAAATTGTACCCTAATCCCTCCCCATTCCTTAACCCTAACCCTAACCCCATCCCTAAACCTGACCCACTTCCGATGCCCTACCCTAACCAATGCCCTAATCTTAACCAGTACACAAACACTAACTCATGCCCTCAAACGTACGCTAACCCTTAAGCATTGTCGTACCCTATCCTGTACCCTAATCCCTCCCCATTCCCTAACCCTAACCCTAAGCGAAACCCTGAACGTGACCCTTTTCCGAGGCCTTACCCTCATCGGTGCCGTTGTCTTAACGAGTACACCAACTCTAACTCGTGCCCTCACACTTACGCTAACCCTTAAGCATTGTCGTACCCTAACCTGTACCCTAATCCCTCTCCATTCCCTAACCCTAACCCTAACCTGAAACCTAACCATGACACTCACCCGAAACTTTACCCTCACCCGTGTCCTAATTTTAACCAGTACATCAACCCTAACCCATGCCCTCTAACGTACGCCAACCTAAGCCATTGCCGTACCATAACCTGTACCCTAATCAATCCCCATTCCCTAACCCTAACCCTAACCCTAACCCTTAACGTGACCCTCTTCCGAGGCCTTACCCTCACCCGTTTCCTAATCGTAAGCAGTACACTAACACTAACTAGTGACCTCACACGTACGCTAAACCTTAAGCGTTGTGGTACCCTAAACTGTGCCCTAATATCTCCCCATTCCCTAACCCTAACCCTAACCCGAATTCTATCCCTGACCCTCACCCGAAACCTTACCCTCACCCGTGCCCAAATCTTAACCAGGACACCAACACTAAATTGTGCCCTCACACGTACGCTAACCCTTAATCGTTGTGGTACCCTAAACTGTACCCTAATCCCTCCCCATTCCCTAACCCTAACCCTAACCCGAATCCTAACCCTGACCCTCACCTGAAGCCTTACGCTCACCCGTGCCCTAATCTTAACCAGGACACTAACACTAACCCTTGCCCTCACACGAACGCTAACCCTTAAGCACTGTCGTACCCTAAGCTGTACCCTAATCCCTCTGAATTCCTTAACCCTAACCCTAACCCGAATCCTAACGCTGACCATCAACCGAAGCCTTACCCTCACCCGTGCCCTAATCTTAACCAGGACACCAACACTAACTCGTGCCCTCACACGTATGCTAAACCTTAAGCGTTGTCGTACCCTAAATTGTACCCTAATCCCTCCACTTTCCTTAACCCTAACCCTAACCCCATCCCTAAACCTGACCCACTTCCGATGCCCTACCCTAACCAATGCCCTAATCTTAAAAAGGACACAAACACTAACTCATGCCCTCAAACGTACGCTAACCCTTAAGGATTGTCGTACCCTATCCTGTACCCTAATCCCTCCCCATTCCCTAACCCTAACCCTAAGAGAAACCCTGAACGTGACCCTTTTCCGAGGCCTTACCCTCATCGGTGCCGTTGTCTTAACCAGTACACCAACACTAACTCGTGCCCTCACACTTACGCTAACCCTTAAGCATTGTCGTACCCTAACCTGTACCCTAATCCCTCTCCATTCCCTAACCCTAACCCTAACCCGAATCCTAATCCTGACCCTCACCCGAAGCCTTACCCTCACCCGTGCCCTAATCTTAACCAGGACACCAAGACTAACTCTTGCCCTCAAACGTACGCTAACACTAAACCGCAGCGGTACCCTAACCTGTACCCTAATCCCTCTCCATTCCCTAACCCTAACCCTAACCTGAAACCTAACCATGACACTCACCCGAAACTTTACCCTCACCCGTGTCCTAATTTTAACCAGTACATCAACCCTAACCCATGTCCTCTAACGTACGCCAACCTAAGCCATTGCCGTACCCTAACCTGTACCCTAATCAATCCCCATTCCCTAACCCTAACCCTAACCCTAACCCTTAACGTGACCCTCTTCCGAAGCCTTACCCTCACCCGTGCCCTAATCGTAAGCAGTACACTAACACTAACTAGTGACCTCACACGTACGCTAAACCATAAGCGTTGTGGTACCCTAAACAGTGCCCTAATATCTCCCCATTCCCTAACCCTAACCCTAACCCGAATTCTATCCCTGACCCTCACCCGAAACCTTACCCTCACCCGTGCCCTAATCTTAACCAGGACACCAACACTAACTTATGCCCTCACACGTACGCTAACCCTTAATCGTTGTGGTACCCTAAAGTGTACCCTAATCCCTCCCCATTCCCTAACCCTAACCCTAACCCGAATCCTAACCCTGACCCTCACCTGAAGCCTTACGCTCACCCGTGCCCTAATCTTAACCAGGACACTAACACTAACCCTTGCCCTCACACGAACTCTAACCCTTAAGCACTGTCGTACCCTAAGCTGTACCCTAATCCCTCTGAATTCCTTAACCCTAACCCTAACCCGAATCCTAACCCTGACCCTCACCCGAAGCCTTACCCTCACCCGTGCCCTAATCTTAACCAGGACACCAACACTAACTCGTGCCCTGACACGTACGCTAAACCTTAAGCGTTGTGTTACCCTAAATTGTACCCTAATCCCTCCACATTCCTTAACCCTAACCCTAACCCCATCCTTAAACCTGACCCACTTCCGATGCCCTACCCTAACCAATGCCCTAATCTTAACCAGTACACAAACACTAACTCATGACCTCAAACGTATGCTAACCCTTAAGCATTGTCGTACCCTATCCTGTACCCTAATCCCTCCCCATTCCCTAACCCTAACCCTAAGTGAAACCCTGAACGTGACCCTTTTCCGAGGCCTTACCCTCATCGGTGCCGTTGTCTTAACCAGTACACCAACACTAACTCGTGCCCTCACACTTACGCTAACCCTTAAGCATTGTCGTACCCTAACCTGTACCCTAATCCCTCTCCATTCCCTAACCCTAACCCTAACCTGAAACCTAACGATGACACTCACCCGAAACTTTACCCTCACCCGTGTCCTAATTTTAACCAGTACATCAACCCTAACCCATGCCCTCTAACGTACGCCAACCTAAGCCATTGCCGTACCCTAACCTGTACCCTAATCAATCCCCATTCCCTAACCCTAACCCTAACCCTAACCCTTAACGTGACCCTCTTCCGAAGCCTTACCCTCACCCGTGGCCTAATCGTAAGCAGTACACTAACACTACCTAGTGACCTCACACGTACGCTAAACCTTAAGCGTTGTGGTACCCTAAACTGTGCCCTAATATCTCCCCATTCCCTAACCCTAACCCTAACCCGAATTCTATCCCTGACCCTCACCCGAAACCTTACCCTCACCCGTGCCCTAATCTTAACCAGGACACCAACACTAACTTGTGCCCTCACACGTACGCTAACCCTTAATCGTTATGGTACCCTTAAGTGTACCCTAATCCCTCCCCATTACCTAACCCTAACCCTAACCCGAATCCTAACCCTGACCCTCACCTGAAGCCTTACGCTCACCCGTGCCCTAATCTTAACCAGGACACTAACACTAACCCTTGCCCTCACACGAACGCTAACCCTTAAGCACTGTTGTACCCTAAATTGTACCCTAATCCCTCTGAATTCCTTAACCCTAACCCTAACCCGAATCCTAACCCTGACCCTCACCCGAAGCCTTACCCTCACCCGTGCCCTAATCTTAACCAGGACACCAACACTAACTCGTGCCCTCACACGTACGCTAAACGTTAAGCATTGCCGTACCCTAAATTGTACCCTAATCCCTCCACATTCCTTAACCCTAACCCTAAACCCATCCCTAAACCTGACCCACTTCCGATGCCCTACCCTAACCAATGCCCTAATCTTAACCAGGACACAAACACTAACTCATGCCCTCAAACGTACGCTAACCCTTAAGCATTGTCGTACCCTATCCTGTACCCTAATCCCTCCCCATTCCCTAACCCTAACCCTAAGAGAAACCCTGAACGTGACCCTTTTCCGAGGCCTTACCCTCATCGGTGCCTTTTTCTTAACCAGTACACCAACACTAACTCGTGCCCTCACACTTACGCTAACCCTTAAGCATTGTCGTACCCTAACCTGTACCCTAATCCCTCTCCATTCCCTAACCCTAACCCTAAGCCGAATCCTAACCCTGACCCTCACCCGAAGCCTTACCCTCACCCGTGCCCTAATCTTAACCAGGACACCAAGACTAACTCTTGCCCTCAAACGTACGCTAACACTAAACCGCAGCGGTACCCTAACCTGTACCCTAATCCCTCTCCATTCCCTAACCCTAACCCTAACCTGAAACCTAACCATGACACTCACCCGAAACTTTACCCTCACCCGTGTCCTAATTTTAACCAGTACATCAACACTAACCCATGCCCTCTAACGTACGCCAACCCTAAGCCATTGCCGTACCCTAACCTGTACCCTAATCAATCCCCATTCCCTAACCCTAACCCTAACCCTAACCCTTAACGTGACCCTCTTCCGAGGCCTTACCCTCACCCGTGCCCTAATCATAAGCAGTACACTAACACTAACTAGTGACCTCACACGTACGCTAAACCTTAAGCGTTGTGGTACCCTAAACTGTGCCCTAATATCTCCCCATTCCCTAACCCTAACCCTAAACCAAATTCTATCCCTGACCCTCACCCGAAACCTTACCATCACCCGTGCCCTAATCTTAACCAGGACACCAACACTAACTTGTGCCCTCATACGTACGCTAACCCTTAATCGTTGTCGTACCCTAAACTGTACCCTAATCCCTCCCCATTACCTAACCCTAACCCTAACCCGAATCCTAAACCTGACCCTCACCTGAAGCCTTACCCTCACCCGTGCCCTAATCTTAACCAGGACACTAACACTAACCCTTGCCCTCACACGAACGCTAACCCTTAAGCACTGTCGTACCCTAAGCTGTACCCTAATCCCTCTGCATTCCTTAACCCTAACTCTAACCCGAATCTTAACCCTGACCCTCACCCAAAGCCTTACCCTCACCCGTGCCCTAATCTTAACCAGGACACCAACACTAACTCGTGCCCTCACACGTACGCTAAAGCTTAAGCGTTGTCGTACCCTAAATTGTACCCTAATCCCTCCCCATTCCTTAACCCTAACCCTAACCCCATCCCTAAACCTGACCCACTTCCGATGCCCTACCCTAACCAATGCCCTAATCTTAACCAGTACACAAACACTAACTCATGCCCTCAAACGTACGCTAACCCTTAACCATTGTCGTACCCTATCCTGTACCCTAATCCCTCCCCATTCCCTAACCCTAACCCTAAGCGAAACCCTGAACGTGACCCTTTTAGGAGGCCTTACCCTCATCGGTGCCGTTGTCTTAACCAGTACACCAACACTAACTCGTGCCCTCACACTTACGCTAACCCTTAAGCATTGTCGTACCCTAACCTGTACCCTAATCCCTCTCCATTCCCTAACCCTAACCCTAACCTGAAACCTAACCATGACACACACCCGAAACTTTACCCTCACCCCTGTCCTAATTTTAACCAGTACATCAACACTAACCCATGCTCTCTAACGTACGCCAACCCTAAGCCATTGCCGTACCCTAACCTGTACCCTAATCAATCCCCATTCCCTAACCCTAACCCTAACCCTAACCCTTAACGTGACCCTCTTCCGAGGCCTTAGCCTCACCCGTGCCCTAATCGTAAGCAGTACGCTAACACTAACTAGTGACCTCACACGTACCCTAAACCTTAAGTGTTGTGGTACCCTAAACTGTGCCCTAATATCCCCCCATTCCCTAACCCTAACCCTAACCCGAATTCTATCCCTGACCCTCACCCGAAACCTTACCCTCACCCGTGCCCTAATCTTAACCAGGACACCAACACTAACTTGTGCCCTCACACGTACGCTAACCCTTAATCGTTGTCGTACCCTAAACTGTTCCCTAATCCCTCCCCATTCCCTAACCCTAACCCTAACCCGAATCCTAAACCTGACCCTCACCTGAAGCCTTACCCTCACCCTCGCCCTAATCTTAACCAGGACACTAACACTAACCCTTGCCCTCACACGAACGCTAAACCTTAAGCACTGTAGTACCCTAAGCTGTACCCTAATCCCTCTGCATTCCTTAACCCTAACCCTAACCCGAATCCTAACCCTGACCCTCACCCGAAGCCTTACCCTCACCCGTGCCCTAATCTTAACCAGGACACCAACACTAACTCGTGCCCTCACACGTACACTAAACCTTAAGCGTTGTCGTACCCTAAATTGTACCCTACTCCCTCCCCATTCCTTAACCCTAACCCTAACCCCATCCCTAAACCTGACCCACTTCCGATGCCCTACCCTAACCAATGCCCTAATCTTAACCAGTACACAAACACTAACTCATGCCCTCAAACGTACGCTAACCCTTAAGCATTGTCGTACCCTATCCTGTACCCTAATCCCTCCCCATTCCCTAACCCTAACCCTAAGCAAAACCCTGAACGTGACCCTTTTCCGAGGCCTTACCCTCAACGTTGCCGTTGTCTTAACCAGTACACCAACACTAACTCGTGCCCTCACACTTACGCTAACCCTTAAGCATTGTCGTACCCTAACCTGTACCCTAATCCCTCTCCATTCCCTAACCGTAACCCTAACCCGAATCCTAACCCTGACCCTCACCCGAAGCCTTACCCTCACCCGTGCCCTAATCTTAACCAGGACACCAAGACTAACTCGTGCCCTCACACGTACGCTAACACAAAACCGCAGCGGTACCCTAACCTGTACCCTAATCCCTCTCCATTCCCTAACCCTAACCCTAACCTGAAACCTAACCATGACACTCACCCGAAACTTTACCCTCACCCGTGTCCTAATTTTAACCAGTACATCAACACTAACCCATGCCCTCTAACGTACGCCAACCCTAAGCCATTGCGTACCCTAACCTGTACCCTAATCAATCCCCATTCCCTAACCCTAACACTAACCCTAACCCTTAACGTGACCCTCTTCCGAGGCCTTACCCTCACCCGTGCCCTAATCGTAAGCAGTACACTAACACTAACTAGTGACCTCACACGTACGCTAAACCTTAAGCGTTGTGGTACCCTAAACTGTGCCCTAATATCTCCCCATTCCCTAACCCTAACCCTAACCCGAATTCTATCCCTGAAGCTCACCCGAAACCTTACCCTCACCCGTGCCCTAATCTTAACCAGGACACCAACACTAATTTGTGCCCTCACACGTACGCTAACCCTTAATCGTTGTCGTACCCTAAACTGTACCCTAATCCCTCCCCATTCCCTAACCCTAACCCTAACCCGAATCCTACCCCTGACCCTCACCTGAAGCCTTACCCTCACCCGTGCCCTAATCTTAACCAGGAAACTAACACTAACCCTTGCCCTCACACGAACGCTAACCCTTAAGCACTGTCCTACCCTAAGCTGTACCCTAAGCCCTCTGCATTCCTTAACCCTAACCCTAACCCGAATCCTAACCCTGACCCTCACCCGAAGCTTTACCCTCACCCGTGCCCTAATCTTAACCAGGACACCAACACTAATTTGTGCCCTCACACGTACGCTAAGCCTTAATCGTTGTCGTACCCTAAACTGTACCCTAATCCCTCCCCATTCCCTAACCCTAACCCTAACCCGAATCCTACCCCTGACCCTCACCTGAAGCCTTACCCTCACCCGTGCCCTAATCTTAACCAGGAAACTAACACTAACCCTTGCCCTCACACGAACGCTAACCCTTAAGCACTGTCCTACCCTAAGCTGTACCCTAATCCCTCTGCATTCCTTAACCCTAACCCTAACCCGAATCCTAACCCTGACCCTCACCCGAAGCTTTACCCTCACCCGTGCCCTAATCTTAACCAGGACACCAACACTAACTCGTGCCCTCACACGTACGCTAAACCTTAAGCGTTGTCGTACCCTAAATTGTACCCTAATCCCTCCCCATTCCTTAACCCTAACCCTAACCCCATCCCTAAACCTGACCCACTTCCGATGCCCTACCCTAACCAATGCCCTAATCTTAAACAGTACACAAACACTAACTCCTGCCCTCAAACGTACGCTAACCCTTAAGCATTCTCGTACCCTATCCTGTACCCTAATCCCTCCCCGTTCCCTAACCCTAACCCTAAGCGAAACCCTGAACGTGACCCTTTTCCGAGACCTTACCCTCATCGGTGCTGCTGTCTTAACCAGTACACGAACACTAACTGGTGCCCTCACACTTACGCTAACCCTTAAGCACTGTCGTACCCTAACCTGTACCCTAATCCCTCTCCATTCCCTAACTCTAACCCTAACCCGAATCCTAACCCTGACCCTCACCCGAAGCCTTACCCTCACCCGTGCCCTAATCTTAACCAGGACACCAAGACTAACTCGTGCCCTCACACGTACGCTAACACTAAGCCGCAGCGGGACCCTAACCTGTACCCTAATCCCTCTCCATTCCCTAACCCTAACCCTAACCTGAAACCTAACCATGACACTCACCCGAAACTTTACCCTCACCCGTGTCCTAATTTTAACCAGTACATCAACACTAACCCATGCCCTCTAACGTACGCCAACCCTAAGCCATTGCCGTACCCTAACCTGTACCCTAATCAATCCCCATTCCCTAACCCTAACACTAACCCTAACCGTTAACGTGACCCTCTTCCGAGGCCTTACCCTCACCCGTGCCCTAATCGTAAGCAGTACACTAACACTACCTAGTGACCTCACACGTACGCTAAACCTTAAGCGTTGTGGTACCCTAAACTGTGCCCTAATATCTCCCCATTCACTAACCCTAACCCTAACCCGAATTCTATCCCTGACCCTCACCCGAAACCTTACCCTCACCCGTGCCCTAATCTTAACCAGGACACCAACACTAACTTGTGCCCTCACACGTACGCTAACCCTTAATCGTTGTCGTACCCTAAACTGTACCCTAATCCCTCCCCATTCCCTAACCCTAACCCTAACCCGAATCCTAACCCTGACCCTCACATGAAGCCTTACCCTCACCCGTGCCCTAATCTTAACCAGGACACTAACACTAACCCTTGCCCTCACATGAACGCTAACCCTTAAGCACTGTCATACCCTAAGCTGTACCCTAATCCCTCTGCATTAATTAACCCTAACCCTAACCCGAATCCTAACCCTGACCCTCACCCGAAGCCTTACCCTCACCCGTGCCCTAATCTTAACCAGGACACCAACACTAACTCGTGCCCTCACACGTACGCTACACCTTAAGCGTTGTCGTACCCTAAATTGTACCCTAATCCCTCCCCGTTCCTTAACCCTAACCCTAACCCCATCCCTACACCTGAACCACTTCCGATGCCCTACCCTAACCAATGCCCTAATCTTAACCAGTACACAAACACTAACTCATGCCCTCAAACGTACGCTAACCCTTAAGCATCGTCGTACCCTATCCTGTACCCTAATCCCTCCCCATTCCCTAACCCTAACCCGAAGCGAAACCCTGAACGTGGCCCTTTTCCGAGGCCTTACCCTCATCGGTGCCGTTGTCTTAACCAGTACACCAACACTAACTCGTGCCCTCACACTTACGCTAACCCTTAAGCATTGTCGTACCCTAACCTGTACCCTATTCCCTCTCCATTCCCTAACCCTAACCCTAACCCGAATCCTAACCCTGACCCTCACCCGAAGCCTTACCCTCACCCGTGCCCTAATCTTAACCTGGACACCAAGACTAACTCGTGCCCTCATACGTACGCTAACACTAAACCGCAGCGGTACCCTAACCTGTACCCTAATCCCTCTGCATTCCCTAACCCTTACCCTAACCTGAAACCTAACCCTGACACTCACCCGGAACTTTACCCTCACCTGTGTCTTAATTTTAACCAGTACATCAACACTAACCCATGCCCTCTAACTTACGCCAAACCTAAGCCATTGCCGTACCCTAACCTGTACCCTAATCAATCCCCATTCCCTAACCCTAACCCTAACCCTAACCGTTAACGTGACCCTCTTCCGATGCCTTACCCTCACCCGTGCCCTAATCGTAAGCAGTACACTAACACTAACTAGTGACCTCACACGTACGCTAAACCTTAAGCGTTGTGGTACCCTAAACTGTGCCCTAATATCTCCCCATTCCCTAACCCTAACCCTAACCCGAATGCTATCCCTGACCCTCACCCGAAGCCTTACCCTCACCCGTGCCCTAATCTTAAACAGGACACTAACACTAACCCTTGCCCTCACACGAACGCTAACCCTTAAGCACTGTCGTACCCTAAGCTGTACCCTAATCCCTCTGCATTCCTTAACCCTAACCCTAACCCGAATCCTAACCCTGACCCTCACCCGAAGCCTTACCCTCACCCATGCCCTAATCTTAACCAGGACACCAACACTAACTCGTGCCCTCACACGTACGCTAAACCTTAAGCGTTGTCGTACCCTAAATTGTACCCTAATCCCTCCCAATTCCTTAACCCTAACCCTAACCCCATGCCTAAACCTGACCCACTTCCGATGCCCTACCCTAACCAATGCCCTAATCTTAACCAGTACACAAACACTAACTCATGCCCTCAAACGTACGTTAAACCTTAAGCATTGTCATACCCTATCCTGTACCCTAATCCCTCCCCATTCCCTAACCCTAACACTAAGCGAAACCCTGAACGTGACCCTTTTCCGAGGCCTTACCCTCATCGGTGCCGTTGTCTTAACCAGTACACCAACACTAACTCGTGCCCTCACACTTACGCTAACCCTTAAGCATTGTCGTACCCTAACCTGTACCCTAATCCCTCTCCATTCCCTAACCCTAACCCTAACCCGAATCCTAACCCTGACCCTCACCCGAAGCCTTAACCTCACCCTTGTCCGAATCTTAACCTGGACACCAAGACTAACTCGTGCCCTCATACGTAGGCTAACACTAAACCGCAGCGGTACCCTAACCTGTACCCTAATCCCTCTCCATTCCCTAACCCTAACCCTAACCTGAAACCTAACCATGACACTCACCCGGAACTTTACCCTCACCCGTGTCCTAATTTTAACCAGTACATCAACACTAACCCATGCCCTCTAACGTACGCCAACCCTAAGCCATTGCCGTACCCTAACCTGTACCCTAATCAATCCCCATTCCCTAACCCTAACCCTAACCCTAACCGTTAACGTGACCCTCTTCCGAGGCCTTACCCTCACCCGTGCCCTAATCGTAAGCAGTACACTAACACTAACTAGTGACCTCACACGTACGCTAAACCTTAAGCGTTGTCGTACCCTAAATTGTACCCTAATCCCTCCCCATTCCTTAACCCTAACCCTAACCCCATCCCTAAACCTGACCCACTTCCGATGCCCTACCCTAACCTATGCCCTAATCTTAACCAGTACACAAACACTAACTCATGCTCTCAAACGTATGCTAACCCTTAAGCATCGTCGTACCCTATCCTGTCCCCTAATCCCTCCCCATTCCCTAACCCTAACCTTAAGCGAAACCCTGAACGTGACCCTTTTCCGAGGCCTTACCCTCATCGGTGCCGTTGTCTTAACCAATACACCAACACTAACTCGTGCCATCACACTTATGCTAACCCTTAAGCATTGTCGTACCCTAACCTGTACCCTAATCCCTCTCCATTCCCTAACACTAACCCTAACCCGAATCCTAACCCTGACCCTCACCCGAAGCCTTACCCTCACCCGTGCCCTAATCTTAACCTGGACACCAATACTAACTCGTGCCCTCATACGTACGCTAACACTAAACCGCAGCGGTACCCTAACCTGTACCCTAATCCCTCTCCATTCCCTAACCCTAACCCTAACCTGAAACCTAACCATGACACTCACCCGAAACTTTACCCTCACCCGTGTCCTAATTTTAACCAGTACATCAACACTAACCCATGCCCTCTAACGTACGCCAACCCTAAGCCATTGCCGTACCCTAACCTGTACCCTAATCAATCCCCATTCCCTAACCCTAACACTAACCCTAACCGTTAACGTGACCCTCTTCCGAGGCCTTACCCTCACCCGTGCCCTAATCGTAAGCAGTACACTAACACTACCTAGTGACCTCACACGTACGCTAAACCTTAAGCGTTGTGGTACCCTAAACTGTGCCCTAATATCTCCCCATTCACTAACCCTAACCCTAACCCGAATTCTATCCCTGACCCTCACCCGAAACCTTACCCTCACCCGTGCCCTAATCTTAACCAGGACACCAACACTAACTTGTGCCCTCACACGTACGCTAACCCTTAATCGTTGTCGTACCCTAAACTGTACCCTAATCCCTCCCCATTCCCTAACCCTAACCCTAACCCGAATCCTAACCCTGACCCTCACATGAAGCCTTACCCTCACCCGTGCCCTAATCTTAACCAGGACACTAACACTAACCCTTGCCCTCACATGAACGCTAACCCTTAAGCACTGTCATACCCTAAGCTGTACCCTAATCCCTCTGCATTAATTAACCCTAACCCTAACCCGAATCCTAACCCTGACCCTCACCCGAAGCCTTACCCTCACCCGTGCCCTAATCTTAACCAGGACACCAACACTAACTCGTGCCCTCACACGTACGCTACACCTTAAGCGTTGTCGTACCCTAAATTGTACCCTAATCCCTCCCCGTTCCTTAACCCTAACCCTAACCCCATCCCTACACCTGAACCACTTCCGATGCCCTACCCTAACCAATGCCCTAATCTTAACCAGTACACAAACACTAACTCATGCCCTCAAACGTACGCTAACCCTTAAGCTTCGTCGTACCCTATCCTGTACCCTAATCCCTCCCCATTCCCTAACCCTAACCCGAAGCGAAACCCTGAACGTGGCCCTTTTCCGAGGCCTTACCCTCATCGGTGCCGTTGTCTTAACCAGTACACCAACACTAACTCGTGCCCTCACACTTACGCTAACCCTTAAGCATTGTCGTACCCTAACCTGTACCCTATTCCCTCTCCATTCCCTAACCCTAACCCTAACCCGAATCCTAACCCTGACCCTCACCCGAAGCCTTACCCTCACCCGTGCCCTAATCTTAACCTGGACACCAAGACTAACTCGTGCCCTCATACGTACGCTAACACTAAACCGCAGCGGTACCCTAACCTGTACCCTAATCCCTCTGCATTCCCTAACCCTTACCCTAACCTGAAACCTAACCCTGACACTCACCCGGAACTTTACCCTCACCTGTGTCTTAATTTTAACCAGTACATCAACACTAACCCATGCCCTCTAACTTACGCCAAACCTAAGCCATTGCCGTACCCTAACCTGTACCCTAATCAATCCCCATTCCCTAACCCTAACCCTAACCCTAACCGTTAACGTGACCCTCTTCCGATGCCTTACCCTCACCCGTGCCCTAATCGTAAGCAGTACACTAACACTAACTAGTGACCTCACACGTACGCTAAACCTTAAGCGTTGTGGTACCCTAAACTGTGCCCTAATATCTCCCCATTCCCTAACCCTAACCCTAACCCGAATGCTATCCTTGACCCTCACCCGAAGCCTTACCCTCACCCGTGCCCTAATCTTAAACAGGACACTAACACTAACCCTTGCCCTCACACGAACGCTAACCCTTAAGCACTGTCGTACCCTAAGCTGTACCCTAATCCCTCTGCATTCCTTAACCCTAACCCTAACCCGAATCCTAACCCTGACCCTCACCCGAAGCCTTACCCTCACCCATGCCCTAATCTTAACCAGGACACCAACACTAACTCGTGCCCTCACACGTACGCTAAACCTTAAGCGTTGTCGTACCCTAAATTGTACCCTAATCCCTCCCAATTCCTTAACCCTAACCCTAACCCCATGCCTAAACCTGACCCACTTCCGATGCCCTACCCTAACCAATGCCCTAATCTTAACCAGTACACAAACACTAACTCATGCCCTCAAACGTACGTTAAACCTTAAGCATTGTCGTACCCTATCCTGTACCCTAATCCCTCCCCATTCCCTAACCCTAACACTAAGCGAAACCCTGAACGTGACCCTTTTCCGAGGCCTTACCCTCATCGGTGCCGTTGTCTTAACCAGTACACCAACACTAACTCGTGCCCTCACACTTACGCTAACCCTTAAGCATTGTCGTACCCTAACCTGTACCCTAATCCCTCTCCATTCCCTAACCCTAACCCTAACCCGAATCCTAACCCTGACCCTCACCCGAAGCCTTAACCTCACCCTTGTCCGAATCTTAACCTGGACACCAAGACTAACTCGTGCCCTCATACGTAGGCTAACACTAAACCGCAGCGGTACCCTAACCTGTACCCTAATCCCTCTCCATTCCCTAACCCTAACCCTAACCTGAAACCTAACCATGACACTCACCCGAAACTTTACCCTCACCCGTGTCCTAATTTTAACCAGTACATCAACACTAACCCATGCCCTCTAACGTACGCCAACCCTAAGCCATTGCCGTACCCTAACCTGTACCCTAATCAATCCCCATTCCCTAACCCTAACCCTAACCCTAACCGTTAACGTGACCCTCTTCCGAGGCCTTACCCTCACCCGTGCCCTAATCGTAAGCAGTACACTAACACTAACTAGTGACCTCACACGTACGCTAAACCTTAAGCGTTGTCGTACCCTAAATTGTACCCTAATCCCTCCCCATTCCTTAACCCTAACCCTAACCCCATCCCTAAACCTGACCCACTTCCGATGCCCTACCCTAACCTATGCCCTAATCTTAACCAGTACACAAACACTAACTCATGCTCTCAAACGTATGCTAACCCTTAAGCATCGTCGTACCCTTTCCTGTCCCCTAATCCCTCCCCATTCCCTAACCCTAACCTTAAGCGAAACCCTGAACGTGACCCTTTTCCGAGGCCTTACCCTCATCGGTGCCGTTGTCTTAACCAATACACCAACACTAACTCGTGCCATCACACTTATGCTAACCCTTAAGCATTGTCGTACCCTAACCCGTACCCTAATCCCTCTCCATTCCCTAACACTAACCCTAACCCGAATCCTAACCCTGACCCTCACCCGAAGCCTTACCCTCACCCGTGCCCTAATCTTAACCTGGACACCAATACTAACTCGTGCCCTCATACGTACGCTAACACTAAACCGCAGCGGTAACCTAACCTGTACCCTAATCCCTCTCCATTCCCTAACCCTAACCCTAACCTGAAACCTAACCATGACACTCACCCGGAACTTTACCCTCACCCGTGTCCAAATTTTAACCAGTACATCAACACTGACCCATGCCCTCTAACTTACGCCAACCCTAAGCCATTGCCGTACCCTAACCTGTACCCTAATCAATCCCCATTCCCTAACCCTAACCCTAACACTAACCGTTAACGTGACCCTCTTCCGAGGCCTTACCCTCACCCGTGCCCTAATCGTAAGCAGTACACTAACACTAACTAGTGACCTCACACGTACGCTACACCTTAAGCGTTGTCGTACCCTAAATTGTACCCTAATCCCTCCCCATTCCTTAACCCTAACCCTAACCCCATCCCTAAACCTGACCCACTTCCGATGCCCTACCCTAACCAATGCCCTAATCTTAACCAGTACACAAACACTAACTCATGCCCTCAAACGTACGCTAACCCTTAAGCATCGTCGTACCCTATCCTGTACCCTAATCCCTCCCCATTCCCTAACCCTAACCCTAAGCGAAACCCTGAACGTGACCTTTTTCCGAGGCCTTACCCTCATCGGTGCCGTTGTCTTAACCAATACACCAACACTAACTCGTGCCCTCACACTTATGCTAACCCTTAAGCATTGTCGTACCCTAACCTGTACCCTAATCCCTCTCCATTCCCTAACCCTAACCCTAACCGGAAAGCTAACCATGACACTCACCCGAAACTTTACCCTCACCCGTGTCCTAATTTTAACCAGTATATCTACACTAACCCATGCCCTCTAACGTACGCCAACCCTAAGCCATTGCCGTACCCTAACCTGTACCCTAATCAATCCCCATTCCCTAACCCTAACCCTAACCCTAACCCTTAACGTGACCCTCTTCCGAGGCCTTACCCTCACCCGTGCCCTAATCGTAAGCAGTACACTAACACTAACTAGTGACCTCACACGTATGCTAAACCTTAAGCGTTGTGGTACCCTAAACTGTGCCCTAATATCTCCCCATTCCCTAACCCTAACCCTAACCCGAATTCTATCCCTGACCCTCAACCGAAACCTTACCCTCACCCGTGCCCTAATCTTAACCAGGACACCAACACTAACTCGTGCCCTCACACGTACGCTAACCCTTAATCGTTGTCGTACCCTAAACTGTACCCTAATCCCTCCCCATTCCCTAACCCTAACCCTAACCCGAATCCTAACCCTGACCCTCACCCGAAGCCTTACCCTCACCCGTGCCCTAATCTTAACCAGGACACTAACACTAACCCTTGCCCTCACACGAACGCTAACCCTTAAGCACTGTCGTACCCTAAGCTGTACCCTAATCCCTCTGCATTCCTTAGCCCTAACCCTAACCCGAATCCTAACCCTGACCCTCACCCGAAGCCTTACCCTCACCCGTGCCCTACTCTTAACCAGGACACCAACACTAACTCGTGCCCTCACACGTACGCTAAACCTTAAGCGTTGTCGTACCCTAAATTGTACCCTAATCCCTCCCCATTCCTTAACCCTAACCCTAACCCCATCCCTAAACCTGACCCACTTACGATGCCCTACCCTAACCAATCCCCTAATCTTAACCAGTACACAAACACTAACTCATGCCCTCAAACGTACGCTAACCCTTTAGCATTGTCGTACCCTATCCTGTTCCCTAATCCCTCCCCATTCCCTAACCCTAACCCTAAGCGAAACCCTGAACGTGACCCTTTTCCGAGGCCTTACCCTCATCGGTGCCGTTGTCTTAACCAGTACACCAACACTAACTCGTGCCCTCACACTTACGCTAACCCTTAAGCATTGTCGTACCCTAACCTGTACCCTAATCCCTCTCCATTCCCTAACCCTAACCCTAACCCGAATCCTAACCCTGACCCTCACCCGAAGCCTTACCCTCACCCGTGCCCTAATCTTAACCAGGACACCAAGACTAACTCGTGCCCTCAAACGTACGCTAACACTAAACCGCAGCGGTACCCTAACCTGTACCCTAATCCCTCTCCATTCCCTAACCCTAACCCTAACCTGAAACCTAACCATGACACTCACCGAAAAGTTTACCCTCACCCGTGTCCTAATTTTAACCATTACATCAACACTAACCCATGCCCTCTAAAGTACGCCAACCCTAAGCCATTGCCGTACCCTAACCTGTACCCTAATCAATCCCCATTCCCTAACCCTAACCCTAACCCTAACCCTTTACGTGACCCTCTTAAGAGGCCTTACCCTCACCCGTGCCCTAATCGTAAGCAGTACACTAACACTAACTAGTGACCTCACACGTACGCTAAACATTGAGCGTTGTCGTACCCTAAACTGTGCCCTAATATCTCCCCATTCCCTAACCCTAACCCTAACCCGAATCCTAACCCTGACCCTCACCCGAAGCCTTACCCTCACCCGTGCCCTAATCTTAACCAGGACACTAACACTAACACTTGCCCTCACACGAACGCTAACCCTTAAGCACTGTCGTACCCTAAGCTGTACCCTAATCCCTCTGCATTCCTTAACCCTAACCCTAACCCGAATCCTAACCCTGACCCTCACCCGACGCCTTACCCTCACCCATGCCCTAATCTTAACCAGGACACCAACACTAACTCGTGCCCTCACACGTACGCTAAACCTTAAGCGTTGTCGTACCCTAAATTGTACCCTAATCCCTCCCCATTCCTTAACCCTAACCCTAACCCCATCCCTAAACCTGACCCACTTCCGATGCCCTACCCTAACCAATGCCCTAATCTTAACCAGTAAACAAACACTAACTCATGCCCTCAAACGTACGTTAACCCTTAAGCATTGTCGTACCCTATCCTTAACCCTAATCCCTCCCCTTTCCCTAACCCTAACACTAAGCGAAACCCTGAACGTGACCCTTTTCCGAGGCCCTACCCTCATCGGTGCCGTTGTCTTAACCAGTACACCAACACTAACTCATGTCCTCACACTTAAGCTAACCCTTAAGCATTGTCGTACCCTAACCTGTACCCTAATCCTTCTCCATTCCCTAACCCTAACCCTAACCCGAATCCTAACCCTGACCCTCACCCGAAGCCTTACCCTCACCCGTGCCCTAATCTTAACCTGGACACCAAGACTAACTCGTGCCCTCATACGTACGCTAACACTAAACCGCAGAGGTACCCTAACCTGTACCCTAATCCCTCTCCATTCCCTAACCCTAACCCTAACCTGAAACCTAACCATGACACTCACCCGGAACTTTACCCTCACCCGTGTCCTAATTTTAACCAGTACATCAACACTAACCCATGCCCTCTAACTTACGCCAACCCTAAACCATTGCCGTACCCTAACCTGTACCCTAATCAATCCCGATTCCCTAACCCTAACCCTAACCCTAACCGTTAACGTGACCCTCTTCCGAGGCCTTACCCTCACCCGTGCCCTAATCGTAAGCAGTACACTAACACTAACTAGTGACCTCACACGTACGCTAAACCTTAAGCGTTGTGGTACCCTAAACTGTGCCCTAATATCTCCCCATTCCCTAACCCTAACCCTAACCAGAATTCTATCGCTGACCCTCACCCGAAACCTTACCCTCACCCGTGCCCTAATCTTAACCAGGACACCAACACTAAATTGTGCCCTCACACGTACGCTAACCCTTAATCGTTGTCGTACCCTATCCTGTCCCCTAATCCCTCCCCATTCCCTAACCCTAACCCTAACCCGAATCCTAACCCTGACCCTCACCCGAAGCCTTACCCTCACCCGTGCCCTAACCTTAACCAGGACACTAACACTAACCCTTGCCCTCACACGAACGCTAACCCTTAAGCACTGTCGTACCCTAAGCTGTACCCTAATCCCTCTGCATTCCTTAACCCTAACCCTAACCCGAATCCTAACCCTGACCCTCACCCGAAGCCTTACCCTCACCCGTGCCCTAATCTTAACCAGGACACCAACACTAACTCGTGCCCTCACACGTACGCTAAACCTTAAGCGTTGTCGTACCCTAAATTGTACCCTAATCCCTCCCCATTCCTTAACCCTAACCCTAACCCCATCCCTAAACCTGACCCACTTCCGATGCCCTACCCTAACCAATGCCCTAATCTTAACCAGTACACAAACACTAACTCATGCCCTCAAACGTACCGTAACCCTTAAGCATTGTCGTACCCTATCCTGTACCCTAATCCCTCCCCATTCCCTAACCCTAACCCTAAGCGAAACCCTGAACGTGACCCTTTTCCGAGGCCTTACGCTCATCGGTGCCGTTGTCTTAACCTGTACACCAACACTAACTCGTGCCCTCACACTTACGCTAACCCTTAAGCATTGTCGTACCCTAACCTGTACCCTAATCCCTCTCCATTCCCTAACCCTAACCCTAACCCGAATCCTAACCCTGACCCTCACCCGAAGCCTAACCCTCACCCGTGCCCTAATCTTAACCAGGACACCAAGACTAACTCGTGCCCTCAAACGTACGCTAATACTAAACCGCAGCGGTACTCTAACCTGTACCCTAATCCCTCTCCATTCCCTAACCCTAACCCTAACCTGAAATCTAACCATGACACTCACCCGAAACTTTACCCTCACCCGTGCCCTAATTTTAACCAGTACATCAACACTAACCCATGCCCTCTAACGTACGCCAACCCCAAGCCATTGCCGTACCCTAACCTGTACCCTAATCAATCCCCATTCCCTAACCCTAACCCTAACCCTAACCCTTAACGTGACCCTCTTCCGAGGCCTTACCCTCACCCGTGCCCTAATCGTAAGCAGTACACTAACACTAACTAGTGACGTCACACGTACGCTAAACCTTAAGCATTGTGGTACCCTAAACTGTGCCCTAATATCTCCCCATTACCTAACCCTAACCCTAACCCGAATTCTATCCCTGACCCTCACCCGAAACCTTACCCACACCCGTGCCCTAATCTTAACCAGGACACCAACACTAACTCGTGCCCTCACACGTACGCTAACCCTTAATCGTTGTCGTACCCTGAACTGTACCCTAATCCCTCCCGATTCCCTAACCCTAACCCTAACCCGAATCCTAACCCTGACCCTCACCCGAAGCCTTACCCTCACCCGTGCCCTAATCTTAACCAGGACACTAACACTAACACTTGCCCTCACACGAACGCTAACCCTTAAGCACTGTCGTACCCTAAATTGTACCCTAATCCCTCCCCATTCCTTAACCTTAACCCTAACCCCATCCCTAAACCTGACCCACTTCCGATGCCCTACCCTAACCAATGCCCTAATCATAACCAGTACACAAACACTAACTCATGCCCTCAAACGTACGCTAACCCTTAAGCATTGTCGTACCCTATCCTGTACCCTAATCCCTCCCCATTCCCTAACCCTAACCCTAAGCGAAACCCTGAACGTGACCCTTTTCCGAGGCCTTACCCTCATCGGTGCCGTTGTCTAAACCAGTACACCAACACTAACTCGTGCCCTCACACTTACGCTAACCCTTAAGCTTTGTCGTACCCTAACCTGTACCCTAATCCCTCTCCATTCCCTAACCCTAACCCTAACCCGAATCCTAACCCTGACCCTCACCTGAAGCCTTACCCTCACCCGTGCCCTAATCTTAACCAGGACACCAAGACTAACTCGTGCCCTCAAACGTACGCTAACACTAAACCGCAGCGGTACCCTAACCTGTACCCTAATCCCTCTCCATTCCCTAACCCTAACCCTAACCTGAAACCTAACCATGACACTCACCTGAAACTTTATCCTCACCCGTGTCCTAATTTTAACCAGTACATCAACACTAACCCATGCCCTCTAACGTACGCCAACCCCAAGCCATTGCCGTACCCTAACCTGTACCCTAATCAATCCCCATTCCCTAACCCTAACCCTATCCCAAACCCTTAACATGACCTTCCTCCGAAGACTTAACCTCACCCGTGTCCTAATCGTAACCAGTACACTAACACTAACTAGTGACCTCACACGTATGCTAAACCTTAAGCGTTGTCGTACCCTAAACTGTGCCCTAATATCTCCCCATTCCCTAACCCTAACCCTAACCGAAACCCTGAAAGTGACCCTTTTCCGAGGCCTTACCCTCATCGGTGCCCTTGTCTTAACCAGTACACCAACACTAACTCGTGTCCTCACACTTACGCTAACACTTAATCGTTGTCGTACCCTAAACTGTACCATAATCGCTCCCCGTTCCCTAACCCTAAACTTAACCTGAATCCTAACCCTGACCCTCACCCGAAGCCTTACCCTCACCCGTGCCCTAATCTTAACCAGGACACTAACACTAACCCTTGCCCTCACACGAACGCTAACCCTTAAGCACTGTCGTACCCTAAGCTGTACCCTAATCCCTCTGCATTCCTTAACCCTAACCCTAACCCGAATCCTAACCCTGACCCTCACCCGAAGTCTTACCCTCACCAGTGCCCTAATCTTAACTAGGACACCAACACTAACTCATACCCTCACACGTACGCTAACCCTAAACCGCAGCAGTACCCTAACCTGTACCCTAATTCCTCTCCATTCGATAAACCTAACCCTAACCTGAAACCTAACCCTGACACTCACCAGAAACTTTACCCTCACCCGTGTCCTAATTTTAACCAGTACATCAACACTAGCCCATGCCCTCTAACGCAGGCTAACCCTAAACCATTGCCATACCGTAACCTATACCCTAATCAATCCCCATTCCCTAACCCTAACCCTAACCCAAACCCTTAACGTGACCCTCTTCCGAGGACTTACCCTCACCCGTGTCCTTATCGTAACCAGTACACTAACACTAAGTAGTGACCTCTCACGTATGCTAAACCTTAAGCGTTGTCGTACCCTAAACTTTGCTGTAATATCTCCCCATTCCCTAACTTTAACCCTAACCCGAATTCTATCCCTGAACCTCACACGAAACCTTACCCTCACCCGTGCCCTAATCTTAAGCAGGACACCAACACTAACTCGTACCCTCACACGTATGCTAACCCTTAAGTGTTGTCATACCCTAAAGTGTACCCTAATCCATCCCCATTCCCTAACCCTGACCCTAACCCAAATGCTAACCCTGAACCTCACCTGAAGCCTTACCCTCACCCGTGCCTTAATCTTAACCAGGATACTAACACTAACCCTTGCCCTCACACGAATGCTAACCCTTAAGCACTGTCATACCCTAAGCTGTACCCTAATCCCTCTGCATTCCCTAACCCTAACCCTAACCTGAATCCTAACCCTGACACTCACCCGGAACTTTACCCTCAACCGTGTCCTAATTTTAACCAGTACATCAACACTAGCCCACGCCCTCTAACGTAGGCTAACCCTAAACCATTGCCGTACCCTAACCTGTACCCTAATCAATCCCCATCCCCTAACCCTAACCCTAACCCAAACACTTAACGTGACCCTCTTCCGAGGACTTACCCTCACCCGTGTCCTAATCGTAACCAGTACACTAACACTAACTAGTGACCTCACACGTATGCTAAACCTTAAGCGTTGTCGTACCCTAAACTGTGCCCTAATATCTCCCCATTCCCTAACCCTAACCCGAATTCTATCCCTGAACCTCACACGAAACCTTACCCTCACCCGTGCCCTAATCTTAAGCAGGACACCAACACTAACTCGTACCCTCACACGTACGCTAACCCTTAAGCGTTGTCGTACCCTAAACTGTACCCTAATCCCTCCCCATTCCCTAACCCTAACGCTAAACCGAATCCTAACCCTGACCCTCACCCGAAGCCTTACCCTCACCCGTGCCCTAATCTTAACCAAGACACCAACACTAACTCGTGCCCTCACACGTACGCTAACACTAAACCGCAGAGGTACCTTAACCTGTACCCTAATCCCTCTCCATTCCCTAACCCTAACCCTAAGTGAAACCCTGAACGTGACCCTTTTCCGAGGTCTTACCCTCATCGGTGCCGTTGTCTTAATCAGTACACCAACACTAACTCGTGCCCTCACACTTACGCTAACTCTTAAACATTGTCGTGCCCTAACCTGTACCCTAATCCCTCTCCATTCCCTAACCCTAACGCTAACCCGAATCCTAACCCTGACCCTCACCCGAAGCCTTACCCTCACCCGTGCCCTAATCTTAACCAGTACGCCAAGACTAACTCGTGCCCTCAAACGTACGCTAACACTAAACCGCAGCGGTACCCTAACCTGTACCCTAATCCCTCTCTATTCCCTAACCCTAACCCTAACCTGAAACCTAACCATGACACTCACCCGAAACTTTACCCTCACCCGTGTCCTAATTTTAACCAGTACATCAACACTAACCCATGCCCTCTAACGTACGCCAACCCTAAGCCATTGCCGTACCCTAACCTGTACCCTAATCAATCCCCATTCCCTAACCCTAACCCTAACCCTAACCCTTAACGTGACCCTCTTCCGAGGCCTTACCCTCCCCCGTGCCCTAATCGTAAGCAGTACACTAACACTAACTAGTGACCTCACACGTACGCTAAACCTTAAGCGTTGTGGTACCCTAAACTGTGCGCTAATATCTCCCCATTCCCTAACCCTAACCCTAACCCGAATTCTATCCCTGACCCTCACCCGAAACCTTACCCTCACCCGTGCCCTAATCTTAAGCAGGACACCAACACTAACTCGTAACCTCACACGTACGCTAACCCTTAAGCATTGTCGTACCCTAAACTGTACCCTAAACCCTCACCATTCCATAACCCTTACGCTAAACCGAATCCTAACCCTGACCCTAACCCGAAGCCTTACCCTCACCCGTGCCCTAATCTTAACCAGGACACCAACACTAACTCGTGCCCTCACACGTACGCTAACACTAAACCGCAGCGGTACCCTAACCTGTACCCTAATCCCTCTCCATTCCCTAACCCTAACCCTAACCTGAAACCTAACCCTGACACTCAGCCGAAACTTTACCCTCACCCGTGTCTTAATTTTAACCAGTACATCAACACTAGCCCATGCCCTCTAACGTAGGCTAACCCTAAACCATTGCCGTACCCTAACCTGTACCCTAATCAACCCCCATCCCCTAACCCTAACCCTAACCCAAACCCTTAACGTGACCCTCTTCCGAGGACTTACCCTCACCCGTGTCCTAATCGTAACCAGTACACTAACACTAACTAGTGACCTCACACGTATGCTAAACCTTAAGCATTGTCGTAACCTAAACTGTGCCCTAATATCTCCCCATTCCCTAACCCTAACCCGAATTCTATCCCTGAACCTCACACGAAACCTTACCCTCACCCGTGCCCTAATCTTAAGCAGGACACGAACACTAACTCGTGCCCTCACACGTACGCTAACACTAAACCGCAGCGGTACCCTCACCTGTACCCTAATCCCTCTCCATTCCCTAACCCTAACCCTAACCTGAAACCTAACCATGACACTCACCTGAAACTTTTCTCTCACCCGTGTCCTAATTTTAACCAGTACATCAACACTAACACATGCCCTCTAACGTACGCTAAACCTAAGCCATTGCCGTACCATAACCTGTACCCTAATCAATCCCCATTCCCTAACCCTAACCCTAAGCCTAACCCTAACCCTTAACGTGACCCTCTTCCGAGGCCTTACCCTCACCCGTGCCCTAATCGTAAGCAGTACACTAACACTAACTAGTGACCTCACACCTACGCTAAACCTTAAGCGTTCTGGTACCCTAAACTGTGCCCTAATATCTCCCTATTCCCTAACCCTAACTCTAACCCGAATTCTATCCCTGACCCTCACCCGAAACCTTACCCTCACCCGTATCCTAATCTTAACCAGGACACCAACACTAACTCGTGCCCTCACACGTACGCTAACCCTTAATCGTTGTCGTACCGTAAACTGTACCCTAATCCCTCTCCATTCCCTAACCCTAAACCTAACCCGAATCCTAACCCTGACCCTCACCTGAAGCCTTACCCTCACCCGTGCCATAATCTTTACCAGGACACTAACACTAACTCTTGCACTCACACGAACGCTAACCCTTAAGCACTGTCGTACCCTAAGCTGTACCCTAATACCTCTCCAATCCTTAACCCCGACCCTAACACGAATCCTAACCCTGACCCTCACCCGAAGCCTAACCCTCACCCGTGCCCTAATCTTAACCAGGACACAAACACTAACTCATGCCCTCACACGTACGATAAACCGTAAGCGTTGTTGTACCCTAAATTGTACCCTACTCCCTCCCCATTCCCTAACCCTAACCCTAACCCGATCCCTAAACCTGACCCTCTTCCTATGCCCTACCCTAACCAATGCCCTAATCTTAACGAGTACTCAAACACTAACTCATGCCCTCAAACGTACGCTAACCCTTAAGCATTGTCGTACCCTATTCTGTACCCTAATATCTCCCCATTCCCAAACCCTAACCCTAACCGAAACCCTGAACGTGACCCTTTTCCGAGGCCTTAACCTCATCGGTGCCCTTGTCTTAACCAGTACACCAACACTAACTCGTGCCCTCAACTTACGCTAACCCTTAAGCATTGTCCTGCCCTAACCTGTACCCTTGTCCCTCTCCATTACCTAATCCTAAACCTAACCCGATTCCTAAGCCTGACCCTCACCCGAAGCCTTACCCTCACCTGTGACCTAATCTTAACCAGGACACCAACACTAACTCGTGCCCTCACACGTACTCTAACCCTAAACCGCAGACATACCCTAACCTGTACCCTAATCCCTCTCCATTCCCTAACCATAACCCTAACCTGAAACCTAACACTGACACTCACCCGAAACTTTACCTTCACCCGTGTCCCAATTTTAACCAGTACATCAATACTAGCCCATGCCCTCTAACGTAGGCTAACCCTAAACCATTGCCGTACCCTAACCTGTACCCTACTCAATCCCCATTCCCTACCCCTAACCCTAAACCAAAACCTTAACGTGACCCTCTTCTGAGGACTTACCCTCACCCGTGCCCTAATCGTATCCAGTACACTAACACTAACTAGTGACCTCACACGTATGCTAAACCTTAAGCGTTGTCGTACCCTAAACTGTACCCTAATCCCTCCCCATTCCCTAACCCTAACCCTAACCCGAATCCTAACCCTGACCCTCACCCGAAGCCTTACCCTCACCCGTGCCCTAATCTTAAACAAGAAACCAGCACTAACTCGTGTCCTCACACGTACGATAACACTAACCCGCAGCGGTACCCTAACCTGTAACCTAATCCCTCTCCATTCCCTAACCCTAGCCCTAAAGTTAAACCTAACCATGACACTCACCCGAAACTTTACCCTCACGCTTGTTCTAATTTTAACCAGTACATCAACACTAACCCCTGCCCTCTAACGTAGGCTATCCTTAAGCCATTGCCGTACCCTAACCTGTACCCTAATCAATCCCCATTCCTGAACGCTAACCCTAACCTTAACCCTTAACGTGACCCTTTTCTGAGGCCTTACCCTCACCCGTGCCCTAATCGTAAGCAGTACACTAACACTAACTAGTGACCTGAGACGTACGCTAAACCTTAAGCGTTGTCGTACCCTAAATTGTACCCTAATCCCTCCCCATTCCCTAACCCTAACCCGAACCCTAAACCTGACCCTCTTCTGATGCCCTACCCTAACCAATGCCCTAATCTTAACCAGTACACAAACACTAACTCATGCCCTCAAACGAACGCTAACCCTTAAACATTGTCGTACCCTATCCTGTACCCTAATCCCTCCCCATTCCCTAACCCTAATCCTAACCGAAAACCTGATCGTGACCCTTTTCCGAGGCCTTACCCTCATCGGTGCCCTTGTCTTAACCAGGACACCAACACTGACTCGTGCCCTCACACTTACGCTAACACTTAAGCATTGTCCTACCCTAACATGTACCCTAACCCCTCTCCATTCCCTAACCCTAAAACTAACACGAATCCTAACCCTGACCCTCACTCGAAGCCTTACCCTCACCCGTGCCGTAATCTTAACAAGGACACCAAAATTAACTTGTGCCCTCACACGTACGCTAACCCTTAAGCATTGTCATACCCTAAACTGTACCCTAATCCCTCCCCATTCCCTAACCCAAACCCTAACCCGAATCCTAAACCTGACCCTCACCCGAAGCCTTACCCTCACCCGTGCCATTATCTTAACCAGGAAACCAACACTAACTCGTGCCCTCACACGTACGCTAACCCTAAACTGCAGCCATACCCTAACCGGTACCCTAATCTCTCTCCATTCCCTAACCCTAACCCTAACCTGAAACCTAACCCTGACACTCACCCGAAACTTTACCCTCACCCGTGTCCTAATTTTAACCAGTACATCAACACTAGCCCATGCCCTCTAACGTAGGCTAACCCTAAACCATTGCCGTACCCTAACCTGTTACCTAATCAATCCCCATTCCCTAACCCTAACCCTAACCCAAACCATTAACGTGAACCTCTTCCGAGGCCTTACCCTCACCCGTGCCCTAATCGTAAGCAGTACACTAACACTAACTAGTGACCTCACACGTACGCTAAACCTTAAGCGTTGTGGTACCCTAAACTGTGCCCTAATATCTCCCCATTCCCTAACCCTAACCCTAACCCGAATGCTATCCCTGACCCTCACCCGAAGCCGTACCCTCACCCGTGCCCTAATCTTAACCAGGACACTAACACTAACCCTTGCCCTCACACGAACGCTAACCCTTAAGCACTGTCGTACCCTAAGCTGTACCCTAATCCCTCTGCATTCCTTAAACCTAACCCTAATCCGCATCCTAACCCTGACCCTCACCCGAAGCCTTACCCTCACCCGTGCCCTAATCTTAACCAGGACACAAACTCTAACTCGTGCCCTCACACGTACGATAAACCGTAAGCGTTGATGTACCCTAAATTGTACCCTAATCCCTCCCCATTCCCTCACCCTAACCCTAACCCGATCCCTAAACCTGACCCTCTTCCGATGCCCTACCCTAACCAATGCCCTAATCTTAACGACTACTCAAACACTAACTCATGCCCTCAAACGTACGCTAACCCTTAAACATTGCCGTACCCTATCCTGTACCCTAATCTCTTCCCATTCCCAAACCCTAACCCTAACCGAAACCCTGAACGTGACCCTTTTCCGAGGCCTTAACCTCATCGGTGCCCTTGTCTTAACCAGTACACCAACACTAACTTGTGCCCTCAACTTATGCTAACCCTTAAGCATTGTCGTACCCTAAACTGTACCCTTATCCCTCTCCATTACCTAATCCTAAACCTAACAAGATTCCTAAGCCTGACCCTCACCCGCAGCCTTACCCTCACCCGTGACCTAATCTTAACCAGGACACCAACACTAACTCGTGCCCTCACACGTACTCTAACCCTAAACCGCAGTCATACCCAGACCTGTACCCTAATCCCTCTCCATTCCCTAACCATAACCCTAACCTGAAACCTAACCCTGACATTCACCCGAAACTTTACCCTCACCCGTGTCCTAATTTTAACCAGTACATCAACACTAGCCCATGCCCTCTAACGTAGGCTAACCCTAAACCATTGCCGTACCCTAACCTGTACCCTACTCAATCCCCATTCCCTAACCCTAACCCTAAACCAAAACCTTAACGTGACCCTCATCTGAGGACTTACCCTCACCCGTGCCCTAATCGTATCCAGTACACTAACACTAACTAGTGACCTCACACGTATGCTAAACCTTAAGCGTTGTCGTACCCTAAACTGTACCCTAATCCCTCCCCATTCCCTAACCCTAACCCTAACCCGAATCCTAACCCTGACCCTCACCCGAAGCCTTATCCTCACCCGTGCCCTAATCTTAAACAAGACACCAGCACTAACTCGTGTCCTCACACGTACGATAACACTAACCCGCAGCGGTACCCTAACCTGTAACCTAATCCGTCTCCATTCCCTAACCCTAACCGTAACCTGAAACCTAACCATGACACTCACCCGAAACTTTACTCTCACCCTTGTTCTAATTTTAACCAGTACATCAACACTAACCACTGCCCTCTAACGTAGGCTATCCCTAAGCCATTGCCGTACCCTAACCTGTACCCTAATCAATCCCCATTCCTGAACGCTAACCCTAACCCTAACCCTTAACGTGACCCTTTTCCGATGCCTTACCCTCACCCGTGCCCTAATCGTAAGCAGTACACTAACACTAACTAGTGACCTGAGACGTACGCTAAACCTTAAGCGTTGTCGTACCCTAAATTGTACCCTAATCCCTCCCCATTCCCTAACCCTAACCCGATCCCTAAACCTGACCCTCTTCTGATGCCCTACCCTAACCAATGCCCTAATCTTAACAAGGAAACCAACACTAACTCGTGCCCTCACACGTACGCTAACCCTAAACCGCAGCCATACCCTAACCTGTACCCTAATCTCTCTCCATTCCCTAACCCTAACCCTAACCTGAAACCTAACCCTGACACTAACCCGAAACTTTACCCTCACCCATGTCCTAATTTTAACCAGTGCATCAACACTAGCCCATGCCCTCTAACGTAGGCTAACCCTAAACCATTGCCGTACCCTAACCTGTTCCCTAATCAATCCCCATTCCCTAACCCTAACCCTAACCCAAACCATTAACGTGACCCTCTTCCGAGGACTTACAGTCACCCGTGTCCTAAACGTAACCAGTATACTAACACTAACTAGTGACCTCACACGTATGCTAAACCTTAAGCGTTGTCGTGCCCTAAACTGTACCCTAATCCCTCCCCATTCCCTAACACTAAACCTAAACCGAATCCTAACCCTGACCCTCACCCGAAGCCTTACCCTCACCCGTAAACTAACCTTAACCAGGACACCAACACTAACTCGTGCCCTCACTCGTACGCTAAACCTTAAGCGTTGTCGTACCCTAAATTGTACCCTAATCCCTCCCCATTCCCTAACCCTAACCCTAACCCGATCCCTAAACCTGACCCTCTTCCGATGCCCTACCCTAACCAATGCCCTAAACTTAACCAGTATACAAACACTAACTAATGCCCTCAAACGTACGCTAACCCTTAAGCGTTGTCGTACCCTATCGTGTACCCTAATCCCTCCCCATTCCCCAACCCTAACCCTAACTGAAACCCTGAACGTGACCCTTTTCCGAGGCCTTACCCTCATCGGTGCCCTTGTCTTAACCAGGACACCAACACTGACTCGAGCCCTCACACTTAAGCTACCCTTTAAGCATTGTCCTACCCTAACATGTACCCTAATCCGTCTCCATTCCCTAACCCTAACCCTAACCCGAATCCTAACCCTGACCCTCACCGGAAGCCTTACCGTCACCAGTGCCATTATCTTAACCAGGACACCAACACTAACTCGTGCCCTCACACGTACGCTAACCCTAAACCACAGCCGTACCTTAACCTGTACCCTAATCCCTCTCCATTCCCTAACCCTAACCCTAACCTGAAACCTAACCCTGACACTCACCCGAAACTTTACCCTCACCCGTGTCCTAATTTTAACCAGTACATCAACACTAGCCCATGCCCTCTAACGTAGGCTAACCCGAAACCATTGCCATACACTAACCTGTTCCCTAATCAATCCCCATTCCCTAACCCTAACCCTAACCCAAACCCTTAACGTGACCATCTTTCGAGGACATACCCTCACCCGTGTCCTACTCGAAACCAGTATACTAACACTAACTAGTGACCTCACACGTATGCTAAACCTTAAGCGTTGTCGTACCGTAAACTCTACCCTAATCCCTCCCCATTCCCTAACCCTAACCCTAAACCGAATCCTAACCCTGACCCTCACCCGAAGCCTTACCCTCACCCGTGCCCTAATCTTAACCAAGACACCAACACTAACTCGTGCCCTCACACGTACGCTAACACGAAACCGCAGCGGTACCCTAACCTGTACACTAATCCCTCTCCATTCCCTAACCCTAACCGTAACCTGAAACCTAACCATGACACTCACCCAAAACTTTACCCTCACCCGTGTCCTAATTTTAACCAGTGCATCAACACTAACCCATGCCATATAACGTAGGCTAACCCTAAGCCATTGCCGTACACTAACCTGTACCCTAATCAATCCCCATTCCAGAACGCTAACCCTAACCCTAATCCTTAACGTGACCCTCTTCCGAGGCCTTACCCTCACCTGTGCCCTAATCGTAAGCAGTACACTAACACTAACTAGTGACCTCACACGCACGCTAAACCTTAAGCGTTGTCGTACCCTAAACTGTGCCCTAATATCTCCCCATTCCCTAACCCTAACCCTAACCCGAATTCTATCCCTGACCCTCACCCAAAACCTTACCCTCACCCGTGCCCTAATCTTAACCAGGAAAACAACACTAACTCGTGCCCTCACACGTACGCCAAAACTTAAGCGTTGTCGAACCCTAAACTGTACCCTAATCCCTCCCCATTCCCTAACCCTAACCCTAACCGAAACCCTAAACGTGACCCATTTCCGAGGCCTTAACCTCATCGGTGCCCTTGTCTTAACCAGTACACCAACAGTAACTCGTGCCCTCAACTTACGCTAACCCTTAAGCATTGTCGTACCCTAACCTGTACCCTTATCCCTCTCCATTACCTAACCCTAAAGCTAACCCGATTCCTAACCCTGACCCTCACCCGAAGCCTTACCCTCACCCGTGCCCTAATCTTAACCAGGACACCAACACTAACTCGTGCCCTCACACGTACTCTAACCCTAAACCGCAGCCATACCCTAACCTGTACCCTAATCCCTCTCCATTCCCTAACCCTAACCCTAACCTGAAACCTAACCCTGACATTCACCCGAAACTTTACCCTCACCCGTGTCCTAATTTTAACCAGTACATCAACACTAGCCCATGTCCTCTAACGTAGGGTAACCCTAAACCATTGCCGTACCCTAACCTGTACCCTAATCAATCCCCATTCCCTAACCCTAACCCTAAACCAAACCCTAAACATGACCCTCTTCCGAGGACTTAACCTCACACGTGCCCTAATCGTAACCAGTACACTAACATTAACTAGTGACCTCACACGTATGCTAAACCTTAAGCGTTGTTGTACCCTAAACTGTACCCTAATCCCTCCCCATTCCCTAACCCTAACCCTAACCCGAATCCTAACCCTGACCCTCACCCAAAGCCTTACCCTCACCCGTGCCCTAATCTTAACCAAGACACCAGCACTAACTCGTGCCCTCACACGTGCGATAACACTAACCCGCAGCGGTACCCTAACCTGTACCCTAATCCCTCTCCATTCCCTAACCCTAACCCTAACGTTAAACCTAACCATGACACTCACCCGAAACTTTACCCTCACCCGTGTCCTAATTTTAACCAGTACATCAACACTATCCCATGCCGTCTAACGTAGGCTAACCCTAAGCCATTGCCATACCCTAACCTGTACCCTAATCAATCCCCATTCCAGAACGCTAACCCTAACCCTAACCCTTAACGTGACGCTCTTGCGAGGCCTTAACCTCACCCGTGCCCTAATCGTAAGCAGTACACTAACACTAACTAGTGACCTCACAAGTACGCTAAACCTTAAGCGTTGTCATACCCTAAACTGTTCCCTAATATCTCCCCATTCCCTAAACCTAACCCTAACCTGAAACCTAACCCTGACATTCTCCCGAAACTTTACCCTCACCCGTGTCCTAATTTTAACCAGTACATCAACACTATCCCATGCCGTCTAACGTAGGCTAACCCGAAGCCATTGCCATACCCTAACCAGTACCCTAATCAATCCCGATTCCCTAACCCTAACCCTTAACGTGACCCTCTTCCGAGGCCTTACCCTCACCCGTGCGCTAACCGTAACCAGTACACTAACACTAACTAGTGACCTCACACGTACGCTAAACCTTAAGCATTGTCCTACCCTAACATATACCCTAATCCCTCTCCATTCCCTAACCCTAACCCTAAACCAGACCCTTAACATGATCCTGTTCCGAGGACTTACACTCACACTTGCCCTAATGGTAACCAGTACACTAACACTAACTCGTGCCCTCACACGTACGCTAACACTAACCCGCAGGCGTACCCTAACCTGTACCCTAATCCCTCCCATATCCCTAACCATAAACCTAACCTGAAACCTAACCATGACACTCGCAAGAAACTTTACCCTCACCCGTTTCATAATTTTAACCAGTACATCAACACTAACCCATGCCGTCTAACGTAGGCTAACCCTAAGACATTGCCGTACCATAACCTGTACCCTAATCAATCGCCATTCCCGAACGCTAACCCTAACCCTAACCCTTAACGTGACCCTCTTCCGAGGCCTTACCCTCACCCGAGCCCTAATCGTAAGCAGTACACTAACACTAACTAGTGACCTCACACGTACGCTAAACCTTAAGCGTTGTGGTACCCTAAACTGTACCCTAATATCTCCCCATTCCCTAAACCTAACCCGAATTCTATCCCTGACCCTCACCCGAAACCTTACCCTGACCCGTGCCCTAATCTTAACCAGGACACCAACACTAACTCGTGCCCTCGCACGTACGCTAACCCTTAATCGTTTTCGTACCCTAAACTATACCCTCTTCCCTCCCCATTCGCTAACCCTAACCCTAACCCGAATCCTAACACTGACCCTCACCTGAAGCCTTGCCCTCACCCGTTCCCTAATCTTAACCAGGACACTAACACTAACTCGTGCCCTCACACGAACCCTAACCCTTAAGCACTGTCGTACCCTAAGCTGAAACCTAATCCCTCCCCATTCCCTAACCCTAACCTTAACCCGATCCCTAAACCTGACCCTCTTCCGATGCCCTACCCTAACCCATGCCCTAATCTTAACCAGTGCACAAACACTAACTCATACACTCAAATGTACGCTAACCCTTAAGGGTTGTCATACTCTATCTTGTACCCTAATCCCTCCCCATTCCCTAACACTAACCCTAACCGAAAACCTGAACGTGACTCTTTTCCGAGGCCTTACCCTCATCGGTGCCCTTGTCTTAACCAGTACACCAACACTAACTCGTGCCCTCACACTTACGCTAACCCTTAAGCATTGTCGTACGCTAACCGGTACCTTAATCCCTCTCCATTCCCTAACCCTAACTCTAACCCGAATCCTAACCCTGACACTCACCCGAAGCCTTACCCACACCCGTGCGGTAATCTTAACAAGGACACCAACACTAACTCGTGCCCTCACACGTACCCTAACCCTAAACCGCAGCCGTACCCTTACCTGTACCCTAATCCCTCTCCATTCCGTAACCCTAACCCGCACCTGAAACCTAACCATGACACTCACCCGAAACTTTACCCTCACCCGTGTCCTAATTTTAACCACTACATCGACACTAGCCCATGCCCTCTAACGTAGGATAACCCTAAACCATTGCCATACCCTAACCTGTACCCTAATCAATCCCCATTACCTAACCCTAACCCTAACCCAAACCCTTAACGTGACCCACTTCCGAGGACTTACCCTCACCGGTGTCATAATCGTAACCAGTACACTAACATTAACTAGTGACCTCACACGTATGCTAAACCTTAAGCGTTGTCCTACCCTAAACTGTACCCTAAACCCTCCCAATTCCCTAACCCTAACCCTAACCCGATCCCTAAACCTGACCCGCTTCCGATGCCCTACCCTAACCCATGCCCTAATCTTAACCAGTACACAAACACAAACTCATGCCTTCAAACGTACAATAACCCTTAAGCGTTGTCGTACCCTACCCTGTACCCTAATCCCTCCCCATCCCCTAACCCTAACCCTAACCTGAAACCTAAGCCTGACACTAACCCGTGTCCTAATTTTAACCAGTACATCAACACTAGCCCATGCCCTCTAACGTAGGCTAACCCTAAACAATTGCAGTACCCTAACCTGTACCCTAATCAATCCCCATTCCCTAACCCTAACCCTAACCCAAACCCTTAACGTGACCCTCTTCCGAGGACTTAATCTCACCCGTGCCCTAATTGTAACCAGTACACTAACACTAACTACTGACCTCACACGTATGCTAAACCTTAAGCGTTGTCGTACCCTAAACTGTACCCTAATCACTCCCCATTCCCTAACCCTAACTCTAACCCGAATCCTAACCCTGACCCTCACCTGAAGCCTTACCCTCACCCGTGCCCAAATCTTAACCAGGACACTAACACTAAATCTTGCCCTCACACGTACGCTAACCCTTAAGCACTGTCGTACCCTAAACTGTACCCTAATCCCTCTCCATTCCCTAACCCTAACCCTAACCCGAATCCTAACCCTGACCCTCACCCGATGCCTTACCCTCACCCGTGCCCTAATCTTAACCAGGACACCAACACTAACTCGTGCCCTCACACGTACGCTAAACCTTAAGCGTTGTCGTACCCTAAATTGTACCCTAATCCCTCCCCATTCCCTAACCCTAACCCTAACCCGATCCCTAAACCTGACCCTCTTCCGATGTCCTACCCTAACCCATGCCCTAATCTTAACCAGTACACAAACACTAACTCATGCCCTCAAACGTACGCTAACCCTTAAGCGTTGTTGTACCCTATCCTGTACCCTAAACCCTCCCCATTCCCTAACACTAACCCTAACCGAAACCCTGAACGTGACCCTTTTCCGAGCCCTTACCCTCATCGGTGCCCTTGTCTTAACCAGTACACCAACACTAACTCGTGCCCTCACACTTACGCTATCCCTTAAGCATTGTCGTACCCTAACCTGTACCCTAAACCCTCTCCATTCCCTAACCCTAACCCTAACCCGAATCCTAACCCTGACACTCACCCGAAGCCTTACCCTCACCCGTGCCATTATCTTAACCAAGACACCAACACTAACTCGTGACCTCACACGTACACTAACCCTAAACTGCAGCCGTACCCTAACCTGTACCCTAATCCCTCTCCATTCCCTAACCCTAACCCTAACCTCAAACCTAACCCTGACACTCACCCGAAACTTTACCCTCACCCGTGTCCTAATTTTAACCAGTACATCAACACTAGCCCATGCCCTCTAACGTAGGCTAACCCTAAACCATTGCCGTACCCTAACCTGTTCCCTAATCAATCCCCATTCCCTAACCCTAACCCTAACCCTAACCCTTAACGTGACCCTCTTCCGAGGCCTTACCCTCACCCACGCCATAATCGTAACCAGTACACTAACACTAACTTGTGACCTCACATGTACGCTAAACCTTAAGCGTTGTCGTACCCTAAACTGTGCCCTAATATCTCCCCATTCCCTAAACCTAACCCTAACCCGAATTCTATCCCTGACCCTCACCTGAAACCTTACCCTCACCCGTGCCCTAATCTTAACCAGGACACCAACACTAACTCTTGCCCTCACACGTACGCTAACCGTTAAGCGTTGTCGTACCCTAAACTGTACCCTAATACCTTCCAATTCCCTAACCCTAACCCAAACCCGAATCCTAACCCTGACCCTCACCTGAAGCCTTACCCTCACCCGTGTACTAATCTTAACCAGGACACTAACACTAACTCTTGCCCTCACACGAACTCTAACCCTTAAGCACTGTCGTACCCTAAGCTGCACCCTAATCCCGCTCCAATCCTTAACCCTAACCCTAACACGAATCCTAACCCTGACCCTCACCCGAAGCCTTACCCTCACCCGTGCCCTAATCTTAACCAGGACACGAAAACTAAGTCGTGCCCTCACACGTACGCTAAACCTTAAGCGTTGTCGTACCCTAAATTGTACCCTAATCCCTCCCCATTCCTTAACCCTAACCCTAACCCGATCCCTAAACCTGACCCTCTTCCTATGCCCTACCCTAACCCATGCCCTAATCTTAACCAGTACACAAACACTAACTCATGCCCTCAAACGTACGCTAACCCTTAAGCGTTGTCGTACCCTATCCTGTACTCTAATCCCTCCCCATTCCATAACCTTAACCCTAACCGAAACCCTGAACGTGACCCTTTTCCGAGGCCTTACCCTCATCGGTGCCCTTGTCTTAACCAGTACACCAACACTAACTCGTGCCCTCAACTTACGCTAACTCTTAAGCTTTGTCGTACCCTAACCTGTACTCTTATCCCTCTCCATTACCTAACCCTAAACCTAACCCGAATCCTATCCCTGACCCTCACCCGAAGCCTTACCCTCACCCGTGACCTAATCTTAACCAGGACACCAACACTAATTCGTGCCCTCACCCATACGCTAACCCTAAACCGCAGCCGTACCTTAACCTGTACCCTAATCCCTCTCCATTCCCTAACCCTAACCCTAACCTGAAACCTAACCCTGACACTCACCCGAAACTTTACCCTCACCCGTGTTCTCAACTTAACCTAGAAACTAACACTAACACTTGCCCTCACATGAACACTAACCCTTAAGCACTGTCGTACCCTAAGCTGCACCCTAATCCCTCTCCAATCCTTAACCCTAACCCTAACACGAATCCTAACCCTGACCCTCACCCGAAGCCTTACCCTCACTCGTGCCCTAATCTTAACCAGGACACCAACACTAAGTCGTGCCCTCACACGTACGCTAAACCTTAAGCGTTGTCGTACCCTAACTTGTACCCTAATCCCACCCAATTCCCTAACCCTAACCCTAACCCGATCCCTAAACCTGACCCTCTTCCGATGCCCTACCCTAACCAATGCCCTAATGTTAACCAGTACACAAACACAAACTCATGCCCTCAAACGTACGCTAACCCTTAAGCATTGTCGTACCCTATCCTGTACCCTAATCCCTCCCCATTCCCTAACCCTAACCCTAATCGAAACCCTGAACGTGACCCATTTCCGAGGCTTTACCCTCATCGGTGCCCTTGTCTTAACCAGGGCACCAACACTAACTCGTGCCCTCACACTTACGCTAACCCTTAAGCATTGTCGTACCCTAACTTGTACCTTAATCCCTCCCCATTCCCTAAGACTAACCGTAACCTGAAATCTAACCCTGACACTCACCCGAAACTTTACCCTCACCCGTGTCCTAATTTTAACCAGTACATCAACACTAGCCCATGCCCTCTTACGTAGGCTAACCCTAAAGCATTGCCGTACCCTATCCTGTACCCTAATAAATCCCCATTCCGTAACCCTAACCCTAACCCAAACCCTTAACGTGACCCTCTTCTGAGGATTTACCCTCACCCATGTCCTAATCGTAACCAGTACACTAACACTAACTAGTGACCTCACACGTATGCTAAATTTTAAGCGTTGTCGTACCCTAAACTGTACCCTAATCCCTCCCCTTCCCTAACCCTAACCCAAACCTGAATCCTAACCCTGACCTTCACCCGAAGCCTTACACTCACCCGTGCCCTAATCTTAACCAGGACACCAACACTAACTCGTGCGCTCACACGTACGCTAAACCTTAAGCGTTGTTGTACCCTAAATTGTACCCTAAACCCTCCCCATACCCTAACCCTAACCCTAACCCGATCCCTAAACCTGACCCTCTTCCGATGCCCTACCCTAACCCATGCCCTAAACTTAACCATTACACAAACACTAACTCATGCCCTCAAACGTACGCTAACCCTTAAGCGTTGTCGTACCCTATCCTGTACCCTAATCCCTCCCCATTGCCTAACCTTAACTCTAACCGAAACCCTGAACGTGACTCTTTTCCGAGACCTTACCCTCATCGGTGCCCTTGTCTGAACCAGTACACCAACACTAACTCGTGCCCTCACACTTACGCTATCCCTTAAGCATTGTCGTACCCTAACCTGTACCCTAAACCCTCTCCATTCCCTAACCCTAACCCTAACCCGAATCCTAACCCTGACACTCACCCGAAGCCTTACCCTCACCCGTGCCATTATCTTAACCAGGACACCAACACTAACTCGTGCCCTCACACGTACACTAACCCTAAACTGCAGCCGTACCCTAACCTGTACCCTAATCCCTCTCCATTCCCTAACCCTAACCCTAACCTCAAACCTAACCCTGACACTCACCCGAAACTTTACCCTCACCCGTGTCCTAATTTTAACCAGTACATCAACACTAGCCCGTGCCCTCTAACGTAGGCTAACCCTAAACCATTGCCGTACCCTAACCTGTTCCCTAATCAATCCCCATTCCCTAACCCTAACCCTAACCCTAACCCTTAACGTGACCCTCTTCCGAGGCCTTACCCTCACCCACGCCATAATCGTAACCAGTACACTAACACTAACTTGTGACCTCACATGTACGCTAAACCTTAAGCGTTGTCGTACCCTAAACTGTGCCCTAATATCTCCCCATTCCCTAAACCTAACCCTAACCCGAATTCTATCCCTGACCCTCACCTGAAACCTTACCCTCACCCGTGCCCTAATCTTAACCAGGACACCAACACTAACTCTTGCCCTCACACGTACGCTAACCGTTAAGCGTTGTCGTACCCTAAACTGTACCCTAATACCTTCCAATTCCCTAACCCTAACCCAAACCCGAATCCTAACCCTGACCCTCACCTGAAGCCTTACCCTCACCCGTGTACTAATCTTAACCAGGACACTAACACTAACTCTTGTCCTCACACGAACTCTAACCCTTAAGCACTGTCGTACCCTAAGCTGCACCCTAATCCCGCTCCAATCCTTAACCCTAACCCTAACACGAATCCTAACCCTGACCCTCACCCGAAGCCTTACCCTCACCCGTGCCCTAATCTTAACCAGGACACGAAAACTAAGTCGTGCCCTCACACGTACGCTAAACCTTAAGCGTTGTCGTACCCTAAATTGTACCCTAATCCCTCCCCATTCCTTAACCCTAACCCTAACCCGATCCCTAAACCTGACCCTCTTCCTATGCCCTACCCTAACCCATGCCCTAATCTTAACCAGTACACAAACACTAACTCATGCCCTCAAACGTACGCTAACCCTTAAGCGTTGTCGTACCCTATCCTGTACTCTAATCCCTCCCCATTCCATAACCTTAACCCTAACCGAAACCCTGAACGTGACCCTTTTCCGAGGCCTTACCCTCATCGGTGCCCTTGTCTTAACCAGTACACCAACACTAACTCGTGCCCTCAACTTACGCTAACTCTTAAGCTTTGTCGTACCCTAACCTGTACTCTTATCCCTCTCCATTACCTAACCCTAAACCTAACCCGAATCCTATCCCTGACCCTCACCCGAAGCCTTACCCTCACCCGTGACTTAATCTTAACCAGGACACCAACACTAATTCGTGCCCTCACCCATACGCTAACCCTAAACCGCAGCCGTACCTTAACCTGTACCCTAATCCCTCTCCATTCCCTAACCCTAACCCTAACCTGAAACCTAACCCTGACACTCACCCGAAACTTTACCCTCACCCGTGTTCTCAACTTAACCTAGAAACTAACACTAACACTTGCCCTCACATGAACACTAACCCTTAAGCACTGTCGTACCCTAAGCTGCACCCTAATCCCTCTCCAATCCTTAACCCTAACCCTAACACGAATCCTAACCCTGACCCTCACCCGAAGCCTTACCCTCACTCGTGCCCTAATCTTAACCAGGACACCAACACTAAGTCGTGCCCTCACACGTACGCTAAACCTTAAGCGTTGTCGTACCCTAACTTGTACCCTAATCCCACCCAATTCCCTAACCCTAACCCTAACCCGATCCCTAAACCTGACCCTCTTCCGATGCCCTACCCTAACCAATGCCCTAATGTTAACCAGTACACAAACACAAACTCATGCCCTCAAACGTACGCTAACCCTTAAGCATTGTCGTACCCTATCCTGTACCCTAATCCCTCCCCATTCCCTAACCCTAACCCTAATCGAAACCCTGAACGTGACCCATTTCCGAGGCTTTACCCTCATCGGTGCCCTTGTCTTAACCAGGGCACCAACACTAACTCGTGCCCTCACACTTACGCTAACCCTTAAGCATTGTCGTACCCTAACTTGTACCTTAATCCCTCCCCATTCCCTAAGACTAACCGTAACCTGAAATCTAACCCTGACACTCACCCGAAACTTTACCCTCACCCGTGTCCTAATTTTAACCAGTACATCAACACTAGCCCATGCCCTCTTACGTAGGCTAACCCTAAAGCATTGCCGTACCCTATCCTGTACCCTAATAAATCCCCATTCCGTAACCCTAACCCTAACCCAAACCCTTAACGTGACCCTCTTCTGAGGACTTACCCTCACCCATGTCCTAATCGTAACCAGTACACTAACACTAACTAGTGACCTCACACGTATGCTAAATTTTAAGCGTTGTCGTACCCTAAACTGTACCCTAATCCCTCCCCTTCCCTAACCCTAACCCAAACCTGAATCCTAACCCTGACCTTCACCCGAAGCCTTACACTCACCCGTGCCCTAATCTTAACCAGGACACCAACACTAACTCGTGCGCTCACACGTACGCTAAACCTTAAGCGTTGTTGTACCCTAAATTGTACCCTAAACCCTCCCCATACCCTAACCCTAACCCTAACCCGATCCCTAAACCTGACCCTCTTCCGATGCCCTACCCTAACCCATGCCCTAAACTTAACCATTACACAAACACTAACTCATGCCCTCAAACGTACGCTAACCCTTAAGCGTTGTCGTACCCTATCCTGTACCCTAATCCCTCCCCATTGCCTAACCTTAACTCTAACCGAAACCCTGAACGTGACTCTTTTCCGAGACCTTACCCTCATCGGTGCCCTTGTCTTATCCGGTACACCAACACTAACTCGTGCCCTCAACTTACGCTAACCCTTAAGCATTGTCGTACCCTAACCTGTACCCTTATCCCTCTCCATTACCTAACCCTAAACCTAACCCGAATCCTAACCCTGACCCTCACCCGAAGCCTTACACTCACCCGTGCCCTAATCTTAACCAGGACACCAACACTAACTCGTGCCCTCGCACGTACGCTAACCCTAAACCGGAGCCGTACCTTAACCTCTACCCTAACCCCTGTCCATTCCCTAACCCTAACCCTAACCTGAAACCTAACCCTGACACTCACCCGAAACTTTACCCTCACCCGTGTCCTAATTTTAACCAGTATATCAACACTAGCCCATGCCCTCTAACGTAGGCAAACCCTAAACCATTGCCGTACCCTAACCTGTTCCCTAATCAATCCCCATTCCCTAACCCTAACCCTAAACCAAACCCTTAACGTGACCCTCTTCCGAGGACTTACCCTCACCCATGCCCTAATCGTAACCAGTACACTAACACTAACTAGTGACTTCACACGTATGCTAAACCTTAAGCGTTGTCGTACCCTAAACTGTACCCTAATCCCTCCCCATTCCCTAACCCTAACCCTAACCCGAATGCTAACCCTGACCCACACCCGAAGACTTACCCTCACCCGTGTCCTAATCTTAACCAAGACACCACCACTAACTCATTGCCTCACACGTACACTAACACTAACCCGCAGCGGTACCCTAACCTGTACCCTAATCCCTCTAGATTCCCTAACCCTAACTCTAACCTGAAACCTAACCATGACACTCACCCGAAACTTTACCCTCACTTGTGTCCTAATGTAAACCAGTACATCATCACTAACACATGCCCTCTAACGTAGGCTAACCCTAAGCCATTGCCGTACCCTAACCTGTACCCTAATCAATCTCCATTCCAGAATGCTAACCCTAAAACTAAACCTTAACGTGACCCTCTTCCGAGGCCTTACCCTCACCGTGCCCTAATCGTAAGCAATACACTAACACTAACTAGTGACCTCACACGTACGCTAAACCTTAAGCGTTGTCGTGCCCTAAACTGTGCCCTAATATCTCCACATTCCCTAAACCTAACACGAATTCTATCCCTGACCCTCACCCGAAACCTTACCCTCACCCGTGCCCTAATCTTAACCAGGACCCCAACACTAAATCGTGCCCTCACACGTACGCTAACCCTTAATCGTTGTCGTACCCTAAACTGTGCCCTAATATCTCCCTATTCCCTAACCCTAACCCTAACACGAATCCTAACCCTGACCCTCACCCGAAACCTTACCCTCACCCGTGCCCTAATCTTAACCAGGACACCAAAACTAACTCGTGCCCTCACACGTACGCTGAACCTTAAGCGTTGTCGTACCCTAAATTGTACCCTAAAATCTCCACATTCCCTAACCCTAACGCTAACCCGATCCCTAAACCTGACCCTCTTCCGATGCCCTACCCTAACCCATGCCCTAAACTTAACCAGTACACAAACACTAACTCATGCCCTCAAATGTACGCTAACCATTAAGCGTTGTCGTACCCTATCCTGTACCCTAATCCCTCCCCATTCCCTAACCCTAACACTAACCGAAACCCTGAACGTGACCCTTTTCCGAGGCCTTACCCTCATCGGTGCCCATGTCTTAACCAGTACACCAACACTAACTCGTGCCCTCAACTTATGATAACCATTAAGCATTGTCGTACCCTAACCGGTACCCTTATCGCTCTCCATTCCCTAACCCTAAACCTAACCCGAATCCTAACCCTGACCCTCACCCGAAGCCTTACCCTCACCCGTGCCCTAATCTTAACAAGGACACCAACACTAACTCGTGCCCTCACCCGTACGCTAACACTAAACCGCAGCCATACCCTAACCTGTACCCTAATCCCTCTCCATTCCCTAACCCTAACCCTAACCTGAAACCTAACCCTGACACTCACCCAATCTTTACCCTCTCCCGTGTCCTAATTTCAACCAGTACATCAACACTTGCCCATGCCCTCTAACGTAGGCTATCCCTAAACCATTGCCGTACCCTACACTGTACCCTAATCAATCTCCATTCCCTAACCCTAACCCTAAAGCAAACCCTTAACGTGACCCTCTTCCGAGGACTTACCCTCACCCGTGCCCTAATCGTGACCAGTACACTGACACTAACTACTGACCTCACACGTATGCTAAACCTTAAGCGTTGTCGTACCCTAAACTGTACCCTAATCCCACCCCATTCCCTAACCCTAACACTAACCCGAATCCTAACCCTGACCCTAACCCGAAGCCTTACCCTTATCCGTGCCTTTATCTTAACCAGGACACCATCACTAACTCGTGCCCTCACACGTACGCTAACCCTAAACTGCAGCCGTATCCTAACCTGTACCCTAATCTCTCTCCATTCCCTAAACCTAACCCTAACCTGAAACCTAACCCTGACACTCACCCGAAACATTACTTCACCCGTGTCCTAATTTTAACCAGTACAACAACACTAGCCCATGCCCTCTAACGTAGGCTAACCCTAAGCCATTGCCGTACCCTAACCTGTTCTCTAATTAATCCCCATTCCCTAACCCTAACCCTAACCCAAACCCTTAACGTGACCCTCTTCCGAGTCCTTACCCTCACCCGTGCCCTAATCGTAAGCAGTACACTAACACTAACTAGTGACCTCACACGTACGCTAAACCTTAAGCGTTGTCGTACCCTAAACTGTGCCCTAATATCTCCCCATTCCCTAACCCTAACCCTAACCCGAATTCTATCCCTGACCCCCACCCGAAACCTTTCCCTCACCCGTGCCCTAATCTTAACCAGGACACCAACACTAACTCGTGCCCTCACACGTACGCTAACCCTTAATCGTTGTCGTAGCCTAAACTGTACCCTAATCCCTCCCCATTCCCTAACCCTAAACCTAACCCTCACTCGTGCCATTATCTTAACCAGGACACCAACACTAACACGTGCCCTCACACGTACGCTAACCCTAAACCGCAGCCGTACCTTAACTTGTACCCTAATCTCTCTCCATTCCCTAACCCTTACCCTAACCTGAAACCTAACCCTGACACTCACCCGAAACTTTACCTTACCCGTGTCCTAATTTTAACGAGTACATCAACACTAACCCATCCCCTCTAACGTAGGCTAACCCTAAGCCATTGCCGTACACTAAACAGTACCCTAATCAATCCCCATTCCCTAATCCTAACCCTAACCCTTAACGTGACCCACTCCGAGGCCTTACCCTCACCCGTGCCCTAATCGTAACCAGTACACTAACACTAACTATTGACCTCACACATACGCTAACCCTTAAGCACTGTCGTAACCTAAGCTGTACCCTAATCCCTCCCCATTCCCTAAACCTAACCGAAACCCTGAACGTGACCCTTTTCCGAGGCCTTACCCTCATAGGTACCCTTGTCTTAACCAGGGCACCAACACTAACTCGTGCCCTCACACTTACGCTAACCCTTAAGCATTGTCGTACCCTAACCTGTACCCTAATCCCTCTCCATTCCCTAACCCTAACCCTAACCCGAATCCTAACCCTGACCCTCACCCGAAGCCTTACCCTCACCCGTGCCCTAATCTTAACCAGGACACCAAGACTAACTCGTACCCTCAAACGTACGCTAACACTAAACCGCAGTGGTACCCCAACCTGTACCCTAACCCCTCTCCATTCCCTAACCCTAACCCTAACCTGAAACCTAACCATGACACTCACCCGGAACTTTACCCTCACCCGTGTCCTAATTTTAATCAGTACATCAACACTAACCCATGCCCTCTAACTTACGCCAACCCTAAGCCATTGCCGTACCCTAACCTGTACCCTAATCAATCCCGATTCCCTAACCCTAACCCTAACCCTAACCGTTAACGTGACCCTCTTCCGAGGCCTTACCATCACCCGTGCCCTAATCGTAAGCAGTACACTAACACTAACTAGTGACCTCACAAGTACGCTAAACCTTAAGCGTTGTGGTACCCTAAACTGTGCCCTAATATCTCCCCATTCCCTAACCCTAAACCTAACCCGAATTCTATCGCTGACACTCACCCGAAACCTTACCCTCACCCGTGCCCTAATCTTAACCAGGACACCAACACTAACTTGTGCCCTCACACGTACGCTAACCCTTAATCGTTGTCGTACCCTAAACTGTACCCTAATCCCTCCCCATTCCCTAACCCTAACCCTAACCCGAATCCTAACCCTGACCCTCACCTGAAGCCTTACCCTCACCCATGCCCTAATCTTAACCAGGACACTAACACTAACCCTTGCCCTCACACGAACGCTAACCCTTAAGTACTGTCGTACCCTATGCTGTACCCTAATCCCTCTGCATTCCTTTACCCTAACCCTAACCCGAATCATAACCCTGACCCTCACCCGAAGCCTTACCCTCACCCGTTCCCTAATCTTAACCAGGACACCAACACTAACTCGTGCCCTCACACGTACGCTAAACCTTAAGCGTTGTTGTACCCTAAATTGTACCCAAATCCCTCCCCATTCCTTAACCCTAACCCTAACCCCATCCCTAAACCTGACCCACTTCCGATGCCCTACCCTAACGAATGCCCTAACCTTAACCAGTACACAAACACTAACTCATGCTCTCAAACGTACGCTAACCCTTAAGCATTGTCGTACCGTATCCTTTACCCTAATCCCTCCCCATTCCATAACCCTAACCCTAAGCGAAACCCTGAACGTGATCCTTTTCCGAGGCCTTACCCTCATCGGTGCCGTTGTCTTAACCAGTACACCAACACTAACTCGTGCCATGACACTTACGCTAACCCTTAAGCATTGTCGTACCCTAACCTGTACCCTAATCCCTCTCCATTCCCTAACCCTAACCCTAACCCGAATCCTAACCCTGACCCTCAACTGAAGCCTTACCCTCACCCGTGCCCTAATCTTAACCAGGACACTAACACTAACCCTTGCCCTCACACGAACGCTAACCCTTAAGCACTGTCGTACCCTAAGCTGTACCCTAAACCCTCTGCATTCCTTAACCCTAACCCTAACCCGAATCCTAACCCTGACCCTCACCCGCAGCCTTACCCTCACCCGTGCCCTAATCTTAACCAGGACACCAACACTAACTCGTGCCCTCACACGTACGATAAAGCTTAAGCGTTGTCGTACCCTAAATTGTACCCTAATCCCTCCCCATTCCTTAACCCTAACCCTAACCCCATCCCTAAACCTGGCCCACTTCCGATGCCCTACCCTAACCAATGCCCTAATCTTAACCAGTACACAAACACTAACGCATGCCCTCAAACGTACGCTAACCCTTAAGCATTCTCGTACCCTATCCTGTACCCTAATCCCTCCCCATTCCCTAACCCTAACCCTAAGCGAAACCCTGAACGTGACCCTTTTCCGAGGCCTTACCCTCATCGGTGCCGTTGTCTTAACCAGTACACCAACACTAACTCGTGCCCTCACACTTACGCTAACCCTTAAGCATTTTCGTACCCTAACCTGTACCCTAATCCCTCTCCATTCCCTAACCCTAACCCTAACCCGAATCCTAACCCTGACCCTCACCCGAAGCCTTACCCTCACCCGTGCCCTAATCTTAACCAGGACACCAAGATTAACTCGTACCCTCAAACGTACGCTAACACTAAACCGCAGTGGTACCCTAACCTGTACCCTAACCCCTCTCCATTCCCTAACCCTAACCCTAACCTGAAACCTAACCATGACACTCACCCGGAACTTTACCCTCACCCGTGTCCTAATTTTAACCAGTACATCAACACTAACCCATGCCCTCTAACTTACGCCAACCCTAAGCCATTGCCGTACCCTAACCTGTACCCTAATCAATCCCGATTCCCTAACCCTAACCCTAACCCTAACCGTTAACGTGACCCTCTTCCGAGGCCTTACCCTCACGCGTGCCCTAATCGTAAGCAGTACACTAACACTAACTAGTGACCTCACACGTACGCTAAACCTTAAGCGTTGTGGTGCCCTAAACTGTGCCCTAATATCTCCCCATTCCCTAACCCTAACCCTAACCCGAATTCTATCGCTGACCCTCACCCGAAACCTTACCCTCACCCGTGCCCTAATCTTAACCAGGACACCAACACTAACTTGTGCCCTCACACGTACGCTAACCCTTAATCGTTGTCGTACCCTAAACTGTACCCTAATCCCTCCCCATTCCCTAACCCTAACCCTAACCCGAATCCTAACCCTGACCCTCACCTGAAGCCTTACCCTCACCCATGCCCTAATCTTAACCAGGACACTAACACTAACCCTTGCCCTCACACGAACGCTAACCCTTAAGTACTGTCGTACCCTATGCTGTACCCTAATCCCTCTGCATTCCTTTACCCTAACCCTAACCCGAATCCTAACCCTGACCCTCACCCGAAGCCTTACCCTCACCCGTGCCCTAATCTTAACCAGGACACCAACACTAACTCGTGCCCTCACACGTACGCTAAACCTTAAGCGTTGTTGTACCCTAAATTGTACCCTAATCCCTCCCCATTCCTTAACCCTAACCCTAACCCCATCCCTAAACCTGACCCACTTCCGATGCCCTACCCTAACCAATGCCCTAATCTTAACCAGTACACAAACACTAACTCATGCCCTCAAACGTACGCTAACCCTTAAGCATTGTCGTACCCTATCCTTTACCCTAATCCCTCCCCATTCCCTAACCCTAACCCTAAGCGAAACCCTGAACGTGACCCTTTTCCGAGGCCTTACCCTCATCGGTGCCGTTGTCTTAACCAGTACACCAACACTAACTCGTGCCCTGACACTTACGCTAACCCTTAAGCATTGTCGTACCCTAACCTGTACCCTAATCCCTCTCCATTCCCTAACCCTAACCCTAACCCGAATCCTAACCCTGACCCTCACCCGAGGCCTTACCCTCACCCGTGCCCTAATCTTAACCAGGACACCAAGACTAACTCGTGCCCTCAAACGTACGCTAACACTACACCGCAGCGGTACCCTAACCTGTACCCTAATCCCTCTCCATTCCCTAACCTTAACCCTAACCTGAAACCTAACCATGACACTCACCCGAAAGTTTACCCTCACCCGTGTCCTAATTTTAACGAGTACATCAACACTAACCCATGCCCTCTAATGTACGCCAACCCTAAGCCATTGCCGTACCCTAACCTGTACCCTAATCAATCCCCATTCCCTAACCCTAACCCTAACCCTAACCCTTAACGTGACCCTCTTAAGAGGCCTTACCCTCACCCGTGCCCTAATCGTAAGCAGTACACTAACACTAACTAGTGACCTCACACGTACGCTAAACCTTAAGCGTTGTGGTACCCTAAACTGTGCCCTAATATCTCCCCATTCCCTAAACCTAACCCTAACCCGAATTCTATCCCTGACCCTCTCCCGAAACCTTACCCTCACCCGTGCCCTAATTTTAACCAGGACACCAACACTAACTTGTGCCCTCACACGTACGCTAACCCTTAATCGTTGTGGTACCCTAAAGTGTACCCTAATCCCTCCCCATTCCCTAACCCTAACCCTAACCCGAATCTTAACCCTGACCCTCACCTGAAGCCTTACGCTCACCCGTGCCCTAATCTTAACCAGGACACTAACACTAACCCTTGCCCTCACACGAACGCTAACCCTTAAGCACTGTCGTACCCTAAGCTGTACCCTAATCCCTCTGAATTCCTTAACCCTAACCCTAACCCGAATCCTAACCCTGACCCTCACCCGAAGCCTTACCCTCACCCGTGCCCTAATCTTAACCAGGACACCAACACTAACTCGTGCCCTCACACGTACGCTAAACCTTAAGCGTTGTCGTACCCTAAATTGTACCCTAATCCCTCCACATTCCTTAACCCTAACCCTAAACCCATCCCTAAACCTGACCCACTTCCGATGCCCTACCCTAACCAATGCCCTAATCTTAACCAGGACACAAACACTAACTCATTCCCTCAAACGTACGCTAACCCTTAAGCATTGTCGTACCCTATCCTGTACCCTAATCCCTCCCCATTCCCTAACCCTAACCCTAAGAGAAACCCTGAACGTGACCCTTTTCCGAGGCCTTACCCTCATCGGTGCCTTTGTCTTAACCAGTACACCAACACTAACTCGTGCCCTCACACTTACGCTAACCCTTAAGCATTGTCGTATCCTAACCTGTACCCTAATCCCTCTCCATTCCCTAACCCTAACCCTAACCCGAATCCTAACCCTGACCCTCACCCGAAGCCTTACCCTCTCCCGGGCCCTAATCTAACCAGGACACCAAGACTAACTCTTACCCTCAAACGTACGCTAACACTAAACCGCAGCGGTACCCTAACCTGTACCCTAATCCCTCTCCATTCCCTAACCCTAACCCTAACCTGAAACCTAACTATGACACTCACCCGAAACTTTACCCTCACCCGTGTCCTAATTTTAACCAGTACATCAACCCTAACCCATGCCCTCTAACGTACGCCAACCTAAGCCATTGCCGTACCCTAACCTGTACCCTAATCAATCCCCATTCCCTAACCCTAACCCTAACCCTAACCGTTAACGTGACCCTCTTCCGAGGCCTTACCCTGACCCGTGCCCTAATCGTAAGCAGTACACTAACACTAACTAGTGACCTCACACGTACGCTAAACCTTAAGCGTTGTGGTACCCTAAACTGTGCCCTAATATCTCCCCATTCCCTAACCCTAACCTTAACCGAATTCTATCCCTGACCCTCACCCGAAACCTTACCCTCACCCGTGCCCTAATCTTAACCAGGACACCAACACTAAATTGTGCCCTCACACTTACGCTAACCCTTAATCGTTATGGTACCCTAAACTGTACCCTAATCCCTCCCCATTCCCTAACCCTAACCCTAGCCCGAATCCTAACCCTGACCCTCACTTGAAGCCTTACGCTCACCCGTGCCCTAATCTTAACCAGGACACTAACACTAACCCTTGCCCTCACACGATCGCTAACCCTTAAGGACTGTCGTACCCTAAGCTGTACCCTAATCCCTCTGAATTCCTTAACCCTAACCCTAATCCGAATCCTAACCCTGACCCTCACCCGAAGCCTTACCCTCACCCGTGCCCTAATCTTAACCAGGACACCAACACTAACTCGTGCCCTCACACGTACGCTAAACCTTAAGCGTTGTCGTACCCTAAATTGTACCCTAATCCCTCCACATTCCTTAACCCTAACCCTAACCCCATCCCTAAACCTGACCCACTTCCGATGCCCTACCCTAACCAATGCCCTAATCTTAAAAAGGACACAAACACTAACTCATGCCCTCAAACGTACGCTAACCCTTAAGCATTGTCGTACCCTATCCTGTACCCTAATCCCTCCCCATTCCCTAACCCTAACCCTAAGAGAAACCCTGAACGTGACCCTTTTCCGAGGCCTTACCCTCATCGGTGCCGTTGTCTTAACCAGTACACCAACACTAACTCGTGCCCTCACACTTACGCTAACCCTTAAGCATTGTCGTACCCTAACCTGTACCCTAATCCCTCTCCATTCCCTAACCCTAACCCTAACCCGAATCCTAACCCTGACCCTCACCCGAAACCTTACCCTCACCCGTGCCCTAATCTTAACCAGGACACCAACACTTACTCTTGCCCTCAAACGTACGCTAACACTAAACCACAGCAGTACCCTAACCTGTACCCTAATCCCTCTCCATTCCCTAACCCTAACCCTAACCTGAAACCTAACCATGACACTCACCCGAAACTTTACCCTCACCCGTGTCCTAATTTTAACCAGTACATCAACACTAACCCATGCCCTCTAACGTACGCCAACCTAAGCCATTGCCGTACCCTAACCTGTACCCTAATCAATCCCCATTCCCTAACCCTAACCCTAACCCTAACCCTTAACGTGACCCTCTTCCGAGGCCTTACCCTCACCCGTGCCCTAATCGTAAGCAATACACTAACACTAACTAGTGACCTCACACGTACGCTAAACCTTAAGCGTTGTGGTACCCTAAACTGTGCCCTAATACCTCCCCATTCCCTAACCCTAACCCTAACCCAAATTCTATCCCTGACCCTCACCCGAAACCTTACCCTCACCCGTGCCCTAATCTTAACCAGGACACCAACACTAACTTGTGCCCTCACACGTACGCTAACCCTTAATCGTTGTCGTGCCCTAAACTGTACCCTAATCCCTCCCCTTTCCCTAAACCTAACCCTAACCCGAATCCTAACCCTGACCCTCACCTGAAGCCTTACCCTCACCCGTGCCCTAATCTTAACCAGGACACTAACACTAACCCTTGCCCTCACACGAACGCTAACCCTTAAGCACTGTCATACCCTAAGCTGTGCCCTAATCCCTCTGCATTCCTGAACCCTAACCCTAACCCGAATCCTAACCCTGACCCTCACCCACAGCCTTACCCTCACCCGTGCCCTAATCTTAACCAGGACACCAAAACTAACTCGTGCCCATACACGTACGCTAAACCTTAAGCATTGTCGTACACTAAATTGTACCCTAATCCCTCCCAATTCCTTAACCCTAACCCTAACCCCATCCCTAAACCTGACCCACTTCCGATGCCCTACCCTAACCAATGCCCTAATCTTAACCAGTACACAAACACTAACTCATGCCCTCAAACGTACGCTAACCCTTAAGCATTGTCGTACCCTATCCTGTACCCTAATCCCTCCCCATTCCCTAACCCTAACCCTAAGCGAAACCCTGAACGTGACCCTTTTCCGAGGCCTTACCCTCATCGGTGCCGTTGTCTTAACCAGTACACCAACACTAACTCGTGCCCTCACACTTACGCTAACCCTTAAGCATTGTCGTACCCTAACCTGTACCCTAATCCCTCTCCATTCCCTAACCCTAACCCTAACCCGAATCCTAACCCTGACCCTCACCCGAAACCTTACCCTCACCCGTGCCCTAATCTTAACCAGGACACCAACACTAACTCTTGCCCTCAAACGTACGCTAACACTAAACCGCAGCAGTACCCTAACCTGTACCCTAATCCCTCTCCATTCTCTAACCCTAACCCTAACCTGAAACCTAACCATGACACTCACCCGAAACTTTACCCTCACCCGTGTCCTAATTTTAACCAGTACATCAACACTAACCCATGCCCTCTAACGTACGCCAACCTAAGCCATTGCCGTACCCTAACCTGTACCCTAATCAATCCCCATTCCCTAACCCTAACCCTAACCCTAACCCTTAACGTGACCCTCTTCCGAGGCCTTACCCTCACCCGTGCCCTAATCGTAAGCAATACTCTAACACTAACTAGTGACCTCACACGTACGCTAAACCTTAAGCGTTGTGGTACCCTAAACTGTGCCCTAATACCTCCCCATTCCCTAACCCTAACCCTAACCCAAATTCTATCCCTGACCCTCACCCGAAACCTTACCCTCACCCGTGCCCTAATCTTAACCAGGACACCAACACTAACTTGTGCCCTCACACGTACGCTAACCCTTAATCGTTGTCGTGCCCTAAACTGTACCCTAATCCCTCCCCATTCCCTAACCCTAACCCTAACCCGAATCCTAACCCTGACCCTCACCTGAAGCCTTACCCTCACCCGTGCCCTAATCTTAACCAGGACACTAACACTAACCCTTGCCCTCACACGAACGCTAACCCTTAAGCACTGTCGTACCCTAAGCTGTGCCCTAATCCCTCTGCATTCCTTAACCCTAACCCTAACCCGAATCCTAACCCTGACCCTCACCCACAGCCTTACCCTCACCCGTGCCCTAATCTTAACCAGGACACCAACACTAACTCGTGCCCTCACACGTACGCTAAACCTTAAGCATTGTCGTACACTAAATTGTACCCTAATCCCTCCCAATTCCTTAACCCTAACCCTAACCCCATCCCTAAACCTGACCCACTTCCGATGCCCTACCCTAACCAATGCCCTAATCTTAACCAGTACACAAACACTAACTCATGCCCTCAAACGTACGCTAACCCTTAAGCATTGTCGTACCCTATACTGTACCCTAATCCCTCCCCATTCCCTAACCCTAACCCTAAGCGAAACCCTGAACGTGACCCTTTTCCGAGGCCTTACCCTCATCGGTGCCGTTGTCTTAACCAGTACACCAACACTAACTCGTGCCCTCACACTTACGCTAACCCTTAAGCATTGTCGTACCCTAACCTGTACCCTAATCCCTCTCCATTCCCTAACCCTAACCCTAATCCGAATCCTAACCCTGACCCTCACCCGAAGCCTTACCCTCACCCGTGCCCTAATCTTAACCAGGACACCAAGACTAACTCTTGCTCTCAAACGTACGCTAACACTAAACCACAGCAGTACCCTAACCTGTACCCTAATCCCTCTCCATTCCCTAACCCTAACCCTAACCTGAAACCTAACCACGACACTCACCCGAAACTTTACCCTCACCCGTGTCCTAATTTTAACCAGTACATCAACACTAACCCATGCCCTCTAACGTACGCCAACCTAAGCCATTGCCGTACCCTAACCTGTACCCTAATCAATCCCCATTCCCTAACCCTAACCCTAACCCTAACCGTTAACGTGACCCTCTTCCGAGGCCTTACCCTGACCCGTGCCCTAATCGTAAGCAGTACACTAACACTAACTAGTGACCTCACACGTACGCTAAACCTTAAGCGTTGTGGTACCCTAAACTGTGCCCTAATATCTCCCCATTCCCTAACCCTAACCTTAACCGAATTCTATCCCTGACCCTCACCCGAAACCTTACCCTCACCCGTGCCCTAATCTTAACCAGGACACCAACACTAAATTGTGCCCTCACACTTACGCTAACCCTTAATCGTTATGGTACCCTAAACTGTACCCTAATCCCTCCCCATTCCCTAACCCTAACCCTAGCCCGAATCCTAACCCTGACCCTCACTTGAAGCCTTACGCTCACCCGTGCCCTAATCTTAACCAGGACACTAACACTAACCCTTGCCCTCACACGATCGCTAACCCTTAAGGACTGTCGTACCCTAAGCTGTACCCTAATCCCTCTGAATTCCTTAACCCTAACCCTAATCCGAATCCTAACCCTGACCCTCACCCGAAGCCTTACCCTCACCCGTGCCCTAATCTTAACCAGGACACCAACACTAACTCGTGCCCTCACACGTACGCTAAACCTTAAGCGTTGTCGTACCCTAAATTGTACCCTAATCCCTCCACATTCCTTAACCCTAACCCTAACCCCATCCCTAAACCTGACCCACTTCCGATGCCCTACCCTAACCAATGCCCTAATCTTAAAAAGGACACAAACACTAACTCATGCCCTCAAACGTACGCTAACCCTTAAGCATTGTCGTACCCTATCCTGTACCCTAATCCCTCCCCATTCCCTAACCCTAACCCTAAGAGAAACCCTGAACGTGACCCTTTTCCGAGGCCTTACCCTCATCGGTGCCGTTGTCTTAACCAGTACACCAACACTAACTCGTGCCCTCACACTTACGCTAACCCTTAAGCATTGTCGTACCCTAACCTGTACCCTAATCCCTCTCCATTCCCTAACCCTAACCCTAACCCGAATCCTAACCCTGACCCTCACCCGAAACCTTACCCTCACCCGTGCCCTAATCTTAACCAGGACACCAACACTTACTCTTGCCCTCAAACGTACGCTAACACTAAACCGCAGCAGTACCCTAACCTGTACCCTAATCCCTCTCCATTCCCTAACCCTAACCCTAACCTGAAACCTAACCATGACACTCACCCGAAACTTTACCCTCACCCGTGTCCTAATTTTAACCAGTACATCAACACTAACCCATGCCCTCTAACGTACGCCAACCTAAGCCATTGCCGTACCCTAACCTGTACCCTAATCAATCCCCATTCCCTAACCCTAACCCTAACCCTAACCCTTAACGTGACCCTCTTCCGAGGCCTTACCCTCACCCGTGCCCTAATCGTAAGCAATACACTAACACTAACTAGTGACCTCACACGTACGCTAAACCTTAAGCGTTGTGGTACCCTAAACTGTGCCCTAATACCTCCCCATTCCCTAACCCTAACCCTAACCCAAATTCTATCCCTGACCCTCACCCGAAACCTTACCCTCACCCGTGCCCTAATCTTAACCAGGACACCAACACTAACTTGTGCCCTCACACGTACGCTAACCCTTAATCGTTGTCGTGCCCTAAACTGTACCCTAATCCCTCCCCTTTCCCTAAACCTAACCCTAACCCGAATCCTAACCCTGACCCTCACCTGAAGCCTTACCCTCACCCGTGCCCTAATCTTAACCAGGACACTAACACTAACCCTTGCCCTCACACGAACGCTAACCCTTAAGCACTGTCGTACCCTAAGCTGTGCCCTAATCCCTCTGCATTCCTGAACCCTAACCCTAACCCGAATCCTAACCCTGACCCTCACCCACAGCCTTACCCTCACCCGTGCCCTAATCTTAACCAGGACACCAAAACTAACTCGTGCCCATACACGTACGCTAAACCTTAAGCATTGTCGTACACTAAATTGTACCCTAATCCCTCCCAATTCCTTAACCCTAACCCTAACCCCATCCCTAAACCTGACCCACTTCCGATGCCCTACCCTAACCAATGCCCTAATCTTAACCAGTACACAAACACTAACTCATGCCCTCAAACGTACGCTAACCCTTAAGCATTGTCGTACCCTATCCTGTACCCTAATCCCTCCCCATTCCCTAACCCTAACCCTAAGCGAAACCCTGAACGTGACCCTTTTCCGAGGCCTTACCCTCATCGGTGCCGTTGTCTTAACCAGTACACCAACACTAACTCGTGCCCTCACACTTACGCTAACCCTTAAGCATTGTCGTACCCTAACCTGTACCCTAATCCCTCTCCATTCCCTAACCCTAACCCTAACCCGAATCCTAACCCTGACCCTCACCCGAAACCTTACCCTCACCCGTGCCCTAATCTTAACCAGGACACCAACACTAACTCTTGCCCTCAAACGTACGCTAACACTAAACCGCAGCAGTACCCTAACCTGTACCCTAATCCCTCTCCATTCTCTAACCCTAACCCTAACCTGAAACCTAACCATGACACTCACCCGAAACTTTACCCTCACCCGTGTCCTAATTTTAACCAGTACATCAACACTAACCCATGCCCTCTAACGTACGCCAACCTAAGCCATTGCCGTACCCTAACCTGTACCCTAATCAATCCCCATTCCCTAACACTAACCCTAACCCTAACCCTTAACGTGACCCTCTTCCGAGGCCTTACCCTCACCCGTGCCCTAATCGTAAGCAATACTCTAACACTAACTAGTGACCTCACACGTACGCTAAACCTTAAGCGTTGTGGTACCCTAAACTGTGCCCTAATACCTCCCCATTCCCTAACCCTAACCCTAACCCAAATTCTATCCCTGACCCTCACCCGAAACCTTACCCTCACCCGTGCCCTAATCTTAACCAGGACACCAACACTAACTTGTGCCCTCACACGTACGCTAACCCTTAATCGTTGTCGTGCCCTAAACTGTACCCTAATCCCTCCCCATTCCCTAACCCTAACCCTAACCCGAATCCTAACCCTGACCCTCACCTGAAGCCTTACCCTCACCCGTGCCCTAATCTTAACCAGGACACTAACACTAAACCTTGCCCTCACACGAACGCTAACCCTTAAGCACTGTCGTACCCTAAGCTGTGCCCTAATCCCTCTGCATTCCTTAACCCTAACCCTAACCCGAATCCTAACCCTGACCCTCACCCACAGCCTTACCCTCACCCGTGCCCTAATCTTAACCAGGACACCAACACTAACTCGTGCCCTCACACGTACGCTAAACCTTAAGCATTGTCGTACACTAAATTGTACCCTAATCCCTCCCAATTCCTTAACCCTAACCCTAACCCCATCCCTAAACCTGACCCACTTCCGATGCCCTACCCTAACCAATGCCCTAATCTTAACCAGTACACAAACACTAACTCATGCCCTCAAACGTACGCTAACCCTTAAGCATTGTCGTACCCTATACTGTACCCTAATCCCTCCCCATTCCCTAACCCTAACCCTAAGCGAAACCCTGAACGTGACCCTTTTCCGAGGCCTTACCCTCATCGGTGCCGTTGTCTTAACCAGTACACCAACACTAACTCGTGCCCTCACACTTACGCTAACCCTTAAGCATTGTCGTACCCTAACCTGTACCCTAATCCCTCTCCATTCCCTAACCCTAACCCTAATCCGAATCCTAACCCTGACCCTCACCCGAAGCCTTACACTCACCCGTGCCCTAATCTTAACCAGGACACCAAGACTAACTCTTGCTCTCAAACGTACGCTAACACTAAACCACAGCAGTACCCTAACCTGTACCCTAATCCCTCTCCATTCCCTAACCCTAACCCTAACCTGAAACCTAACCACGACACTCACCCGAAACTTTACCCTCACCCGTGTCCTAATTTTAACCAGTACATCAACACTAACCCATGCCCTCTAACGTACGCCAACCTAAGCCATTGCCGTACCCTAACCTGTACCCTAATCGATCCCCATTCCCTAACCCTAACCCTAACCCTAACCCTTAACGTGACCCTCTTCCGAGGCCTTACCCTCACCCGTGCCCTAATCGTAAGCAGTACACTAACACTAACTAGTGACCTCACACGTACGCTAAACCTTAAGCGTTGTGGTACCCTAAACTGTGCCCTAATATCTCCCCATTCCCTAACCCTAACCCTAACCCAAATTCTATCCCTGACCCTCACCCGAAACCTTACCCTCACCCGTGCCCTAATCTTAACCAGGACACGAACACTAACTTGTGCCCTCACACGTATGCTAACCCTTAATCGTTGTCGTGCCCTAAACTGTACCCTAATCCCTCCCCATTCCCTAACCCTAACCCTAACCCGAATCCTAACCCTGGCCCTCACCCAAAGCCTTACCCTCACCCGTGCCCTAATCTTAACCAGGACACCAACACTAACTCGTGCCCTCACACGTACGCTAAACCTTAAGCATTGTCGTACCCTAAATTGTACCCTAATCCCTCCCCATTCCTTAACCCTAACCCTAACCCCATCCCTAAACCTGACCCACTTCCGATGCCCTACCCTAACCAATGCCCTAATCTTAACCAGTACACAAACACTAACTCATGCCCTCAAACGTACGCTAACCCTTAAGCATTGTCGTACCCTATCCTGTACCCTAATCCCTCCCCATTCCCTAACCCTAACCCTAAGCGAAACCCTGAACGTGACCCTTTTCCGAGGCCTTACCCTCATCGGTGCCGTTGTCTTAACCAGTACACCAACACTAACTCGTGCCCTCACACTTACGCTAACCCTTAAGCATTGTCGTACCCTAACCTGTACCCTAATCCCTCTCCATTCCCTAACCCTAACCCTAACCCGAATCCTAACCCTGACCCTCACCCGAAGCCTTACCCTCACCCGTGCCCTAATCTTAACCAGGACACCAAGACTAACTCTTGCCCTCAAACGTACGCTAACACTAAACCGCAGCAGTACCCTAACCTGTACCCTAATCCCTCTCCATTCCCTAACCCTAACCCTAACCTGAAACCTAACCATGACACTCACCCGAAACTTTACCCTCACCCGTGTCCTAATTTTAACCAGTACATCAACACTAACCCATGCCCTCTAACGTAGGCCAACCTAAGCCATTGCCGTACCCTAACCTGTACCCTAATCAATCCCCATTCCCTAACCCTAACCCTAACCCTAACCCTTAACGTGACCCTCTTCCGAGGCCTTACCCTCACCCGTGCCCTAATCGTAAGCAGTACACTAACACTACCTAGTGACCTCACACGTACGCTAAACCTTAAGCGTTGTGGTACCCTAAACTGTGCCCTAATATCTCCCCATTCCCTAACCCTAACCCTAACCCGAATTCTATCCCTGACCCTCATCCGAAACCTTACCCTCACCCGTGCCCTAATCTTAACCAGGACACCAACACTAAATTGTGCCCTCACACGTACGCTAACCCTTAATCGTTGTGGTACCCTAAACTGTACCCTAATCCCTCCCCATTCCCTAACCCTAACCCTAACCCGAATCCTAACCCTGACCCTCACCTGAAGCCTTACGCTCACCCGTGCCCTAATCTTAACCAGGACACTAACACTAACCCTTGCCCTCACACGAACGCTAACCCTTAAGCACTGTTGTACCCTAAGCTGTACCCTAATCCCTCTGCATTCCTTAACCCTAACCCTAACCCTAATCCTAACCCTGACCCTCACCCGAAGCCTTACCCTCACCCGTGCCCTAATCTTAACCAGGACACCAACACTAACTCGTGCCCTCACACGTACGCTAAACCTTAAGCGTTGTCGTACACTAAATTGTACCCTAATCCCTCCCCATTCCTTAACCCTAACCCTAACCGCATCCCTAAACCTGACCCACTTCCGATGCCATACCCTAACCTATGCCCTAATCTTAACCAGTACACAAACACTAACTCATGCCCTCAAACGTATGCTAACCCTTAAGCATCGTCGTACCCTATCCTGTCCCCTAATCCCTCCCCATTCCCTAACCCTAACCTTAAGCGAAACCCTGAACGTGACCCTTTTCCGAGGCCTTACCCTCATCGGTGCCGTTGTCTTAACCAATACACCAACACTAACTCGTGCCATCACACTTATGCTAACCCTTAAGCATTGTCGTACCCTAACCTGTACCCTAATCCCTCTCCATTCCCTAACACTAACCCTAACCCGAATCCTAACCCTGACCCTCACCCGAAGCCTTACCCTCACCCGTGCCCTAATCTTAACCTGGACACCAATACTAACTCGTGCCCTCATACGTACGCTAACACTAAACCGCAGCGGTACCCTAACCTGTACCCTAATCCCTCTCCATTCCCTAACCCTAACCCTAACCTGAAACCTAACCATGACACTCACCCGGAACTTTACCCTCACCCGTGTCCTAATTTTAACCAGTACATCAACACTAACCCATGCCCTCTAACTTACGCCAACCCTAAGCCATTGCCGTACCCTAACCTCTACCCTAATCAATCCCCATTCCCTAACCCTAACCCTAACACTAACCGTTAACGTGACCCTCTTCCGAGGCCTTACCCTCACCCGTGCCCTAATCGTAAGCAGTACACTAACACTAACTAGTGACCTCACACGTACGCTACACCTTAAGCGTTGTCGTACCCTAAATTGTACCCTAATCCCTCCCCATTCCTTAACCCTAACCCTAACCCCATCCCTAAACCTGACCCACTTCCGAAGCCCTACCCTAACCAATGCCCTAATCTTAACCAGTACACAAACACTAACTCATGCCCTCAAACGTACGCTAACCCTTAAGCATCGTCGTACCCTATCCTGTACCCTAATCCCTCCCCATTCCCTAACCCTAACCCTAAGCGAAACCCTGAACGTGACCTTTTTCTGAGGCCTTACCCTCATCGGTGCCGTTGTCTTAACCAATACACCAACACTAACTCGTGCCCTCACACTTATGCTAACCCTTAAGCATTGTCGTACCCTAACCTGTACCCTAATCCCTCTCCATTCCCTAACCCTAACCCTAACCTGAAAGCTAACCATGACACTCACCCGAAACTTTACCCTCACCCGTGTCCTAATTTTAACCAGTATATCAACACTAACCCATGCCCTCTAACGTACGCAAACCCTAAGCCATTGCCGTACCCTAACCTGTACCCTAATCAATCCCCATTCCCTAACCCTAACCCTAACCCTAACCCTTAACGTGACCCTCTTCCGAGGCCTTACCCTCACCCGTGCCCTAATCGTAAGCAGTACACTAACACTAACTAGTGACCTCACACGTATGCTAAACCTTAAGCGTTGTGGTACCCTAAACTGTGCCCTAATATCTCCCCATTCCCTAACCCTAACCCTAACCCGAATTCTATCCCTGACCCTCACCCGAAACCTTACCCTCACCCGTGCCCTAATCTTAACCAGGACACCAACACTAACTCGTGCCCTCACACGTACGCTAACCCTTAATCGTTGTCGTACCCTAAACTGTACCCTAATCCCTCCCCATTCCCTAACCCTAACCCTAACCCGAATCCTAACCCTGACCCTCACCCGAAGCCTTACCCTCACCCGTGCCCTAATCTTAACCAGGACACTAACACTAACCCTTGCCCTCACACGAACGCTAACCCTTAAGCACTGTCGTACCCTAAGCTGTACCCTAATCCCTCTGCATTCCTTAACCCTAACCCTAACCCGAATCCTAACCCTGACCCTCACCCGAAGCCTTACCCTCACCCGTGCCCTAATCTTAACCAGGACACCAACACTAACTCGTGCCCTCACACGTACGCTAAACCTTAAGCGTTGTCGTACCCTAAATTGTACCCTAATCCCTCCACATTCCTTAACCCTAACCCTAACCCCATCCCTAAACCTGACCCACTTCCGATGCCCTACCCTAACCAATGCCCTAATCTTAACCAGTACACAAACACTAACTCATGCCCTCAAACGTACGTTAACCCTTAAGCATTGTCGTACCCTATCCTGTACCCTAATCCCTCTCCATTCCCTAACCCTAACCCTAACCCGAATCCTAACCCTGACCCTCACCCGAAGCCTTAACCTCACCCGTGCCCTAATCTTAACCTGGACACCAAGACTAACTCGTGCCCTCATACGTACGCTAACACTAAACCGCAGCGGTACCCTAACCTGTACCCTAATCCCTCTCCATTCCCTAACCCTAACCCTAACCTGAAACCTAACCATGACACTCACCCAGAACTTTACCCTCACCCGTGTCCTAATTTTAACCAGTACATCAACACTAACCCATGCCCTCTAACTTACGCCAACCCTAAGCCATTGCCGTACCCTAACCTGTACCCTAATCAATCCCCATTCCCTAACCCTAACCCTAACACTAACCGTTAACATGACCCTCTTCCGAGGCCTTACCCTCACCCGTGCCCTAATCGTAAGCAGTACACTAACACTAACTAGTGACCTCACACGTACGCTACACCTTAAGTGTTGTCGTACCCTAAATTGTACCCTAATCCCTCCCCATTCCTTAACCCTAACCCTAACCCCATCCCTAAACCTGACCCACTTCCGATGCCCTACCCTAACCAATGCCCTAATCTTAACCAGTACACAAACACTAACTCATGCCCTCAAACGTACGCTAAACCTTAAGCATCGTCGTACCCTATCCTGTACCCTAATCCCTCCCCATTCCCTAAGCCTAACCCTAAGCGAAACCCTGATCGTGACCTTTTTCCGAGGCCTTACCCTCATCGGTGCCGTTGTCTTAACCAATACACCAACACTAACTCGTGCCCTCACACTTATGCTAACCCTTCAGCATTGTCGTACCCTAACCTGTACCCTAATCCCTCTCCATTCCCTAACCCTAACCCTAACCTGAAACCTAACCATGACACTCACCCGAAACTTTACCCTCACCCGTGTCCTAATTTTAACCAGTATATCAACACTAACCCATGCCCTCTAACGTACGCCAACCCTAAGCCATTGCCGTACCCTAACCTGTACCCTAATCAATCCCCATTCCCTAACCCTAACCCTAACCCTAACCCTTAACGTGACCCTCTTCCGAGGCCTTACCCTCACCCGTGCCCTAATCGTAAGCAGTACACTAACACTAACTAGTGACCTCACACGTATGCTAAACCTTAAGCGTTGTGGTACCCTAAACTGTGCCCTAATATCTCCCCATTCCCTAACCCTAACCCTAACCCGAATTCTATCCCTGACCCTCACCCGAAACCTTACCCTCACCCGTGCCCTAATCTTAACCAGGACACCAACACTAACTCGTGCCCTCACACGTACGCTAACCCTTAATCGTTGTCGTACCCTAAACTGTACCCTAATCCCTCCCCATTCCCTAACCCTAACCCTAACCCGAATCCTAACCCTGACCCTCACCCGAAGCCTTACCCTCACCCGTGCCCTAATCTTAACCAGGACACTAACACTAACCCTTGCCCTCACACGAACGCTAACCCTTAAGCACTGTCGTACCCTAAGCTGTACCCTAATCCCTCTGCATTCCTTAACCCTAACCCTAACCCGAATCCTAACCCTGACCCTCACCCGAAGCCTTACCCTCACCCGTGCCCTAATCTTAACCAGGACACCAACACTAACTCGTGCCCTCACACGTACGCTAAACCTTAAGCGTTGTCGTACCCTAAATTGTACCCTAATCCCTCCCCATTCCTTAACCCTAACCCTAACCCCATCCCTAAACCTGACCCACTTCCGATGCCCTACCCTAACCAATGCCCTAATCTTAACCAGTACACAAACACTAACTCATGCCCTCAAACGTATGTTAACCCTTAAGCATTGTCGTACCCTATCCTGTACCCTAATCCCTCCCCATTCCCTAACCCTAACACTAAGCGAAACCCTGAACGTGACCCTTTTCCGAGGCTTTAACCTCATCGGTGCCCTTGTCTTAACCAGTACACCAACACTAACTCGTGCCCTCAACTTACGCTAACCCTTAAGCATTGTCCTACCCTAACCTGTACCCTTGTCCCTCTCCATTACCTAATCCTAAACCTAACCCGATTCCTAAGCCTGACCCTCACCCGAAGCCTTACCCTCACCCGTGACCTAATCTTAACCAGGACACCAACACTAACTCGTGCCCTCACACGTACTCTAACCCTAAACCGCAGCCATACCCTAACCTGTACCCTAATCCCTCTCCATTCCCTAACCCTAACCCTGACATTCACCCGAAACTTTACCCTCACCCGTGTCATAATTTTAACCAGTACATCAACACTAGCCCATGCCCTCTAACGTAGGGCAATCCTAAACCATTGCCGTACCCTAACCTGTACCCAAATCAACACCCATTCCCTAACCCTAACCCTAACCGAAACCCTGAACGTGACCCTCTTCCGAGGCCTTACCCTCACCCGTGCCTTAATCGTAACCAGTACACTAACACTAACTAGTGACCTCACACGTATGCTAAACCTTAAGCACTGTCGTACCCTAAGCTGTACCCTAATTCCTCTCCATTCCCTAACCCTAAACCTAACACGAATCCTAACCATGACCCTCACCCGAAGCCTTACCCTCACCCGTGCCCTAATCTTAACCAAGACACCAACACTAACTCGTGACCTCACACGTACGCTAACACTAAACCGCAGCGGTACCCTAACCTGTACCCTAATCCCTCTCCATTCCCTAACCCTAACCGTAACCTGAAACCCAACCATGACACTCACCTGAGACTTTACCCTCACCCGTATCCTAATTTTAACCAGTACATCAACACTAACCCATGTCATCTAACATAGGCTAACTCTAAGCCATTGCCGTACCCTAACCTGTAAACTAATCAATCCCCATTCCAGAACGCTAACCCTAACCCTAACCCTTAACGTGACCCTCTTCCGAGGCCTTACCCTCACCCGTTCCCTAATCGTAAGCAGTACACTAACACTAACTAGTGACCTCACACGTACGCTAAACATTAAGCGTTGTCGTACCCTAAACTGTGCCCTAATATCTCCCCATTCCCTAACCCTAACCCGAATTCTATCCCTGACCCTCACCCGAAACCATACCCTCACCCGTGCCCTAATCTTAACCAGGAAAACAACACTAACTCATGCCCTCACACGTACGCCAACTCTTAAACGCTGTCGAACCCTAAACTGTACCCTAATCCCTCCCCATTCCCTAACCCTAACACTAACCCGAATCCTAACCCTGACCCTCACCTCAAGCCTTACCCTCACCCGTGCCATAATCTTAACCAGGACACTAACACTAACTCTGGCCCTCACACGAACACTAACCCTTAAGCACTGTCGTACACTAAGGTGTACCTTAATCTCTCTGCATTCCTTAACCCTAACCCTAACACGAATCCTAACCCTGACCCTCACCCGAAGCCTTACCCTCACCCGTGCCCTAATCTTAACCAGGACACCAACACTAACTCTTGCCCTCACACATACGCTAAACTGTAAGCGTTATCGTACCCTAAATTGTACTCTAATCCCTCCCCATTCCCTAACCCTAACCCTAACCCAATCCCTAAACCTGACCCTTTTCCGATGCCCTACCCTAACCAATGCCCTAATCTTAACCAGTACACAAACACTAACCCATACCCTCAAACGTACGCTAACCCTTAAGCGTTTTCGTACCCTATCGTGTACCCTAATCCCTCCCCATTCCCTAACCCTAAACCTAAATGAAACCCTGAACGTGACCCTTTTCCGAGGCCTTACCCTCATCGGTGGCGTTGTCTTAGCCAGGACACCAACACTGACTCGTGCCCTCACACTTACGCTAACCCTTAAGCATTGTCCTACACTAACATGTACCCTAATCCCTCTCCATTCCCTAACAGTAACCCTAACCCGAATCCTAACCCTGACCTTCACCCGAAGCCTTACCCTCACCCGTGCCATTAGCTTAACCAGGACACCAACACTAACTCGTGCCCTCACACTTACGCTAACTCTTAAGCATTGTCGTACCCTAACCTGTAACCTAATCCCTCTCCATTACCTAACCCTAACCCTAACCCGAATCCTAACCCTGACCCTCACCCGAAGTCTTACCCTCACCAGTGCCCTAGTCTTAACCAGGACACCAACAATAACTCGTACCCTCACACGTACGCTAACCCTAAACCGCAGCCGTACCCTAACCTGTGCCCTAATCCCTCTCCATTCCCTAACCCTAACCTGAAACGTAACCCTGACACTCACCCGAAACTTTACCCTCACCCGTGTCTTAATTTTAACCAGTACATCAACACTAGCCCATGCCCTCTAACGTAGGCTAACCCGAAAACATTGCCGTACCCTAACCTGTACCCTAATCAATCCCCATTCCCTAACCCTAACCCTAACCCGAACCCTAACCCTGACCCTCAACTGAAGCCTTAACCTCACCCGTGCCCTAATCTTAACCAGGACACCAACACTACCTCGTGCCTTCACACGTACGCTAACACTAAACCGCAGCGGTACCCTAACCTGTACCCTAATCCCTCTCCATTCCGTAACCGTAACCCTAACCTGAAACCTAACCATGACACTCACCCGAAACTTTTCCCTCACCCGTGTCGTCATTTTAACCAGTACATCAACACTAACCCATGCCCTCTAACGTAGGCTAACCCCAAGCCTTTGCCGTACCCTAACCTGTACCCTAATCAATCCCCATTCCCTAACCCTAACCCTAACCCTAACCCTTAACGTGACCCTCTTCCGAGGACTTACTCTCACCCGTGCCCTAATTGTAACCAGTACACTAACACTAACTACTGACCTCACACGTATGCTAAACCTTAAGCGTTGTCGTACCCTAAACTGTACCCTAATCACTCCCCATTCCCTAACCCTAACTCTAACCCGAATCCTAACCCTGACCCTCACCTGAAGCCTTACCCTCACCCGTGCCCAAATCTTAACCAGGACACTAACACTAAATCTTGCCCTCACACGTACGCTAACCCTTAAGCACTGTCGTACCCTAAACTGTACCCTAATCCCTCTCCATTCCCTAACCCTAACCCTAACCCGAATCCTAACCCTGACCCTCACCCGAAGCCTTACCCTCACCCGTGCCCTAATCTTAACCAGGACACCAACACTAACTCGTGCCCTCACACGTACGCTAAACCTTAAGCGTTGTCGTACCCTAAATTGTACCCTAATCCCTCCCCATTCCCTAACCCTAACCCTAACCCGATCCCTAAACCTGACCCTCTTCCGATGTCCTACCCTAACCCATGCCCTAATCTTAACCAGTACACAAACACTAACTCATGCCCTCAAACGTACGCTAACCCTTAAGCATTGTCGTACCCTATCCTGTACCCTAAACCCTCCCCATTCCCTAACACTAACCCTAACCGAAACCCTGAACGTGACCCTTTTCCGAGCCCTTACCCTCATCGGTGCCCTTGTCTTAACCAGTACACCAACACTAACTCGTGCCCTCAACTTACCCAAACCCTTAAGCATTGTCGTTCCCTAACCTGTACCCTAATCCCTCCCCATCCCCTAACCCTAACCCTAACAGAAACCCTGAACGTCACCCTTTTCCGAGACCTTACCCTCATCGGTGCCCTTGTCTGAACCAGTACACCAACACTAACTCGTGCCCTCACACTTACGCTATCCCTTAAGCATTGTCGTACCCTAACCTGTACCCTAAACCCTCTCCATTCCCTAACCCTAACCCTAACCCGAATCCTAACCCTGACACTCACCCGAAGCCTTACCCTCACCCGTGCCATTATCTTAACCAGGGCACCAACACTAACTCGTGTCCTCACACGTACACTAACCCTAAACTGCAGCCGTACCCTAACCTGTACCCTAATCCCTCTCCATTCCCTAACCCTAACCCTAACCTCAAACCTAACCCTGACACTCACCCGAAACTTTACCCTCACCCGTGTCCTAATTTTAACCAGTACATCAACACTAGCCCATGCCCTCTAACGTAGGCTAACCCTAAACCATTGCCGTACCCTAACCTGTTCCCTAATCATTCCCCATTCCCTAACCCTAACCCTAACCCTAACCCTTAACGTGACCCTCTTCCGAGGCCTTACCCTCACCCACGCCATAATCGTAACCAGTACACTAACACTAACTTGTGACCTCACATGTACGCTAAACCTTAAGCGTTGTCGTACCCTAAACTGTGCCCTACTATCTCCCCATTCCCTAAACCTAACCCTAACCCGAATTCTATCCCTGACCCTCACCTGAAACCTTACCCTCACCCGTGCCCTAATCTTAACCAGGACACCAACACTAACTCTTGCCCTCACACGTACGCTAACCGTTAAGCGTTGTCGTACCCTAAACTGTACCCTAATACCTTCCAATTCCCTAACCCTAACCCAAACCCGAATCCTAACCCTGACCCTCACCTGAAGCCTTACCCTCACCCGTGTACTAATCTTAACCAGGACACTAACACTAACTCTTGCCCTCACACGAACTCTAACCCTTAAGCACTGTCGTACCCTAAGCTGCACCCTAATCCCGCTCCAATCCTTAACCCTAACCCTAACACGAATCCTAACCCTGACCCTCACCCGAAGCCTTACCCTCACCTGTGCCCTAATCTTAACCAGGACACGAAAACTAAGTCGTGCCCTCACACGTACGCTAAACCTTAAGCGTTGTCGTACCCTAAATTGTACCCTAATCCCTCCCCATTCCTTAACCCTAACCCTAACCCGATCCCTAAACCTGACCCTCTTCCTATGCCCTACCCTAACCCATGTCCTAATCTTAACCAGTACACAAACACTAACTCATGGCCTCAAACGTACGCTAACCCTTAAGCGTTGTCGTACCCTATCCTGTACTCTAATCCCTCCCCATTCCATAACCTTAACCCTAACCGAAACCCTGAACGTGACCCTTTTCCGAGGCCTTACCCTCATCGGTGCCCTTGTCTTAACCAGTACACCAACACTAACTCGTGCCCTCAACTTACGCTAACTCTTAAGCTTTGTCATACCCTAACCTGTACTCTTATCCCTCTCCATTACCTAACCCTAAACCTAACCCGAATCCTATCCCTGACCCTCACCCGAAGCCTTACCCTCACCCGTGACCTAATCTTAACCAGGACACCAACACTAACTCGTGCCCTCACCCATACGCTAACCCTAAACCGCAGCCGTACCTTAACCTGTACCCTAATCCCTCTCCATTCCCTAACCCTAACCCTAACCTGAAACCTAACCCTGACACTCACCCGAAACTTTACCCTCACCCGTGTTCTCAACTTAACCTAGAAACTAACACTAACACTTGTCCTCACATGAATACTAACCCTTAAGCACTGTCGTACCCTAAGCTGCACCCTAATCCCTCTCCAATCCTTAACCCTAACCCTAACACGAATCCTAACCCTGACCCTCACCCGAAGCCTTACCCTCACTCGTGCCCTAATCTTAACCAGGACACCAACACTAAGTCGTGCCCTCACACGTACGCTAAACCTTAAGCGTTGTCGTACCCTAACTTGTACCCTAATCCCACCCAATTCCCTAACCCTAACCCTAACCCGATCCCTAAACCTGACCCTCTTCCGATGCCCTACCCTAACCAATGCCCTAATGTTAACCAGTACACAAACACAAACTCATGCCCTCAAACGTACGCTAACCCTTAAGCATTGTCGTACCCTATCCTGTACCCTAATCCCTCCCCATTCCCTAACCCTAACCCTAATCGAAACCCTGAACGTGACCCATTTCCGAGGCTTTACCCTCATCGGTGCCCTTGTCTTAACCAGGGCACCAACACTAACTCGTGCCCTCACACTTACGCTAACCCTTAAGCACTGTCCTACCCTAACATGTACCCTAATCCCTCTCCATTCCCTAACCCTAACCCTAACCCGAATCCTAACCCTGACGCTCACCCGAAGCCTTACCCTCACCCGTGCTCTAATCTTAACCAGGACACCAACACTAACTCGTGCCCTCACACGTACGCTAACCCTAAACCGCAGCCGTACCCTAACCTGTACCCTAATCCCTCTCCATTCCCTAACCCTAACCCTAACCTGAAACCTAACCCTGACACTCACCCGAAACTTTATCCTCACCCGTGTCCTAATTTTAACCAGTACATCAACACTAGCCCATGCCCTCTAACGTAGTCTAACCCTAAACCATTGCCGTACCCTAACCAGTTCCCTAATCAATCCCCATTCCCTAACCCTAACCCTAACCCTTAACGTGACCCTCTTCCGAGGCCTTACCCTCACCCGTGCCCTAATCGTAACCAGTACACTAACACTAAATATTGACCTCACACGTACGCTAACCCTTAAGCACTGTCGTAACCTAAGCTGTACCCTAATCCCTCTCCATTCCCTAACCCTAACCCTAACACGAATCCTAACCCTGACCCTCACCCGAAGCCTTACCCTCACCCGTGCCCTAATCTTAACCAGGACACCAACACTAACTCGTGCCCTCACTCGTACGCTGAACCTTAAGCGTTGTCGTACCCTAAATTGTACCCTAATCCCTCCCCATTCCCTAACCCTAACCCTAACCCGATCCCTAAACCTGACCCTCTTCCGATGCCCTGCCCTAACACATGCCCTAATCTTAACCAGTACACAAACACTAACTCATGCCCTCAAACGTATGCTAACCCTTAAGCGTTGTCGTACCCTATCGTGTACCCTAATCCCTCCCCATTCCCGAACCCTAACCCTAACCAAAACCCTGAACGTGACCCTTTTCCGAGGGATTACCCTCATCGGTGCCCTTGTCTTAACCAGGACACCAAAACTGACTAGTGCCCTCACACTTACGCTAAACCTTAAGCATTGTCCTACCCTAACATATACCCTAATCCCTCTCCATTCCCTAACCCTAACCATAACCCGAATCCTAACCCTGACCCTCACCCGAAGCCTTACCCTCACTCGTGCCATTATCTTAACCAGGACACCAACACTAACTCGTTCCCTCACACGTACACTAACCCTAAACCGCAGCCGTACCCTAACCTGTACCCTAATCCCTCTCCATTCCCTAACCCTAACCCTAACCTGAAACCTAACCCTGACACTCACCCGAAACTTTACCCTCACCCGTGCCCTAATCTTAACCAGGACACCAACACTAACTCGTGCCCTCACACGTACGCTAAACCTTAAGCGTTGTCGTACCCTAAATTGTAGCCTAATCTCTCCCCATTCCTTAACCCTAACCCTAAACCCATCCCTAAACCTGACCCACTTCCGATGACCTACCCTAACCAATGCCCTAATCTTAACCAGGACACTAACACGAACACTTGCCCTCAAACGAACGCTAACCCTTAAGCACTGTTGTACCCTAAAATGTACCCTAATCCCTCTCCATTCCCTAACCCTAACCCTAACCTGAAACCTAACCTTGACACTCACCCGAAACTTTACCGTCACCCGTGTCCTAATTTTAAACAGTATATCAACACTAGCCCATGCCCTCTAACGTAGGCTAACCCTGAAACATTGCCGTACCCTAACTTGTTCCCTAATCAATCCTCATTCCCTAACCCTAACCCTAACCCAAACCCTTAACGTGACCCTCTTCCGAGGACATACCCTCACCCGTGTCCTAATCGTAACCAGTATACTAACACTAACTAGTGACCTCACACGTATGCTAAACCTTAAGCCTTGTCGTACCCTAAACTGTACCCTAATCCCTCCCCATTCCCTAACACTAACCCTAAACCGAATCGTAACCCTGACCCTCACCCAAAGCCTTACCCTCACCCGTGACCTAATCTTAACCAAGACACCAACACTAACTCGTACCCTCACAGGTACGCTAACACTAAACCGCAGTGGTACCCTAACCTGTACGCTAATCCCTCTCCAATCCCTAACCCTAACCCTAACCTGAAACCTAACCATGACACTCACCCGAAACTTTACCTTCACCCGTGTCCTAATTTTAACCAGTACATCAACACTAACCCATGCCCTCTAACGTACGCTAACCCTAAGCCATTACTGTACCATAACCTGTACCCTAATCAATCCCCATTCCATAACCCTAACCCTAACCCTAACCCTTAACGTGACCCTATTCCGAGGCCTTACCCTCACCCGTGCCCTAATCGTAACCAGTACACTAACACTAACTAGTGACCTCACACGTACGCTAAACCTTAAGCGTTTTCGTACCCTAAACTGTACCCTAATCCCTCCCCATTCCCTAACCCAAACCCTAATCCGAATCCTAACCCTGACTCTCACCCGAAGTCTTACCTTCACCCGTGCCCTAATCTTAACCAGTACACCAACACTAACTCGTGCCCTCACACTTACGCTAACCCTTAAGCATTGTCGTACCCTAAACTGTACCCTAATCCCTCCCCATTCCCTAACCCTAACCCTAACCCGATACCTAAACCTGACCCTCTTTCGTGCCCTACCCTAACCCATGCCCTAATCTTAACCAGTACACAAACACTAACTCATGCCCTCAAACGTACGCTAACCCTTAAGCGTTGTCGTACCCTATCGTGTACCCTAATCCCTCCACCTTCCCTAACCCTAACCCTAACCGAAACCCTGAACATCACCCTTTTCCGAGGCCTTACCCTCATCGGTGCCCTTGTCTTAACCAGGACACCAACACTGACTCGTGCCCTCACACTTACGCTAACCCTTAAGCATTGTCCTACCCTAACATGTACCCTAATCCCTCTCCATTCCCTAACCCTAACCCTAACCCGAATCCTAACCCTGACCCTCACCCGAAGCCTTACCCTCACCCGTGCCCTAATCTTAACCAGGACACCAACACTAACTCGTGCCCTCACACGTACGCTAACCCTAAACCGCAGCCATACCCTAACCTGTACCCTAATCCCTCTCCATTCCCTAACCCTAACCCTAACCTGAAACCTAACCCTGACACTCACCCGAAACTTTATCCTCACCCGTGCCCTAATTTTAACCAGTACATCAACACTAGCCCATGCCCTCTAACGTAGGCTAACCCTAAACTATTGCCGTACCCTAACCTGTTCCCTAATCAATTCCCATTCCCTAACCCTAACCCTAACCCAAACCCTTAACGTGACCATCTTCCGAGGACATACCCTCACCCGTGTCCTACTCGTAACCAGTATAATAACACTAACTAGTGACCTCACACGTATGCTAAACCTTAAGCGTTGTCGAACTCTAAACTGTACCCTAATCGCTGCCCATTCCCTAACCCTAACCCTAAACCGAATCCCAACCCTGACCCTCACCCGAAGCCTTACCCTCACCCGTGCCCTAATCTTAACCAAGACACCAAAACTACCTCGTGCCCTCACACGTAGGCTAACACTAAACCGCAGCGGTACCCTAACCTGTACCCTAATCCCTCTCCATTCCCTAACCCTAACCCTAAACTGAAACCTAACCCTGACACTCACCCGAAACTTTACCCTCACCCGTGTCCTAATTTTAACCAGTACATCAACACTAGCCCATGCTCTCTAATGTAGGCTAACCCTAAACCATTTCCATGCCCTAAACAGTACCCTAATCAATCCCCATTCCCTAACCCTAACCCTTAACGTGACCCTCTTCCGAGGCCTTACACTCACCCGTGCCCTAATCGTAACCAGTACACTAACACTAACTATTGACCTCACACGTACGTTAACCCTTAAGCACTGTCGTAACCTAAGCTGTACCCTAATCCCTCTCCATTTCCTAACCCTAACCCTAACACGAATCCTAACCCTGACCCTCACCCGAAGCCTTACCCTCACCCGTGCCCTAATCTTAACCAGGACACCAACACTATCTCGTGCCCTCACTCGTACGCTGAACCTTAAGCGTTGTCGTACCCTAAATTGTACCCTAATCCCTCCCCATTCCCTAACCCTAACCCTAACCCGATCCCTAAACCTGACTCTCTTCCGATGCCCTGCCCTAACACATGCCCTAATCTTAACCAGTACACAAACACTAACTCATGCCCTCAAACGTACGCTAACCCTTAAGCGTTGTCGTACCCTATCGTGTACCCTAATCCCTCCCCATTCCCTAACCCTAACCCTAACCAAAACCCTGAACGTGACCCTTTTCCGAGAGCTTACCCTCATCGGTGCCCTTGTCTTAACCAGGAAACCAACACTGACTCGTGCCCTCACACTTACGCTAAACCTTAAGCATTGTCCTACCCTAACATATACCCTAATCCCTCTCCATTCCCTAACCCTAACCATAACCCGAATCCTAACCCTGACCCTCACCCGAAGCCTTACCCTCACCCGTGCCATTATCTTAACCAGGACACCAACACTAACTCGTTCCCTCACACGTACACTAACGCTAAACCGCAGCCGTACCCTAACCTGTACCCTAATCCCTCCCCATTCCCTATCCATTACCCGATCCCTAAACCTGACCCTCTTCCGATGCCCTAACCTAACCAATGCCCTAATCTTAACCAGGACACCAACACTAACTCGTGCCCTCACACGTACGCTAACACTTAATCGTTGTCGTACCCTAAACTGTACCCTCATCCCTCCCCATTCCCTAACCCTAACCCTAATCCGAATCCTAACCCTGACCCTCACCTGAAGCCTTACCCTCACCCGTGCCCTAATCTTAACCAGGACACTAACACTAACTCGTGCCCTCACACGAACCCTAACCTTTAAGCACTGTCGTACCGTAAGCTGTACCCTAATCCCTCTCCATTCCCTAACCCTAACCCTAACACGAATCCTAACCCTGAACCTAACCCGAAGCCTTACACTCACCCGTGCCCTAATCTTAACGAGGACACCAACACTAACTCGTGCCCTCACACGTACGCTAACACTAAACCACAGCGGTACCCTAACTTGTACCCTAATCTCTCTCCATTCCCTAACCCTAACCCTAACCTGAAACCTAACCATGACACTCACCCGAAACTTTACCCTCACCCGTGTCCTAATGCTAACCAGTACATCAACACTAACACATGCCCTCTAACGTAGGCTAACCTTAACCCATTGCCGTACTGTAACTTGTACCCTAAACAATCCCCATTCCAGAACGCTAACTCTAACCCTAAACCTTAACGTGACCCTTTTCCGAGGCCTTACCCTCACCCATGCCCTAATCGTAAGCAGTACACTAACACTAACTAGTGACCTCACACGTACGCTAAACCTTAAGCTTTGTCGTACCCTAAAGTGTGCCCTAATATCTCCCCTTTCCCTAACCCTAACCCGAATTCTATCCCTGACCCTCACCTGAAACCTTACCCTCACCTGTGCCCTAATCTTAACCAGGACACCAACACTAAATCGTGCCCTCACACGTACGCTAACCCTTAATCGTTGTCGTGCCCTAAACTGTACCCTAATCCCTCCCCATTCCCTAACCCTAACCCTAACCCGAATCCTAACCCTGACCCTCACCCGAAGCCTTACCCTTACCCGTGCCATTATCTTAACCAGGACACCAACACTAACTCGTGCCCTCACACGTACGCTAACCCTAAACCGCAGCCGTACCCTAACCTGTACCTTAATCTGTCTCCATTCCCTAACCCTAACCCTAACCTGAAACCTAACCCTGAAACTCACCCGAAAGTTTACCCTCACCCGTGTCCTAATTTTAACCAGTACATCAACACTAGCCCATGCCCTCTAACGTAAGCTACCCCTAAACCATTGCCGTACCCTAACCTCTTCTCTAATCAATCCCCTTTCCCTAACCCTAACCCTCACTCAAACCCTTAACGTCACCCTCTTCCGAGGCCTTACCCTCACCCGTGCCCTAATCGTAAGCAGTACACTAACACTAAATAGTGACCTCACACGTACGCTAAACCTTAAGCGCTGTGGTACCCTAAACTGTGCCCTAATATCTCCCAATTCCCTAACCCTAACCGTAACCCGAATTCTATCCCTGACCCACACCTGAAGCCTTACCCTCACCCGTGCCCTAATCTTAACCAGGACACTAACACTAACACGTGCCCTCACACGTACGCTAACCCTTAAGCGTTGTCGTACCCTAAACTGTACCCTAATCCCTCCCCATTCCCTAACCCTGACCCTAACCCGAATCCTAACCCTGACCCTCACCCGAAGCCTTACCCTCACTCGTGCCATTATCTTAACCAGGACACCAACACTAACTCGTTCCCTCACACGTACACTAACCCTAAACCGCAGCCGTACCCTAACCTGTACCCTAATCCCTCTCCATTCCCTAACCCTAACCCTAACCTGAAACCTAACCCTGACACTCACCCGAAACTTTACCCTCACCCGTGCCCTAATCTTAACCAGGACACCAACACTAACTCGTGCCCTCACACGTACGCTAAACCTTAAGCGTTGTCGTACCCTAAATTGTAGCCTAATCTCTCCCCATTCCTTAACCCTAACCCTAAACCCATCCCTAAACCTGACCCACTTCCGATGACCTACCCTAACCAATGCCCTAATCTTAACCAGGACACTAACACGAACACTTGTCCTCAAACGAACGCTAACCCTTAAGCACTGTTGTACCCTAAAATGTACCCTAATCCCTCTCCATTCCCTAACCCTAACCCTAACCTGAAACCTAACCTTGACACTCACCCGAAACTTTACCCTCACCCGTGTCCTAATTTTAACCAGTATATCAACACTAGCCCATGCCCTCTAACGTAGGCTAACCCTGAAACATTGCCGTACCCTAACTTGTTCCCTAATCAATCCCCATTCCCTAACCCTAACCCTAACCCAAACCCTTAACGTGACCCTCTTCCGAGGACATACCCTCACCCGTGTCCTAATCGTAACCAGTATACTAACACTAACTAGTGACCTCACACGTATGCTAAACCTTAAGCCTTGTCGTACCCTAAACTGTACCCTAATCCCTCCCCATTCCCTAACACTAACCCTAAACCGAATCGTAACCCTGACCCTCACCCAAAGCCTTACCCTCACCCGTGACCTAATCTTAACCAAGACACCAACACTAACTCGTACCCTCACAGGTACGCTAACACTAAACCGCAGTGGTACCCTAACCTGTACGCTAATCCCTCTCCAATCCCTAACCCTAACCCTAACCTGAAACCTAACCATGACACTCACCCGAAACTTTACCTTCACCCGTGTCCTAATTTTAACCAGTACATCAACACTAACCCATGCCCTCTAACGTACGCTAACCCTAAGCCATTACTGTACCATAACCTGTACCCTAATCAATCCCCATTCCATAACCCTAACCCTAACCCTAACCCTTAACGTGACCCTATTCCGAGGCCTTACCCTCACCCGTGCCCTTATCGTAACCAGTACACTAACACTAACTAGTGACCTCACACGTACGCTAAACCTTAAGCGTTTTCGTACCCTAAACTGTACCATAATCCCTCCCCATTCCCGAACCCTAAACCTAACACGAATCCTAACCCTGACCCTCACCCGAAGCCTTACCCTCACCCGTGCCCTAATCTTAACCAGGACACCAACACTAACACTTGCCCTCCACGAACGTTAACCCTTAAGCACTGTCGTACCCTAAGCTGTACCCTAATCCCTCTCCATTCCTTAACCCTAACCCTAACACGAATCCTAAACCTGACCCTCACCCGAAGCCTTACCCTCACCCGTGCCCTAATCTTAACCAGGACACCAACACTAATTCGTGACCACACACGTACGCTAAAACTTAAGCGTTGTCATACCCTAAATTGTACCCTAATCCCTCCCCATTCCCTGACCCTAACCCTAACCCGAATTCTATCCCTGACCCTCACCCGAATCCTTACCCTCACCCGTGCCCTAATCTTAACCAGGACACCAACAGTAACTCGTGCCCTCACACGATCGCTAACCCTTAAGCGTTGTCGCACCCTTAACTGTACCCTAATCCCTCCCCATTCCCTAACCCTAACCCTCACCTGAATCCTAACCCTGACCCTCACCTCAAGCCTTACCCTCACCCGTGCCCTAATCTTAACCAGGACACTAACACTAACACTTGCCCTCACAGAAACGCTAACCCTTAAGCACTGTAGAACCCTAAGCTGTACCCTAATCCCTCTCCATTCCTTAACCCTAACTCTAACACGAATCCTAACCCTGACCCTCACCCGAAGCCTTACCCTCACCCGTGCCCTAATCTTAACCAGGACACCAACACTAACTCGTGCCCTCACACGTACGCTAAACCTTAAGCGTTGTCGTACCCTAAATTGTACCCTAATTCCGCCCCATTCCCTAACCCTAACCCTAACCCGATCCCTAAACCTCACCCTCTTCCGATGCCCTACCCTAACCAATGCCCTAATCTTAACCAGTACACAAACACTAACTCATGCCCTCAAACGTACGCTAACCCTTAAGCATTGTCGAACCCTATCCTGTACCCTAATCCCTCCCCATTCCCTAACCCTAAACCTAACCGAAAATCTGAACGTGACCCTTTTCCGAGGCCTTACCCTCATCGGTGCCCTTGTCTTAACAAGTACACCAACAATAACTCGTGCCCTCAACTTACGCTAACCCTTAAGCATTGTCGTACGCTAACCTGTACCCTTAACCCTCTCCATTACCTAACACTAAACCTAACCCGAATCCTAACCCTGACCCTCACCCGAAGCCTTACCCTCACCCATGCCCTAATCTTAACCAGGACACCAACACTAACTCGTGCCCTCACATGTACGCTAACAATAAAGCGCAGCCGTACCCTAACCTGTACCCTAATCCCTCTCCATTCCCTAACTCTAACCCTAATCTGAAACCAAACCCTGACACTCACCCGAAACTTTACCCTCACCCTTGTCCTAATTTTAACCAGTACATCAACACTAGCCCATGCCCTCTAACGTAGGCTAACCCTAAAGCATTGCCGTACCCTAACCTGTACCCTAATCAATCCCCATTCCCTAACCCTAACCCTAAACCAAACCCTTAACGTGACCCTCTTCCGAGGATTTACCCTCACCCGTGCCCTAATCGTAACCAGTACACTAACACTAACTACTGACCTCACACGTATGCTAAACCTTAAGCGTTGTCATACCCTAAACTGTACCATAATCCCTCCCCATTCCCTAACCCTAACCCTAACTCGAATCCTAACCCTGACCCTCACCCGAAGCCTTACCCTCACCCGTGCCCTAATCTTAACCAAGACACCACCACTAACTCGTGCCCTCACACGTACGCTAACAATAACCCACAGCGGTACCCTAACCTGTACCCTAATCCATCCCCATTACAGAACGCTAACCCTAACCCTAACCCTTAACGTGACCCTCTTCCGAGGCCTTACCCTCACCCGTGGCCTAATCGTAAGCAGTACACTAACACTAACTAGTGACCTCACACGTACGCTAAAGCTAAGGGGTTGTCGTACCCTAAACTCTACCCTAATCCCTCCCCATTCCCTAACCCTAACCCTAACTCGAATCCTAACCATGACCCTCACCTGAAGCCTTAACCTCACCCGTGCCCTAATCTTAACCAGTACACTAACACTAACTCTTGCCCTCACACGAAAGCTAACCCTTAAGCAATGTCATACCCTAAGCTGTACCCTAATCCCTCTCCATTCCCTAACCCTTACCCTAACACGAATCCTAACCCTGACCCTCACCCGAAACCTTACCCTTACCCGTGCCATTATCTTATCCAGGACACCAACACTAACACGTGACCTCACACGTACGCTAACCCTAAACCGCAGCCATACCCTAACCTGTACCCTAATCTCTCTCTATTCCCTAAACCTAACCCTAACCTGAAACCTAACCCTGACACTCACCCGAAACTTTACCCTCACCCGTGTCCTAATTTTAACCAGTACATCAACACTAGCCCATGCCCTCTAACGTAAGCTAACCCTAAACCATTGCCGTACACTAACCTGTTCCCTAATCAATCCCCATTCCCCAACCATAACCCTAACCAAAACCCTTAACGTGACCCTCTTCCGAGGCCTTACCCTCACCCGTGCCCTAATCGTAACCAGTACACTAACACTAACTAGTGACCTCACACCTAAGCTAAACCTTAAGCATTGTCGTACCGTAAACTGTGACCTAATATCTCCCCATTCCCTAACCCTAACCCTAACCCGAATTCTATCCCTGTCCCTCACCCGAAACCTTACCCTCACCCGTGCCCTAATCTTAACAAGGACACCAACACTAAGTCATGCCCTCACACGTACGCTAACCCTAAGGCGTTGTCATACCCTAAACTCTACCCTAATCCCTCCCCATTCCCTAACCCTAACCCTAACTCGAATCCTAACCCTGACCCTCACCTAAAGCCTTACCCTCACCGTGCCCTAATCTTAACCAGTACACTAACACTAACTCTTGCCCTCACACGAAAGCTAAACCTTAAGCAATGTCGTACCCTAAGCTGTACCCTAATCCCTCTACATTTCCTAACCCTAACCCTAACACGAATCCTAACCCTGACCCTCACCCGAAGCTTTACTCTCACCCGTGCCCTAATCTTAAGAGGACACCAACACTAACTCATGCCCTCACACGTACGCTAATCCTTAAACGTTGTCGTACCCTGAATTGTACCCTAATCCCTCCCCATTCCCTAACCCTAACCCTAACCAGATCCCTAAGTCTGACCCTCTTCCGATGCCCTACCCTAACCCATGCCCGAAGCTTAACCAGTACACAAACACTAACTCATGCCCTCAATCGTACACTAACCGTTAAGAGTTGTCGTACCCTATCCTGTACCCTAATCCCTCCCCATTCCCTAACCCTAACCCTAACCGAAACCCTGAAGGTGACCCTTATCCGAGGCCTTACCCTCATCGGTGCCCTTGTCTTAACCAGGACACCAACACTAACTCGTGCCCTCACACTTACGCTAACCCTCAAGCATTGTCGTACCCTAACCTGTACCCTAATCCCTCTCATTTCCCTAACCCTAATTCTAACCCGAATCCTAACCCTGACCGTCACCCGAAGCCTTACCCTCACCCGTGCCATTATCTTAACCAGGACACCAACACTAACTCATGCCCTCACACCTACGCTAACCCTAAACCGTAGCCGAACCCTAACCTGTACCCTAATCCCTCTCCATTCCCTAACCCTAACCCTAACCTGAAACCTAACCCTTACTCTCACCCGAAACTTTACCCTCACCCGTGTCTTAATTTTAACCAGTACATCAACACTAGCCCATGCCCTCTAACGTAGGCTAACCCTTAACCATTGCCGTACCCTAATCTGTACCCTAATCAATCCCCATTCCCTACCCCTAACCCTAACCCAAACCCTTAACGTGACCCTCTTCCGAGGACTTACTCTCACCCGTGTCCTAATCGTAACCAGTACACTAACACTAACTAGTGACCTCACGCGTATGCTAAACCTTAAGCGTTGTCGTACCCTAAACTGTGCCCTAATCCCTCCCCATTCCCTAACCCTAACCCTAAACTGATTCCTAACCCTGACCCTCACCCGAAGCCTTACCCTCACCCGTGCCCTAATCTTAACCAGGACACCAAAACTAACATGTGCCCTCAGACGTACGCTAACACTAAACCACAGCGGTACCCTAACCTGTACCCTAATCCCTCTCCATTCCCTAACCCTAACCCTAACCTGAAACCTAACCATGACACTCATCCGAAACTTTACCCTCACCCGTTTCCTAATTTTAACCAGTACATCAACACTAACCCATGCCCTCTAACGTATGCTAACCTTAAGCCATTGCCGTACCCTAACCTGTACCCTAATCAATCCCCATTCCCTAACCCTAACCCTAACCCTAACCCTTAACGTGAACCTCTTCCGAGGCCTTACCCTCACCCGTGCCCTAATCGTCACCAGTACACTAACACTAACTAGTGACCTCACATGTACGCTAAACCTTAAGCGTTCTCGTACCATAAACTGTGCCCTAATATCTCCCCATTCCCTAACCCTAACCCTAACGCGAATTCTATCCCTGACCCTAACCCGAAACCTTACCCTCACCCGTGCCCTAATCTTAAGCAGGACACAAACACTAACTCGTGCCCTCACACGTACGCTAACACTTAAGCGTTGTCGTACCCTAAACTGTACCCTAATCCCTCCCCATTCCCTAACCCTAACCCTAACCCGAATCCTAACCCTGACCCTCACCTGAAGCCTTACCCTCACCCGTGCCCTAATCTTAACCAGGACACTAACACTAAACCTTGCCCTCACACAAATGCTAACCCTTAAGCACTGTCGTACCCTAAGCTGTACCCTAATCCCTCTCCATTCCCTAACCCTAACCCTAACACGAATCCTAAACCTGACCCTCACCCGAAGCGTTACCCTCACCCGTGCCCTAATCTTTACCAGGACACCAACACTAACTCATGCCCTCAAACGTACGCTAAACCTTAAGCGGTGTCGTACCATAAATTGTACCCTAATCCCTCCCAATTCCCTAACCCTAACACGATACCTAAACCTGACCCTCTTCCGATGCCCTACCCTAACCCATGCCCTAATCTTAACCAGTACACAAGCACTAACTCATGCCCTCAAACGTACGCTAACCCTTAAGCATTGTCGTACCCTATCGTGTACCCTATTCCCTCCCCATTCCCTAACCCTAACCATAACCGAAACCCTGAACGTGAACCTGTTCCGAGGCCTTACCCTCATCGGTGCCCTTGTCTTAACCAGTACAACAACACTAACTCGTGCCCTCACACGTACACTAACCCTAAACCGCAGCCGTACCCTAACCTGTACCATAATCCCTCTCCATTCCCTAACCCTAACCCTAACCTGAAACCTAACCCTGACATTCACCCGAAACTTTACCCTCACCCGTGTCCTAATTTTAAACAGTACATCAACAGTACCCCATGCCCTCTAACGTAGGCTAACCCTAAGGCATTGCCGTACCCTAACCTGTACCCTAATCAATCCCCATTCCCTAACCCTAACCCTAACCCTAACCCTTAACGTGACCCTCTTCCGAGGCCTTACCCTCACCCGTGCCCTAATCGTAACCAGTCCACTAACATTAACTAGTGACCTCACACGTACGCTACACCTTAAGCATTGTCGTACCCTAAACTGTGCCCTAATATCTCCCCATTCCCTAACCTTAACCCTAACCCGAATTCTATCTCTGACCCTCACTCGAAACCTTACTCTCACCCGTGCCCTAATCTTAACCAGGACACCAACACTAACTCGTGCCCTCACACGTACGCTAACCATTAAGCATTTTCGTACCCTAAACTGTACCCTAATCCCTCCCCATTCCCTAACCCTAACCCTAACCCGAATCCTAACCCTGACCCTCACCTGAAGCCTTACCCTAAACCGTCCCCTAATCTTAACCAGGACACTAACACTAACTCTTGCCCTCACACGAACGCTAACCCTTAAGCACTGTCGTACCCTAAGCTGTACCCTAATCCCTCTCCATTCCCTAACCCTAACCGTAACACGAATCCTAACCCTGACCCTCATCCGAATCCTTAGGCTCACCCGTGCCCTAATCTTAACCAAGACACCAACACTAACTCGTGCCCTCACACGTACGCTAACCCTAAACCGCAGCCGTACCCTAACCTGTCCCCTAATCCCTCCCCATTCCCTAACTCTAAAACTAACCCGAATCCTAACCCTGACACTCACCCGAAGCTTTACCCTCACCCGTGTCCTAATTATAACCAGTACATCAGCACTAAACCATGGTCTCCAACGTAGGCTAACCCTAAACAATTGCCGTACACTAACCTCTACCCTAAACCCTCCCCGTTCCATAACGCTAATCCAAACCCAATCCCTAAACCTTACACTCCTCCGAGGCCTTACACTCACTGATGCCCTAAACCTAACCAGTACACCAACACTAATTCGTGCCCTCACACGTAAGATAACACTAAAGTGTTGTCGTACGGTAAACTGTAACCTAATCCCTCCCCATTTCCTAAACCTAACCCTAACCTGAATCCTAATCCTGACCCTCAACCGAATCCTTACCCTCACCTGTGCCCTAATCTTAACCAGTACACCAACACTAACTTGTGCCCTCACACGTACGCAAACCCTTAAGCATTGTCGTACCCTAAACTGTACCCTAATCCCTCCCCATTCCCTAATTCTAACCCTAACCCGAATCCTAACCCTGACCCTCACCTGTTGCCTTACCTTCACCCGTGTCTTAATCTTAACCAATACACCAACACTAAGCTGCGGCCTCACACGTACACTAACTCTTAAGCGTTGTTGTACCCTAACCTGCACCCTAATCCCTCTCCATTCCCTAACACTAACCCTAAACCGAACCCTAACCCTGACACTGACCCGAAGGTTTACCCTCACCCGTGTCCTAATTATAACCAGGACATCAACACTAACACATGCCCTCCATCGTACGCTAAACCTAAACCGTTGCTGTTCCCTGACCTGTACCTTAATCCTTCCCCATTCCCTAACCCAAACCCTAATCCAAACCCTAAACCTGACCCCCTTCTGAGGCCTTAAACTCAGTCGTGCCCTAATCTTAACTAGTACACCAACACTAACTCGTGCCCTCACACGTACGCTAACCCTTAAGCACTGTTTACCCTCAACTGTACCCTAATCCCTCCCCATTCCCTAACCCTAACCCTAACCCGAATGATAACCCTGACCCTCAACCGAAGCCTTACCCTCACCCGTGACCTAATCTTAACCTGTACACCAACACTAAATGGCGCCCTCACACTTTCGCTAACCGTTAAGCGTTGTCGTACCCTAAAATGTACCCTATTCGCTCTCCATTCCCTAACACTAACCATAACTCGAATCCTAACACTGACACTCACCCGAATCTTTACCCTCACCCGTGTCTTAATTTTAACAAGGACATCAACACTCACCCATGCCCTCCATCGTAGGCTAACAATAACCCGTTGCCGTACCCTAACCTGTAACCTAATCACTCCCCATTCCCTAACCCTAACCCTAACCCGAATCCAAACCCTGACCCACAAACGACGCCTTACCCTCACCCGTGCCCTAATCTTAACCAGGACACCAACACTAACTCGTGCCTTCACACGTACATTAACCCTTAAGCGTTGTTGTACCCTAAACTGTACCCTAATCCCTGCCCATTCCCTAACCCTAACCCGAATCCTAACCCTGAACCTGCCCTCAGCCTTACCCTCAGCCAAGACCTAATCTTAACCAGTACACCAACACTAAATCGTGCCCTCACACGTATGCTAACCCTTAAGTGTTTCTGTACCCTAACCTGTACCCTAATTCCTCTCAATTCCCTAACTCTAACCCTAACCCAAACACTGACTATCACCCGAAGCTTTACCCTCACCTGTGTCCTAATTTTTACCAGTACATCAACACTAACCCATGCCCTCCAACGTAGGCTAACCCTAAACCGTTGTCATACCCTAACCTGTACCCTAATCCCTTACCATTCCCTAACCCTAACCCTAAACCAAACCCTAAACCTGACACTCTTCCGAGGCCTTACACTCACCTGTGACCTATTCTTAACCAGTACACCAACACTAACTGGTGCCCTGACAAGTACGCTAACCCTTAAGCATTGTCGTACCCTAAACTGTACCCTAATCCCTCCGCATTCCCTAACCCCAAACCTAACCCGAATCCTAACCCTGACCCTCACCAGAAGCCTTACCTTAACCCGTGCTCTAATCTTAACCAGTACACCAACACTAAATGGCTCCCTCAAACGTACGCTAAACGTTAAGCATTGTCGTACCCTAAAATGTACCCTAATCCCTCTCCATTCCCTAACCCAAACCCTAACCCGAACCCTAACCCTGACACTCACCCGAAGCTTTACCCTCAACTGTGTCCTAGTTATAACCAGGACATCAACACTAACCCATGCCCTCCATCGTACGCTAAACCTAAACCGTTGCTCTTCCCTGACTTGTTCCTTAATCCTTCCCCATTCCCTATCCCAAACCCTAACCCAAACCCTAAACCTGACCCTCTTCTGAGGCCTTAAACTCAGTCTTGCCCTAATCTTAACTAGTACACCAACACTAATTCGTGCCCTCACACGTACGCTAACCCTTAAGCACTGTTTACCCTTAACTGTACCCTAATTCCTCCCCATTCCCTAACCCTAACCCTAACCCGAATGCTAACCCTGACCCTCAACCGAAGCCTTACCCTCACCCGTGACCTAATCTTAACCTGTACACCAACACTAAATGGCGCCCTCACACTTTCGCTAACCATTAAGTGTTGTCGTACCCTAAAATGTACCCTATTCGCTCTCCATTCCCTAACACTAACCATAACTCGAATCCTAACACTGACACTCACCCGAAGCTTTACCCTCACCCGTGTCTTAATTTTAACGAGGACATCAACACTCACCCATGCCCTCCATCGTAGGCTAACAATAACCCGTTGCCATACCCTAACCTGTACCCTAATCTCTCCCCATTCCCTAACCCTAATCCTAACCCGAATCCAAACCCTGACCCACAAACGACGCCTTGCCCTCACCCGTGCCCTAATCTTAACCAGGACACCAACACTAACTCGTGCCTTCACACGTACGTTAACCCTTAAGCGTTGTTGTACCCTAAACTGTACCCTAATCCCTGCCCATTCCCTAACCCTAACCCGAATCCTAACCCTGAACCTGCCCTCAGCCTTACCCTCAGCCAAGACCTAATCTTAACCAGTACACCAACACTAAATCGTGCCCTCACACGTATGCTAACCCTTAAGTGTTTCTGTACCCTAACCTGTACCTTAATTCCTCTCCATTCCCTAACTCTAACCCTAACCCAAACACTGACTGTCACCCGAAGCTTTACCCTCACCCGTGTCCTAATTTTTACCAGTACATCAACACTAACCCATGCCCTCCAACGTAGGCTAACCCTAAACCGTTGTCGTACCCTAACCTGTACCCTAATCCCTTCGCATTCCCTAACCCTAACCCTAAACCAAACCCTAAACCTGACACTCTTCCGAGGCCTTACACTCACCTGTGACCTATTCTTAACCAGTACACCAACACTAACTGGTGCCCTGACAAGTACGCTAACCCTTAAGCATTGTCGTACCCTAAACTGTACCCTAATCCCTCCGCATTCCCTAACCCCAAACCTAACCCGAATCCTAACCCTGACCCTCACCAGAAGCCTTACCTTAACCCGTGCTCTAATCTTAACCAGTACACCAACACTAAATGGCTCCCTCAAACGTACGCTAAACGTTAAGCATTGTCGTATCCTAAAATGTACCCTAATCCCTCTCCATTCCCTAACTCAAACCCTAACCCGAACCCTAACCCTGACACTCACCCGAAGCTTTACCCTCAACTGTGCCCTAATTTTAACCAGGACATCAACACTAACCCACGTCCTCGAACGTACGCAAACCCTAAAGGGTTGTTTGCCCTAACCTGTACCCTAATCCCTCTCCATTCCCTAACCCTCACCCTAACCAAAACCCTAACCCTGATCCTCTTCGAGGCCTTACCCTCACTAATGCCCTAATCTTAACCAGTACACCAACACTAACTCGTGCCCTCAAACGTACGCTAACCCTAAAGTGTTGTCGTACGCTAAACTGTAACCTAAACCCTCCCCATTACCTAACCCTATCCCTAACCCGAATCCTAACCCTGACCCTCACCCGAAGCCCTACTCTCACCCGTGCACTAATCTTAACCAGTACACCAACACTAATTCATGCCCTCACACGTACGCTAACCCTAAAGTGTTTTCGTATGCTAAACTGTAACCTAATCCCTCCCCATTCCCTTATCCTAACCCTAACCCGAATCCTAACAGTAACCCGCACCCGAAGCCTTACCCTCACCCGTGACCTAATCTTAACCAGTACACCAACACTAAATGGCGCCTTCACACGTACGCTAACCCTTAAGCGTTGTCGTACCCTAACCTGTACCATAATCTCTCTCCATTCCCTAACACTAACCCTATCCCGAATCCTAACACTGACACTCACCCGAAGCTTTACCCTCACCCGTGTCCTAATTTTACCGAGGACGTCAACACTCACCCATGCCCTCAATCGTAGGCTAACAATAAACCGTTGCCGTACCCTAACCTGTACCCTAATCCCTCCCCATTCCCTAACCCTAACCCTAACCGGAATCCTAACCCTGACCCACAAACGACGCCTTACCCTCACCCGTTCCCTAATCTTAACCAGTACACCAACACTAAACCGTGCCCTCACACGTATGCTAACCCTTAAGCGTTTTCGTACCCTAATCTGTAAACTAATTCCTCTCCATTCCCTAACTCTAACCCTAAACTGAACCCTAACCCTGACTATCACCCGAAGCTTTACCCTCACCCTTGTCCTAATTTTTACCAGTACATCAACACTAACCCATGCCCTCCAACGCAGGCTAACCCTATACTTTTGTCGTACCCTAACCTGTACCCTAATCCCTTCCCATTCCCTAACCCTAACCCTAAACCAAACCCTAAACCTGACACTCTTCCGAGGCCTTACCCTCACCTGTGACCTAATCATTACCAGTACAACAACACTAACTCATGCCCTGACAAGTACGCTAACCCTTAAGCGTTGTCGTACCCTAAACTGTACCCTAATCCCTCCCCAATCCCAAACCCCAAACCTAACACGAATCCTAACCCTGACCCTCACCCGAAGCCTTACCCTCACCCGAAGCCTTACCCTCACTCGTGCCCTAATCTTAACCTGTACACCAACACTAAATGGCTCCCTCACACGTACGCTAACCGTTAAGCGTTGTCGTACCTTAAAATGTACCCTAATCGCTCTCCATTCCGCAACCCAAAACCTAACCCGAACCCTAACCCTGACACCCACCCGAAGCTTTACCATAACCCATGTCCTAATTTTAACCAGGACATCAACACTAACCCATGTCCTCCATCGTAGGTTGACAATAAACCATTGCCGTACACTAACCTGTACTCTAATCCCTCCTCATTCCCTAACCCTAACCCTAACCCGAAGCCTAACCCTGACCCACAACTGAAGTTTTACACTCACCCGTGCCCTAATCTTAACCAGTACACAAACACTAACTCGTGCCATCACACGTACGCTAACACTTAAGCGTTGTCGTACCCTAAACTGTACCCTAATCCCTCCCCATTCCCTAACCCTAACACTAACCCGAATCCTAACCCTGATACTCACCCGAAGCCTTACCCTCACCCGTGACCTAATCTTAACCAGTACACCAACACTAAACCGTGCCCTCACACGTATGCTAACCCTTAAGTGTTGTCGTACCCTAACCTGTACCCTAATCCCTCTCCATTCCCTAACCCTAACCCTAACGCGAACCCTAAACCTGACACTCACCCGAAGCTTTACGCTCACCCGTGTCCTAATTTTAACCAGGACATCAGCACTAACCAACGCCCTCGTACGTAGGCTAACACTAAATGGTTGTCGTGCCCTAACCTGTACCTTAACCCCTCTCCATTCCCTAACCCTAACCCTAACCTAAACCCTAAACCTGATCCTCTTCCGAGGCCTTACCCTCACTCATGCCCTAATCTTAACCAGTACACCAACACTAACTCGTGCCCTCAAAAGTACGCTAACCCTAAAGTGTTGTCATACGCTAAACTGTAACCTAATTCCTCCCTATTACCTAACCCTAACCCTAACCCGAATCCTAACCCTGACCCCCACCGGAAGCCTTACCCTCACCCCTGACCTTAACTTAACCAGTACACCAACACTAACTTGTGCCCTCAAACATACACTAACCCTTAAGTATTGTCGTACCCTAACCTGTACCTTAATCCCTCTCCATTCCGTAACCCTAACCCTAACCCGAACCCTAACCCTGACACTCACCCGAAGCTTTACCCTCACCCGTGTCCTAATTTTAACCAGGACATCAACACTAAACCATGCCCTGCAACGTAGGCTAAGCCTAAACCGTTGCCATAATCTAACCTGTACCTTAACTCCTCCCCATTCCCTAACAATAACCCTAACCAAAACTCTAAACCTAAGCCACTTCCGAGGCTTTACACTCACCCATGCCCTAATCTTAACCAGTACACGAACACTAAATCGTGCCCTGACAAGTACGCTAACCATTAAGCGTTGTCGTACCCTAAACTGTACCCTAATCCCTCCCCATTCCCTAACCCTAACCCTAACCCGAATCCTAACCCTGACCCTCACCCGAAGCCTTACCCTCACCCGTGACCTAATCTTAACCAGTACACCAACAATAAGTTGCGCCCTCACACGTACGCTAATCCTAAACCGCAGCCATACCCTAACCTGTACCCTAATCCCACTTCATTCCCTAACCCTAACCCTAACTCGAACTGTAACCCTGACACTCACCCTAAGCTGTACCCTCACCAGTGTGCTAATTTATCGAATACATCAACACTAACCCATTCTCTCCAACGTAGGCTAACCCTAAACCATTGCCATACCCTAACGTGTACCCTATTCTCTCCCCATTGCCTAACACTAACCCTAACCCGATCCCTAATCCTGTCCCTCACCTGAAGCCTTACCCTCACCCGTGCCCTAATCTTAACCAGTACACCAACACTAAACCGTGCCCACACACTTACGCTAACCCTTAAGCTTTATTGTACCCTAAGCTGTATCCTAATCCCTCTCATTTCCCTAACTCTAACCCTAACCCGAAACCTAATCCTGACACTCACCCGAATCTTTACCCTCACCCATGACCTAATCTTAACCAGTACACCAACACTAAACTGTGCCCTCACACGTACACTAACTCTAAACCACCACCGTACCCTAACCTGTACCCTAATCCCTCTCCAATCCCCAACCTTAACCCTAACCGGAACCCTAACCCTGACACTCACCCGAAGCTTTGCACTCACCCGTCTCATAATTTTAACCAGGACATCAACACTAACCCATGCCCTCCATCGTAGGCTAACCCTAAATAGTTGCCGTACACTGACCTGTACATCAATCCCTCCACATTCCCTAACCCTAACCCTAACCCAAACCCTAAACGTGACCCTCTTCCGAGGCCTTAAACTCACCTGTGCCCTAATCTTAACTAGTATACCAACACTAACTCGTGCCTTCACACGTACGCTAACACTTAAGTGTTGTCGTACCCAAACTGTACTCTAATCCCTGCCCATTCCCTAACCCTAACCCTAACCCGAATCCTAACCCTGACACTCACCCGAAGCCTTACCATCACCCGTGACCTAATCTTAACCAGTACACCAACACTAACTCGTGCCCTCACATGTACGCTAACCCTTAAGCATTGTCGTGCCCTAAACTGTACCCTAATCCCTGCCCATTCCCTAACACTAATCTTATCCCGAATCCTAACCATGACCCTAATCCGAAGCCTTACCCTCACCCGTGCCGAAATCTTAACCAGGACACCAACATTAATTCGTGCCCCCACACTTACGCTAACCATTAAACATTGTCGTTCCCTAAACTGTACCCTAAACCCTCCCCATTCCTTAAAACTAACCCTAACAAGAAACCTAACCCTGACCACCTCCCGAAGCCTTACCCGCACCCGTGCCCTAATCTTAACCAGTACACCAACACTAAACCGTGCCCTCACACGTACGCTAACCCTAAACTGCAGCCGTACCCTAACCTGTACCCTAATAACCCTCCATTCCCTAACCCAAACCCTAACCTGAACCCTAAACCTGACACTCACCTGAATCTTTACCCTCACCCGTGTCCTAATTTTAACCAGGACATCAACACTAACCCATGCCCGCCAAAGTAGGCTAACGCTAAACCATTGCCATACCATAACCTGTACCCTAATCCCTCCCCATTGCCTAACCCTAACCCTAAACCAAACCATAAACCTGACCCTCTTCCAAGGCCTTACCCTCACCTGTGACCTAATCTTAACCTGTACACCAACACTAAATCGTGCCCTCACTCGTACGTTAACCCTTAAGCGTTGTCGTACCCTAAACTTTACCCTAATCCCTCCCGATTCCCTTACCCTATCCCTAACCCGAATCCTACCCTGACCCTCACTCGAATCCTTACCCTCACCCGTGACATAATCTTAACCAGTACACCAACACTAAACCGTGCACTCACACGTACGCTAAATCTAAACTGCAGCCGTACCATAACCTGTACCCTAATCCCCATTCATTCCCTAAGTCCATCCCTAACCCGAACGCTAAACCTGTCACTTACCTGAAGCTTTACCCTCACCCGTGTCCTAATTTTAACCAGTACAAAAACACTAATGCATGCCCTCCATCGTAGGCTAACCCTAAACCGTTGCCGTACCCTAACCTGTTCCCTAATCATTCCCCATTCCCTAACCCTCTCCCTAACCCAAACCCTAATCCTGACCCTCTTCTGAGGCCTTACCCTCACCCGTGCCCTAATCTTAACCAGTACACCAACCCTAACTCGTGTCCTCACACGTACGCTAACACTTAAGCGTTGTCGTACCCTAAACTGTACCCTAATCCCTCCCCATTCCCTAACCCTAACCCTAACGCGAATCCTAACCCTGACCCTCACCCGAAGCCTTACCCTCACCCGTGCCCTAATCTTAACCAGGACACCAACACTGAATCGTGCCCTCACACGTAAGCTAACCCTTAAGCGTTGTCCTACCCTAAACTGTATCCTAATCCCTCCCCATTCCCTAACCCTTACCCTAACCCGAATGCTAACCCTGACCCTCACCCGAAGCCTTACCCTCACCCGTGCCCTAATCTTAACCAGGACACCAACACTAACTCATGCCCTCATACGTACGTTAACCCCTGAGCATTGTCGTGCCCTAACCTGTAACCTAATCCCTCCCCATTCCCTAACCCTAACCCTAACCCGAATCCTAACCCTGACCCTCACCAGAAGCCTTACCCTCACCCGTGCCCTAATCGTGACCAGGACACCAAAACTAATTGGTGCCCTCACACTTAAGCTAACCCTTAAGCATTGTCGTACCCTAAACTGTACCCTAATCCCTCCCCATTCCCTAACCCTAACCCTAACCATAAACATCTGCTGTACACTAACCTGTACCCTAATCCCTCCCCATTCCCTAACCTTAACCCTAACCCGAAGCGTAACCCTGACTCTCACCCGAAGCCTTACCCTCACATGTGCCCTAATCTTAATCAGTACATCAACATTAACCTGTGCCCTCACACGTACACTAAGCGAAAAGCTTTGCCATACCATAACATGTATCCTAATTCCTCCACATTCCCTAACCCTAACCCTAACCCGAACCCTAACCCTGACCCTCACCCGAAGCTTTACCCTCACCCGTGCTCTAATATTAACCAGTACACCTGCACTAACCATTGCCCTCACACGTACGCTATCGGTAAACCTTTGCCGTTCCCTTACCTGTACCCTAGACCCTCCCCATTCCCTAACCCTAACCCTAAACCGAACCCTTAACCTGACACTCACCCGATGCCTTACACTCACCCGTGCCTTAATCTTAATCAGTTCACCAACACTAACCCGTTCCCTCAGATGTACGCTAAACCTAAGCCGTTGTCGTACCCTAACCTGTATCCTAATTCCTCCTCATTCCATAACTCTAACCCTAACACGAACCCTAACCCTGACCCTCCCCTGAATCCTTACCCTCAACCGTGCCCTAATCTTAACGAGCACAACCATACTAAACCGTGCCCTAACACGTACACGAAACCTTAACCGTTGCCATGCCCTACACTATACCCTAAGCCCTCCCCATTCCCTAACCCTAACCAAAACCCAAACCCTAACCGTGTCCCTCACCCTCACCCTAACCCTCACCTGTGCCCTTATCTTAACAAGTACACCAACACTAACCAGTGCCCTCACATGTACGCTAATCCTAAACTGTTGCCGAACCCTAACCTGTATCCTAAACCCTCCCCATTCCCTAACAGTAACCCTAACCCGAAACGTAAGCCTGACCCTCACCCGAAGCCTTACCCTCACCCGTGCCCTAATCTTAACCAGTACACCAAAACTAACACATGCCCTCACACGTATGCAAACCCTAAACCGTTGTCGTAACCTAAAATATACCCTAATCCCTCCCCATTGCCTAACCTTAACCCTGACCCGAATCCTAACCCTGTCACTCACCCGAAGCTTTACCCTCACCCGGGCCCTAATATTAACCAGTACACAACACTAACCTGTGCCCTCACACGTATGCTAATCCTAAACCATTGCATTACCCTAACCTATACCCTAATCCCTCCCAATTCCCTAACCCTAATCCTAACCCGAATCCTTACCCTGACCCATACCCGAAGCCTTACACTCACCTATGCCCTTATCTTAACCAGTAAACCAACACTAACCTCTGCCCTCAAACGTACGATAACCCTAAACCGTTGCCTTACTATAACCTGTAACCTAATCCCTCCCCATTGCCTCACACTAACCCGAACCCGAACCCTAAAACTGTCATTCACCCGAAGCCTCACCCTGCCCCCTGCCCTAATCTTAACCAGTACAACAACACTAACACGTGCCCTCACACCTACGGTAACCCTAACCATTGTTCTAACCTAAATTGTACCCTAAACCCTCCATATTCCCTAACCCTAACCCTAAGCCAAAACCTAACTCTGACATTCTCCGGAAGCCAAACCGTCACCCGTGCCCTAATCTTAACCAGTACTCCACACTAGTCCGTGCCCTCACACGTACGCTAACCTTAAACCGTTGCCATACCCTAAGGTGTAGCCTGGTTCCACCCCATTCCCTAACCCTAACACTAACCCGAACCCTAACCCTGACCCTCACCTGGAGCCTAACCCTCACCCGTGCCCTAATCTTACACAGTAAACCAATACTAACCCGTGCCCTCACACGTACATGAACCCTAAACCGTTGTCGTACTCTAACCTGTAACCTAATCCCTCCACATTGCCTAACCCGAACCCTAACCCGAACCCTAATCCTGTCCCTCACCTGAAGACTTACCCTCACCCGTGCCCTAATATTAACCAGTACACCAACACTAACCCATGCTCACACACTTAGGCTAACCCTTAAGCATTTTCGTACCCTAAACTATACCCTAATCCCTCCTCATTCCCTAACCCTAACCCGAACCCGAACCCTAACCCTGACCCTCACCCGAAGCCTTACCCTCACCCGTGCCTTATTCTTAACCAGTACACCAATAATAAACCGTGCCCTAACACATACACGAAATCTTTACAGTTGCCATGCCCTAAACAGTACCCTAAACCCCCCCATTCCCTAACCCTAACCCAAAACCAAACCCTACCCCTGTCCCTCACCCGAAGGCTGACCCTCACCTGTGCCCTAATCTTAACTAGTACATCAACACTAAACAGTGCTCTCACACGTACGCTAACCCTTAACCGTTTCCGAACCCTAACCTGTATCCTGATCCCTCCCAATTCCCTAACCCTAGCCCTAGCCCAAACCCTAACCATGAACCTAACCCGAAGTCTTACCCTCAACTGTGCCATAATATTAACCAGTACATCGACACTAAACTGTGCCCTCAAACGTGCGCTAACCCTAAACCATTGTCGTAACCTAACCTGTACCCTAATCCCACCCCATTCCCTAACGCTAACCCGAACCCTAAACCTGATCGTCACCCGAAGCCTTACCCACACCCATTCCCTAATCTTAACCAGTACACCAATACTAACCCGTGCCCTCACACGTATGCTAACACTTAACCATCACAGTGGCCTAAACTGTACCCTAAACCCTCCCCATTCCCTAAACCTAACCCTAACACAAACCCTAACCCTGTCCCTCACCCGAAGTCTAACCCTGACACGTGCACTAATCTTAACCAGTACACCAACACTAACCCGTGCCCTCACACATACGCGAACCCTAAACCGTTGCCGAACCCTAACCTGAATCCTAATCCCTCCCCATTCCCTAACACTAAGCCTAACCCAAAACAATGACCCTGACACGAAGCCTTACACTCACCTGTGCAGTAATTTTAACAAGTACACCAACACTAACCCATTCCCTCACACGTATGCTAACCATAAACTGCAGCCGTACTCTAACCTGAACCCTATACCGTCCCCATTCCCGAACCCTAACCCTAACCCTGACCCTACCCGAAGCCTTACCCTCACCCGTGCCCTAATCTTAACCAGTATATCAACACTAATCCATGCCCTCAAACTTACGAAAACCCTAAACCGTTCCCGTACTCTAACCTGTACCCTAATCCCTCCCCATTCAATAACCCTAACCCTAACCCGAACCCTAACCCTGACCCTCACCAGAAGCCTTATCCTCGCTCGTGCCCTAAACTTAACCAGTACACCAACACTAAACCATGCCCTCACACGTACGTTAACCCTAAACCCTTTCCGTACCCTAAGCTCTACTCTAATCCCACCCCATTCCCTAAAACTAACCCTAACCCGAAACCTAACCTTGACTCTCACCTAAATCCTTACCCTCACCCGTGCCGTAAACTTAACCAGTAATCCAATACTAACCCATGCCCTCACACGTACACGAACCCTAAACCGTTGCTGTACCCTAACCTGTAACCTAATCCCTCCCCATTGCCTAAACCTAACCCTAACCCGAACCCTAATCCTGTCCCTCACCCGACGTCTTACCCTCACCCGTGCCCTAATCTTAACCAGTACTCCAACACTAACCAGTGCCCTCACACGTACGCTAATCCTTAAGCGGTATCATACCCTAAAATGTATCCTAATCCCTCCCCGTTCCCTAACCCTAACCCGAACCCTAATCCTGTCCCTCACCCGAAGCCCTACCCTCACCCGTGCCCTAATCTTAAACAGTACACCAGTACTAAACTGTGCTCTCACTTGTATATGAACCCTAAACCGCTGCCGTACACTAACCTGTACCTAATCCCTCCCCATTCCCTAACCCTAACCCTAACCGGAGCCCTAAACGTGACCCTCACCTGATGTCTTACCCTCACCTGTGCCCTAATCTTAACCAGTACATCAAAACTAACCTGTGCCCTCAAACGTACGCTAAACCTAAACCGTTGCCGTGCCCTAACCTGTACCCTAATCCAACACCATTCCCTAACCCTAACCCAAACCCTAACCATGACCCTCACCCGAATCCTTACCCTCACCTGTGCCATAATCTTAAACAATACATGCGCACTAACCTGTGCCCTCAAACGTACGATAACCCTAAACCGTTGCCGTACAATAACCTGTAACCTAATCACTCCCCATTGCCTAACCCTAACCCCAACCCAAACCCTAAACCTGTCCCTCGCCGGAAGCCTTACCCTCACCCGTGCGCGAATCTTAACCAGTACACCAACAATAACCCGTGCCCTCACACGTATGCTAAGCCTAACCGTTGACGTATCCTAAACTGTACCCTAATCCCCCCCCATTCCCTAACCCTAACCCTAAGCCGAAACCTAAACCTGACCTTCACCCGAAGCCTAACAGTCACGCGTGCCCTAATCTTAACCATTACACCAACACTAACCCATGCCCTCACACGCACGCCAACCCTAAACTGCTGCCGTACAGTAAACTGTACCCTAATCCCTCCCCATTCCCTAACCCTAACCCTAAATCGAACCCTTAACCTGACCCTCACCTGATGCCTTACACTCACCCGTGTCCTAATCTTAACCAGTACACCAATACTAAACCGTGCCCTCACATGTACACGAAACCTAAACCTTTGCCGTATTCTAACCTGTAACCTAATCCCACCCCATTGCCTAACCCTCACCCTAACCCGAACCCTAATCCTGTCCCTCACCTGAAGACTTACCCTCACCCTTGCCCTAATCATAACCTGTACACCAACACTAACCCATGCCCTCACACTTACGCTAACACTTAAGCATTGTCGTACCCTAAACTGTACCTTAATCCCTCCCCATTCCCTAACCGTAACCCTAAACCGAACATTTACCCTGACCCTTACCCGAAACCTTACACTCACCCGTGCCCTAATCTTAACCAGTACACCAACACTAAACCATGCCCTCACACATACGCTAACACTAAACCGCTGCCGTACACTAACCTGTACCCTAATCCGTCCCCATTCCCTAACCCTAATCCTAACCAGAACCTTAAGCCTGACCCTCACCCGACGCCTTACACTCACACCTGCCCTAATCTTAACGAGTACACCAACACTAACCTGTGCTCTCACACGTACCCTAACCCAAAACCGCTGCCGTACACTAACCTGTACTTATTCCCTCTCCATTCCCTAACACTAACCCTAAACTGAAACCTAACCCTGACCCGCACCCAAACCTTACCCTCACCTGTGCCCTAATCTTAACCAGTACATCAACACTAACCTGTGGCCCTCAAACGTATGCTAACACTAAACTGTTGCCGTATCTTAAACTGTACCCTAATCCCTCCCCATTCCCTAACCCTAACCCTAACCCTGACCCTCATCCGAAGCCTTACCCTTCCCCTTCCCCTAATCTGAACCAGTACACCAAAACTAACCCGTGCCTTCACACGTACGTGAACCCTAAAACGTTGCCGTAACCTAAACTCTAACCTAATCCGTACCCCTTGCATAAACATATCCCTAAACTGAACCCTAATCCTGTCCCTCAGCCGAATCCTTACCCTCAACCGTGCCCTAATCTTAAGCAGTACACCAACATTAACCCATGCCCTCACACGTACGCTAAGCCTAAACCATTGCCGTACCCTAACCTGCATCCTAATTCCTCCCCATTCCCTAACACTAACCCTAACACAAAACCTAAGCCTGTCCCTCACCCGAAGCTTTACACTCACCATTGCCCTAATCTTAACCAGTACAAACATACTAAACCATGCCCTAACCCGTACACGAAAACTTAACCTTTGCCATGCCCTAAACTGTACGCGAAACCCTCCGCATTCCCTAACACTAACCCAAACCCAAACCCTAACCCTGTCCCTCAACCGAAGCCTAACCCTCACCTGTGCATTGATCTTATCCAGTACACCAACACTAACCAGTGCCCTCACAGGTACGCTAACCCTAAACTGTTGCCGAACCCTAACCTGTATCATAAACCCTCCCCATTCCCTAACACTAACAACACTAACCCGAACCCTAACCCTGACCCTCACCAGAAGCCTTACCCTCAACTGTGCCATAATCTTAACCAGGACATGAAAACTAACCTGTGCCCTCAAACGTACGATAACCCTAAACCGTTGCCGTACCATAACCTGTAAACTAATCTCTCCCCATTACCTAACCCTAAACCTAACCCGAACCCTAAACCTGTCACTCACCCGAAGCCTTACCCTACTCCGTACCCTAACCTTAACCAGTACACCAACACTAACCCGTGCCCTCACACGTACGCTAACCCTAAACCGTTGCCATACCCTAACCTGTACCCTAATTACTCCCCATTCCCTAACCCTAGCCCTAACAAGAATCCTAATCCTGTCCCTCACCCGATGCCTTACCCTCACCCGTGCCCTAATCTTAACCAGTACAACCATAATAAATCGTGCCCTAACACTGATGTGAAAACTTAACCGTTGCCTTGCCCTAAACTGTACCCTAAACCCTCCCCATTCCCTAACCCTAACCCAAACCCAAACCCTAACTCCGACCCTCACCCGAAACCTAACCCTCACCTGTGCACTTATCTTATCCAGTACACCAACACTAACCAGTGCCCTCACACGTATGCTAACCCTAAACTGTTGCCAAACCCTAAACTGTATCCTAATCCCTCCCCATTCCCTAACACTATCCCTACCCGAACCCTAACGCTGACCCTCACGTGAAGCCTTAACCTCCCCCGTGCCCTAATCTTAACCAGTACACCAACACTAACCCATGCCCTCACACGTACACTAACCCTAAACCACAGCCGTACCCTAAACTGTACCCTAATCCCTCCGCATTCACTAACACTAACCCTAACCCGAACCCTAAACCTGACCCTCACCCAAAGCCTTTCACTCACCTGTGGCCTTATCTTAACCAGTACATAAACACTAACCCATGCCCTCAAACGTACGCTAACCCTAAACTGTTGCCGTACTCTAAACTTTACCCTAATCCCTCCCCATTCCTTAACCCTAACACTAACCCGAACACTAACCCTGACCCTCACCTGAAGCCTTACCCTCACCAGTGCCCTAATCTTAAACAGTACACCAACACTAACCCGTGCCCTCACAAGTACGCTAACCCTAAAGAGTTGTCGTACCCTAACCTATACCCTAATCCCTCTCCATTCCCTAACCCTAACCCTAACCAAAACCGTAACCCTGTCTATCACCCTAAGCCTTACCCTCACCCGGACCCTAATCTTAACCAGTACACAAACACTAACCCATGCCCTCACACGTACGCTAAACCAAAACCGTTGCAGTACCCTAACCTATACCCTAATCCCTCCCCTTTCCCTAACCCTAACCCTAACCTATCCCCTAACCCTGTCCATCACCCTGAGCCTTACCCTGACCCGGGTCCTAATCTTAACCAGTACACAAACACTAACCCGTGCCCTCACACGTACGCTAAACCTAAACCGTTGCAGTACCCTAAACTATACCCTAATCCCTACCCATTCCCTAACCCGAAACCTAAACCTGACCCTCACCCGAAGCCTGAAACTCACCCATGCCCTAATCTTAACCAGTACACCAACACTAACCCATGCCCTCACACGTACGCTCAACCTAAACCAATGCCGTACACTAACCTGTACCCTAATGTCCCCCAATTCCCTACCACTAACCCGAACCCGAACCCTAACCCTGACCATCACCCGTACCGTTACCCTCAACTGTGCAATAATCTTAACCATGACATGCACAATAACCTGTGCCATCAAAGTTACGATAACCCTAAACTGTTGCCGAACCAAAATCTGTAAGCGAATCCCTCCCCATTGCCTAACCCTAACCCTAACTCGAACCCTAAACCTGTCACTCACTCGAAGCCTTACCCTGCCCCGTGCCCTAATCTTAACCAGTACTCCACACTAGTCCGTGCCCTCACACGTACGCTAACCTTAAACCATTGCCATACCCTAAGGTGTAGCCTGGTTCCACCACATTCCCTAACCCTAACACTAACCCGAACCCTAACCCTGACCCTCACCTGGAGCCTAACCCTCACCCGTGCCCTAATCTTACACAGTAAACCAATACTAACCCGTGCCCTCACACGTACATGAACCCTAAACCGTTGTCGTACTCTAACCTGTAACCTAATCCCTCCACATTGCCTAACCCGAACCCTAACCCGAACCCTAATCCTGTCCCTCACCTGAAGACTTACCCTCACCCGTGCCCTAATATTAACCAGTACACCAACACTAACCCATGCTCACACACTTAGGCTAACCCTTAAGCATTTTCGTACCCTAAACTATACCCTAATCCCTCCTCATTCCCTAACCCTAACCCGAACCCGAACCCTAACCCTGACCCTCACCCGAAGCCTTACCCTCACCCGTGCCTTATTCTTAACCAGTACACCAATAATAACCCGTGCCCTAACACATACACGAAATCTTTACAGTTGCCATGCCCTAAACAGTACCCTAAACCCCCCCATTCCCTAACCCTAACCCAAAACCAAACCCTACCCCTGTCCCTCACCCGAAGGCTTACCCTCACCTGTGCCCTAATCTTAACTAGTACATCAACACTAAACAGTGCTCTCACACGTACGCTAACCCTTAACCGTTTCTGAACCCTAACCTGTATCCTGATCCCTCCCAATTCCCTAACCCTAACCCTAACCCAAACCCTAACCATGACCCTAACCCGAAGTCTTACCCTCACCTGTGCCATAATATTAACCAGTACATCAACACTAAACTGTGCCCTCAAACGTGCGCTAACCCTAAACCATTGCCGTAACCTAACCTGTACCCTAATCCCACCCCATTCCCTAACGCTAACTCGAACCCTAAACCTGATCATCACCCGAAGCCTTACCCACACCCATTCCCTAATCTTAACCAGTACACCAATACTAACCCGTGCCCTCACACGTATGCTAACACTTAACCATCACAGTGGCCTAACCTGTACCCTAAACCCTCCCAATTCCCTAAAGCTAACCCTAACACAAACCCTAACCCTGTCCCTCACCCGAAGTCTAACCCTGACACATGCACTAATCTTAACCAGTACACCAACACTAACCCGTGCCCTCACACATATGCGAACCCTAAACCGTTGCCGAACTCTAACTTGTACCCTAATCCCTCCCCATTCAATGACCCTAACCCTAACTCGAACCCTAACCCTGACCCTCACCAGAAGCCTTATCCTCACTCGTGCCCTAAACTTAACCAGTACACCAACACTAAACCATGCCCTCACACGTACGTTAACCCTAAACCCTTTCCGTACCCTAAGCTCTACTCTAGTCCCACCCCATTCCCTAAAACTAACCCTAACCCGAAACCTAACCTTGACTCTCACCTAAATCCTTACCCTCACCCGTGCCGTAAACTTAACCAGTAATCCAATACTAACCCATGCCCTCACACGTACACGAACCCTAAACCGTTGCTGTACCCTAACCTGTAACCTAATCCCTCCCCATTGCCTAAACCTAATCCTAACCCGAACCCTAATCCTGTCCCTCACCCGACGCCTTACCCTCACCCGTGCCCTAATCTTAACCAGTACACCAACACTAACCAGTGCCCTCACACGTACGCTAATCCTTAAGCGGTGTCATACCCTAAAATGTATCCTAATCCCTCCCCGTTCCCTAACCCTAACCCGAACCCTAATCCTGTCCCTCACCCGAAGCCTTACCCTCACCCGTGCCCTAATCTTAAACAGTACACCGGTACTAAACTGTGCTCTCACTTGTATACGAACCCTAAACCGCTGCCGTACACTAACCTGTACCTAATCCCTCCCCATTCCCTAACCCTAACCCTAACCGGAGCCCTAAACGTGACCCTCACCTGATGTCTTACCCTCACCTGTGCCCTAATCTTAACCAGTACATCAAAACTAACCTGTGCCCTCAAACGTACGCTAAACCTAAACCGTTGCCGTGCCCTAACCTGTACCCTAATCCAACCCCATTCCCTAACCTTATCTCAAACCCTAACCCTGACCCTCACCCGAAGCCTTACCCTCAACCGTGCCCTAATATTAACCTGTAAATCAACACTAATCTATGCCCTCCAACGTACGCTAACCCTAAACCGATGCCATATTCTAACCTGTACCCTAATCCCTCCCCATTCCCTAACCCTAACCAGAATACTAACCCTGACACTCACTCAAAGCCTTACCCTCACCTGTGAACTAATCTTAACCAGTACACCAACACTAACCCGTGCCCTCACACGTACACTAACCCTAAACCGTTGCCGTACCCTAACCTGTACCCTAATTCCTCCCCATTACCTCACCCTAGCCCTAACAAGAACCCTAAACCTGTCACTCACCCGAAGCCTTACCCTCACCCGTGCTCTAATCTTAACCGGTAGAACCATAATAAATCTTGCCCTAACACTTACACGAAACCTTAACCGTTGCCATGCCCTAATCTGTACCCTAATCCCTCCCCATTCACTAACCCTAACCCAAACCCAAACCCTAACCCTGAACCTCACCCGAAGCCTAACCTTCACCTGTGCACTAATCTTACCCAGTACACCAACACTAACCCGTGCCCTCACACGTACACTAACCCTAAACCGCAGCTGTACCCTAAACTGTAACCTAATTCCTCCGCATTCAATAACACTATCCCTAACGCGAACCCTACACCTGACCCTCACCTGAAGCCTTACCCCCACATGTGGCCTTATCTTAACTAGTACATCAACACTAAGCCATGCCCTCAAATGTACGCTAACCCTAAACGGTTGCCGTACTCTTACCTGTACCCTAATCCTTCCCCATTCCTTAACTCTAACACTAACCCGAACACAAACCCTGACCCTCACCCGAAGCCTTACCCTCACCTGTGCCCTAATCTTAAACAGTACACCAACACTAACCCGTGCCCTCAGAAGTACGCTAACCCTAAACTGTTGCTGTACCCTAACCTGTACCCTAATCCCTCCCCATTCACTAACCATTACCCGAACCCTAAACCTGACCCTCACTCGAAGCCTTACCCTCACCCATGCCCTAACCTTAACCAGTACACCAATACTAACACGTGAATTCACACGTACGCTAACCCTAAACCGTTGCTGTACCCTAATCCCTCCCCTTTCCCTATCCCTCACGCTAAACCGAACAGTTAACCTGACCCTCACCCAAAGCCTTACACTCACCCTGCCCTAATTTTAACCAGTACACCAACACTAACACGTGCCCTCACACGTACGCTAACCCTAAACGTTGTCGTATCCTAAACTGTACCCTAATCCCTGCCCATTCCCTAACCCTAACCCTAAGCCGAAACCTAACCCTGACCTTCACCCGAAGCCTTACCCTCACACATTCCCTAACCCTAAGCCTAACCCGGACCTTAACCCTGACACTCACCGAAACCTTACCCTCACCCGTGCCCTAATCTTAAACAGTACACCAATACTAAACTGTGCTTTCACATGTATATGAACCCTAAACTGCTGCCGTACACTAACCTGTACTTAATCTCTCCCCATTCCCTAACACTAACCCTAACCAGAGCTCTAACCGTAACCCTCACACGAAGTCTTACCCTCACCTGTGCCCTAATCTTAACCAGTACACCAACACTAACCTGTGCCCTCACACGTACGCTAACCCTAAACCGTGGCAGTACCATAAACTATACCCTAATCCCTACCCATTCCCTAACCAGAACCCTATCGCTGACCCTCACTCAAAGCCTGACACTCACCAATGCCCCAATCTTAACCAGTACACCAACACTAACCCATGCCCTCACACGTACGCTAACACTAAACCACTGCCGTACACTAACCTGTACCCTAATCCCTCCCCATTCCCTACCACTAATCCTAACCCGAACCCTAACCCTGACCCTCACCAGAAGCCTTACCCTCAACTGTGCCATAATCTTAACCAGGACATGAAAACTAACCTGTGCCCTCAAACGTACGATAACCCTAAACCGTTGCCGTACCATAACCTGTAAACTAATCTCTCCCCATTACCTAGCCCTAAACCTAACCCAAACCCTAAACCTGTCACTCACCCGAAGCCTTACCCTACTCCGTACCCTAACCTTAACCAGTACACCAACACTAACCCGTGCCCTCATACGTACGCTAACCCTAAACCGTTGCCATACCCTAACCTGTACCCTAATTACTCCCCATTGCCTAACCCTAGCCCTAACAAGAATCCTAATCCTGTCCCTCACCCGAAGCCTTACCCTCACCCGTGCCCTAATCTTAACCAGTACAACCATAATAAATCGTGCCCTAACACTGATGTGAAACCTTAACCGTTGCCTTGCCCTAAACTGTACCCTAAACCCTCCCCATTCCCTAACCCTAACCCAAACCCAAACCCTAACTCCGACCCTCACCTGAAACCTAACCCTCACCTGTGCACTTATCTTATCCAGTACACCAACACTAACCAGTGCCCTCACACGTATGCTAACCCTAAACTGTTGCCAAACCCTAAACTGTATCCTAATCCCTCCCCATTCCCTAACACTATCCCTACCCGAACCCTAACGCTGACCCTCACGTGAAGCCTTAACCTCCCCCGTGCCCTAATCTTAACCAGTACACCAACACTAACCCATGCCCTCACACGTACACTAACCCTAAACCACAGCCGTACCCTAAACTGTACCCTAATCCCTCCGCATTCACTAACACTAACCCTAACCCGAACCCTAAACCTGACCCTCACCCAAAGCCTTTCCCTCACCTGTGGCCTTATCTTAACCAGTACATAAACACTAACCCTTGCCCTCAAACGTACGCTAACCCTAAACTGTTGCCGTACTCTAACCTTTACCCTAATCCCTCCCCATTCCTTAACCCTAACACTAACCCGAACACTAACCCTGACCCTCACCTGAAGCCTTACCCTCACCAGTGCCCTAATCTTAAACAGTACACCAACACTAACCCGTGCCCTCACAAGTACGCTAACCCTAAAGAGTTGTCGTACCCTAACCTATACCCTAATCCCTCTCCATTCCCTAACCCTAACCCTAACCAAAACCGTAACCCTGTCTATCACCCTAAGCCTTACCCTCACCCGGACCCTAATCTTAACTAGTACACAAACACTAAACCATTCCCTCACACGTACGCTAAACCAAAACCGTTGCAGTACCCTAAACTATACCCTAATCCCTACCCATTCCCTATCCCGAAACCTAAACTTGACCCTCAACCGAAGCCTGACACTCACCGATGCCCTAATCTTAACCAGTACAACAACACTAACCCATGCCCTCACACGTACGCTCACCCAAACCACTGCCGTACAGTAACCTGTACCTTAATCTCTCCCCATTCCCTACCACTAAACCTAACCCAAACCCCAACGCTGACCCTCACCTGTAATCTTACCCTCAACTGTGCCATAATCTTAACCAGGACATGCACAATAACCTGTGCCCTCAAACGTACGATAACCCTAAACCGTTGCCATACCGTAGTCTGTAACCTAATCCCTCCCCATTGCCTAACCCTAACCCTAACGCCAACTCTAATCCTGTCCCACGGCTGAAGCCTTACCCTCACCCGTGCCTTAATCTTAACCAATACACCAATACTCAACCGTGCCCTCACACATACACGTACCCTAAACCGTTGCCGTACCCTAACCTGTAACCTAATCACTCCCCACTGCCTAACCCTAACCCTAACGTGAACTCTAATCCTGTCCCACACCCGAAGCCTTACCCTCACCCGTGCCCTAAACTGAACGAGTACACCAATTCTAAATAGTGCCCTCACATGTACGCAATCCATTAAGCGCTGTCGTACCCTAAACTATACCGTAATCCCTCCCCATTCCCTAACCCTAAACCTAACCCGAACACTAAACCTGGCCCTCACCTGAAGCCTTACACTCACCTGTGAACTAATCTTAACCAATACATGAACACTAAACTGTGCCCTCAAACATACTCTAACGCAAATCCCTTACCGTACCCTAACCTGTACCCTGATCCCACCCCATTCCCTTACCGTAACCCTGAGCCGAACCCTAACCCTGACCCTCACCCGAAGCCTTACACTCACCCGTTCCCTAATCTTAACCAGTACACCAATACTAACCAGTGTCCTCACACGTACGCTAACGCTAAACCGTTGCCATACCCTAATCTGTACTCTAATCCCTCCCCATTCCCTAACCCTAACCCGAACCTGAACCATTAACCGGACCCTCACCCGAAGCCTTACACTCACTCATGCCTTAATCTTAGCCAATACACCAAAACTAACCCGTGCGCTCACACGTACGCTAACCCTAAACCGTTGCCGTACCCTAACCTGTATCCTAATTCCTCCCCATTCCTTAACCCTAACCCTAACCTAAACCCTAACCCTGACCCTCAGCCTAATCCTTACCCTCACCCATGCCCTAATCTTAACCAGTACATCAACACTAACCCATGCCCTCCAACGTACGCTATCTGTAAACCGTTGCCATACCCTAACCTGTACCCTATCCCTTCCATATTCCCTAAGCCTAACCCTAACACAAACCCTAACCCTAAAACTCTTCCGATACCTTACCCTCACCCGTGCCCTAATCTTAACAGGAACACGAACATTTATCCGTGCCCTCATACATACGCTAACCTAACACCTTTGCCTTACCCTAACCTATACCCTAATAGCTCCCCATTCCCTAACCCTAACCCTATCCCGAACCCTAACCCTGTCCCTCAGCAGAAGCCTTACCCTCACCCGGGCCCTAATCTTAACCAGTACACAAACACTAACCCATGCCCTCACACGTATGCTAACCCTAAACCGCTGCCGTACAGTAACCTGTACCCTAAGCCCTCCACATTCCCTAACCCTAACCCTAACCCGAACACTAACCCTGACCCTCACCCGAAGCCTTACACTCACCTGTGACCTAATCTTAACCAGTACATGAACACTAGCCTGTGCCCTCAAACCTACGCTCAACCAAATCCGTTGCTGTACCCTAACCTGTACCCTGATCCCACCCTATTCCCTAACCATAACCCTATCCCGAACCCTAACGCTGACCCTCACCCGAAGCCTTACCCTCACCCGTGCCCTAATCTTAACCAGTACATCAACGCTAAACCATGCCCTCACAGGTACGCTAACCCTAAATCTCTGCCGTAAACTAACCTGTACCCTAATCCCTGCCCATTCCCTAACACTAACCCTAACCCGAAACCTAACCCTGACCCTCACCTGTGCCCTAATCTTAACCAGTACATCAACACTAACCTGTGCCCTTACACGTACGCTAACTCTAAACTGTTGCCGTACACTAAACTGTATCCTAATTCCTCCCCATTCTCTAACCCTAACACGAACCCGAACCCTAACCCTGACCTTCACCCAAAGCTTTACCCACACCCGTGCCCTAATCTTAACCAGTACACCAACACTAACCAGTGCCCTCACACGTACGCTAACCCTAAACTGTTGCTTTACCCTAACCTGTACCCTAATCCCTCCCCATTCCCTAACCATAAACCTAACCCGAACCATAACCCTGACCCTCACACGAAGCCTTACCCTCACCCTTGCCCTAATATTAACCAGTACACCAACACTAACCCGTGCCCCCTCAAGTACGCTAACCCTAAACTGTTGTCATAACCTAACCTATACCCTAATCCCTCCCCATTCCCTAACCCTAACCCTAACCTGAAACCTAACCCTGTCACTCACCAGAAGCCTAACCCTAACCCGGGGCCTAATCTTAACCAGTATACAAACACTAACCTGTGCCCTCACACTCACGCTAATCATAAACCGTTGCAGTACACTAACCTATACCCTAATCCCTCCCCATTGCCTAACCATAACCCTAACCTGAACACTTATGGTGACCATCACATGAAGCCTTACACTCACCCATGCCCTTATCTTAACCAGGAAACAAATACTAAACCGTGTCCTCACACGTACGCTCACCCTAAATCTCTGCTGTACACTAACCTGTACCCTAATCCCTCCCCATTCCCTAACAGTAACCCTAACTCGAACCCTAACCCAGACCCTCACCCGAAGCCTTACCCTCACATGTGCCCTAATCTTAACCAGTACACCAACAGTAACCCGTACCCTCACACGTTCGCTAACCCTAAACCGTCGCACTACCCTAACCTATACCCTACTCCCTCCCCATTCCCTAACCCTAACCCGAACCTGAACCCTAACCCTGTCCCTCACCCGAAGCCTTACCCTCACCCGGGCCCTAATCTTAACCAGTACACAAACGCTAACCTGTGCCCTCACATGTATGCTAACCCTAAACCGTTGCAGTACCCTAACCTGTACCCTAAACCCACCCCATTCCCTAACCCTAACCCGAACCCTAACCCTGACCCTCACCTGACGCCTTACCCTAACCCGTGCCCTAATCTTAACCAGTACACCAATACTAAACCGTGCCCTCACACATACACAAACCCTTATCCGTTGTCATACCCTAAACTGTACTCTAATCTCTCCCCATTCCCTAACCCTAACCCTAACCCAAACCCTAACCCTGACCCTCATCTGAAACCTTACACTCACCTGTGACCTAATCTTAACCAGTACATGAACACTAACCTGTGCCCTCAAACCTACGCTAACCCAAATCCGTTTGCATACCCTAACCTGTACCCTGATCCCACCCCATTCCCTAACCCTAACCCTAACCAAAACCCTATCCCTGACGCCCACCCGAAGCCTTACCCTCACTCGTGCCCGAATCTTAACCAGTACATCACTAAACCATGCCTTCACATGTACACTAAAGCTAAACCGTTTCCCTCCCTACCTTTTCCCTAAACCTTCACCATTCCCTAAACCTAACCCTAACCCTGACACTCACCCGAAGCCTTATTCTTACCCGTGCCCTAATCTTAACCAATACACCAACACTAACCCATGCCCTCACACATACGCTAACGCTAAGATGTTCAAGTACCCTAACCTGTACCCTAAACCTTCCCAATTCCCTAACCCTAACCCTAAACCAAACCCTGAACCTGACCCTCACTCAAAGCCTTATCCTCACCCGTGCCCTAATCTTAAACAATACACGAAAACTAACACGTGGTCTCACACGTACGCTAACCCTAAACCATTTCCGTACACTAATCTGTACCCTCATCCTTCCCCATTATCTAACCTTAACCTGAACTCTAACAATGACCCTCATCTGAAGCCTTACTATCACCCGTGCCTTAAAATTATCCAGTACACCAACACTAACCCGTGCCCTCACAGGTATGCTAACCCTAAACCACTGCAGTACCCTAACCTGTACTCTAATCCTCCGCCATTACCTAAACCTAACCCTAACCTGTAACCTAACTATGACCCTCACCCGAAGCCTTACCCTCACCTCTTCTATAATCTTAACCAGTACAACAACACTAACCCATGCCTTCATATGTACGCTAACCCTTAACCGTTCTCGTAACCTAGCCTGTACACTAAATTCGTCCCGTTCCCTAACCCTAACCCCAACCCTAACACTGAACCTCACCCGAAGCCTTACCCTCACACGTGCCCTAATCCTAACCCGTACACACTGACCCATGCCCTCAAACATACGCTAACCCTAAACCGTTGCCGTACCATAAACTGTACTCTAATCCCTCCCTATTACCTAACCCTAACCCGAACCCGAACCCTTAACCTGACACTCACCCGAAGCTTTACCCTCACCGGTGCCCAAATCCTAACTCGTAAACCAACACTAACCAGTGCCCTCACTCGTACTCTAACCCTAAACTGTTGCTGTCCCCTAACTTGTACCCTAGTCCCTCCCCATTCCCTAATCCTAACCCTAACCTGAACCCTAAACATGACCCTCACCTGAAGCCATAACCTCACCCGTGCCCTAATCTTAATGTGTACACCAACATTAACCCATACCCTCACACCTACCCTAACCCTAAACCGTTGCCGTACCCTCACCTGTACCCTAAACCCTTCCCGTTCCCTAACCATAACCCTAACACGAACCCTAACGCTGACCCTGAACCAAAGCCTTACCCTCACCCTTGCCCTAATCTTAACAGTACACCAACACTAACCCATGCCCTCACACGTACGCTAACCCTAAACCGTTGCCGTACTCTCACCTGTACACTAAACACTCCCCATTCCCTAACCCTAACCCTAAACCAAAACCTAACCCTGACCTTCACCTGAAGCCTTACGCTCACCAGTGCCCTAAATACTCCCCGTGCGCTAAACCTAACCCTAACTCGAACCCTAACACTGACACTCTCCCAAAGCCTTACCCTCGAACCATTGCCCTAATCCTAAAATATACACCAAAAATAACCCATGCCCTCTCACGTACTCTAACCAAAATCTATTGCTGTACGTTAACCAGTATTACAAAACACAACAGTCTCACATTTACAAAAGAAACTTATGCTTGCTTAAGGGGAAAGGAGAGTGGGGAGGCTGCATAAAACCAGAGGTTGACATTAGTACAGATACCATTCCATAAGCTAAGCATATATTAGACAAGACCTACTCCTTGCTCAACCAAATGGATTCAACACCCTTTATTCAAGGCCTAGGAATATACCTGAGTACGAAGAAACTTAAAACCCATATATTTACAGTTCTCCGTAAGAAAATCATGTGTGTGTACAACGGTATAAACACAGCAGTGAAAATAAGTTAAAGCCCATTATAAAGATAAATTTTAAAAACAAAACACAAAGGCTGTGAAATAGAGAGAAATTCTTAAATTATTCATTCTGAGCTTACATTAAAGTTGGATTTACCACCTCTACATCCAAAGCTGAGGGAGATATAAGGCTGGACACTTGGGGCTGATAGGATTGGTGAGGTTTGGTGAGCGAATGCAGACCCTTTCATGGAATAGTGGATGGTACCCATTCCATAGGTCCCAAATCTTCAGGTTTAAGGTATTAATCCTTCAGCTAAAATATGCATGAAAAACCCAGAATATGGTCCAACAAGTGACCAGGCAAAATTTCTAAAACTCATCTCAATTTTCACCCCCTGGTACTTGGGTTCGCCATTCCAGATGCTTTATTAACACTCTCCCCACTTGGACAGTCAGTGCCTTTAACCTCTTGTTTGGTACACTTAGCAATTTCTGTGGAAGATGAACAGGGATATGGAGAACCAATGAGCGAATAACTCTATGTGTTTGGAGGGGCACATTGTACTCTGATTTCCCACCAGTAATAAGAATTCACCAAAGGCTCAGTGTGCCGTGCCAGAACCAAATTAGGGCCAGAAGCAATTCTTGGGTTTTGCAGTCAGCTAACAATAAAGCAAGTTGAACAAAGGAGCTTAGGGGCACTGTAATTCACAATCCTGAAAAGTTACAAATGACCCCTATCATCTAAAAATTTATTGAAGGAAGGCTGTGAAGAGTAATTGAACACGAGGCAAAATTGCAGAAAACGGATATCAGGTGGTAGATAAGAATTGCTCTGAAAGCATAGGAAAAGAGGCAGCACTTCGATAATGATGCACTTGACCAAAAAGGGCGTATGCGTTTTTTCCTGAATATATTCTGGAAAAAACGCAAATGCCCTTTTTGGCCAACCAGCAAGCCTGAAATGGAAATCTGCACTACAATGAAGTCTCACTTCCCACAGCTCAAAAGGGCCGTCCGAAAAAATTGTAAAATCCAGAGAGGCAAGACAGGCCATGGAGAACCAGTCGCCTTGTTATGCTGATGAGTGCGATGTAAATTGCCAACAGCCACTCTGGAGAAGTGTATGGTGTTTCCTGGGACAAATAAAAAACCAAGCTACAGAGCCTACGGCACTTCCATTTATGGTGCTATAGATTCGGAAATTTTAAATGAAAAAAACAAAGCCACACTAAAGTTGGGGGTTGCTCTGTTTACGAGAACGTTGACTAGGGTACAACTTCAATAGCCCAGAAAGAGAAAAATGGATATAGAAGTTGTGGTACTTACCTACAATGGAATATCACTCAACAATAAAATCAATGGCATCGGGACAGTAGCAGCATAAATGAGTGGATTTAGGTATGATGGTTCTAAGTGAAATAAGTCACACAGAAAAAGAAACATCATAAGATATCACTAATACCGGGAATGTAAACACGGCTACGCATGAACTGCATTACAAAACACAACAGAGTCTCCCATTTACAAAAGAAACTTATGCTTGCTTAAGGGGAAAGGTGAGCTGGGAAGCTGCATAAAACCAGAGGTTGACATTAGTACAGATACCGTTCAATAAGTCAAATATATATTAGACAAGACCTACTCTTTGCTCAACGAAATGGACTCAACACCCCTTATTCAATGCCTAGGAATATACCTGAGTACGAAGAAACTTAAAACCCATATACTTATAGGTCTCCGTAAGAGAATCATGTGTGTGTAAAATGGCATAAACACAGCAGTGAATATAATCTAAATCCCATTATAAAAATAAATTTTAAAAATAAAGCACAAAAACTGTGAAATAGAGAGAAATTCTTAAATAATTCATTCAGGGCTTGCATTAAACTTGGATTTACCACCTCTACATCCACAGTTGGGGGAGATACAAGGTTGGTCACTTGGGGCCGATAGAATTGCTGAGGTTGGGTGAGCAAAAGCAGACCCTTTCATGTAATAGTGCATGCTACCCATTCCATAGGTCCCAAATCTCCAGGTTTAAGGGATTTATCCTTCATCTAAAATATGCATGGAAAACCCAGAATATGGTCCAACAAGTGACCAGGTAAAATTTCTAAAACTCATCTCAGCTTTCAGCCTCTGATACACGGGTTCACCATTCCAGACGTTCTCCCCACTTGGAGAATCAGTGCCTTTAACCTCTTGTTTGGCACAGTTTGCAATTTCTGCGGAAGATGAACAGTAATATGGAGAACCAATGAGGGACCAACTCTATGTGATTGGACCGGCACATTGTACTCTGATTTCCCACCAGGAAGAAGAATTCACCAAAGGCTCAGTGTGCCATGCCAGAACCAGATTAGGGCCTGAAGCAATTCTTTAGTTTTGCGGTCAGCTCACAAGAAAGCGAGTTGAACAAAGGAGCTTAGGGGCACTGTAATTCACAATCCTGCAGAGATACAAATGACCCCTATCATCCGAAAATTTACTGAAGGAAGGCTGGGAAGAGGATTTGAACACGGGGCAGAATTGCAGAAAAGAGATATCAGGTGGTAGATTAGAATTGCTCTGAAAGCATAGGAAAAGGGGCAGCACTTCGATAATTATGCACTTGGCCAAAAAGGGCATATGCGTTTTTTCCTGAATATATTCAGGAAAAAAACGCATACGCTCTTTTTGGCCAACTCAGCAAGCCTGCAATGGAAATCTGCTCTACAATGAAGTCTCACGTCCCACCGCTCAAAAGGGCAGCCCAAAAAACGTGTAAAATCCAGATAGGCCGGACAGGCCATGGAGAACTGGCAGACTTGTTATGTTAATGTACGGGATGTAAGTTGCCACCAGCCACACTGCAGAAGTGTATGGTGTTTCCTGGAACATATAAAAAACCAAGTGACAGAGCCTGGGGCACTTCCATTTATGGTCCTATAGATTAGGAAAAATTAAATAAAAAAGACACAGCCACACCAAAGGTTGGGGCTGCTCTCTTTACAAGAACTTTTCTGTGGTACAACTTCAATAGCCCAGAAAGGGAAAAATGGATATAGTTGTTGTGGTACTTATGGACAATGTAATATCACTCAGCAATGAAATCCATGTCATCTGGCCCATAGGAACAAAATCAGTTGATTTTCGTATGATGTTTCTAAGTTAAATAAGTCACATAGAAAAAGAAACATCATAAGATTCCAGTAGTACTGGGAATGTAAACATGGGTACACATGAACTGAATTACAAAACAGAACAGAGTCTCACATTTACAAAAGGAACTATGCTTGCCTAAGGGGAAGCTTGAATTGCGAGGCTGCATAAAACCAGGGGTTGAAATTAGTACAGATACCTTTCTATAAGCCAATATGTATTATACAAGACCTACCCCTTGCTCAACGAAATGGACTCAACACCCCTTATTTAGTGGTTTGGAATATAACTACTAAGAAACTTCAAACCTATGTATTTATATGTTTCTGTAAGACAATCCTCTGTGTGTACGGTGCCATAAACACAGCAGTGAAAATCAGACAAATCCCACTATAAAAATAAATTTCAAAAACAAAACACAATGACTGTGCAATAGAGAGAAATTCTTAAATAATTCATTTAGGGCTTGTGATGAAACCTGGATTTACCACAACTACATCTGCAGCTGAGGGAGATGTAAGGCTGGACACTTGCGGCTGATAGAATTGGTGAGATTTGTTGAGAAAATGCAGACACTTTGATGTAATAGTGCTTGGTACACATTCTATGGGTCCCAAATCTCCAGGTTTAAGGGATTCATCATTCAGCTAAAATATGCATGGGAAACGCAGAGTATGGTCCACAATGTAATCAGGCAAAGTTTCTAAAACTCATCTCAGTTTTGGCCCCCTGGTACTCGGGTTCAGCATTCCACATACTTTACTAACATTCTCCCCACTTGGAGAGTCAGTGTCTTTAAACTCCTGTTTTCACAGCTTGCAAATTCTGCAGAAGATGAACAGGAATCAGGGGAACCAATGAGTGACTAACTCTATGTCTTTGGACGGACACATTGAACTCTGATTTCCCACCAGGAAGAAAAAATCACCAAATGCTCTGCATGGTGTGCTGGAACCAGTTTAGTGCCTGAAGCAATTCTGCGGTTTGCGGCCAGGTCACAAGAAAGTGACTTGAAAAAAGGAGCTTAGGGCTACTGTATTTCACAAACGTGCAGAGTTATAAAGGACAACTATCATCCAAAATATATTGAAATAAGGTTGTGAAGGTGAGTTGAATGCCAGACACAATTGCAGGAAACAGATTTCACGAGGTACACTGGAATTGCATTTAAATCATATGAAAAGAGGCAGAACTTCAACATTGATGTACTTGGCCAAAAAGTGTGTATGCGTTTTTTTCCTGAATATATTCAGGAAAAAACTCGTACGTCCTTTTTGGCCAACCAAGCAACCGTGCAATGGATATCCACACTACAATGAAGTCTCTCTTCCCACTGGTCAGAACAGACATCTGAAAAATTCTATGAACCAGAAAGGCAGGACAGCCTATGGAGAACAGGGAGCTTTGTTATGCTGATGTTCAGGATGTAAATTGCCAAGAGCCACTCTGGAGAAGTGTATGGTGTTTCCTGAAACATCTAAAAAATCAAGCTACAGAGCGTAAGGCACTTCCTCTATGTTCCTATATTTTAGGAACATTTAAACAAAAACCACAGCCACCCTAAAATTTGGGAATGCTCTGTTTACAAGAACCTCAACTACAGTACAACTTCAATAGCTCAGAAAGAGAAAAATGGATATAGAAATTGTGCTACTTACGTACAATGGAATGTCAGGCAGCAGTGAAATCAATGTCATCAGGCCCGTAGCAGCATAATGAGTGGATTTAGGTATGATGATTCTAAGTGAAATAAGTTACACAGATAAAGAAACATCATAAGATATCACTAATATCGGGAATGTAAACACGACTACACATGAACTGTATTACAAAACACAACAGAGTCTCACATTTAGAAAATAAACTTTTGCTTGCTTAAGGGGAATGGTGGGTTGGGAGGCTGCATAAAACCAGAGGTTGAAATTTGTACAGATACTTTTTTATAAGCCAAATATATATCAGAAGAGACCTACTCCTTGCTGAACGAAATGGACTCAACACCCCGTATTCAATGCATAAGAATATACCTGACTATGAAGAAACGTAAAACCCATGTATTTATAGGTGTCTGTAAGAGAATCATGTGTGTGTACAGTGGCATAAACACAGCAGTGAAAATCAGCTAAATCCTGCTATAAAAATAAATTTCAAAACCGAAACACAAAGACTTTGTAATAGAGAGAATTTCTTAAATAATTCATTGAGGGCTTGTGATGAAACCTGGATTTAACACATCTACATCCACAGCTGGGGGAGATATAAGGCAGGACACTTGCGGCTGATAGGATTGAAGGGGTTTGGTGAGCAAATGCCGAATATTTGTTTAATAGTCCATGGTACCCATTCCATGGGTCCCAAATCTCCAGATTTAAGGGATTCATCTTTCAGCTAAAATATGCATGGGAAACGCAGAGTGTGATACAACATGTGATCGGGAAAAGTTTCTAAAACACATCTCAGGTTTTACACGCTGGTACTCGCGTTTGCCATTCCAGATGCTTTATTAACACTCGCACCTCTTGGGGAGTCCGTGCCTTTAACCTCCTGTTTGGCACAGTTTGCAATTTCTGCACAAGACAAACAGTGATAGGGAGAACCAATGACCAACTAACTCAAGGTGTTTTGACGGGCACATTGAACTCTGATTTCCAAACTGGAAAAATAATTCACCAAAGGCTCAGCATGGTTTGCTGGAACCAGATTAGTGCCTGAAGCAATTCTGCCATTTTGCGGCCAGCTCACAAGAAAGCGAGTTTAAAAAAGGAGCTTAAGGGCACTGTAATTCACAAACCTTCAGTTATAAAGAGAACTTTCATCCAAAAATATATTGACGTAAGGCTGTGAAGAGGACTTGAATGCTAGGCAGAATTGCAGGAAACCAATTTCACGTAGTAAACTGGAATTGCTCTGAAAGCATAGGAAAAGAGGCAGCACTTCGACAATGATGCACTTGGCCAAAAAGGGTGTATACGTTTTTATCCTGAATATATTCAGGAAGAAACACATACGCCCTTTCTGGCCAAGCAAGGAAACCGGCAATGGAAATCCACACTACAATGAAGTCTCACTTCCCACTGCTTAAAAGGGTCGTCTGAACAAAGTGTAAAATCCAGAGAGGCAGGACAGGCCATGGATAACAGGGAGCTTTGTTATGATGATTGTTGAGATGTAAATTGCCAACAGGTACTCTGGAGAAGTGTATGGTGTTTCCTCAAACATCTAAAAATCAAAGCCACAGAGCCTAGGGCACTTCCACTTATGGCCCTGTAGCTTAGGAAAATTAAACGAGGAAGACACAGCCACCCCAATATTTAGGGCTGCTGTGTTTACAGCAACCTCAACTACAGTATAACTTACATATCCTGGAAAGAAAAAAAATGGATAAAGACATTGTGCTACTTACGTACAATGAAATATCACTCAGCAATGATATCAATGTAATCAGGCCTGTAAAAGCAAAATGAATGGATTTCGGTACAATGATTCTAAGTGAACTAAGCCACACAGAAAAAGAAAATTATTATAAGGTATCAATAATAAAGGGAATGTAAGCTTGGCTACATATGAACTGAATTACAAAACAGGACAGAGTCTCACAGTTGGGAAACAATTTTATGCTTGTTTAAGGGGAAAGTTGAGTTGGGGTGCGGCATAAAACCAGAGATTGAAATGAGCCCAAATGCCGTTCCATAAGCCAAGTATGTAATAGAGAGGACCTACTCCTTGCTCAAAGAAATAAACTCAACAATGAGGTATCACCTCACACCTGTTAGAATGGGCATTATCAGAAATTCTACAAATAACAAGTGCTCAAATGGTATGGAGAAAAAGAAACCTCTTCCACTATTGTTGGGAATGTAAATTGATACAGTCACTATAGAGAACAGTATGGAGGTTCCTTAAGAACTAACCATAAATTACCATATGATCCAGCCATCCCACTACTGAGCATATATCCAGACAAAACCATAAATCGAGAGGAGACTTTCACCACAAAGTTCATTGCATCACTATAATAGCCAGGTAATTGAAGCAACATAAATGTCCACAGACACACGAATGCATAAAGAGATGGTACATATATAAAATGGAATATTACTCAGCCATGAGAAGGAATGAAATTGGATCATTTGTAGAGATGTCGATGGATATAGAGACTGTCATAGAGAGTGAAGTATGTCAGAAAGAGAAAAACAAATATTGTATATTAATGCATATATGTGGAACCTAGAAAAATTGTGCAGATGAACCAGTTTGCAAGGCAGAAATAGAACAACAGATGTAGAGAAAAAACATATGGACATCAAGTGGGAAAAGCTGTGGTGGGTAGGTGGTGGGAGGAATTGAGAGATTCAGATTGACATGTATACATTTATATGTATAAAATAGATAACCAATAAAAACCTTCTTTATAAAAAACTAAAATATATTTCAAAATTTAAAAAAAAAAATTAAAATTTAAAACAGAAAAAAAGGTTCTTCCCTTCACATACGTGTATTTATATGAATACATTATTTCCATGCTTATATCTGTAAATAACAAAAAGAGGAATAAAATCTACCTAGAACCCAAAATGAAAAAAAAAAAAACAAAAAACTAAACAGAACCCACCAGTTACACAGAGGAAAACTGTATCAGAGCACTTGCTCCAGTTGTAAACAATTCTGAAGTTGGTCAGTGGTGGGGAATCATCTCCCATTCAGCCAGCAGCCCCCACGCAACAAGCGTCCTCATTGTAAAGCTGGGGGACTGTGCCGAGGCCTCTGTGAGGAAACTTGAGCTGAGCCACAGGCCAGCTGCTGCTGAACTGTTCCCACCCTTCCCAGATAAAACACCTGAATATGTGTAAGGACTTGAAAGCCTAGAGGAAGGGCCATGGAGCCACAAAAGTGACAGCATGCCGGCTGACTTGGTGCCTGAAGGCCAGCCAGGATGGTCCTCGCCCTGGGTGCTCTTCTGGAAGCTTTCCATTTCCCTGCCTGAGAAACCCCTCCTGTCCCGCTCCCACTGCTTTTTTCCTTCCTCACCTCGGCCCAGGGAAAAATTCCAGCAGCAGTTATGGGTGACACATCCTCTTCTTTAGCAGGTGGCAGCCTGGAAACTGCTGCAGAAAGTCCAGCAGAGACCAACTCACACTAGGCAACTCACAAAGCCGTGGCCTCTCAATCCCTCCCACCAGCCCAGCCCCGAGACTACTGACAGGGCAGAGAATATGGTGTCAGGCAGAGCTGCAGGGGCTCTTGCTGCCTGGAGCGGTGTTTATATTGACCTCAAAACAGGCACACCTGGGCAGGGCTGGCCCGATTGGTCAGACTGCACAGGTCATCCAATCCTCACTACTCAGGGGCTCACAGTTGCAGAAAATTGACCTTGCTGAACCGGCCAGCTCGAAGGAACAGGTGTAGGCTCTTGAAAGTCTGGATACACAAGGGGCTGCAGCTCTGGTTTGTTTTCTAGTCATTTTATCTGGCCCATGAGTGGGAGACAACTTCAAGAAAATCCTCTCCTAATTAAAGGAACACAGAAGTCAGGGAGAGGAGGGGTGGGTGGTGGCTGGAGGCAGAAGCCTGGTGCCCTGGGTGCAGTGGAAGTCTCTGGAAGACCAGGCAGAAGGAGGCCCTACAGAGTGATGCCTATGGTCACAGACATGTCGGAGCTGCTGTTTGTTAGTTCAAGTCCTGCTCTGAGGTGTTCTGTGTCAGCTCTGAGAGACAGGTGAGCTGGGGTTGCTCTGCAATGAGGGTTATGTGCACGGTTCCTGTTTGCCCAGCCCTGCCACGCTACCTCTGTATCCTGGGAGGGGCCTGACCATGAGAGCCCAATGGGCTGGGGTGGGGGTGGGGTACCTGCCCAGGTGAGCTCCATATCCTGGTATTGGCCTGACCACGAGAGACAAATGGGCTGCTGGGGACCTAGTAAAGGATGTCAGGACAATCAGTTATGCCACCAAGGGTATACCTCCAGTAGTTCCTAATTCCTACACACTGCTAGTCATTCTACCAACCACCAGGACATGGTGTTCTGTATTAGACTTCAATGATGCCTTCTTTTGTATTCCATTAGTCCCAGAGTCACAAGAAATTTTGCCTTGTGAGTGGCAGGACTCAGCATACAACAAAAACAATACTGCTGGGCCGTCTCGCCCCAAGGGTACAAAAATTCCCACACCATCTTTGGGAAAGCTTAGCTAAAGACCTAAAAGTTCTACCTCTGGAAAAGGAAACCCTCCTTCAATATGCAGACGCCATTCTGATTGCCAGCCCTACTAAGGAGGCCTCTAAACTACCAAGCCAATATAGGATAGAAGTTGTCCAAGAAAAAGCTCAAATATCACACACTAAGGTGACCTGCCTGGGCTTCATTCTCACAGAAGGTCTGAGAAGCCCATCCCAAGAAAGGGAAGAAACCATTTGCAGCCTTAGTCCTTCTAAAAGTACAAGACAGCTTAGGAGTTCCTGGGGAGGCTGGGGTTTGCTGCATCTGGATCCCGAACTACAGTCTAATAGCTGGGCCTCTATATGAAAAACTGAAAGGAAAAGATGATGATCCTTTTGAATCAGCTAAATAGAATCCAGAAGTGGTCTTTCAAGAATGGAAAGAGCAGCCAATTCAGACCCTTGACCTGGAACTCCCTAATTTAGCTAAACCCTTTGACTTTTACATTCCTGGTGAAAGGTGAATCGCCATTGGAGTATTAGTGCAAAAACTGGGACCACTTGAAAAGGAACAACGCAAGAATGCATTCCAGGTAGGATAAACTACGGTCACCAAGGGGCTTGGTCCACCACCACATCTGGCCAAGATACTGGCAGTATCTAAAAACCTGGAAATCAGCAGCCTGAAAGGCAACCTCGCTCATAAAGAAAAAGGACCCCACGTGTTGATCCTAACCACCAAACATGCCTTGAGGTTGCAAGGTTCACTCCATGAGCACACTGACCTCGAGTGAGGAGGCCCTCCAACTCCAACCTCCAGAGAGACAACCGGGGGCAAGGGGACCCCATGGCGACTGGAGTAACCATCATTTTACCTGGAGTTTCTCTCAGAAAACAACAAGAGTGTGTAAAAAAAGAGTAGACTACTGCTTTCAGGACTTACTGCACCCAGAGGGGAGCTAATAAGCTTGGCAGGGGAACAGTATATCACACTGTCACCATAGAAAAGCCTACAGCCACCATGATGATGGTGGCCAATAAGACCGGCTGGACTCCTGGCTACCTCAAAAGGCTGTTGACTCAGTGTCCATCATGGTCCTGGATCACCACTGACCCTGGACTGACTGGGAATTGAGCAGGCAAGGCTCTGACACCTGGTACTGTTTTTACATTAATTCAGGGGCCTAATTGAAGAAAACAAAGACTACTGGTCAGAACATCTAGGCTGGCAGAAACGGTCAGCCTAAGGTGGCCTAACAAATGTGGGGTGGGGTAAAACCTGCCCCACAGTGTCTCTGCACATACCTTTCCTGTACCCTTAAAGGTCATTAGAATCTATAACACTTCCAATGCTTGTACTCTGGTGGACGAGCAGGGGGGCAGCAGCCCTGGGGACAATCAATCTCACCTGCAGGCTGCTGGGGAGAAGTTCTGACCCTCACCCCCGGGTATGAGGGCTCCCAACTCAGCACTCAGCAGTTACAGAAGAGGGGTCTGCACACTCAGCACTCCAAGAATGAGGAATGGGACAAAAGGCAGAGGAGGGTTTTGTCACCAGCAAAGCCCATTAAAAATCCCTGGGAGATAAAAATAGAATCTGGGCAATAAAATAAAGTCTAACCTTTGTTATCCTTTGTGCTTTGTCTAATTTCACGTGCTCCTAGGTTCCCACATGCAGAGCTGCCACACCCGACCCTTCAGACCAGTTTTCCTACTGCAGAATGGCTGTGTTGACTCTTCAGCTCCTGGGGCCCTGTGCAGGCTCCGCGATATTGAGCCTGAGCTGCATCCAAGCCGGCCCCCTAGAGCTCCGTCCCCTCCCTCCCACTGACTCTCACAGGACCTCTACACAGCAGGCCAACACAGCCTGCAGGGTAGCGCATGCTCTCACCTCTCCATTCTCTGATCAAAATATAGTTTCCTTTGCTTCTGAACCAAACTCAGTCTCGATCTGTTGGCTCCAATGACACTGGGCAGGGGCATACTTGTTGGGGTCCACTCTGGAGGATGAGTAACAGAAATTGATAACATTGTAACTTCAATGAACAGATGAGTGAGCCAAACTGTAATTAACATAGAACGGTATATAAGGCTCGGGTAAAATAAGATGTTTCTAACACTTCCATTTTATATTTCCATCATTCTATTATAAGCAAGTTCAGTGAAAAGATTTGTCTTATTTGTCAGGTCAATATTAGAGAAATGAAGTGATTTCTTTCCAAGGATGTACATCTAATAATCTTGGTTAAAGCTTCAATCTTATTTTAAGTGCTTTTCCATTGAAAATTATACCTCTGTTTCAGCTCTCCCATTTCTGAGAAGTATAAAATCTTATAATTTATTATTACCAAAGGGGAAAGTAGGAGGAGGGATAAATTAACAGTTTGGGATTAACACATACACACTGCTATGTATAAAGTAGATCATCTACAAGGAACTACTGTATAGCATAGGGAACTACACTCAATATTTTGCAATAACGTATAAGGGGAAAAAATCTGAAAAAGAATAGATATTTTTATTGACATCATCTATCAATGACAGTTAAAATGTAACCTAAGGGAAGCCGTTGGTGAGTGCTTCTGACCCTGACGACATCAATAATCTAAAGTTCGGACTCTGCCTACTTCCCAAGGCACAAGGTGGCAGGATTTCTAAAATGGTGCAGTTGGCCAAAAAGAGCGTATGCATTTTCTCCTGAATATATTCAGGAAAACACGCATATGCATTTTATGGGCAACCAAGCAAGCAAGCAATGCAAATCTGCACACCAAAGAAGTCTCATTTCCTACCAGTCAAAAGGGCCATCCGAAAAAATTGTAAAACGCAGAAATGCAGGACAGGCCATGGAGAACAGGCAGCATTTATACATTGATGGGCGGTGTGTAAACTGAGAAGAGGCACTCTGGAGAAGTGTATCCTGGTTCCTAAATCATCTAAAAAACAGAGCTACAGAGAATAGGGCACTTGCAATCACGGGAGTATATCTAGGGGATTCTAAAAATCAAACAGACACAGGCACAACAAAGTTTAGGGCTGCTCTGTTTACAAGAACCTCGACTTCAGTACACCTTAAATATCCCAGGAAAGAGAACAATGGATAAAGAAGGTGTGGTACTTACGCACAATGGAATATCTCTTCACCATGAAATAAATGTAATAAGGCTAGTAGAAGCATAAAGAGTGGACCGAGTTTCGATGATACTGCTTGAGTTAAGTCACACAGAAAAAGAAACATGTCATAAGATATCACTCATAGAGGGAATGTAAATATGACTGCACAACAACTGAATTACAAAGGAGAAGAGTGTATCACATTTAGAAAACACACTTACGTCAGCTTAACGGGAAAGGTGAGGTGGAGTGATGCGTAAAATCAGAGTTTGAAATTAACACAGATACCATTCAATAAACCAAATACATAATAGACAAGATCTACACCTTGCTCAATAAACTGGCCTCAACACACCCTATTCACCACAGAGGAATATATGTGAGTAGTAGGAATCTTAAAACCTTTGTATTGATATATCTCCATAAGGGAATCAAGTTTGTGCAGAGTGGCACAAACACAGCAGTGAAAATCAGCTAAACTCCATTATAAAATAAATTTTAAAACAAAACACAGAGACAAAGAAAGAGAGAAAAATTCTTACAAAATTGTTTCAGGGGCTGTGATGCAACGTGGATTGACCACATATAAATTGATAGCTGGATAAGACATAAGGATGGACACATGGGGCTATGAGGATTGGTGAGCTTTGGTGAGCAAAAGCCGACCCTCTAATACAATACTTAAAGCTCCTCATTCCATGGATCACAACACTCCAGGTTTAAGGGAATCTCCTTACAGCTAAACCATGCATGAAAAACCCAACAGATGGTATACCATGTGATTGGGAAAGGTTTCTAAAACGCACCTCATTTTTCCACTACTGGGTCACAGGATTGACTTTCCAGCTACTTTACTAAAAATCACACCATTTGGATAGGCAATGCCTTTAATTTCCTGTTTTGCACAGTCTGTAATGAGTGGAGAGGATGAATGGGAAGAGGGAGAAACAATGAGATATTAGCTGTAAGAGCTCTGAAGGACACATGTCACTCTAATTTCACATCAGAAAGAAGTATTAACCAAAGGCTCAGCAAGGCGCCCGAAAACAAGAATATGGATTGAAGCAATCTTGCAGTTTTACAGTCAACTCACAAGAAAGGGAGTTGAAAAAAGGAGCTCAGAGGAACTGTAATTCACAAAACAGGAGAGTTACAAATGCCCACTATCATCTAGAAATATATTGAAGTAAGGATGCGAAGAGGACTTGAAAGTGAGGGAGAATTGCAGGAAACCGACTTCAGGTGGGAGATTGGAATTACATTTAAAGCATAGGAAAAGAGGCACAACTTCAAAAATGATGCACATGGCGAAAAAGGGCGTATGTGTTTTTTCCTGATTACATTCAGGAAAAAACGCATATGCCCTTTGTGGCCAACCAAGCAACCTGCAAAGGAAATCCACGCTACAATGAAGTCTCAATTCCCAACGCTCAAAAGAGCTGTCTGAAAAAATGGAAAAATCCAGAGAGGCAGGACAGGCCATGGAGAACAGGCAGCCTTGATATACTGATGGGCGGGATGAAAATTGCCAACAGCCACTCTGGAAAAGTGTATGGTGTTTCCTGAAACATATAAAAAAAACAAGCCACAGAGCTTAGGGCATTTCCACTTATGCTCCTATAGATTATGAAACTTAAAATGAAAAAGACAGAGACACACCAAAATTTATGGCTTCTCTGTTTACACGAACCGTGACTACTGTAAAACTTCAATAGCGCAGAAAGAGAAAAATTGATATTGAAGTTGTGGTACTTAGGTACAATGGAATATCACTCAGCAATGAAATCAATGTCATCAGGCCCGTAGCAGCATAATGAGTGGATTTAGGTACGATGATTCTAAGTAACATAAGTCACGCAGAAAAAGAAACATCATAAGATATCACTAATACCGGGAATGTAAACACGGTTACACATGAACTGCATTACAAAACAAAACAGAGTCTCACATTTACAATAGAAACTAATGCTTGCTTAAGTGGAAAGGAGAGTGCTGAGGCTGCATAAAACCAGAGGTTGACATTAGAACAGATACCATTCCATAAGCCAAATATATATTAGACAAGACCTACTCCTTGCTCAACCACATGGACTCAACACCCCATATTCAAAACCTAGGAATATACCTGACTATGAAGAAACGTAAAACCCATATATTTATAGGTCTCCGTAAGAAAATCATTTGTGTACTGCGGCATAAACAGAGCAGTGAAAATAAGCTAAATCCACTTATAAAAATAAATTTGAAAAACAAAACAAAAAGACTGTGGAATAGAGAGAAATTCTTAAATAAGTCCTTCAGGGCTTTTGAGGAGTCGTGGATTTACCACCTCTGCATCCACAGCTCGGGTAGAGATAAGGCTGGACCCTTGGGGCTGATAGGATTGGTGAGGGAATGCAGACCCTTTGAGGTAATGGTGCATGGTTCCCATTCCACGGGTCCCAAATCCCCAGGTTTAAGGGATTTATCCTTCAGCTAAAATAGGCATGGAAAACCCAGAATATGGTCCACAAAGTGACCAGGCAATACTTCTAAACCTCATCGCCATTTTCGCCCCCTGGTACTCGATTTCGCCATTCCAGATGCGTTATTAACACTCTCCCCACTTGGAGAGTCAGTGCCTTTAACATCTTGTTTGTCACAGTTTGAAATTTCTGCGGAAGATGAACAGGAATAAGGAGAACCATTGAGCGACTAGCTGTAGGTGTTTGAACGGGCACATTGAACTCTGATTTTCCCCCAGGAAGAAGAATTCACCAAAGGCTCAGGGTGCCGTGCCAGAACGAGATTAAGGCCTGCAGGGATTCTTCGGGTTTGCCGTCAGCTCACAAGAAAGTGAGTTAAGGAAAGGAGATTTTTGCCACTGTACTTCAAAAGCCTGCAGAGTTACAAATGACCCTCTCATCCAAAAATTTAATGAAGGAAGGCTGTGAAGAGGAGTTGAAAGCGACGCAGAATTGCAGAAAACAGATATCACGTGGTAGATAAGAATTGCTCTGAAAGCATAGGAAAAGAGGCACTACTTCGAAAGTGATGCACGTGGCCAAAAAGGAGGTATGCGTTTTTTCCTGAATATATTCAGGAAAAAACGCATACGCCCTTTTTGGCCAACCAAGCAAGCCTGCAATGGAAATCTGCACTACAATGAAGTCTCACATCCCACCCCTCAAAAGGGCCATCCAAAAAAAGTGTAAAATCCAGAGAGGCAGGACAGGCCATGGAGAACCGGCAGCCTTGTTATGCTGATGGGCGGGATGTAAATTGCCAACAGCCACTCTGCAGAAGTGGATGGTGTTTCCTGGAACAAAGAAAAAACCAAGCTAGAGAGCCTAGGGCACTTCCACTTATGGTGCTATAGATTCGGAAAATTTAAATGAAAAAGACACAGCCACACCAAAGTTTGGGGCTGCTCTGTGTACGGGAACCTTGACTATGGTACAACATCGATAGCCCAGAAAGAGAAAAATGGATATAGAAGTTGTGGTACATCCCTACAATGGAATATCACTCAACAATGAAATCAATGGCAACAGACCAGTAGCAGCATAATGAGTGGATTTAGTTACGATGATTCTAAGTGAAATAAGTCACACAGAAAAGGAAACATCATAAGATATCACTAATACCTGGAATGTAAACACGGCGACGCGTGAACTGCATTACAAAACACAACAGAGTCTCACATTTACAAAAGAAACTTAGGCTTGCTAAAGGGGAAAGGAGAGTGGGGAGGCTGCATAAAGCCAGCGATTGACATTAGGACAGATACCATTCCATAAGCCAAATATATATTAGACAAGACCTACTCCTTGCCCAACCAAATGGACTCAACACCCCGTATTCAAAACATAGGAATATACCTGACTATGAAGAAAATTAAAGCCCATACATTTATAGGTCTCCATAAGAAAATCTTTTGTGTACAACAGCATACACACAGCAGTGTAAATAAGCTAAATCCCCTTATAAAAATAAATTTGAAAAGGAAATCACAAGGACTGTGAAATAGAGAGAAATTCTTAAATAAGTCCTTCAGGGCTTGTGAGGAATCTTGGATTTACCAACTCTACAGGCACAGCTGTGGGAGAGATAAGGCTGGACACTTGGGGCTGATACTATTGGTGAGGGAATGCAGACCCTTTGAGGTAATGGTGCATGGTTCCCATTCCACGGGTCTCAAATCTCCACCTTTAAAGGATTTATCCTTCAGCTAAAATATGCATGGAAAACCCAGAATATGGTCCACGAAGTGATCAGGCAAAATTTCTAAAACTCATCGCATTTTCGCCCCATGGTACTCGAGTTCGCTGTTCCAGATGCGATATTAACATTCTCCCCACATGGAGAGTCAGTGCCTTGGACCTCTTGTTTGGCACAGTTTGCAATTTCCGTGGAAGATGAACAGGAATAAGGAGAACCAATGAGCCGCTAACTCGATGTGTTTGGACGGGCACATTGAACTCTGATTTCCCTACAGGAAGAAGAGTTCACCAAAGGCTCAGCGTGCCATGCCGCAACGAGTTTAGGGCCTGAAGCAATTCTTCGGGTTTGCGGTCAGCTCACAAGAAAGCGAGTTAAGAAAAGGAGATTTTTGGCACTGTAACTCACGATCCTGCAGAGTTCCAAATGACCCCTATCATCCAAAAATTTATTGAAGGAAGGCTGTGAAGAGGACTTGAACGCGACGCAGAATTGCAGAATAGCAGATATCAGGGGGTAGATAAGAATTGCTCTGAAAGCGTAGGAAAAGAGGCAGCAGTTCGATAGTGATGCACTTGGCCAAAAAGGGCATATGTGTTTTTTCCTGAATATATTCAGGAAAAAACTCATACGCCCTTTTTGGCCAACCAAGCAAGCCTGCAATGGAAATCCGCACTACAAGCAACTCTCACTTCCCACCGATCACAAGGGCCCTCCGAAAAAAGTGTAAAATCCAGAGAGGCAGGACAGGCCATGCAGAACCGGCAGCCTTGTTATGCTGATGGGCGGGATGTAAATTGCCAACAGCCACTCTGGAGAAGTGGATGGTGTTTCCTGGAACAAATAGAAAACCAAGCTAGAGAGCCTAGGGCACTTCCACTTATGGTGCTATAGATTCGGAAAATTTAAATGAAAAAGACACAGCCACACCAAAGTTTGGGGCTGCTCTGTGTACGGGAACCTTGACTATGGTACAACTTCAATAGCCCAGAAAGAGAAAAATGGATATAAAAGTTGTGGTACATTCCTACAATGGAATATCACTCAACAATGAAATCAATGGCAACAGACCAGTAGCAGCATAATGAGTGGATTTAGTTACGATGATTCTAAGTGAAATAAGTCACACAGAAAAAGAAACATCATAAGATATCACGAATACCGGGAATGTAAACACGGCTACGCGTGAACTGCATTACAAAGCACAACAGAGTCTCATATTTACAAAAGAAACTGATGCTTGCTTAAGGGGAAAGGAGAGTGGGGAGGCTGCATAAAACCAGAGGTTGATATTAGGACAGATACCATTCCATAAGCCAAATATATATTAGACAAGACCTACTCCTCGCTCAACCAAATGGACTCAACACCCCGTATTCAAAACCTAGGAATATACCTGACTATGAAGAAAATGAAAACCCATACATTTATAGGTCTCCATAAGAAAATCATTTGTGTACAGCAGCATACACACAGCCGTGTAAATAAGCTAAATCCCCTTATAAAAATAAATTTGAAAAAGAAAACACAAGGACTGTGAAATAGATAGAAATTCTTAAATAAGTCCTTCAGGGCTTGTGTGCAATCTTGGATTTACCACCTCTACATCCACAGCTGTGGGAGAGATAAGGCTGGACACTTGGGGCTGATACTATTGGTGAGGGAATGCAGACCCTTTGAGGTAATGGTGCATGGTTCCCATTCCACGGGTCCCAAATCTCCACGTTTAAGGGATTTATCCTTCAGCTAAAATATGCATGGAAATCCCGGAATATGGTCCACGAAGTGATCAGGCAAAGTTTCTAAAACTCATCGCCATTTTCGCACCCTGGTACTCGAGTTCGCCTTTCCAGAGGCGATATTAACATTCTCCCCACTTGGAGAGTCAGTGCCTTTGACCTCTTGTTTCGCACAGTTTGCAATTTCGGTAGAAGATGATCAGGAATAAGGAGAACCAATGAGCGGCTAACTCGATGTGTTTGGACGGGCACATTGAACTCTGATTTCCCTACAGGAAGAAGAATTCACCAAAGGCTCAGCGTGCCATGCCGCAACGAGATTAGGGCCTGAAGCAATTCTTCGGGTTTGCGGTCAGCTGACAAGAAAGCGAGTTGAGAAAAGGAGATTTTTGGCACTGTAATTCACAATCCTGCAGAGTTCCAAATGACCCCTATCATCCAAAAATTTAATCAAGGAAGGCTGTGAAGAGAACTTGAACGCGACGCAGAATTGCAGAAAACAGATATCAGGGGGTAGATAAGAATTGCTCTGAACGCGTAGGAAAAGAGGCAGCAGTTCGATAGTGATGCACTTGGCCAAAAAGGGCATATGCGTTTTTTCCTGAATATATTCAGGAAAAAACGCATACGCCCTTTTTGGCCAACCAAGCAAGCCTGCAATGGAAATCCGCACTACAAGCAACTCTCACTTCCCACTGATTAAAAGGGCCCTCCGAAAAAAGTGTAAAATCCAGAGAGGCAGGACAGGCCATGGAGAACCGGTAGCCTTGTTATGCTGATGGGCGGGATGTAAATTGCCAACAGCCACCCTGGAGAAGTGGATGGTGTTTCCTGGAACAAAGAGAAAACCAAGCTAGAGAGCCTAGGGCACTTCCACTTATGGTGCTATAGATTCGGAAAATTTAAATGAAAAAGACACAGCCACACCAAAGTTTGGGGCAGCTCTCTTTATGGGAACCTTGACTATGTTACAACTTCAATAGCCCAGAAAGAGAAAAATGGATATAAAAGTTGTGGTACATCCCTACAATGGAATATCACTCAACAATGAAATCAATGGCAACAGACCAGTAGCAGCATAATGAGTGGATTTAGTTACGATGATTCTAAGTGAAATAAGTCACACAGAAAAAGAAATATCATACGATATCACGAATACCAGGAATGTAAACACGGCTACGCGTAAACTGCATTACAAAACACAACAGAGTCTCACATTTACAAAAGAAACTGATGCTTGCTTAAGGGGAAAGGAGAGTGGGGAGGCTGCATAAAACCACAGGTTGATATTAGGACAGATACCATTCCATAAGCCAAATATATATTAGACAAGACCTACTCCTCGCTCAACCAAATGGACTCAACTCCCCGTATTCAAAACCTAGGAATATACCTGACTATGAAGAAAATTAAAACCCATACATTTATAGGTCTCCATAAGAAAATCATTTGTGTACAGCAGCATACACACAGCCGTGTAAATAAGCTAAATCCCCTTATAAAAATAAATTTGAAAAAGAAAACACAAGGACTGTGAAATAGAGAGAAATTCTTAAATAAGTCCTTCAGGGCTTGTGTGGAATCTTGGATTTACCACCTCTACATGCACAGCTGTGGGAGAGATAAGGCTGGACACTTGGGGCTGATACTATTGGTGAGGGAATGCAGACCCTTTGAGGTAATGGTGCATGGTTCCCATTCCACGGGTCCCAAATCTCCACGTTTAAGGGATTTATCCTTCAGCTAAAATATGCATGGAAAACCCGGAATATGGTCCACGAAGTGATCAGGCAAAGTTTCTAAAACTCATCGCCATTTTCGCACCCTGGTACTCGAGTTCGCCGTTCCAGATGCGATATTAATATTCTCCACATTTGGAAAGTCAGTGCCTTTGACCTCTTGTTTCGCACAGTTTGCAATTTCGGTAGAAGATGATCAGGAATAAGGAGAACCAATGAGCGGCTAACTCGATGTGTTTGGACGGGCACATTGAACTCTGATTTCCCTACAGGAAGAAGAATTCACCAAAGGCTCAGCGTGCCATGCCGGAACGAGATTAGGGCCTGAAGCAATTCTTCGGGTTTGCGGTCAGCTGACAAGAAAGCGAGTTGAGAAAAGGAGATTTTTGGCACTGTAACTCACAATCCTATAGAGTTCCAAATGACCCCTATCATCCAAAAATTTAATCAAGGAAGGCTGTGAAGAGAACTTGAACGCGACGCAGAATTGCAGAAAACAGATATCAGGGGGTAGATAAGAATTGCTCTGAAAGCGTAGGAAAAGAGGCAGCAGTTCGATAGTGATGCACTTGGCCAAAAAGGGCATATGCGTTTTTTCCTGAATATATTCAGGAAAAAACGCATACGCCCTTTTTGGCCAACTAAGCAAGCCTGCAATGGAAATCCGCACTACAAGCAACTCTCACTTCCCACCGATCAAAGGGGCCGTCCGAAAAAAGTGTAAAATCCAGAGAGGCAGGACAGGCCATGGAGAACCGGCAGCCTTGTTATGCTGATGGGCGGGATGTAAATTGCAAACAGCCACTGTGGAGAAGTGGATGGTGTTTCCTGGAACAAAGAGAAAACCAAGCTAGAGAGCCTAGGGCACTTCCACTTATGGTGCTATAGATTCGGAAAATTTAAATGAAAAAGACACAGCCACACCAAAGTTTGGGGCTGCTCTCTTTACGGGAACCTTGACTATGGTACAACTTCAATAGCCCAGAAAGAGAAAAATGGATATAAAAGTTGTGGTACATCCCTACAATGGAATATCACTCAACAATGAAATCAATGGCAACAGACCAGTAGCAGCATAATGAGTGGATTTAGTTACGATGATTCTAAGTGAAATAAGTCACACTGAAAAAGAAACATCATAAGATATCACTAATACCGGGAATGTAAACACGGCTACGCGTGAACTGCATTACAAAACACAACAGAGTCTCACATTTACAAAAGAAACTGATGCTTGCTTAAGGAGAAAGGAGAGTGGGGAGGCTGCATAAAACCAGAGGTTGATATTAGGACAGATACCATTCCATAAGCCAAATATATATTAGACAAGACCTACTCCTTGCCCAACCAAATGGACTCAACACCCCGTATTCAAAACCTAGGAATATACCTGACTATGAAGACAATTAAAACCCATACATTTATAGGTCTCCATAAGAAAATCATTTGTGTACAGCAGCATACACACAACAGTGTAAATAAGCTAAATCCCCTTATAAAAATCAATTTGAAAAAGAAAACACAAGGACTGTGAAATAGAGAGAAATTCTTAAATAAGTCCTTCAGGGCTTGTGTGCAATCTTGGATTTACCACCTCTACATCCACAGCTGTGGGAGAGATAAGGCTGGACACTTGGGGCTGATGCTATTGGTGAGGGAATGCAGACCCTTTGAGGTAATGGTGCATGGTTGCCATTCCACGGGTCCCAAATCTCCACGTTTAAGGGATTTATCCTTCAGCTAAAATATGCATGGAAAACCCGGAATATGGTCCACGAAGTGATCAGGCAAAGTTTCTAAAACTCATCGCCATTTTCGCCCCCTGGTACTCGAGTTCGCCGTTCCAGAGGCGATATTAACATTCTCCCCACTTGGAGAGTCAGTGCCTTTGACCTCTTGTTTCGCACAGTTTGCAATTTCGGTAGAAGATGATCAGGAATAAGGAGAACCAATGAGCGGCTAACTCGATGTGTTTGGACGGGCACATTGAACTCTGATTTCCCTACAGGAAGAAGAATTCACCAAAGGCTCAGCGTGCCATGCCGGAACGAGATTAGGGCCTGAAGCAATTCTTCGGGTTTGCGGTCAGCTGACAAGAAAGCGAGTTGAGAAAAGGAGATTTTTGGCACTGTAACTCACAATCCTATAGAGTTCCAAATGACCCCTATCATCCAAAAATTTAATCAAGGAAGGCTGTGAAGAGAACTTGAACGCGACGCAGAATTGCAGAAAACAGATATCAGGGGGTAGATAAGAATTGCTCTGAAAGCGTAGGAAAAGAGGCAGCAGTTCGATAGTGATGCACTTGGCCAAAAAGGGCATATGCGTTTTTTCCTGAATATATTCAGGAAAAAACGCATACGCCCTTTTTGGCCAACTAAGCAAGCCTGCAATGGAAATCCGCACTACAAGCAACTCTCACTTCCCACCGATCAAAGGGGCCGTCCGAAAAAAGTGTAAAATCCAGAGAGGCAGGACAGGCCATGGAGAACCGGCAGCCTTGTTATGCTGATGGGCGGGATGTAAATTGCAAACAGCCACTGTGGAGAAGTGGATGGTGTTTCCTGGAACAAAGAGAAAACCAAGCTAGAGAGCCTAGGGCACTTCCACTTATGGTGCTATAGATTCGGAAAATTTAAATGAAAAAGACACAGCCACACCAAAGTTTGGGGCTGCTCTCTTTACGGGAACCTTGACTATGGTACAACTTCAATAGCCCAGAAAGAGAAAAATGGATATAAAAGTTGTGGTACATCCCTACAATGGAATATCACTCAACAATGAAATCAATGGCAACAGACCAGTAGCAGCATAATGAGTGGATTTAGTTACGATGATTCTAAGTGAAATAAGTCACACTGAAAAAGAAACATCATAAGATATCACTAATACCGGGAATGTAAACACGGCTACGCGTGAACTGCATTACAAAACACAACAGAGTCTCACATTTACAAAAGAAACTGATGCTTGCTTAAGGAGAAAGGAGAGTGGGGAGGCTGCATAAAACCAGAGGTTGATATTAGGACAGATACCATTCCATAAGCCAAATATATATTAGACAAGACCTACTCCTTGCCCAACCAAATGGACTCAACACCCCGTATTCAAAACCTAGGAATATACCTGACTATGAAGACAATTAAAACCCATACATTTATAGGTCTCCATAAGAAAATCATTTGTGTACAGCAGCATACACACAACAGTGTAAATAAGCTAAATCCCCTTATAAAAATCAATTTGAAAAAGAAAACACAAGGACTGTGAAATAGAGAGAAATTCTTAAATAAGTCCTTCAGGGCTTGTGTGCAATCTTGGATTTACCACCTCTACATCCACAGCTGTGGGAGAGATAAGGCTGGACACTTGGGGCTGATGCTATTGGTGAGGGAATGCAGACCCTTTGAGGTAATGGTGCATGGTTGCCATTCCACGGGTCCCAAATCTCCACGTTTAAGGGATTTATCCTTCAGCTAAAATATGCATGGAAAACCCGGAATATGGTCCACGAAGTGATCAGGCAAAGTTTCTAAAACTCATCGCCATTTTCGCCCCCTGGTACTCGAGTTCGCCGTTCCAGAGGCGATATTAACATTCTCCCCACTTGGAGAGTCAGTGCCTTTGACCTCTTGTTTCGCACAGTTTGCAATTTCTGTAGAAGATGATCAGGAATAAGGAGAACCAATGAGCGGCTAACTCGATGTGTTTGGACGGGCACATTGAACTCTGATTTCCCTACAGGAAGAAGAATTCACCAAAGGCTCAGCGTGCCATGCCGGAACGAGATTAGGGCCTGAAGCAATTCTTCGGGTTTGCGGTCAGCTGACAAGAAAGCGAGTTGAGAAAAGTAGATTTTTGGCACTGTAACTTACAATCCTATAGAGTTCCAAATGACCCCTATCATCCAAAAATTTAATCAAGGAAGGCTGTGAAGAGAACTTGAACGCGACGCAGAATTGCAGAAAACAGATATCAGGGGGTAGATAAGAATTGCTCTGAAAGCGTAGGAAAAGAGGCAGCAGTTCGATAGTGATGCACTTGGCCAAAAAGGGCATATGCGTTTTTTCCTGAATATATTCAGGAAAAAACGCATACGCCCTTTTTGGCCAACCAAGCAAGCCTGCAATGGAAATCCGCACTACAAGCAACTCTCACTTCCCACCGATCAAAGGGGCCGTCCGAAAAAAGTGTAAAATCCAGAGAGGCAGGACAGGCCATGGAGAACCGGCAGCCTTGTTATGCTGATGGGCGGGATGTAAATTGCAAACAGCCACTGTGGAGAAGTGGATGGTGTTTCCTGGAACAAAGAGAAAACCAAGCTAGAGAGCCTAGGGCACTTCCACTTATGGTGCTATAGATTCGGAAAATTTAAATGAAAAAGACACAGCCACACCAAAGTTTGGGGCTGCTCTCTTTACGGGAACCTTGACTATGGTACAACTTCAATAGCCCAGAAAGAGAAAAATGGATATAAAAGTTGTGGTACATCCCTACAATGGAATATCACTCAACAATGAAATCAATGGCAACAGACCAGTAGCAGCATAATGAGTGGATTTAGTTACGATGATTCTAAGTGAAATAAGTCACACTGAAAAAGAAACATCATAAGATATCACTAATACCGGGAATGTAAACACGGCTACGCGTGAACTGCATTACAAAACACAACAGAGTCTCACATTTACAAAAGAAACTGATGCTTGCTTAAGGAGAAAGGAGAGTGGGGAGGCTGCATAAAACCAGAGGTTGATATTAGGACAGATACCATTCCATAAGCCAAATATATATTAGACAAGACCTACTCCTTGCCCAACCAAATGGACTCAACACCCCGTATTCAAAACCTAGGAATATACCTGACTATGAAGACAATTAAAACCCATACATTTATAGGTCTCCATAAGAAAATCATTTGTGTACAGCAGCATACACACAGCAGTGTAAATAAGCTAAATCCCCTTATAAAAATAAATTTGAAAAAGAAAACACAAGGACTGTGAAATAGAGAGAAATTCTTAAATAAGTCCTTCAGGGCTTGTGTGCAATCTTGGATTTACCACCTCTACATCCACAGCTGTGGGAGAGATAAGGCTGGACACTTGGGGCTGATGCTATTGGTGAGGGAATGCAGACCCTTTGAGGTAATGGTGCATGGTTGCCATTCCACGGGTCCCAAATCTCCACGTTTAAGGGATTTATCCTTCAGCTAAAATATGCATGGAAAACCCGGAATATGGTCCACGAAGTGATCAGGCAAAGTTTCTAAAACTCATCGCCATTTTCGCCCCCTGGTACTCGAGTTCGCCGTTCCAGAGGCGATATTAACATTCTCCCCACTTGGAGAGTCAGTGCCTTTGACCTCTTGTTTCGCACAGTTTGCAATTTCTGTAGAAGATGATCAGGAATAAGGAGAACCAATGAGCGGCTAACTCGATGTGTTTGGACGGGCACATTGCACTCTGATTTCCCTACAGGAAGAAGAGTTCACCAACGGCTCAGCGTGCCATGCCGCAACGAGATTAGGGCCTGAAGCAATTCTTCGGGTTTGCGGTCAGCTCACAAGAAAGCGAGTTGAGAAAAGGAAATTTTTGGCACGGTAACTCACAATGCTGCAGAGTTCCAAATGACCCCTATCATTCAAAAATTTATTGAAGGAAGGCTGTGAAGAGGACTTGAACGCACCGCAGAATTACAGAAAACAGATATCAGGGGGTAGATAAGAATTGCTCTGAAAGCGTAGGAAAAGAGGCAGCAGTTCGATAGTGATGCACTTGGCCAAAAAGGGCATATGCGTTTTTTCCTGAATATATTCAGGAAAAAACGCATACGCCCTTTTTGGCCAACCAAGCAAGCCTGCAATGGAAATCCCCACTACAATGAAGTCTCACTTCCCACCGATCAAAAGGGCCGTCCGAAAAAAGTGTAAAATCCAGAGAGGCAGGACATGCCATGGAGAACCGGCAGCCTTGTTATGCTGATGGGCGGGATGTAATTTGCCAACAGCCACTCTGCAGAAGTGGATGGTGTTTCTGGAACAAAGAAAAAACCAAGCTAGAGAGCCTAGGGCACTTCCACTTATGGTGCTATAGATTCGGAAAATTTAAATGAAAAAGACATAGCCACACCAAAGTTTGGGGCTGCTCTGTGTACGGGAACCTTGACTATGGTACTACATCGATAACCCAGAAAGAGAAAAATGGATATAGAAGTTGTGGTACATCCCTACAATGGAATATCACTCAACAATGAAATCAATGGCAACAGACCAGTAGCAGCATAATGAGTGGATTTAGTTACGATGATTCTAAGTGAAATAAGTCACACAGAAAAGGAAACATCATAAGATATCACTAATACCTGGAATGTAAACACGGCGACGCGTGAACTGCATTACAAAACACAACAGAGTCTCACATTTACAAAAGAAACTTAGGCTTGCTAAAGGGGAAAGGAGAGTGGGGAGGCTGCATAAAGCCAGCGATTGACATTAGGACAGATACCATTCCATAAGCCAAATATATATTAGACAAGACCTACTCCTTGCCCAACCAAATGGACTCAACACCCCGTATTCAAAACATAGGAATATACCTGACTATGGAGAAAATTAAAGCCCATACATTTATAGGTCGCCATAAGAAAATCTTTTGTGTACAACAGCATACACACAGCAGTGTAAATAAGCTAAATCCCCTTATAAAAATAAATTTGAAAAGGAAATCACAAGGACTGTGAAATAGAGAGAAATTCTTAAATAAGTCCTTCAGGGCTTGTGAGGAATCTTGGATTTACCACCTCTACATCCACAGCTGTGGGAGAGATAAGGCTGGAAACTTGCGGCTGATACTATTGGTGAGGGAATTCAGACCCTTTGAGGTGATGGTGCATTTTTCCCATTCCACGGGTCCCAAATCTCCACGTTTAAAGGATTTATTCTTCAGCTAAAATATGCATGGAAAACCCAGAATATGGTCCACGAAGTGATCAGGCAAAATGTCTAAAACTCATCGCCATTTTCGCCCCCAGGTACTCGAGTTCGCTGTTCCAGATGCGATATTAACATTCTCCCCACTTGGAGAGTCAGTGCCTTGGACCTCTTGTTTGGCACAGTTTGCAATTTCCGTGGAAGATTAACAGGAATAAGGAGAACCAATGAGCCGCTAACTCGATGTGTTTGGACGGGCACATTGAACTCTGATTTCCCTACAGGAAGAAGACTTCACCAAAGGCTCAGCGTGCCATGCCGCAACGAGTTTAGGGCCTGAAGCAATTCTTCGGGTTTGCGGTCAGCTCACAAGAAAGCGAGTTGAGAAAAGGAGATTTTTGGCACTGTAACTCACGATCCTGCAGAGTTCCAAATGACACCTATCATCCAAAAATTTATTGAGGGAAGGCTATGAAGAGGACTTGAACGTGACGCAGAATTGCAGAAAACACATATCAGGGGGTAGAAAAGAAATGCTCTGAAAGCGTAGGAAAAGAGGCAGCAGTTCGACAGTGATGCACTTGGACAAAAAGGGCGTATGCGTTTTTTCCTGAATATATTCAGGAAAAAACGCATATGCCCTTTTTGGCCAACCAAGCAAGCCTGCAATGGAAATCCACACTACAATGAAGTCTCACTTCCCACCGATCAAAAGGGCCGTCCGAAAAAAGTGTAAAATCCAGAGAGGCAGGACAGGCCATGGAGAACCGGCAGCCTTGTTATGCTGATGGGCGGGATGTAAATTGCCAACAGCCACTCTGCAGAAGTGGATGGTGTTTCCTGGAACAAAGAAAAAACCAAGCTAGAGAGCCTAGGGCACTTCCACTTATGGTGCTATAGATTCGGAAAATTTAAATGAAAAAGACATAGCCACACCAAAGTTTGGGGCTGCTCTGTGTACGGGAAACTTGACTATGGTACAAAATCGATAGCCCAGAAAGAGAAAAATGGATATAGAAGTTGTGGTACATCCCTACAATGTAATATCACTCAACAATGAAATCAATGGCAACAGACCAGTAGCAGCATAATGAGTGGATTTAGTTACGATGATTCTAAGTGAAATAAGTCACACAGAAAAGGAAACATCATATCACTAATACCTGGAATGTAAACACGGCTTCGCGTGAACTGCATTACAAAACACAACAGAGTCTCACATTTACAAAAGAAACTGATGCTTGCTTAAGGGGAAAGGAGAGTGGGGAGGCTGCATAAAACCAGAGGTTGATATTAGGACAGATACCATTCCATAAGCCAAATATATATTAGACAAGACCTACTCCTCGCTCAACCAAATGGACTCAACACCCCGTATTCAAAACCTAGGAATATACCTGACTATGAAGAAAATTAAAACCCATACATTTATAGGTCTCCATAAGAAAATCATTTGCGTACAGCAGCATACACACAGCCGTGTAAATAAGCTAAATCCCCTTATAAAAATAAATTTGAAAAAGAAAACACAAGGACTGTGAAATAGAGAGAAATTCTTAAATAAGTCCTTCAGGGCTTGTGTGCAATCTTGGATTTACCACCTCTACATCCACAGCTGTGGGAGAGATAAGGCTGGACACTTGGGGCTGATACTATTGGTGAGGGAATGCAGACCCTTTGAGGTAATGGTGCATGGTTCCCATTCCATGGGTCCCAAATCTCCACGTTTAAGGGATTTATCCTTCAGCTAAAATATGCATGGAAATCCCGGAATGTGGTCCACGAAGTGATCAGGCAAAGTTTCTAAAACTCATTGCCATTTACGCCCCCTGGTACTCGAGTTCGCCGTTCCAGAGGCGATATTAACATTCTCCCCACTTGGAGAGTCAGTGCCTTTGACCTCTTGTTTCGCACAGTTTGCAATTTCTGTAGAAGATGATAAGGAATAAGGAGAACCAATGAGCGGCTAACTCGATGTGTTTGGACGGGCACATTGCACTCTGATTTCCCTACAGGAAGAAGAGTTCACCAAAGGCTCAGCGTGCCATGCCGCAACGAGATTAGGGCCTGAAGCAATTCTTCGGGTTTGCGGTCAGCTCACAAGAAAGCGAGTTGAGAAAAGGAGATTTTTGGCACTGTAACTCACAATCCTGCAGAGTTCCAAATGACCCCTATCATCCAAAAATTTATTGAAGGAAGGCTGTGAAGAGGACTTGAACGCGACGCAGAATTGCAGAAAACAGATATCAGGGGGTAGATAAGAATTGCTCTGAAAGCGTAGGAAAAGAGGCAGCAGTTCGATAGTGATGCACTTGGCCAAAAAGGGCGTATGCGTTTTTTCCTGAATATATTCAGGAAAAAACTCATACGCCCTTTTTGGCCAACCAAGCAAGCCTGCAATGGCAATCCGCACTACAAGCAACTCTCACTTCCCACCGATCACAAGGGCCCTCCGAAAAAAGTGTAAAATCCAGAGAGGCAGGACAGGCCATGCAGAACCGGCAGCCTTGTTATGCTGATGGGCGGGATGTAAATTGGCAACAGCCACTCTGGAGAAGTGGATGGTGTTTCCTGGAACAAAGAGAAAACCAAGCTAGAGAGCCTAGGGCACTTCCACTTATGGTGCTATAGATTCGGAAAATTCAAATGAAAAAGACACAGCCACACCAAAGTTTCGGGCTGCTCTGTGTAAGGGAACCTTGACTATGGTACAACTTCAATAGCCCAGAAAGAGAAAAATGGATATAAAAGTTGTGGTACATCCCTACAATGGAATATCACTCAACAATGAAATCAATGGCAACAGACCAGTAGCAGCATAATGAGTGGATTTAGTTACGATGATTCTAAGTGAAATAAGTCACACAGAAAAAGAAACATCATAAGATATCACGAATACCGGGAATGTAAACACGGCTACGTGTGAACTGCATTACAAAACACAACAGAGTCTCACATTTACAAAAGAAACTCATGCTTGCTTAAGGGGAAAGGAGAGTGGGGAGGCTGCATAAAACCAGAGGTTGATATTAGGACAGATACCATTCCATAAGCCAAATATATATTAGACAAGACCTACTCCTCGCTCAACCAAATGGACTCAACACCCCGTATTCAAAACCTAGGAATATACCTGACTATGAAGACAATTAAAACCCATACATTTATAGGTCTCCATAAGAAAATCATTTGTGTACAGCAGCATACACACAGCCGTGTAAATAAGCTAAATCCCCTTATAAAAATAAATTTGAAAAAGAAAACACAAGGACTGTGAAATAGAGAGAAATTCTTAAATAAGTCCTTCAGGGCTTGTGTGCAATCTTGGATTTACCACCTCTACATCCACAGCTGTGAGAGAGATAAGGCTAGACACTTGGGGCTGATACTATTGGTGAGAGAATGCAGACCCTTTGAGGTAATGGTGCATGGTTCCCATTCCACGGGTCCCAAATCTCCACGTTTAAGGGATTTATCCTTCAGCTAAAATATGCATGGAAAACCCGGAATATGGTTCACAAACTGATCAGGCAAAGTTTCTAAAACTCATCGCCATTTTCGCCCCCTGGTACTCGAGTTCGCCGTTCCAGAGGCGATATTAACATTCTCCCCACTTGGAGAGTCAGTGCCTTTGACCTCTTGTTTCGCACAGTTTGCAATTTCTGTAGAAGATGATCAGGAATAAGGAGAACCAATGAGAGGCTAACTCGATGTGTTTGGACGGGCACATTGAACTCTGATTTCCCTACAGGAAGAAGAATTCACCAAAGGCTCAGCGTGCCATGCCGGAACGAGATTAGGGCCTGAAGCAATTCTTTGGGTTTGCGGTCAGCTGACAAGAAAGCGAGTTGAGAAAAGGAGATTTTTGACACTGTAACTCACAATCCTGCAGAGTTCCAAATGACCCCTATCTTCCAAAAATTTATTGAAGTTAGGCTGTGAAGAGGACTTGAACGCGACGCAGAATTGCAGAAAACAGATATCAGGGGGTAGATAAGAATTGCTCTGAAAGCGTAGGAAAAGAGGCAGCAGTTCGATAGTGATGCACTTGGCCAAAAAGGGCGTATGCGTTTTTTCCTGAATATATTCAGGAAAAAACGCATAGGCCCTTTTTGGCCAACCAAGCAAGCCTGCAATGGAAATCCGCACTACAAGCGACTCTCACTTCCCACCGATCAAAAGGGCCCTCCGAAAAAAGTGTAAAATCCAAAGAGGCAGGACAGGCCATGGAGAACCAGCAGCCTTGTTATGCTGATGGGCGGGATGTAAATTGCCAACAGCCATTCTGGAGAAGTGGATGGTGTTTCCTGGAACAAAGAGAAAACCAAGCTAGAGAGCCTAGGGCACTTCCACTTATGGTGCTATAGATTCGGAAAATTTAAATGAAAAAGACACAGCCACACCAAAGTTTGGGGCAGCTCTCTTTATAGGAACCTTGACTATGTTACAACTTCAATAGCCCAGAAAGAGAAAAATGGATATAAAAGTTGTGGTACATCCCTACAATGGAATAACACTCAACAATGAAATCAATGGCAACAGACCAGTAGCAGCATAATGAGTGGATTTAGTTACGATGATTCTAAGTGAAATAAGTCACACAGAAAAAGAAACATCATAAGATATCACTAATACCGGGAATGTAAACACGGCTACGCGTGAACTGCATTACAAAACACAACAGAGTCTCACATTTACAGAAGAAACTGATGCTTGCTTAAGGGGAAAGGAGAGTGGGGAGGCTGCATAAAACCAGAGGTTGATATTAGGACAGATACCATTCCATAAGCCAAATATATATTAGACAAGACCTACTCCTCGCTCAACCAAATGGACTCAACACCCCGTATTCAAAACCTAGGAATATACCTGACTATGAAGAAAATTAAAACCCATACATTTATAGGTCTCCATAAGAAAATCATTTGTGTACAGCAGCATACACACAGCCGTGTAAATAAGCTAAATCCCCTTATAAAAATAAATTTGAAAAAGAAAACACAAGGACTGTGAAATAGAGAGAAATTCTTAAATAAGTCCTTCAGGGCTTGTGTGCAATCTTGGATTTACCACCTCTACATCCACAGTTGTGGGAGAGATAAGGCTAGACACTTGGGGCTGATACTATTGGTGAGGGAATGCAGACCCTTTGAGGTAATGGTGCATGGTTCCCATTCCACGGGTCCCAAATCTCCACGTTTAAGGGATTTATCCTTCAGCTAAAATATGCATGGAAATCCCGGAATATGGTCCACAAACTGATCAGGCAAAGTTTCTAAAACTCATCGCCATTTTCCCCCCTGTTACTTGAGTTCGCCGTTCCAGAGGCGATATTAACATTCTCCCCACTTGGAGAGTCAGTGCCTTTGACCTCTTGTTTCGCACAGTTTGCAATTTCTGTAGAAGATGATCAGGAATAAGGAGAACCAATGAGCGGCTAACTCGATGTGTTTGGACGGGCACATTGAACTCTGATTTCCCTAAAGGAAGAAGAGTTCACCAAAGGCTCAGCGTGCCATGCCGGAACGACATTAGGGCCTGAAGCAATTCTTCGGGTTTGCGGTCAGCACACAAGAAAGCGAGTTGAGAAAAGGAGATTTTTGGCACTGTAACTCACAATCCTGCAGAGATCCAAATGACCCCTATCATCCAAAAATTTATTGAAGGAAGGCTGTGAAGAGGACTTGAACGCGACGCAGAACTGCAGAAAACAGATATCAGGGGGTAGATAAGAATTGCTATGAAAGCGTAGGAAAAGAGGCAGCAGTTCGATAGTGATGCACTTGGCCAAAATGGGCATATGCGTTTTTTCCTGAATATATTCAGGAAAAAACGCAAACGCCCTTTTTGGCCAACCAAGCAAGCCTGCAATGGAAATCCGCACTACAAGCAACTCTCACTTCCCACCGATCAAAGGGGCCGTCCGAAAAAAGTGTAAAATCCAGAGAGGCAGGACAGGCCATGGAGAACCGGCAGCCTTGTTATGCTGATGGGCGGGATGTAAATTGCAAACAGCCACTGTGGAGAAGTGGATGGTGTTTCCTGGAACAAAGAGAAAACCAAGCTAGAGAGCCTAGGGCACTTCCACTTATGGTGCTATAGATTCGGAAAATTTAAATGAAAAAGACACAGCCACACCAAAGTTTGGGGCTGCTCTCTTTATGGGAACCTTGACTATGGTACAACTTCAATAGCCCAGAAAGAGAAAAATGGATATAAAAGTTGTGGTACATCCCTACAATGGAATATCACTCAACAATGAAATCAATGGCAACAGACCAGTAGCAGCATAATGAGTGGATGTAGTTACGATGATTCTAAGTGAAATAAGTCACACAGAAAAAGAAACATCATAAGATATCACTAATACCGGGAATGTAAACACGGCTACGCGTGAACTGCATTACAAAACACAACAGAGTCTCACATTTACAAAAGAAACTGATGCTTGCTTAAGGAGAAAGGAGAGTGGGGAGGCTGCATAAAACCAGAGGTTGATATTAGGACAGATACCATTCCATAAGCCAAATATATATTAGACAAGACCTACTCCTTGCCCAACCAAATGGACTCAACACCCCGTATTCAAAACCTAGGAATATACCTGACTATGAAGACAATTAAAACCCATACATTTATAGGTCTCCATAAGAAAATCATTTGTGTACAGCAGCATACACACAGCAGTGTAAATAAGCTAAATCCCCTTATAAAAATAAATTTGAAAAAGAAAACACAAGGACTGTGAAATAGAGAGAAATTCTTAAATAAGTCCTTCAGGGCTTGTGTGCAATCTTGGATTTACCACCTCTACATCCACAGCTGTGGGAGAGATAAGGCTGGACACTTGGGGCTGATGCTATTGGTGAGGGAATGCAGACCCTTTGAGGTAATGGTGCATGGTTGCCATTCCACGGGTCCCAAATCTCCACGTTTAAGGGATTTATCCTTCAGCTAAAATATGCATGGAAAACCCGGAATATGGTCCACGAAGTGATCAGGCAAAGTTTCTAAAACTCATCGCCATTTTCGCCCCCTGGTACTCGAGTTCGCCGTTCCAGAGGCGATATTAACATTCTCCCCACTTGGAGAGTCAGTGCCTTTGACCTCTTGTTTCGCACAGTTTGCAATTTCTGTAGAAGATGATCAGGAATAAGGAGAACCAATGAGCGGCTAACTCGATGTGTTTGGACGGGCACATTGAACTCTGATTTCCCTACAGGAAGAAGAGTTCACCAAAGGCTCAGCATGCCATGCCGCAACGAGATTAGGGCCTGAAGCAATTCTTCAGGTTTGCGGTCAGCTCACAAGAAAGCGAGTTGAGAAAAGGAGATTTTTGGCACGGTAATTCACAATGCTGCAGAGTTCCAAATGACCCCTATCATTCAAAAATTTATTGAAGGAAGGCTGTGAAGAGGACTTGAACGCGCCGCAGAATTGCAGAAAACAGATATCAGGGGGTAGATAAGAATTGCTCTGAAAGCGTAGGAAAAGAGGCAGGAGTTCGATTGTGATGCACTTGGCCAAAAAGGGCATATGCGTTTTTTCCTGAATATATTCAGGAAAAAACGCATACGCCCTTTTTGGCCAACCAAGGAAGCCTGCAATGGAAATCCGCACTACAATGAAGTCTCACTTCCCACCGATCAAAAGGGCCGTCCGAAAAAAGTGTAAAATCCAGAGAGGCAGGACATGCAATGGAGAACCGGCAGCCTTGTTATGCTTATGGGCGGGATGTAAATTGCCAACAGCCACTCTGCAGAAGTGGATGGCGTTTCCTGGAACAAAGAAAAAACCAAGCTAGGGAGCCTAGGGCACTTCCACTTATGGTGCTATAGATTCGGAAAATTTAAATGAAAAAGACACAGCCACACCAAAGTTTGGGGCTGCTCTCTTTACGGGAACCTTGACTATGGTACAACTTCAATAGCCCAGAAAGAGAAAAATGGATATAAAAGTTTTTGTACATCCCTACAATGGAATATCACTCAACAATGAAATCAATGGCAACAGACCAGTAGCAGCATAATGAGTGGATTTAGTTACGATGATTCTAAGTGAAATAAGTCACACAGAAAAAGAAATATCATACGATATCACGAATACCAGGAATGTAAACACGGCTACGCGTAAACTGCATTACAAAACACAACAGAGTCTCACATTTACAAAAGAAACTGATGCTTGCTTAAGGGGAAAGGAGAGTGGGGAGGCTGCATAAAACCAGAGGTTGATATTAGGACAGATACCATTCCATAAGCCAAATATATATTAGACAAGACCTACTCCTCGCTCAACCAAATGGACTCAACTCCCCGTATTCAAAACCTAGGAATATACCTGACTATGAAGAAAATTAACACCCATACATTTATAGGTCTCCATAAGAAAATCATTTGTGTACAGCAGCATACACACAGCCGTGTAAATAAGCTAAATCCCCTTATAAAAATAAATTTGAAAAAGAAAACACAAGGACTGTGAAATAGAGAGAAATTCTTAAATAAGTCCTTCAGGGCTTGTGTGCAATCTTGGATTTACCACCTCTACATCCACAGCTGTGGGAGAGATAAGGCTGGACACTTCGGGCTGATACTATTGGTGAGGAAATGCAGACCCTTTGAGGTAATGATGCATGGTTCCCATTCCACGGGTCCCAAATCTCCACGTTTAAGGGATTTATCCTTCAGCTAAAATATGCATGGAAAACCCGGAATATGGTCCACGAAGTGATCAGGCAAAGTTTCTAAAACTCATCGCCATTTTCGCCCCCTGGTACTCGAGTTCGCCGTTCCAGAGGCGATATTAACATTCTCCCCACTTGGAGAGTCAGTGCCTTTGACCTCTTGTTTCGCACAGTTTGCAATTTCTGTAGAAGATGATCAGGAATAAGGAGAACCAATGAGCGGCTAACTCGATGTGTTTGGACGGGCACATTGAACTCTGATTTCCCTACAGGAAGAAGAGTTCACCAAAGGCTCAGCGTGCCATGCCGGAACGAGATTTGGGCCTGAAGCAATTCTTCGGGTTTGCGGTCAGCTCACAAGAAAGCGAGTTGAGAAAAGGAGATTTTTGGCACTGTAACTCACAATCCTGCAGAGTTCCAAATGACCCCTATCATCCAAAAATTTATTGAAGGAAGGCTGTGAAGAGGACTTGAACGCGACGCAGAATTGCAGAAAACAGATATCAGGGGGTAGATAAGAATTGCTCTGAAAGCGTAGGAAAAGAGGCAGCAGTTCGATAGTGATGCACTTGGCCCAAAAGGGCGTATGCGTTTTTTCCTGAATATATTCAGGAAAAAACGCAAACGCCCTTTTTGGCCAACCAAGCAAGCCTGCAATGGAAATCCGCACTACAAGCAACTCTCACTTCCCACCGATCAAAAGGGCACTCCGAAAAAAGTGTAAAATCCAGAGAGGCAGGACAGGCCATGGAGAACCGGCAGCGTTGTTATGCTGATGGGCGGGATGTAAATTGCCAACAGCCATTCTGGAGAAGTGGATGGTGTTTCCTGGAACAAAGAGAAAACTAAGCTAGACAGCCTAGGGCACTTCCACTTATGGTGCTATAGATTCGGAAAATTTAAATGAAAACGACACAGCCACACCAAAGTTTGGGGCAGCTCTCTTTACGGGAACTTTGACTATGGTACAACTTCAATAGCCCAGAAAGAGAAAAATGGATATAAAAGTTGTGGTACATCCCTACAATGGAATATCACTCAACAATGAAATCAATGGCAACAGACCAGTAGCAGCATAATGAGTGGATTTAGTTACGATGATTCTAAGTGAAATAAGTCACACAGAAAAAGAAACATCATAAGATATCACGAATACCGGGAATGTAAACACGGCTACGCGTGAACTGCATTACAAAACACAACAGAGTCTCACATTTACAAAAGAAAATGATGCTTTCTAAAGGGGAAAGGAGAGTGGGGAGGCTGCATAAAACCAGAGGTTGATATTAGGACAGATACCATTCCATAAGCCAAATATATATTAGACAAGACCTACTCCTCGCTCAACCAAATGGACTCAACACCCCGTATTCAAAACCTAGGAATATACCTGACTATGAAGAAAATTAAAACCCATACATTTATAGGTCTCCATAAGAAAATCATTTGTGTACAGCAGCATACACACAGCCGTGTAAATAAGCTAAATCCCCTTATAAAAATAAATTTGATAAAGAAAACACAAGGACTTGAAATAGAGAGAAATTCTTAAATAAGTCCTTCAGGGCTTGTGTGCAATCTTGGATTTACCACCTCTACATCCACAGCTGTGGGAGAGATAAGGCTGGACACTTGGGGCTGATACTATTGGTGAGGGAATGCAGACCCTTTGAGGTAATGGTGCATGGTTCCCATTCCACGGGTCCCAAATCTCCACGTTTAAGGGATTTATCCTTCAGCTAAAATATGCATGGAAAACCCGGAATATGGTCCACGAAGTGATCAGGCAAAGTTTCTAAAACTCATCGCCATTTTCGCCCCCTGGTACTCGAGTTCGCCTTTCCAGAGGCGATATTAACATTCTCCCCACTTGGAGAGTCAGTGCCTTTGACCTCTTGTTTCGCACAGTTTGCAATTTCTGTAGAAGATGATCAGGAATAAGGAGAACCAATGAGCGGCTAACTCGATGTGTTTGGACGGGCACATTGAACTCTGATTTCCCTACAGGAAGAAGAGTTCACCAAAGGCTCAGCGTGCCATGCCGGAACGAGATTTGGGCCTGAAGCAATTCTTCGGGTTTGCGGTCAGCTCACAAGAAAGCGAGTTGAGAAAAGGAGATTTTTGGCACTGTAACTCACAATCCTGCAGAGTTCCAAATGACCCCTATCATCCAAAAATTTATTGAAGGAAGGCTGTGAAGAGGACTTGAACGCGACGCAGAATTGCAGAAAACAGATATCAGGGGGTAGATAAGAATTGCTCTGAAAGCGTAGGAAAAGAGGCAGCAGTTCGATAGTGATGCACTTGGCCCAAAAGGGCGTATGCGTTTTTTCCTGAATATATTCAGGAAAAAACGCAAACGCCCTTTTTGGCCAACCAAGCAAGCCTGCAATGGAAATCCGCACTACAAGCAACTCTCACTTCCCACCGATCAAAAGGGCACTCCGAAAAAAGTGTAAAATCCAGAGAGGCAGGACAGGCCATGGAGAACCGGCAGCGTTGTTATGCTGATGGGCGGGATGTAAATTGCCAACAGCCATTCTGGAGAAGTGGATGGTGTTTCCTGGAACAAAGAGAAAACTAAGCTAGACAGCCTAGGGCACTTCCACTTATGGTGCTATAGATTCGGAAAATTTAAATGAAAACGACACAGCCACACCAAAGTTTGGGGCAGCTCTCTTTACGGGAACCTTGACTATGGTACAACTTCAATAGCCCAGAAAGAGAAAATTGGATATAAAAGTTGTGGTACATCCCTACAATGGAATATCACTCAACAATGAAATCAATGGCAACAGACCAGTAGCAGCATAATGAGTGGATTTAGTTACGATGATTCTAAGTGAAATAACTCACACAGAAAAAGAAATATCATAAGATATCACTGATACCGGGAATGTAAACACGGCTACGCGTGAACTGCATTACAAAACACAACAGAGTCTCACATTTACAAAAGAAAATGATGCTTTCTAAAGGGGAAAGGAGAGTGGGGAGGCTGCATAAAACCAGAGGTTGATATTAGGACAGATACCATTCCATAAGCCAAATATATATTAGACAAGACCTACTCCTCGCTCAACCAAATGGACTCAACACCCCGTATTCAAAACCTAGGAATATACCTGACTATGAAGAAAATTAAAACCCATACATTTATAGGTCTCCATAAGAAAATCATTTGTGTACAGCAGCATACACACAGCCGTGTAAATAAGCTAAATCCCCTTATAAAAATAAATTTGATAAAGAAAACACAAGGACTTGAAATAGAGAGAAATTCTTAAATAAGTCCTTCAGGGCTTGTGTGCAATCTTGGATTTACCACCTCTACATCCACAGCTGTGGGAGAGATAAGGCTGGACACTTGGGGCTGATACTATTGGTGAGGGAATGCAGACCCTTTGAGGTAATGGTGCATGGTTCCCATTCCACGGGTCCCAAATCTCCACGTTTAAGGGATTTATCCTTCAGCTAAAATATGCATGGAAAACCCGGAATATGGTCCACGAAGTGATCAGGCAAAGTTTCTAAAACTCATCGCCATTTTCGCCCCCTGGTACTCGAGTTCGCCTTTCCAGAGGCGATATTAACATTCTCCCCACTTGGAGAGTCAGTGCCTTTGACCTCTTGTTTCGCACAGTTTGCAATTTCTGTAGAAGATGATCAGGAATAAGGAGAACCAATGAGCGGCTAACTCGATGTGTTTGGACGGGCACATTGAACGCTGATTTCCCTAAAGGAAGAAGAGTTCACCAAAGGCTTAGCGTGCCATGCCGGAACGACATTAGGGCCTGAAGCAATTCTTCGGGTTTGCGGTCAGCTGACAAGAAAGCGAGTTGAGAAAAGGAGATTTTTGGCACTGTAACTCACAATCCTGCAGAGTTCCAAATGACCCCTATCATCCAAAAATTTATTGAAGGAAGGCTGTGAAGAGGACTTGAACGCGACGCAGAATTGCAGAAAACAGATATCAGGGGGTAGATAAGAATTGCTCTGAAAGCGTAGGAAAAGAGGCAGCAGTTCGATCGTGATGCACTTGGCCAAAAAGGGCGTATGCGTTTTTTCCTGAATATATTCAGGAAAAAACGCATACGCCCTTTTTGGCCAACCAAGCAAGCCTGCAATGGAAATCCGCTCTACAATGAAGTCTCACTTCCCACTGATCAAAAGGGCCGTCCGAAAAAAGTGTAAAATCCAGAGAGGCAGGACAGGCCATGGAGAACCGGCAGCCTTGTTATGCTGATGGGCGGGATGTAAATTGCCAACAGCCACCCTGGAGAAGTGGATGGTGTTTCCTGGAACAAAGAGAAAACCAAGCTAGAGAGCCTAGGGCACTTCCACTTATGGTGCTATAGATTCGGAAAATTTAAATGAAAAAGACACAGCCACACCAAAGTTTGGGGCTGCTCTCTTTACGGGAACCTTGACTATGGTACAACTTCAATAGCCCAGAAAGAGAAAAATGGATATAAAAGTTGTGGTACATCCCTACAATGGAATATCACTCAACAATGAAATCAATGGCAACAGACCAGTAGCAGCATAATGAGTGGATTTAGTTACGATGATTCTAAGTGAAATAAGTCACACAGAAAAAGAAACATCATAAGATATCACTAATACCGGGAATGTAAACACGGCTACGCGTGAACTGCATTACAAAACACAACAGAGTCTCACATTTACAAAAGAAACTGATGCTTGCTTAAGGGGAAAGCAGAGTGGGGAGGCTGCATAAAACCAGAGGTTGATATTAGGACAGATACCATTCCATAAGCCAAATATATATTAGACAAGACCTACTCCTTGCCCAACCAAATGGACTCAACACCCCGTATTCAAAACCTAGGAATATACCTGACTATGAAGACAATTAAAACCCATACATTTATAGGTCTCCATAAGAAAATCATTTGTGTACAGCAGCATACACACAGCAGTGTAAATAAGCTAAATCCCCTTATAAAAATAAATTTGAAAAAGAAAACACAAGGACTGTGAAATAGAGAGAAATTCTTAAATAAGTCCTTCAGGGCTTGTGTGCAATCTTGGATTTACCACCTCTACATCCACAGCTGTGGGAGAGATAAGGCTGGACACTTGGGGCTGATGCTATTGGTGAGGGAATGCAGACCCTTTGAGGTAATGGTGCATGGTTGCCATTCCAGGGGTCCCAAATCTCCACGTTTAAGGGATTTATCCTTCAACTAAAATATGCATGGAAAACCCGGAATATGGTCCACGAAGTGATCAGGCAAAGTTTCTAAAACTCATCGCCATTTTCGCCCCCTGGTACTCGAGTTCGCCGTTCCAGAGGCGATATTAACATTCTCCCCACTTGGAGAGTCAGTGCCTTTGACCTCTTGTTTCGCACAGTTTGCAATTTCTGTAGAAGATGATCAGGAATAAGGAGAACCAATGAGCGGCTAACTCGATGTGTTTGGACGGGCACATTGCACTCTGATTTCCCTACAGGAAGAAGAGTTCACCAAAGGCTCAGCGTGCCATGCCGGAGCGAGATTAGGGCCTGAAGCAATTCTTCGGGTTTGCGGTCAGCTCACAAGAAAGCGAGTTGAGAAAAGGAGATTTTTGGCACGGTAACTCACAATGCTGCAGAGTTCCAAATGACCCCTATCATTCAAAAATTTATTGAAGGAAGGCAGTGAAGAGGACTTGAACGCGCCGCAGAATTGCAGAAAACAGATATCAGGGGGTAGATAAGAATTGCTCTGAAAGCGTAGGAAAAGAGGCAGCAGTTCGATAGTGATGCACTTGGCCAAAAAGGGCGTATGCGTTTGTTCCTGAATATATTCAGGAAAAAACGCATACGCCCTTTTTGGCCAACCAAGCAAGCCTGCAATGGAAATCCGCACTACAATGAAGTCTCACTTCCCACCGATCAAAAGGGCCGTCCGAAAAAAGTGTAAAATCCAGAGAGGCAGGACATGCCATGGAGAACCGGCAGCCTTGTTATGCTTATGGGCGGGATGTAAATTGCTAACAGCCACTCTGCAGAAGTGGATGGTGTTTCCTCAAACAAAGAAAAAACCAAGCTAGAGAGCCTAGGGCACTTCCACTTATGGTGCTATAGATTCGGAAAATTTAAATGAAAAAGACATAGCCACACCAAAATTTGGGGCTGCTCTGTGTACGGGAACCTTGACTATGGTACAACATCGATAGCCCAGAAAGAGAAAAATGGATATAGAAGTTGTGGTACATCCCTACAATGGAATATCACTCAACAATGAAATCAATGGCAACAGACCAGTAGCAGCATAATGAGTGGATTTAGTTACGATGATTCTAAGTGAAATAAGTCACACAGAAAAGGAAACATCATAAGATATCACTAATACCTGGAATGTAAACACGGCGACGCGTGAACTGCATTACAAAACACAACAGAGTCTCACATTTACAAAAGAAACTTAGGCTTGCTAAAGGGGAAAGGAGAGTGGGGAGGCTGCATAAAGCCAGCGATTGACATTAGGACAGATACCATTCCATAAGCCAAATATATATTAGACAAGACCTACTCCTTGCCCAACCAAATGGACTCAACACCCCGTATTCAAAACATAGGAATATACCTGACTATGAAGAAAATTAAAGCCCATACATTTATAGGTCGCCATAAGAAAATCTTTTGTGTACAACAGCATACACACAGCAGTGTAAATAAGCTAAATCCCCTTATAAAAATAAATTTGAAAAGGAAATCACAAGGACTGTGAAATAGAGAGAAATTCTTAAATAAGTCCTTCAGGGCTTGTGAGGAATCTTGGATTTACCACCTCTACATCCACAGCTGTGGGAGAGATAAGGCTGGAAACTTGGGGCTGATACTATTGGTGAGGGAATTCAGACCCTTTGAGGTAATAGTGCATGGTTCCCATTCCACGGGTCCCAAATCTCCACGTTTAAAGGATTTATCCTTCAGCTAAAATATGCATGGAAAACCCAGAATATGGTCCACGAAGTGATCAGGCAAAATTTCTAAAACTCATCGCCATTTTCGCCCCCAGGTACTCGAGTTCGCTGTTCCAGATGCGATATTAACATTCTCCCCACTTGGAGAGTCAGTGCCTTGGACCTCTTGTTTGGCACAGTTTGCAATTTCCGTGGAAGATTAACAGGAATAAGGAGAACCAATGAGCCGCTAACTCGATGTGTTTGGACGGGCACATTGAACTCTGATTTCCCTACAGGAAGAAGAATTCACCAAAGGCTCAGCGTGCCATGCCGCAACGAGTTTAGGGCCTGAAGCAATTCTTCGGGTTTGCGGTCAGCTCACAAGAAAGCGAGTTGAGAAAAGGAGATTTTTGGCACTGTAACTCACGATCCTGCAGAGTTCCAAATGACCCCTATCATCCAAAAATTTATTGAGGGAAGGCTATGAAGAGGACTTGAACGTGACGCAGAATTGCAGAAAACACATATCAGGGGGTAGAAAAGAAATGCTCTGAAAGCGTAGGAAAAGACGAAGCAGTTCGACAGTGATGCACTTGGACAAAAAGGGCGTATGCGTTTTTTCCTGAATATATTCAGGAAAAAACGCATATGCCCTTTTTGGCCAACCAAGCAAGCCTGCAATGGAAATCCGCACTACAATGAAGTCTCACTTCCCACCGATCAAAAGGGAAGTCCGAAAAAAGTGTAAAATCCAGAGAGGCAGGACAGGCCATGGAGAACCGGCAGCCTTGTTATGCTGATGGGCGGGATGTAAATTGCCAACAGCCACTCTGCAGAAGTGGATGGTGTTTCCTGGAACAAAGAAAAAACCAAGCTAGAGAGCCTAGGGCACTTCCACTTATGGTGCTATAGATTCGGAAAATTTAAATGAAAAAGACACAGCCACACCAGAGTTTGGGGCTGCTCTCTTTACGGGAACCTTGACTATGGTACAACTTCAATAGCCCAGAAAGAGAAAAATGGATATAAAAGTTGTGGTACATCCCTACAATGGAATATCACTCAACAATGAAATCAATGGCAACAGACCAGTAGCAGCATAATGAGTGGATTTAGTTACGATGATTCTAAGTGAAATAAGTCACACAGAAAAAGAAACATCATAAGATATCACTAATACCGGGAATGTAAACACGGCTATGCATGAACTGCATTACAAAACACAACAGAGTCTCACATTTACAAAAGAAACTGATGCTTGCTTAAGGGGAAAGGAGAGTGGGGAGGCTGCATAAAACCAGAGGTTGATATTAGGACAGATACCATTCCATAAGCCAAATATATATTAGACAAGACCTACTCCTTGCCCAACCAAATGGACTCAACACCCCGTATTCAAAACCTAGGAATATACCTGACTATGAAGACAATTAAAACCCATACATTTATAGGTCTCCATAAGAAAATCATTTGTGTACAGCAGCATACACACAGCAGTGTAAATAAGCTAAATCCCCTTATAAAAATAAATTTGAAAAAGAAAACACAAGGACTGTGAAATAGAGAGAAATTCTTAAATAAGTCCTTCAGGGCTTGTGTGCAATCTTGGATTTACCACCTCTACATCCACAGCTGTGGGAGAGATAAGGCTGGACACTTGGGGCTGATGCTATTGGTGAGGGAATGCAGACCCTTTGAGGTAATGGTGCATGGTTGCCATTCCACGGGTCCCAAATCTCCACGTTTAAGGGATTTATCCTTCAGCTAAAATATGCATGGAAAACCCGGAATATGGTCCACGAAGTGATCAGGCAAAGTTTCTAAAACTCATCGCCATTTTCGCCCCCTGGTACTCGAGTTCGCCGTTCCAGAGGCGATATTAACATTCTCCCCACTTGGAGAGTCAGTGCCTTTGACCTCTTGTTTCGCACAGTTTGCAATTTCTGTAGAAGATGATCAGGAATAAGGAGAACCAATGAGCGGCTAACTCGATGTGTTTGGACGGGCACATTGAACTCTGATTTCCCTACAGGAAGAAGAGTTCACCAAAGGCTCAGCATGCCATGCCGCAACGAGATTAGGGCCTGAAGCAATTCTTCAGGTTTGCGGTCAGCTCACAAGAAAGCGAGTTGAGAAAAGGAGATTTTTGGCACGGTAATTCACAATGCTGCAGAGTTCCAAATGACCCCTATCATTCAAAAATTTATTGAAGGAAGGCTGTGAAGAGGACTTGAACGCGCCGCAGAATTGCAGAAAACAGATATCAGGGGGTAGATAAGAATTGCTCTGAAAGCGTAGGAAAAGAGGCAGGAGTTCGATTGTGATGCACTTGGCCAAAAAGGGCATATGCGTTTTTTCCTGAATATATTCAGGAAAAAACGCATACGCCCTTTTTGGCCAACCAAGGAAGCCTGCAATGGAAATCCGCACTACAATGAAGTCTCACTTCCCACCGATCAAAAGGGCCGTCCGAAAAAAGTGTAAAATCCAGAGAGGCAGGACATGCAATGGAGAACCGGCAGCCTTGTTATGCTTATGGGCGGGATGTAAATTGCCAACAGCCACTCTGCAGAAGTGGATGGCGTTTCCTGGAACAAAGAAAAAACCAAGCTAGGGAGCCTAGGGCACTTCCACTTATGGTGCTATAGATTCGGAAAATTTAAATGAAAAAGACACAGCCACACCAAAGTTTGGGGCTGCTCTCTTTACGGGAACCTTGACTATGGTACAACTTCAATAGCCCAGAAAGAGAAAAATGGATATAAAAGTTTTTGTACATCCCTACAATGGAATATCACTCAACAATGAAATCAATGGCAACAGACCAGTAGCAGCATAATGAGTGGATTTAGTTACGATGATTCTAAGTGAAATAAGTCACACAGAAAAAGAAATATCATACGATATCACGAATACCAGGAATGTAAACACGGCTACGCGTAAACTGCATTACAAAACACAACAGAGTCTCACATTTACAAAAGAAACTGATGCTTGCTTAAGGGGAAAGGAGAGTGGGGAGGCTGCATAAAACCAGAGGTTGATATTAGGACAGATACCATTCCATAAGCCAAATATATATTAGACAAGACCTACTCCTCGCTCAACCAAATGGACTCAACTCCCCGTATTCAAAACCTAGGAATATACCTGACTATGAAGAAAATTAACACCCATACATTTATAGGTCTCCATAAGAAAATCATTTGTGTACAGCAGCATACACACAGCCGTGTAAATAAGCTAAATCCCCTTATAAAAATAAATTTGAAAAAGAAAACACAAGGACTGTGAAATAGAGAGAAATTCTTAAATAAGTCCTTCAGGGCTTGTGTGCAATCTTGGATTTACCACCTCTACATCCACAGCTGTGGGAGAGATAAGGCTGGACACTTCGGGCTGATACTATTGGTGAGGAAATGCAGACCCTTTGAGGTAATGATGCATGGTTCCCATTCCACGGGTCCCAAATCTCCACGTTTAAGGGATTTATCCTTCAGCTAAAATATGCATGGAAAACCCGGAATATGGTCCACGAAGTGATCAGGCAAAGTTTCTAAAACTCATCGCCATTTTCGCCCCCTGGTACTCGAGTTCGCCGTTCCAGAGGCGATATTAACATTCTCCCCACTTGGAGAGTCAGTGCCTTTGACCTCTTGTTTCGCACAGTTTGCAATTTCTGTAGAAGATGATCAGGAATAAGGAGAACCAATGAGCGGCTAACTCGATGTGTTTGGACGGGCACATTGAACTCTGATTTCCCTACAGGAAGAAGAGTTCACCAAAGGCTCAGCGTGCCATGCCGGAACGAGATTTGGGCCTGAAGCAATTCTTCGGGTTTGCGGTCAGCTCACAAGAAAGCGAGTTGAGAAAAGGAGATTTTTGGCACTGTAACTCACAATCCTGCAGAGTTCCAAATGACCCCTATCATCCAAAAATTTATTGAAGGAAGGCTGTGAAGAGGACTTGAACGCGACGCAGAATTGCAGAAAACAGATATCAGGGGGTAGATAAGAATTGCTCTGAAAGCGTAGGAAAAGAGGCAGCAGTTCGATAGTGATGCACTTGGCCCAAAAGGGCGTATGCGTTTTTTCCTGAATATATTCAGGAAAAAACGCAAACGCCCTTTTTGGCCAACCAAGCAAGCCTGCAATGGAAATCCGCACTACAAGCAACTCTCACTTCCCACCGATCAAAAGGGCACTCCGAAAAAAGTGTAAAATCCAGAGAGGCAGGACAGGCCATGGAGAACCGGCAGCGTTGTTATGCTGATGGGCGGGATGTAAATTGCCAACAGCCATTCTGGAGAAGTGGATGGTGTTTCCTGGAACAAAGAGAAAACTAAGCTAGACAGCCTAGGGCACTTCCACTTATGGTGCTATAGATTCGGAAAATTTAAATGAAAACGACACAGCCACACCAAAGTTTGGGGCAGCTCTCTTTACGGGAACCTTGACTATGGTACAACTTCAATAGCCCAGAAAGAGAAAAATGGATATAAAAGTTGTGGTACATCCCTACAATGGAATATCACTCAACAATGAAATCAATGGCAACAGACCAGTAGCAGCATAATGAGTGGATTTAGTTACGATGATTCTAAGTGAAATAAGTCACACAGAAAAAGAAACATCATAAGATATCACGAATACCGGGAATGTAAACACGGCTACGCGTGAACTGCATTACAAAACACAACAGAGTCTCACATTTACAAAAGAAAATGATGCTTTCTAAAGGGGAAAGGAGAGTGGGGAGGCTGCATAAAACCAGAGGTTGATATTAGGACAGATACCATTCCATAAGCCAAATATATATTAGACAAGACCTACTCCTCGCTCAACCAAATGGACTCAACACCCCGTATTCAAAACCTAGGAATATACCTGACTATGAAGAAAATTAAAACCCATACATTTATAGGTCTCCATAAGAAAATCATTTGTGTACAGCAGCATACACACAGCCGTGTAAATAAGCTAAATCCCCTTATAAAAATAAATTTGATAAAGAAAACACAAGGACTTGAAATAGAGAGAAATTCTTAAATAAGTCCTTCAGGGCTTGTGTGCAATCTTGGATTTACCACCTCTACATCCACAGCTGTGGGAGAGATAAGGCTGGACACTTGGGGCTGATACTATTGGTGAGGGAATGCAGACCCTTTGAGGTAATGGTGCATGGTTCCCATTCCACGGGTCCCAAATCTCCACGTTTAAGGGATTTATCCTTCAGCTAAAATATGCATGGAAAACCCGGAATATGGTCCACGAAGTGATCAGGCAAAGTTTCTAAAACTCATCGCCATTTTCGCCCCCTGGTACTCGAGTTCGCCTTTCCAGAGGCGATATTAACATTCTCCCCACTTGGAGAGTCAGTGCCTTTGACCTCTTGTTTCGCACAGTTTGCAATTTCTGTAGAAGATGATCAGGAATAAGGAGAACCAATGAGCGGCTAACTCGATGTGTTTGGACGGGCACATTGAACTCTGATTTCCCTACAGGAAGAAGAGTTCACCAAAGGCTCAGCGTGCCATGCCGGAACGAGATTTGGGCCTGAAGCAATTCTTCGGGTTTGCGGTCAGCTCACAAGAAAGCGAGTTGAGAAAAGGAGATTTTTGGCACTGTAACTCACAATCCTGCAGAGTTCCAAATGACCCCTATCATCCAAAAATTTATTGAAGGAAGGCTGTGAAGAGGACTTGAACGCGACGCAGAATTGCAGAAAACAGATATCAGGGGGTAGATAAGAATTGCTCTGAAAGCGTAGGAAAAGAGGCAGCAGTTCGATAGTGATGCACTTGGCCCAAAAGGGCGTATGCGTTTTTTCCTGAATATATTCAGGAAAAAACGCAAACGCCCTTTTTGGCCAACCAAGCAAGCCTGCAATGGAAATCCGCACTACAAGCAACTCTCACTTCCCACCGATCAAAAGGGCACTCCGAAAAAAGTGTAAAATCCAGAGAGGCAGGACAGGCCATGGAGAACCGGCAGCGTTGTTATGCTGATGGGCGGGATGTAAATTGCCAACAGCCATTCTGGAGAAGTGGATGGTGTTTCCTGGAACAAAGAGAAAACTAAGCTAGACAGCCTAGGGCACTTCCACTTATGGTGCTATAGATTCGGAAAATTTAAATGAAAACGACACAGCCACACCAAAGTTTGGGGCAGCTCTCTTTACGGGAACCTTGACTATGGTACAACTTCAATAGCCCAGAAAGAGAAAAATGGATATAAAAGTTGTGGTACATCCCTACAATGGAATATCACTCAACAATGAAATCAATGGCAACAGACCAGTAGCAGCATAATGAGTGGATTTAGTTACGATGATTCTAAGTGAAATAACTCACACAGAAAAAGAAATATCATAAGATATCACTGATACCGGGAATGTAAACACGGCTACGCGTGAACTGCATTACAAAACACAACAGAGTCTCACATTTACAAAAGAAAATGATGCTTTCTAAAGGGGAAAGGAGAGTGGGGAGGCTGCATAAAACCAGAGGTTGATATTAGGACAGATACCATTCCATAAGCCAAATATATATTAGACAAGACCTACTCCTCGCTCAACCAAATGGACTCAACACCCCGTATTCAAAACCTAGGAATATACCTGACTATGAAGAAAATTAAAACCCATACATTTATAGGTCTCCATAAGAAAATCATTTGTGTACAGCAGCATACACACAGCCGTGTAAATAAGCTAAATCCCCTTATAAAAATAAATTTGATAAAGAAAACACAAGGACTTGAAATAGAGAGAAATTCTTAAATAAGTCCTTCAGGGCTTGTGTGCAATCTTGGATTTACCACCTCTACATCCACAGCTGTGGGAGAGATAAGGCTGGACACTTGGGGCTGATACTATTGGTGAGGGAATGCAGACCCTTTGAGGTAATGGTGCATGGTTCCCATTCCACGGGTCCCAAATCTCCACGTTTAAGGGATTTATCCTTCAGCTAAAATATGCATGGAAAACCCGGAATATGGTCCACGAAGTGATCAGGCAAAGTTTCTAAAACTCATCGCCATTTTCGCCCCCTGGTACTCGAGTTCGCCTTTCCAGAGGCGATATTAACATTCTCCCCACTTGGAGAGTCAGTGCCTTTGACCTCTTGTTTCGCACAGTTTGCAATTTCTGTAGAAGATGATCAGGAATAAGGAGAACCAATGAGCGGCTAACTCGATGTGTTTGGACGGGCACATTGAACGCTGATTTCCCTAAAGGAAGAAGAGTTCACCAAAGGCTTAGCGTGCCATGCCGGAACGACATTAGGGCCTGAAGCAATTCTTCGGGTTTGCGGTCAGCTGACAAGAAAGCGAGTTGAGAAAAGGAGATTTTTGGCACTGTAACTCACAATCCTGCAGAGTTCCAAATGACCCCTATCATCCAAAAATTTATTGAAGGAAGGCTGTGAAGAGGACTTGAACGCGACGCAGAATTGCAGAAAACAGATATCAGGGGGTAGATAAGAATTGCTCTGAAAGCGTAGGAAAAGAGGCAGCAGTTCGATCGTGATGCACTTGGCCAAAAAGGGCGTATGCGTTTTTTCCTGAATATATTCAGGAAAAAACGCATACGCCCTTTTTGGCCAACCAAGCAAGCCTGCAATGGAAATCCGCTCTACAATGAAGTCTCACTTCCCACTGATCAAAAGGGCCGTCCGAAAAAAGTGTAAAATCCAGAGAGGCAGGACAGGCCATGGAGAACCGGCAGCCTTGTTATGCTGATGGGCGGGATGTAAATTGCCAACAGCCACCCTGGAGAAGTGGATGGTGTTTCCTGGAACAAAGAGAAAACCAAGCTAGAGAGCCTAGGGCACTTCCACTTATGGTGCTATAGATTCGGAAAATTTAAATGAAAAAGACACAGCCACACCAAAGTTTGGGGCTGCTCTCTTTACGGGAACCTTGACTATGGTACAACTTCAATAGCCCAGAAAGAGAAAAATGGATATAAAAGTTGTGGTACATCCCTACAATGGAATATCACTCAACAATGAAATCAATGGCAACAGACCAGTAGCAGCATAATGAGTGGATTTAGTTACGATGATTCTAAGTGAAATAAGTCACACAGAAAAAGAAACATCATAAGATATCACTAATACCGGGAATGTAAACACGGCTACGCGTGAACTGCATTACAAAACACAACAGAGTCTCACATTTACAAAAGAAACTGATGCTTGCTTAAGGGGAAAGCAGAGTGGGGAGGCTGCATAAAACCAGAGGTTGATATTAGGACAGATACCATTCCATAAGCCAAATATATATTAGACAAGACCTACTCCTTGCCCAACCAAATGGACTCAACACCCCGTATTCAAAACCTAGGAATATACCTGACTATGAAGACAATTAAAACCCATACATTTATAGGTCTCCATAAGAAAATCATTTGTGTACAGCAGCATACACACAGCAGTGTAAATAAGCTAAATCCCCTTATAAAAATAAATTTGAAAAAGAAAACACAAGGACTGTGAAATAGAGAGAAATTCTTAAATAAGTCCTTCAGGGCTTGTGTGCAATCTTGGATTTACCACCTCTACATCCACAGCTGTGGGAGAGATAAGGCTGGACACTTGGGGCTGATGCTATTGGTGAGGGAATGCAGACCCTTTGAGGTAATGGTGCATGGTTGCCATTCCAGGGGTCCCAAATCTCCACGTTTAAGGGATTTATCCTTCAACTAAAATATGCATGGAAAACCCGGAATATGGTCCACGAAGTGATCAGGCAAAGTTTCTAAAACTCATCGCCATTTTCGCCCCCTGGTACTCGAGTTCGCCGTTCCAGAGGCGATATTAACATTCTCCCCACTTGGAGAGTCAGTGCCTTTGACCTCTTGTTTCGCACAGTTTGCAATTTCTGTAGAAGATGATCAGGAATAAGGAGAACCAATGAGCGGCTAACTCGATGTGTTTGGACGGGCACATTGCACTCTGATTTCCCTACAGGAAGAAGAGTTCACCAAAGGCTCAGCGTGCCATGCCGGAGCGAGATTAGGGCCTGAAGCAATTCTTCGGGTTTGCGGTCAGCTCACAAGAAAGCGAGTTGAGAAAAGGAGATTTTTGGCACGGTAACTCACAATGCTGCAGAGTTCCAAATGACCCCTATCATTCAAAAATTTATTGAAGGAAGGCAGTGAAGAGGACTTGAACGCGCCGCAGAATTGCAGAAAACAGATATCAGGGGGTAGATAAGAATTGCTCTGAAAGCGTAGGAAAAGAGGCAGCAGTTCGATAGTGATGCACTTGGCCAAAAAGGGCGTATGCGTTTGTTCCTGAATATATTCAGGAAAAAACGCATACGCCCTTTTTGGCCAACCAAGCAAGCCTGCAATGGAAATCCGCACTACAATGAAGTCTCACTTCCCACCGATCAAAAGGGCCGTCCGAAAAAAGTGTAAAATCCAGAGAGGCAGGACATGCCATGGAGAACCGGCAGCCTTGTTATGCTTATGGGCGGGATGTAAATTGCTAACAGCCACTCTGCAGAAGTGGATGGTGTTTCCTCAAACAAAGAAAAAACCAAGCTAGAGAGCCTAGGGCACTTCCACTTATGGTGCTATAGATTCGGAAAATTTAAATGAAAAAGACATAGCCACACCAAAATTTGGGGCGGCTCTGTGTACGGGAACCTTGACTATGGTACAACATCGATAGCCCAGAAAGAGAAAAATGGATATAGAAGTTGTGGTACATCCCTACAATGGAATATCACTCAACAATGAAATCAATGGCAACAGACCAGTAGCAGCATAATGAGTGGATTTAGTTACGATGATTCTAAGTGAAATAAGTCACACAGAAAAGGAAACATCATAAGATATCACTAATACCTGGAATGTAAACACGGCGACGCGTGAACTGCATTACAAAACACAACAGAGTCTCACATTTACAAAAGAAACTTAGGCTTGCTAAAGGGGAAAGGAGAGTGGGGAGGCTGCATAAAGCCAGCGATTGACATTAGGACAGATACCATTCCATAAGCCAAATATATATTAGACAAGACCTACTCCTTGCCCAACCAAATGGACTCAACACCCCGTATTCAAAACATAGGAATATACCTGACTATGAAGAAAATTAAAGCCCATACATTTATAGGTCGCCATAAGAAAATCTTTTGTGTACAACAGCATACACACAGCAGTGTAAATAAGCTAAATCCCCTTATAAAAATAAATTTGAAAAGGAAATCACAAGGACTGTGAAATAGAGAGAAATTCTTAAATAAGTCCTTCAGGGCTTGTGAGGAATCTTGGATTTACCACCTCTACATCCACAGCTGTGGGAGAGATAAGGCTGGAAACTTGGGGCTGATACTATTGGTGAGGGAATTCAGACCCTTTGAGGTAATAGTGCATGGTTCCCATTCCACGGGTCCCAAATCTCCACGTTTAAAGGATTTATCCTTCAGCTAAAATATGCATGGAAAACCCAGAATATGGTCCACGAAGTGATCAGGCAAAATTTCTAAAACTCATCGCCATTTTCGCCCCCAGGTACTCGAGTTCGCTGTTCCAGATGCGATATTAACATTCTCCCCACTTGGAGAGTCAGTGCCTTGGACCTCTTGTTTGGCACAGTTTGCAATTTCCGTGGAAGATTAACAGGAATAAGGAGAACCAATGAGCCGCTAACTCGATGTGTTTGGACGGGCACATTGAACTCTGATTTCCCTACAGGAAGAAGAATTCACCAAAGGCTCAGCGTGCCATGCCGCAACGAGTTTAGGGCCTGAAGCAATTCTTCGGGTTTGCGGTCAGCTCACAAGAAAGCGAGTTGAGAAAAGGAGATTTTTGGCACTGTAACTCACGATCCTGCAGAGTTCCAAATGACCCCTATCATCCAAAAATTTATTGAGGGAAGGCTATGAAGAGGACTTGAACGTGACGCAGAATTGCAGAAAACACATATCAGGGGGTAGAAAAGAAATGCTCTGAAAGCGTAGGAAAAGACGAAGCAGTTCGACAGTGATGCACTTGGACAAAAAGGGCGTATGCGTTTTTTCCTGAATATATTCAGGAAAAAACGCATATGCCCTTTTTGGCCAACCAAGCAAGCCTGCAATGGAAATCCGCACTACAATGAAGTCTCACTTCCCACCGATCAAAAGGGAAGTCCGAAAAAAGTGTAAAATCCAGAGAGGCAGGACAGGCCATGGAGAACCGGCAGCCTTGTTATGCTGATGGGCGGGATGTAAATTGCCAACAGCCACTCTGCAGAAGTGGATGGTGTTTCCTGGAACAAAGAAAAAACCAAGCTAGAGAGCCTAGGGCACTTCCACTTATGGTGCTATAGATTCGGAAAATTTAAATGAAAAAGACACAGCCACACCAGAGTTTGGGGCTGCTCTCTTTACGGGAACCTTGACTATGGTACAACTTCAATAGCCCAGAAAGAGAAAAATGGATATAAAAGTTGTGGTACATCCCTACAATGGAATATCACTCAACAATGAAATCAATGGCAACAGACCAGTAGCAGCATAATGAGTGGATTTAGTTACGATGATTCTAAGTGAAATAAGTCACACAGAAAAAGAAACATCATAAGATATCACTAATACCGGGAATGTAAACACGGCTATGCATGAACTGCATTACAAAACACAACAGAGTCTCACATTTACAAAAGAAACTGATGCTTGCTTAAGGGGAAAGGAGAGTGGGGAGGCTGCATAAAACCAGAGGTTGATATTAGGACAGATACCATTCCATAAGCCAAATATATATTAGACAAGACCTACTCCTCGCTCAGCCAAATGGACTCAACACCCCGTATTCAAAACCTAGGAATATACCTGACTATGAAGACAATTAAAACCCATACATTTATAGGTCTCCATAAGAAAATCATTTGTGTACAGCAGCATACACACAGCAGTGTAAATAAGCTAAATCCCCTTATAAAAATAAATTTGAAAAAGAAAACACAAGGACTGTGAAATAGAGAGAAATTCTTAAATAAGTCCTTCAGGGCTTGTGTGCAATCTTCGATTTACCACCTCTACATCCACAGCTGTGGGACAGATAAGGCTGGACACTTGGGGCTGATGCTATTGGTGAGGGAATGCAGACCCTTTGAGGTAATGGTGCATGGTTGCCATTCCACGGGTCCCAAATCTCCACGTTTAAGGGATTTATCCTTCAGCTAAAATATGCATGGAAAACCCGGAATATGGTCCACGAAGTGATCAGGCAAAGTTTCTAAAACTCATCGCCATTTTCGCCCCCTGGTACTCGAGTTCGCCGTTCCAGAGGCGATATTAACATTCTCCCCACTTGGAGAGTCAGTGCCTTTGACCTCTTGTTTCGCACAGTTTGCAATTTCTGCAGAAGATGATCAGGAATAAGGAGAACCAATGAGCGGCTAACTCGATGTGTTTGGACGGGCACATTGCACTCTGATTTCCCTACAGGAAGAAGAGTTCACCAAAGGCTCAGCGTGCCATGCCGCAACGAGATTAGGGCCTGAAGCAATTCTTCGGGTTTGTGGTCAGCTGACAAGAAAGCGAGTTGAGAAAAGGAGATTTTTGGCACTGTAACTCACAATCCTGCAGAGTTCCAAATGACCCCTATCATCCAAAAATTTATTGAAGGAAGGCTGTGAAGAGGACTTGAACGCGACGCAGAATTGCAGAAAACAGATATCAGGGGGTAGATAAGAATTGCTCTGAAAGCGTAGGAAAAGAGGCAGCAGTTCGATAGTGATGCACTTGGCCAAAAAGGGCATATGTGTTTTTTCCTAAATATATTCAGGAAAAAACTCATACGCCCTTTTTGGCCAATCAAGCAAGCCTGCAATGGAAATCCGCACTACAAGCAACTCTCACTTCCCACCGATCACAAGGGCCCTCCGAAAAAAGTGTAAAATCCAGAGAGGCAGGACAGGCCATGCAGCACCGGCAGCCTTGTTATGCTGATGGGCGGGATGTAAATTGCCAACAGCCACTCTGGAGAAGTGGATGGTGTTTCCTGGAACAAAGAGAAAACCAAGCTAGAGAGCCTAGGGCACTTCCACTTATGGTGCTATAGATTCGGAAAATTTAAATGAAAAAGACACAGCCACACCAGAGTTTGGGGCTGCTCTCTTTACGGGAACCTTGACTATGGTACAACTTCAATAGCCCAGAAAGAGAAAAATGGATATAAAAGTTGTGGTACATCCCTACAATGGAATATCACTCAACAATGAAATCAATGGCAACAGACCAGTAGCAGCATAATGAGTGGATTTAGTTACGATGATTCTAAGTGAAATAAGTCACACAGAAAAAGAAACATCATAAGATATCACGAATACCGGGAATGTAAACACGGCTACGCGTGAACTGCATTACAAAACACAACAGAGTCTCACATTTACAAAAGAAACTCATGCTTGCTTAAGGGGAAAGGAGAGTGGGGAGGCTGCATAAAACCAGAGGTTGATATTAGGACAGATACCATTCCATAAGCCAAATATATATTAGACAAGACCTACTCCTCGCTCAACCAAATGGACTCAACACCCCGTATTCAAAACCTAGGAATATACCTGACTATGAAGACAATTAAAACCCATACATTTATAGGTCTCCATAAGAAAATCATTTGTGTACAGCAGCATACACACAGCCGTGTAAATAAGCTAAATCCCCTTATAAAAATAAATTTGAAAAAGAAAACACAAGGACTGTGAAATAGAGAGAAATTCTTAAATAAGTCCTTCAGGGCTTGTGTGCAATCTTGGATTTACCACCTCTACATCCACAGCTGTGAGAGAGATAAGGCTAGACACTTGGGGCTGATACTATTGGTGAGAGAATGCAGACCCTTTGAGGTAATGGTGCATGGTTCCCATTCCACGGGTCCCAAATCTCAACGTTTAAGGGATTTATCCTTCAGCTAAAATATGCATGGAAATCCCGGAATATGGTTCACAAACTGATCAGGCAAAGTTTCTAAAACTCATCGCCATTTTCGCCCCCTGGTACTCGAGTTCGCCGTTCCAGATGCGATATTAACATTCTCCACATTTGGAGAGTCAGTGCCTTTGACCTCTTGTTTCGCACAGTTTGCAATTTCTGTAGAAGATGATCAGGAATAAGGAGAACCAATGAGCGGCTAACTCGATGTGTTTGGACGGGCACATTGAACTCTGATTTCCCTACAGGAAGAAGAATTCACCAAAGGCTCAGCGTGCCATGCCGGAACGAGATTAGGGCCTGAAGCAATTCTTTGGGTTTGCGGTCAGCTGACAAGAAAGCGAGTTGAGAAAAGGAGATTTTTGACACTGTAACTCACAATCCTGCAGAGTTCCAAATGACCCCTATCTTCCAAAAATTTATTGAAGTTAGGCTGTGAAGAGGACTTGAACGCGACGCAGAATTGCAGAAAACAGATATCAGGGGGTAGATAAGAATTGCTCTGAAAGCGTAGGAAAAGAGGCAGCAGTTCGATAGTGATGCACTTGGCCAAAAAGGGCGTATGCGTTTTTTCCTGAATATATTCAGGAAAAAACGCATAGGCCCTTTTTGGCCAACCAAGCAAGCCTGCAATGGAAATCTGCACTACAAGCGACTCTCACTTCCCACCGATCAAAAGGGCCCTCCGAAAAAAGTGTAAAATCCAAAGAGGCAGGACAGGCCATGGAGAACCAGCAGCCTTGTTATGCTGATGGGCGGGATGTAAATTGCCAACAGCCATTCTGGAGGAGTGGATGGTGTTTCCTGGAACAAAGAGAAAACCAAGCTAGAGAGCCTAGGGCACTTCCACTTATGGTGCTATAGATTCGGAAAATTTAAATGAAAAAGACACAGCCACACCAAAGTTTGGGGCAGCTCTCTTTATAGGAACCTTGACTATGTTACAACTTCAATAGCCCAGAAAGAGAAAAATGGATATAAAAGTTGTGGTACATCCCTACAATGGAATAACACTCAACAATGAAATCAATGGCAACAGACCAGTAGCAGCATAATGAGTGGATTTAGTTACGATGATTCTAAGTGAAATAAGTCACACAGAAAAAGAAACATCATAAGATATCACTAATACCGGGAATGTAAACACGGCTACGCGTGAACTGCATTACAAAACACAACAGAGTCTCACATTTACAGAAGAAACTGATGCTTGCTTAAGGGGAAAGGAGAGTGGGGAGGCTGCATAAAACCAGAGGTTGATATTAGGACAGATACCATTCCATAAGCCAAATATATATTAGACAAGACCTACTCCTCGCTCAACCAAATGGACTCAACACCCCGTATTCAAAACCTAGGAATATACCTGACTATGAAGAAAATTAAAACCCATACATTTATAGGTCTCCATAAGAAAATCATTTGTGTACAGCAGCATACACACAGCCGTGTAAATAAGCTAAATCCCCTTATAAAAATAAATTTGAAAAAGAAAACACAAGGACTGTGAAATAGAGAGAAATTCTTAAATAAGTCCTTCAGGGCTTGTGTGCAATCTTGGATTTACCACCTCTACATCCACAGCTGTGGGAGAGATAAGGCTAGACACTTGGGGCTGATACTATTGGTGAGGGAATGCAGACCCTTTGAGGTAATGGTGCATGGTTCCCATTCCACGGGTCCCAAATCTCCACGTTTAAGGGATTTATCCTTCAGCTAAAATATGCATGGAAATCCCGGAATATGGTCCACGAAGTGATCAGGCAAAGTTTCTAAAACTCATCGCCATTTTCCCCCCTGTTACTTGAGTTCGCCGTTCCAGAGGCGATATTAACATTCTCCCCACTTGGAGAGTCAGTGCCTTTGACCTCTTGTTTCGCACAGTTTGCAATTTCTGTAGAAGATGATCAGGAATAAGGAGAACCAATGAGCGGCTAACTCGATGTGTTTGGACGGGCACATTGAACTCTGATTTCCCTAAAGGAAGAAGAGTTCACCAAAGGCTCAGCGTGCCATGCCGGAACGACATTAGGGCCTGAAGCAATTCTTCGGGTTTGCGGTCAGCACACAAGAAAGCGAGTTGAGAAAAGGAGATTTTTGGCACTGTAACTCACAATCCTGCAGAGATCCAAATGACCCCTATCATCCAAAAATTTATTGAAGGAAGGCTGTGAAGAGGACTTGAACGCGACGCAGAACTGCAGAAAACAGATATCAGGGGGTAGATAAGAATTGCTATGAAAGCGTAGGAAAAGAGGCAGCAGTTCGATAGTGATGCACTTGGCCAAAATGGGCATATGCGTTTTTTCCTGAATATATTCAGGAAAAAACGCAAACGCACTTTTTGGCCAACCAAGCAAGCCTGCAATGGAAATCCGCACTACAAGCAACTCTCACTTCCCACCGATCAAAGGGGCCGTCCGAAAAAAGTGTAAAATCCAGAGAGGCAGGACAGGCCATGGAGAACCGGCAGCCTTGTTATGCTGATGGGCGGGATGTAAATTGCAAACAGCCACTGTGGAGAAGTGGATGGTGTTTCCTGGAACAAAGAGAAAACCAAGCTAGAGAGCCTAGGGCACTTCCACTTATGGTGCTATAGATTCGGAAAATTTAAATGAAAAAGACACAGCCACACCAAAGTTTGGGGCTGCTCTCTTTACGGGAACCTTGACTATGGTACAACTTCAATAGCCCAGAAAGAGAAAAATGGATATAAAAGTTGTGGTACATCCCTACAATGGAATATCACTCAACAATGAAATCAATGGCAACAGACCAGTAGCAGCATAATGAGTGGATTTAGTTACGATGATTCTAAGTGAAATAAGTCACACAGAAAAAGAAACATCATAAGATATCACTAATACCGGGAATGTAAACACGGCTACGCGTGAACTGCATTACAAAACACAACAGAGTCTCACATTTACAAAAGAAACTGATGCTTGCTTAAGGAGAAAGGAGAGTGGGGAGGCTGCATAAAACCAGAGGTTGATATTAGGACAGATACCATTCCATAAGCCAAATATATATTAGACAAGACCTACTCCTTGCCCAACCAAATGGACTCAACACCCCGTATTCAAAACCTAGGAATATACCTGACTATGAAGACAATTAAAACCCATACATTTATAGGTCTCCATAAGAAAATCATTTGTGTACAGCAGCATACACACAGCAGTGTAAATAAGCTAAATCCCCTTATAAAAATAAATTTGAAAAAGAAAACACAAGGACTGTGAAATAGAGAGAAATTCTTAAATAAGTCCTTCAGGGCTTGTGTGCAATCTTGGATTTACCACCTCTACATCCACAGCTGTGGGAGAGATAAGGCTGGACACTTGGGGCTGATGCTATTGGTGAGGGAATGCAGACCCTTTGAGGTAATGGTGCATGGTTGCCATTCCACGGGTCCCAAATCTCCACGTTTAAGGGATTTATCCTTCAGCTAAAATATGCATGGAAAACCCGGAATATGGTCCACGAAGTGATCAGGCAAAGTTTCTAAAACTCATCGCCATTTTCGCCCCCTGGTACTCGAGTTCGCCGTTCCAGAGGCGATATTAACATTCTCCCCACTTGGAGAGTCAGTGCCTTTGACCTCTTGTTTCGCACAGTTTGCAATTTCTGTAGAAGATGATCAGGAATAAGGAGAACCAATGAGCGGCTAACTCGATGTGTTTGGACGGGCACATTGAACTCTGATTTCCCTACAGGAAGAAGAGTTCACCAAAGGCTCAGCATGCCATGCCGCAACGAGATTAGGGCCTGAAGCAATTCTTCGGGTTTGCGGTCAGCTCACAAGAAAGCGAGTTGAGAAAAGGAGATTTTTGGCACGGTAATTCACAATGCTGCAGAGTTCCAAATGACCCCTATCATTCAAAAATTTATTGAAGGAGGGCTGTGAAGAGGACTTGAACGCGCCGCAGAATTGCAGAAAACAGATATCAGGGGGTAGATAAGAATTGCTCTGAAAGCGTAGGAAAAGAGGCAGGAGTTCGATAGTGATGCACTTGGCCAAAAAGGGCATATGCGTTTTTTCCTGAATATATTCAGGAAAAAACGCATACGCCCTTTTTGGCCAACCAAGGAAGCCTGCAATGGAAATCCGCACTACAATGAAGTCTCACTTCCCACCGATCAAAAGGGCCGTCCGAAAAAAGTGTAAAATCCAGAGAGGCAGGACATGCAATGGAGAACCGGCAGCCTTGTTATGCTTATGGGCGGGATGTAAATTGCCAACAGCCACTCTGCAGAAGTGGATGGCGTTTCCTGGAACAAAGAAAAAACCAAGCTAGAGAGCCTAGGGCACTTCCACTTATGGTGCTATAGATTCGGAAAATTTAAATGAAAAAGACACAGCCACACCAAAGTTTGGGGCTGCTCTCTTTACGGGAACCTTGACTATGGTACAACTTCAATAGCCCAGAAAGAGAAAAATGGATATAAAAGTTTTTGTACATCCCTACAATGGAATATCACTCAACAATGAAATCAATGGCAACAGACCAGTAGCAGCATAATGAGTGGATTTAGTTACGATGATTCTAAGTGAAATAAGTCACACAGAAAAAGAAATATCATACGATATCACGAATACCAGGAATGTAAACACGGCTACGCGTAAACTGCATTACAAAACACAACAGAGTCTCACATTTACAAAAGAAACTGATGCTTGCTTAAGGGGAAAGGAGAGTGGGGAGGCTGCATAAAACCACAGGTTGATATTAGGACAGATACCATTCCATAAGCCAAATATATATTAGACAAGACCTACTCCTCGCTCAACCAAATGGACTCAACTCCCCGTATTCAAAACCTAGGAATATACCTGACTATGAAGAAAATTAAAACACATACATTTATAGGTCTCCATAAGAAAATCATTTGTGTACAGCAGCATACACACAGCCGTGTAAATAAGCTAAATCCCCTTATAAAAATAAATTTGAAAAAGAAAACACAAGGACTGTGAAATAGAGAGAAATTCTTAAATAAGTCCTTCAGGGCTTGTGTGCAATCTTGGATTTACCACCTCTACATCCACAGCTGTGGGAGAGATAAGGCTGGACACTTCGGGCTGATACTATTGGTGAGGAAATGCAGACCCTTTGAGGTAATGATGCATGGTTCCCATTCCACGGGTCCCAAATCTCCACGTTTAAGGGATTTATCCTTCAGCTAAAATATGCATGGAAAACCCGGAATATGGTCCACGAAGTGATCAGGCAAAGTTTCTAAAACTCATCGCCATTTTCGCCCACTGGTACTCGAGTTCGCCGTTCCAGAGGCGATATTAACATTCTCCCCACTTGGAGAGTCAGTGCCTTTGACCTCTTGTTTCGCACAGTTTGCAATTTCTGTAGAAGATGATCAGGAATAAGGAGAACCAATGAGCGGCTAACTCGATGTGTTTGGACGGGCACATTGAACTCTGATTTCCCTACAGGAAGAAGAGTTCACCAAAGGCTCAGCGTGCCATGCCGGAACGAGATTTGGGCCTGAAGCAATTCTTCGGGTTTGCGGTCAGCTCACAAGAAAGCGAGTTGAGAAAAGGAGATTTTTGGCACTGTAACTCACAATCCTGCAGAGTTCCAAATGACCCCTATCATCCAAAAATTTATTGAAGGAAGGCTGTGAAGAGGACTTGAACGCGACGCAGAATTGCAGAAAACAGATATCAGGGGGTAGATAAGAATTGCTCTGAAAGCGTAGGAAAAGAGGCAGCAGTTCGATAGTGATGCACTTGGCCCAAAAGGGCGTATGCGTTTTTTCCTGAATATATTCAGGAAAAAACGCAAACGCCCTTTTTGGCCAACCAAGCAAGCCTGCAATGGAAATCCGCACTACAAGCAACTCTCACTTCCCACCGATCAAAAGGGCACTCCGAAAAAAGTGTAAAATCCAGAGAGGCAGGACAGGCCATGGAGAACCGGCAGCGTTGTTATGCTGATGGGCGGGATGTAAATTGCCAACAGCCATTCTGGAGAAGTGGATGGTGTTTCCTGGAACAAAGAGAAAACTAAGCTAGACAGCCTAGGGCACTTCCACTTATGGTGCTATAGATTCGGAAAATTTAAATGAAAACGACACAGCCACACCAAAGTTTGGGGCAGCTCTCTTTACGGGAACCTTGACTATGGTACAACTTCAATAGCCCAGAAAGAGAAAAATGGATATAAAAGTTGTGGTACATCCCTACAATGGAATATCACTCAACAATGAAATCAATGGCAACAGACCAGTAGCAGCATAATGAGTGGATTTAGTTACGATGATTCTAAGTGAAATAAGTCACACAGAAAAAGAAACATCATAAGATATCACGAATACCGGGAATGTAAACACGGCTACGCGTGAACTGCATTACAAAACACAACAGAGTCTCACATTTACAAAAGAAAATGATGCTTTCTAAAGGGGAAAGGAGAGTGGGGAGGCTGCATAAAACCAGAGGTTGATATTAGGACAGATACCATTCCATAAGCCAAATATATATTAGACAAGACCTACTCCTCGCTCAACCAAATGGACTCAACACCCCGTATTCAAAACCTAGGAATATACCTGACTATGAAGAAAATTAAAACCCATACATTTATAGGTCTCCATAAGAAAATCATTTGTGTACAGCAGCATACACACAGCCGTGTAAATAAGCTAAATCCCCTTATAAAAATAAATTTGATAAAGAAAACACAAGGACTTGAAATAGAGAGAAATTCTTAAATAAGTCCTTCAGGGCTTGTGTGCAATCTTGGATTTACCACCTCTACATCCACAGCTGTGGGAGAGATAAGGCTGGACACTTGGGGCTGATACTATTGGTGAGGGAATGCAGACCCTTTGAGGTAATGATGCATGGTTCCCATTTCACGGGTCCCAAATCTCCACGTTTAAGGGATTTATCCTTCAGCTAAAATATGCATGGAAAACCCGGAATATGGTCCACGAAGTGATCAGGCAAAGTTTCTAAAACTCATCGCCATTTTCGCCCCCTGGTACTCGAGTTCGCCTTTCCAGAGGCGATATTAACATTCTCCCCACTTGGAGAGTCAGTGCCTTTGACCTCTTGTTTCGCACAGTTTGCAATTTCTGTAGAAGATGATCAGGAATAAGGAGAACCAATGAGCGGCTAACTCGATGTGTTTGGACGGGCACATTGAACTCTGATTTCCCTACAGGAAGAAGAGTTCACCAAAGGCTCAGCGTGCCATGCCGGAACGAGATTTGGGCCTGAAGCAATTCTTCGGGTTTGCGGTCAGCTCACAAGAAAGCGAGTTGAGAAAAGGAGATTTTTGGCACTGTAACTCACAATCCTGCAGAGTTCCAAATGACCCCTATCATCCAAAAATTTATTGAAGGAAGGCTGTGAAGAGGACTTGAACGCGACGCAGAATTGCAGAAAACAGATATCAGGGGGTAGATAAGAATTGCTCTGAAAGCGTAGGAAAAGAGGCAGCAGTTCGATAGTGATGCACTTGGCCCAAAAGGGCGTATGCGTTTTTTCCTGAATATATTCAGGAAAAAACGCAAACGCCCTTTTTGGCCAACCAAGCAAGCCTGCAATGGAAATCCGCACTACAAGCAACTCTCACTTCCCACCGATCAAAAGGGCACTCCGAAAAAAGTGTAAAATCCAGAGAGGCAGGACAGGCCATGGAGAACCGGCAGCGTTGTTATGCTGATGGGCGGGATGTAAATTGCCAACAGCCATTCTGGAGAAGTGGATGGTGTTTCCTGGAACAAAGAGAAAACTAAGCTAGACAGCCTAGGGCACTTCCACTTATGGTGCTATAGATTCGGAAAATTTAAATGAAAACGACACAGCCACACCAAAGTTTTGGGCAGCTCTCTTTACGGGAACCTTGACTATGGTACAACTTCAATAGCCCAGAAAGAGAAAAATGGATATAAAAGTTGTGGTACATCCCTACAATGGAATATCACTCAACAATGAAATCAATGGCAACAGACCAGTAGCAGCATAATGAGTGGATTTAGTTACGATGATTCTAAGTGAAATAAGTCACACAGAAAAAGAAACATCATAAGATATCACGAATACCGGGAATGTAAACACGGCTACGCGTGAACTGCATTACAAAACACAACAGAGTCTCACATTTACAAAAGAAAATGATGCTTTCTAAAGGGGAAAGGAGAGTGGGGAGGCTGCATAAAACCAGAGGTTGATATTAGGACAGATACCATTCCATAAGCCAAATATATATTAGACAAGACCTACTCCTCGCTCAACCAAATGGACTCAACACCCCGTATTCAAAACCTAGGAATATACCTGACTATGAAGAAAATTAAAACCCATACATTTATAGGTCTCCATAAGAAAATCATTTGTGTACAGCAGCATACACACAGCCGTGTAAATAAGCTAAATCCCCTTATAAAAATAAATTTGATAAAGAAAACACAAGGACTTGAAATAGAGAGAAATTCTTAAATAAGTCCTTCAGGGCTTGTGTGCAATCTTGGATTTACCACCTCTACATCCACAGCTGTGGGAGAGATAAGGCTGGACACTTGGGGCTGATACTATTGGTGAGGGAATGCAGACCCTTTGAGGTAATGGTGCATGGTTCCCATTCCACGGGTCCCAAATCTCCACGTGTAAGGGATTTATCCTTCAGCTAAAATATGCATGGAAAACCCGGAATATGGTCCACGAAGTGATCAGGCAAAGTTTCTAAAACTCATCGCCATTTTCGCCCCCTGGTACTCGAGTTCACCTTTCCAGAGGCGATATTAACATTCTCCCCACTTGGAGAGTCAGTGCCTTTGACCTCTTGTTTCGCACAGTTTGCAATTTCTGTAGAAGATGATCAGGAATAAGGAGAACCAATGAGCGGCTAACTCGATGTGTTTGGACGGGCACATTGAACGCTGATTTCCCTAAAGGAAGAAGAGTTCACCAAAGGCTCAGCGTGCCATGCCGGAACGACATTAGGGCCTGAAGCAATTCTTCGGGTTTGCGGTCAGCTCACAAGAAAGCGAGTTGAGAAAAGGAGATTTTTGGCACTGTAACTCACAATCCTGCAGAGTTCCAAATGACCCCTATCATCCAAAAATTTATTGAAGGAAGGCTGTGAAGAGGACTTGAACGCGACGCAGAATTGCAGAAAACAGATATCAGGGGGTAGATAAGAATTGCTCTGAAAGCGTAGGAAAAGAGGCAGCAGTTCGATCGTGATGCACTTGGCCAAAAAGGGCATATGCGTTTTTTCCTGACGCAAACGCCCTTTTTGGCCAACCAATCAAGCCTGCAATGGAAATCCGCACTACAAGCAACTCTCACTTCCCACCGATCAAAGGGGCCGTCCGAAAAAAGTGTAAAATCCAGAGAGGCAGGACAGGCCATGGAGAACCGGCAGCCTTGTTATGCTGATGGGCGGGATGTAAATTGCCAACAGCCACTGTGGAGAAATGGATGGTGTTTCCTGGAACAAAGAGAAAACCAAGCTAGAGAGCCTATGGCACTTCCACTTATGGTGCTATAGATTCGGAAAATTTAAATGAAAAAGACACAGCCACACCAAAGTTTGGGGCTGCTCTCTTTACGGGAACCTTGACTATGGTACAACTTCAATAGCCCAGAAAGAGAAAAATGGATATAAAAGTTGTGGTACATCCCTACAATGGAATATCACTCAACAATGAAATCAATGGCAACAGACCAGTAGCAGCATAATGAGTGGATTTAGTTACGATGATTCTAAGTGAAATACGTCACACAGAAAAAGAAACATCATAAGATATCACTAATACCGGGAATGTAAACACGGCTACGCGTGAACTGCATTACAAAACACAACAGAGTCTCACATTTACAAAAGAAACTGATGCTTGCTTAAGGGGAAAGGAGAGTGGGGAGGCTGCATAAAACCACAGGTTGATATTAGGACAGATACCATTCCATAAGCCAAATATATATTAGACCAGACCTACTCCTTGCCCAACCAAATGGACTCAACACCCCGTATTCAAAACCTAGGAATATACCTGACTATGAAGAAAATGAAAACCCATACATTTATAGGTCTCCATAAGAAAATCATTTGTGTACAGCAGCATACACACAGCAGTGTAAATAAGCTAAATCCCCTTATAAAAATAAATTTGAAAAAGAAAACACAAGGACTGTGAAATAGAGAGAAATTCTTAAATAAGTCCTTCAGGGCTTGTGTGCAATCTTGGATTTACCACCTCTACATCCACAGCTGTTGGAGAGATAAGGCTGGACACTTGGGGCTGATGCTATTTGTGAGGGAATGCAGACCCTTTGAGGTAATGGTGCATGGTTGCCATTCCACGGGTCCCAAATCTCCACGTTTAAGGGATTTATCCTTCAGCTAAAATATGCATGGAAAACCCGGAATATGGTCCACGAAGTGATCAGGCAAAGTTTCTAAAACTCATCGCCATTTTCGCCCCCTGGTACTCGAGTTCGCCGTTCCAGAGGCGATATTAACATTCTCCCCACTTGGAGAGTCACTGCCTTTGACCTCTTGTTTCGCACAGTTTGCAAATTCTGTAGAAGATGATCAGGAATAAGGAGATCCAATGAGCGGCTAACTCGATGTGTTTTGACGGGCACATTGCACTCTGATTTCCCTACAGGAAGAAGAGTTCACCAAAGGCTCAGCGTGCCATGCCGCAACGAGATTAGGGTCTGAAGCAATTCTTCGGGTTTGCGGTCAGCTCACAAGAAAGCGAGTTGAGAAAAGGAGATTTTTGGCACTGTAACTCACAATCCTGCAGAGTTCCAAATGACCCCTATCATCCAAAAATTTATTGAAGGAAGGCTGTGAAGAGGACTTGAACGCGACGCAGAATTGCAGAAAACAGATATCAGGGGGTAGATAAGAATTGCTCTGAAAGCGTAGGAAAAGAGGCAGCAGTTCGATAGTGATGCACTTGGCCAAAAAGGGCATATGCGTTTTTTCCTGAATATATTCAGGAAAAAACGCATACGCCCTTTTTGGCCAACCAAGCAAGCCTGCAATGGAAATCCGCTCTACAATGAAGTCTCACTTCCCACCGATCAAAAGGGCCGTCCGAAAAAAGTGTAAAATCCAGAGAGGCAGGACATGCCATGGAGAACCGGCAGCCTTGTTATGCTGATGGGCGGGATGTAAATTGCCAACAGCCACCCTGGAGAAGTGGATGGTGTTTCCTGGAACAAAGAGAAAACCAAGCTAGAGAGCCTAGGGCACTTCCACTTATGGTGCTATAGATTCGGAAAATTTAAATGAAAAAGACACAGCCACACCAAAGTTTGGGGCTGCTCTCTTTACGGGAACCTTGACTATGGTACAACTTCAATAGCCCAGAAAGAGAAAAATGGATATAAAAGTTGTGGTACATCCCTACAATGGAATATCACTCAACAATGAAATCAATGGCAACAGACCAGTAGCAGCATAATGAGTGGATTTAGTTACGATGATTCTAAGTGAAATAAGTCACACAGAAAAAGAAACATCATAAGATATCACTAATACCGGGAATGTAAACACGGCTACGCGTGAACTGCATTACAAAACACAACAGAGTCTCACATTTACAAAAGAAACTGATGCTTGCTTAAGGGGAAAGCAGAGTGGGGAGGCTGCATAAAACCAGAGGTTGATATTAGGACAGATACCATTCCATAAGCCAAATATATATTAGACAAGACCTACTCCTTGCCCAACCAAATGGACTCAACACCCCGTATTCAAAACCTAGGAATATACCTGACTATGAAGAAAATTTAAAACCCATACATTTATAGGTCTCCATAAGAAAATCATTTGTGTACAGCAGCATACACACAGCCGTGTAAATAAGCTAAATCCCCTTATAAAAATAAATTTGATAAAGAAAACACAAGGACTTGAAATAGAGAGAAATTCTTAAATAAGTCCTTCAGGGCTTGTGTGCAATCTTGGATTTACCACCTCTACATCCACAGCTGTGGGAGAGATAAGGCTGGACACTTGGGGCTGATACTATTGGTGAGGGAATGCAGACCCTTTGAGGTAATGATGCATGGTTCCCATTCCACGGGTCCCAAATCTCCACGTTTAAGGGATTTATCCTTCAGCTAAAATATGCATGGAAAACCCGGAATATGGTCCACGAAGTGATCAGGCAAAGTTTCTAAAACTCATCGCCATTTTCGCCCCCTGGTACTCGAGTTCGCCTTTCCAGAGGCGATATTAACATTCTCCCCACTTGGAGAGTCAGTGCCTTTGACCTCTTGTTTCGCACAGTTTGCAATTTCTGTAGAAGATGATCAGGAATAAGGAGAACCAATGAGCGGCTAACTCGATGTGTTTGGACGGGCACATTGAACTCTGATTTCCCTACAGGAAGAAGAGTTCACCAAAGGCTCAGCGTGCCATGCCGGAACGAGATTTGGGCCTGAAGCAATTCTTCGGGTTTGCGGTCAGCTCACAAGAAAGCGAGTTGAGAAAAGGAGATTTTTGGCACTGTAACTCACAATCCTGCAGAGTTCCAAATGACCCCTATCATCCAAAAATTTATTGAAGGAAGGCTGTGAAGAGGACTTGAACGCGACGCAGAATTGCAGAAAACAGATATCAGGGGGTAGATAAGAATTGCTCTGAAAGCGTAGGAAAAGAGGCAGCAGTTCGATAGTGATGCACTTGGCCCAAAAGGGCGTATGCGTTTTTTCCTGAATATATTCAGGAAAAAACGCAAACGCCCTTTTTGGCCAACCAAGCAAGCATGCAATGGAAATCCGCACTACAAGCAACTCTCACTTCCCACCGATCAAAAGGGCACTCCGAAAAAAGTGTAAAATCCAGAGAGGCAGGACAGGCCATGGAGAACCGGCAGCGTTGTTATGCTGATGGGCGGGATGTAAATTGCCAACAGCCATTCTGGAGAAGTGGATGGTGTTTCCTGGAACAAAGAGAAAACTAAGCTAGACAGCCTAGGGCACTTCCACTTATGGTGCTATAGATTCGGAAAATTTAAATGAAAACGACACAGCCACACCAAAGTTTTGGGCAGCTCTCTTTACGGGAACCTTGACTATGGTACAACTTCAATAGCCCAGAAAGAGAAAAATGGATATAAAAGTTGTGGTACATCCCTACAATGGAATATCACTCAACAATGAAATCAATGGCAACAGACCAGTAGCAGCATAATGAGTGGATTTAGTTACGATGATTCTAAGTGAAATAAGTCACACAGAAAAAGAAACATCATAAGATATCACGAATACCGGGAATGTAAACACGGCTACGCGTGAACTGCATTACAAAACACAACAGAGTCTCACATTTACAAAAGAAAATGATGCTTTCTAAAGGGGAAAGGAGAGTGGGGAGGCTGCATAAAACCAGAGGTTGATATTAGGACAGATACCATTCCATAAGCCAAATATATATTAGACAAGACCTACTCCTCGCTCAACCAAATGGACTCAACACCCCGTATTCAAAACCTAGGAATATACCTGACTATGAAGAAAATTAAAACCCATACATTTATAGGTCTCCATAAGAAAATCATTTGTGTACAGCAGCATACACACAGCCGTGTAAATAAGCTAAATCCCCTTATAAAAATAAATTTGATAAAGAAAACACAAGGACTTGAAATAGAGAGAAATTCTTAAATAAGTCCTTCAGGGCTTGTGTGCAATCTTGGATTTACCACCTCTACATCCACAGCTGTGGGAGAGATAAGGCTGGACACTTGGGGCTGATACTATTGGTGAGGGAATGCAGACCCTTTGAGGTAATGGTGCATGGTTCCCATTCCACGGGTCCCAAATCTCCACGTGTAAGGGATTTATCCTTCAGCTAAAATATGCATGGAAAACCCGGAATATGGTCCACGAAGTGATCAGGCAAAGTTTCTAAAACTCATCGCCATTTTCGCCCCCTGGTACTCGAGTTCGCCTTTCCAGAGGCGATATTAACATTCTCCCCACTTGGAGAGTCAGTGCCTTTGACCTCTTGTTTCGCACAGTTTGCAATTTCTGTAGAAGATGATCAGGAATAAGGAGAACCAATGAGCGGCTAACTCGATGTGTTTGGACGGGCACATTGAACGCTGATTTCCCTAAAGGAAGAAGAGTTCACCAAAGGCTCAGCGTGCCATGCCGGAACGACATTAGGGCCTGAAGCAATTCTTCGGGTTTGCGGTCAGCTGACAAGAAAGCGAGTTGAGAAAAGGAGATTTTTGGCACTGTAACTCACAATCCTGCAGAGTTCCAAATGACCCCTATCATCCAAAAATTTATTGAAGGAAGGCTGTGAAGAGGACTTGAACGCGACGCAGAATTGCAGAAAACAGATATCAGGGGGTAGATAAGAATTGCTCTGAAAGCGTAGGAAAAGAGGCAGCAGTTCGATCGTGATGCACTTGGCCAAAAAGGGCATATGCGTTTTTTCCTGACGCAAACGCCCTTTTTGGCCAACCAATCAAGCCTGCAATGGAAATCCGCACTACAAGCAACTCTCACTTCCCACCGATCAAAGGGGCCGTCCGAAAAAAGTGTAAAATCCAGAGAGGCAGGACAGGCCATGGAGAACCGGCAGCCTTGTTATGCTGATGGGCGGGATGTAAATTGCCAACAGCCACTGTGGAGAAATGGATGGTGTTTCCTGGAACAAAGAGAAAACCAAGCTAGAGAGCCTATGGCACTTCCACTTATGGTGCTATAGATTCGGAAAATTTAAATGAAAAAGACACAGCCACACCAAAGTTTGGGGCTGCTCTCTTTACGGGAACCTTGACTATGGTACAACTTCAATAGCCCAGAAAGAGAAAAATGGATATAAAAGTTGTGGTACATCCCTACAATGGAATATCACTCAACAATGAAATCAATGGCAACAGACCAGTAGCAGCATAATGAGTGGATTTAGTTACGATGATTCTAAGTGAAATACGTCACACAGAAAAAGAAACATCATAAGATATCACTAATACCGGGAATGTAAACACGGCTACGCGTGAACTGCATTACAAAACACAACAGAGTCTCACATTTACAAAAGAAACTGATGCTTGCTTAAGGGGAAAGGAGAGTGGGGAGGCTGCATAAAACCACAGGTTGATATTAGGACAGATACCATTCCATAAGCCAAATATATATTAGACCAGACCTACTCCTTGCCCAACCAAATGGACTCAACACCCCGTATTCAAAACCTAGGAATATACCTGACTATGAAGAAAATGAAAACCCATACATTTATAGGTCTCCATAAGAAAATCATTTGTGTACAGCAGCATACACACAGCAGTGTAAATAAGCTAAATCCCCTTATAAAAATAAATTTGAAAAAGAAAACACAAGGACTGTGAAATAGAGAGAAATTCTTAAATAAGTCCTTCAGGGCTTGTGTGCAATCTTGGATTTACCACCTCTACATCCACAGCTGTTGGAGAGATAAGGCTGGACACTTGGGGCTGATGCTATTTGTGAGGGAATGCAGACCCTTTGAGGTAATGGTGCATGGTTGCCATTCCACGGGTCCCAAATCTCCACGTTTAAGGGATTTATCCTTCAGCTAAAATATGCATGGAAAACCCGGAATATGGTCCACGAAGTGATCAGGCAAAGTTTCTAAAACTCATCGCCATTTTCGCCCCCTGGTACTCGAGTTCGCCGTTCCAGAGGCGATATTAACATTCTCCCCACTTGGAGAGTCACTGCCTTTGACCTCTTGTTTCGCACAGTTTGCAAATTCTGTAGAAGATGATCAGGAATAAGGAGATCCAATGAGCGGCTAACTCGATGTGTTTTGACGGGCACATTGCACTCTGATTTCCCTACAGGAAGAAGAGTTCACCAAAGGCTCAGCGTGCCATGCCGCAACGAGATTAGGGTCTGAAGCAATTCTTCGGGTTTGCGGTCAGCTCACAAGAAAGCGAGTTGAGAAAAGGAGATTTTTGGCACTGTAACTCACAATCCTGCAGAGTTCCAAATGACCCCTATCATCCAAAAATTTATTGAAGGAAGGCTGTGAAGAGGACTTGAACGCGACGCAGAATTGCAGAAAACAGATATCAGGGGGTAGATAAGAATTGCTCTGAAAGCGTAGGAAAAGAGGCAGCAGTTCGATAGTGATGCACTTGGCCAAAAAGGGCATATGCGTTTTTTCCTGAATATATTCAGGAAAAAACGCATACGCCCTTTTTGGCCAACCAAGCAAGCCTGCAATGGAAATCCGCTCTACAATGAAGTCTCACTTCCCACCGATCAAAAGGGCCGTCCGAAAAAAGTGTAAAATCCAGAGAGGCAGGACATGCCATGGAGAACCGGCAGCCTTGTTATGCTGATGGGCGGGATGTAAATTGCCAACAGCCACCCTGGAGAAGTGGATGGTGTTTCCTGGAACAAAGAGAAAACCAAGCTAGAGAGCCTAGGGCACTTCCACTTATGGTGCTATAGATTCGGAAAATTTAAATGAAAAAGACACAGCCACACCAAAGTTTGGGGCTGCTCTCTTTACGGGAACCTTGACTATGGTACAACTTCAATAGCCCAGAAAGAGAAAAATGGATATAAAAGTTGTGGTACATCCCTACAATGGAATATCACTCAACAATGAAATCAATGGCAACAGACCAGTAGCAGCATAATGAGTGGATTTAGTTACGATGATTCTAAGTGAAATAAGTCACACAGAAAAAGAAACATCATAAGATATCACTAATACCGGGAATGTAAACACGGCTACGCGTGAACTGCATTACAAAACACAACAGAGTCTCACATTTACAAAAGAAACTGATGCTTGCTTAAGGGGAAAGCACAGTGGGGAGGCTGCATAAAACCAGAGGTTGATATTAGGACAGATACCATTCCATAAGCCAAATATATATTAGACAAGACCTACTCCTTGCCCAACCAAATGGACTCAACACCCCGTATTCAAAACCTAGGAATATACCTGACTATGAAGACAATTAAAACCCATACATTTATAGGTCTCCATAAGAAAATCATTTGTGTACAGCAGCATACACACAGCAGTGTAAATAAGCTAAATCCCCTTATAAAAATAAATTTGAAAAAGAAAACACAAGGACTGTGAAATAGAGAGAAATTCTTAAATAAGTCCTTCAGGGCTTGTGTGCAATCTTGGATTTACCACCTCTACATCCACAGCTGTGGGACAGATAAGGCTGGACACTTGGGGCTGATGCTATTGGTGAGGGAATGCAGACCCTTTGAGGTAATGGTGCATGGTTGCCATTCCAGGGGTCCCAAATCTCCACGTTTAAGGGATTTATCCTTCAACTAAAATATGCATGGAAAACCCGGAATATGGTCCACGAAGTGATCAGGCAAAGTTTCTAAAACTCATCGCCATTTTCGCCCCCTGGTACTCGAGTTCGCCGTTCCAGAGGCAATATTAACATTCTCCCCACTTGGAGAGTCAGTGCCTTTGACCTCTTGTTTCGCACAGTTTGCAATTTCTGTAGAAGATGATCAGGAATAAGGAGAACCAATGAGCGGCTAACTCGATGTGTTTGGACGGGCACATTGCACTCTGATTTCCCTACAGGAAGAAGAGTTCACCAAAGGCTCAGCGTGCCATGCCGGAGCGAGATTAGGGCCTGAAGCAATTCTTCGGGTTTGCGGTCAGCTCACAAGAAAGCGAGTTGAGAAAAGGAGATTTTTGGCACGGTAACTCACAATGCTGCAGAGTTCCAAATGACCCCTATCATTCAAAAATTTATTGAAGGAAGGCAGTGAAGAGGACTTGAACGCGCCGCAGAATTGCAGAAAACAGATATCAGGGGGTAGATAAGAATTGCTCTGAAAGCGTAGGAAAAGAGGCAGCAGTTCGATAGTGATGCACTTGGCCAAAAAGGGCGTATGCGTTTGTTCCTGAATATATTCAGGAAAAAACGCATACGCCCTTTTTGGCCAACCAAGCAAGCCTGCAATGGAAATCCGAACTACAATGAAGTCTCACTTCCCACCGATCAAAAGGGCCGTCCGAAAAAAGTGTAAAATCCAGAGAGGCAGGACATGCCATGGAGAACCGGCAGCCTTGTTATGCTTATGGGCGGGATGTAAATTGCCAACAGCCACTCTGCAGAAGTGGATGGTGTTTCCTCAAACAAAGAAAAAACCAAGCTAGAGAGCCTAGGGCACTTCCACTTATGGTGCTATAGATTCGGAAAATTTAAATGAAAAAGACATAGCCACACCAAAATTTGGGGCTGCTCTGTGTACGGGAACCTTGACTATGGTACAACATCGATAGCCCAGAAAGAGAAAAATGGATATAGAAGTTGTGGTACATCCCTACAATGGAATATCACTCAACAATGAAATCAATGGCAACAGACCAGTAGCAGCATAATGAGTGGATTTAGTTACGATGATTCTAAGTGAAATAAGTCACACAGAAAAGGAAACATCATAAGATATCACTAATACCTGGAATGTAAACACGGCGACGCGTGAACTGCATTACAAAACACAACAGAGTCTCACATTTACAAAAGAAACTTAGGCTTGCTAAAGGGGAAAGGAGAGTGGGGAGGCTGCATAAAGCCAGCGATTGACATTAGGACAGATACCATTCCATAAGCCAAATATATATTAGACAAGACCTACTCCTTGCCCAACCAAATGGACTCAACACCCCGTATTCAAAACATAGGAATATACCTGACTATGAAGAAAATTAAAGCCCATACATTTATAGGTCGCCATAAGAAAATCTTTTGTGTACAACAGCATACACACAGCAGTGTAAATAAGCTAAATCCCCTTATAAAAATAAATTTGAAAAGGAAATCACAAGGACTGTGAAATAGAGAGAAATTCTTAAATAAGTCCTTCAGGGCTTGTGAGGAATCTTGGATTTACCACCTCTACATCCACAGCTGTGGGAGAGATAAGGCTGGAAACTTGGGGCTGATACTATTGGTGAGGGAATTCAGACCCTTTGAGGTAATAGTGCATGGTTCCCATTCCACGGGTCCCAAATCTCCACGTTTAAAGGATTTATCCTTCAGCTAAAATATGCATGGAAAACCCAGAATATGGTCCACGAAGTGATCAGGCAAAATTTCTAAAACTCATCGCCATTTTCGCCCCCAGGTACTCGAGTTCGCTGTTCCAGATGCGATATTAACATTCTCCCCACTTGGAGAGTCAGTGCCTTGGACCTCTTGTTTGGCACAGTTTGCAATTTCCGTGGAAGATTAACAGGAATAAGGAGAACCAATGAGCCGCTAACTCGATGTGTTTGGACGGGCACATTGAACTCTGATTTCCCTACAGGAAGAAGAATTCACCAAAGGCTCAGCGTGCCATGCCGCAACGAGTTTAGGGCCTGAAGCAATTCTTCGGGTTTGCGGTCAGCTCACAAGAAAGCGAGTTGAGAAAAGGAGATTTTTGGCACTGTAACTCACGATCCTGCAGAGTTCCAAATGACCCCTATCATCCAAAAATTTATTGAGGGAAGGCTATGAAGAGGACTTGAACGTGACGCAGAATTGCAGAAAACACATATCAGGGGGTAGAAAAGAAATGCTCTGAAAGCGTAGGAAAAGACGAAGCAGTTCGACAGTGATGCACTTGGACAAAAAGGGCGTATGCGTTTTTTCCTGAATATATTCAGGAAAAAACGCATATGCCCTTTTTGGCCAACCAAGCAAGCCTGCAATGGAAATCCGCACTACAATGAAGTCTCACTTCCCACCGATCAAAAGGGAAGTCCGAAAAAAGTGTAAAATCCAGAGAGGCAGGACAGGCCATGGAGAACCGGCAGCCTTGTTATGCTGATGGGCGGGATGTAAATTGCCAACAGCCACTCTGCAGAAGTGGATGGTGTTTCCTGGAACAAAGAAAAAACCAAGCTAGAGAGCCTAGGGCACTTCCACTTATGGTGCTATAGATTCGGAAAATTTAAATGAAAAAGACACAGCCACACCAGAGTTTGGGGCTGCTCTCTTTACGGGAACCTTGACTATGGTACAACTTCAATAGCCCAGAAAGAGAAAAATGGATATAAAAGTTGTGGTACATCCCTACAATGGAATATCACTCAACAATGAAATCAATGGCAACAGACCAGTAGCAGCATAATGAGTGGATTTAGTTACGATGATTCTAAGTGAAATAAGTCACACAGAAAAAGAAACATCATAAGATATCACTAATACCGGGAATGTAAACACGGCTATGCATGAACTGCATTACAAAACACAACAGAGTCTCACATTTACAAAAGAAACTGATGCTTGCTTAAGGGGAAAGGAGAGTGGGGAGGCTGCATAAAACCAGAGGTTGATATTAGGACAGATACCATTCCATAAGCCAAATATATATTAGACAAGACCTACTCCTCGCTCAGCCAAATGGACTCAACACCCCGTATTCAAAACCTAGGAATATACCTGACTATGAAGACAATTAAAACCCATACATTTATAGGTCTCCATAAGAAAATCATTTGTGTACAGCAGCATACACACAGCAGTGTAAATAAGCTAAATCCCCTTATAAAAATAAATTTGAAAAAGAAAACACAAGGACTGTGAAATAGAGAGAAATTCTTAAATAAGTCCTTCAGGGCTTGTGTGCAATCTTCGATTTACCACCTCTACATCCACAGCTGTGGGACAGATAAGGCTGGACACTTGGGGCTGATGCTATTGGTGAGGGAATGCAGACCCTTTGAGGTAATGGTGCATGGTTGCCATTCCACGGGTCCCAAATCTCCACGTTTAAGGGATTTATCCTTCAGCTAAAATATGCATGGAAAACCCGGAATATGGTCCACGAAGTGATCAGGCAAAGTTTCTAAAACTCATCGCCATTTTCGCCCCCTGGTACTCGAGTTCGCCGTTCCAGAGGCGATATTAACATTCTCCCCACTTGGAGAGTCACTGCCTTTGACCTCTTGTTTCGCACAGTTTGCAATTTCTGCAGAAGATGATCAGGAATAAGGAGAACCAATGAGCGGCTAACTCGATGTGTTTGGACGGGCACATTGCACTCTGATTTCCCTACAGGAAGAAGAGTTCACCAAAGGCTCAGCGTGCCATGCCGCAACGAGATTAGGGCCTGAAGCAATTCTTCGGGTTTGTGGTCAGCTGACAAGAAAGCGAGTTGAGAAAAGGAGATTTTTGGCACTGTAACTCACAATCCTGCAGAGTTCCAAATGACCCCTATCATCCAAAAATTTATTGAAGGAAGGCTGTGAAGAGGACTTGAACGCGACGCAGAATTGCAGAAAACAGATATCAGGGGGTAGATAAGAATTGCTCTGAAAGCGTAGGAAAAGAGGCAGCAGTTCGATAGTGATGCACTTGGCCAAAAAGGGCATATGTGTTTTTTCCTGAATATATTCAGGAAAAAACTCATACGCCCTTTTTGGCCAATCAAGCAAGCCTGCAATGGAAATCCGCACTACAAGCAACTCTCACTTCCCACCGATCACAAGGGCCCTCCGAAAAAAGTGTAAAATCCAAAGAGGCAGGACAGGCCATGGAGAACCAGCAGCCTTGTTATGCTGATGGGCGGGATGTAAATTGCCAACAGCCACTCTGGAGAAGTGGATGGTGTTTCCTGGAACAAAGAGAAAACCAAGCTAGAGAGCCTAGGGCACTTCCACTTATGGTGCTATAGATTCGGAAAATTTAAATGAAAAAGACACAGCCACACCAGAGTTTGGGGCTGCTCTCTTTACGGGAACCTTGACTATGGTACAACTTCAATAGCCCAGAAAGAGAAAAATGGATATAAAAGTTGTGGTACATCCCTACAATGGAATATCACTCAACAATGAAATCAATGGCAACAGACCAGTAGCAGCATAATGAGTGGATTTAGTTACGATGATTCTAAGTGAAATAAGTCACACAGAAAAAGAAACATCATAAGATATCACTAATACCGGGAATGTAAACACGGCTATGCATGAACTGCATTACAAAACACAACAGAGTCTCACATTTACAAAAGAAACTGATGCTTGCTTAAGGGGAAAGGAGAGTGGGGAGGCTGCATAAAACCAGAGGTTGATATTAGGACAGATACCATTCCATAAGCCAAATATATATTAGACAAGACCTACTCCTCGCTCAACCAAATGGACTCAACAACCCGTATTCAAAACCTAGGAATATACCTGACTATGAAGACAATTAAAACCCATACATTTATAGGTCTCCATAAGAAAATCATTTGTGTACAGCAGCATACACACAGCAGTGTAAATAAGCTAAATCCCCTTATAAAAATAAATTTGAAAAAGAAAACACAAGGACTGTGAAATAGAGAGAAATTCTTAAATAAGTCCTTCAGGGCTTGTGTGCAATCTTCGATTTACCACCTCTACATCCACAGCTGTGGGACAGATAAGGCTGGACACTTGGGGCTGATGCTATTGGTGAGGGAATGCAGACCCTTTGAGGTAATGGTGCATGGTTGCCATTCCACGGGTCCCAAATCTCCACGTTTAAGGGATTTATCCTTCAGCTAAAATATGCATGGAAAACCCGGAATATGGTCCACGAAGTGATCAGGCAAAGTTTCTAAAACTCATCGCCATTTTCTCCCCATGGTACTCGAGTTCGCCGTTCCAGAGGCGATATTAACATTCTCCCCACTTGGAGAGTCACTGCCTTTGACCTCTTGTTTCGCACAGTTTGCAATTTCTGCAGAAGATGATCAGGAATAAGGAGAACCAATGAGCGGCTAACTCGATGTGTTTGGACGGGCACATTGCACTCTGATTTCCCTACAGGAAGAAGAGTTCACCAAAGGCTCAGCGTGCCATGCCGCAACGAGATTAGGGCCTGAAGCAATTCTTCGGGTTTGTGGTCAGCTGACAAGAAAGCGAGTTGAGAAAAGGAGATTTTTGGCACTGTAACTCACAATCCTGCAGAGTTCCAAATGACCCCTATCATCCAAAAATTTATTGAAGGAAGGCTGCGAAGAGGACTTGAACGCGACGCAGAATTGCAGAAAACAGATATCAGGGGGTAGATAAGAATTGCTCTGAAAGCGTAGGAAAAGAGGCAGCAGTTCGATAGTGATGCACTTGGCCAAAAAGGGCATATGTGTTTTTTCCTGAATATATTCAGGAAAAAACTCATACGCCCTTTTTGGCCAATCAAGCAAGCCTGCAATGGAAATCCGCACTACAAGCAACTCTCACTTCCCACCGATCACAAGGGCCCTCCGAAAAAAGTGTAAAATCCAGAGAGGCAGGACAGGCCATGCAGCACCGGCAGCCTTGTTATGCTGATGGGCGGGATGTAAATTGCCAACAGCCACTCTGGAGAAGTGGATGGTGTTTCCTGGAACAAAGAGAAAACCAAGCTAGAGAGCCTAGGGCACTTCCACTTATGGTGCTATAGATTCGGAAAATTTAAATGAAAAAGACACAGCCACACCAAAGTTTTGGGCTGCTCTGTGTACGGGAACCTTGACTATGGTACAACTTCAATAGCCCAGAAAGAGAAAAATGGATATAAAAGTTGTGGTACATCCCTACAATGGAATATCACTCAACAATGAAATCAATGGCAACAGACCAGTAGCAGCATAATGAGTGGATTTAGTTACGATGATTCTAAGTGAAATAAGCCACACAGAAAAAGAAACATCATAAGTTATCACGAATACCGGGAATGTAAACACAGCTACGCCTGAACTGCATTACAAAACACAACAGAGTCTCACATTTACAAAAGAAACTGATGCTTGCTTAAGGGGAAAGGAGAGTGGGGAGGCTGCATAAAACCAGAGGTTGATATTAGGACAGATACCATTCCATAAGCCAAATATATATTAGACAAGACCTACTCCTCGCTCAACCAAATGGACTCAACACCCCGTATTCAAAACCTAGGAATATACCTGACTATGAAGAAAATTAAAACCCATACATTTATAGGTCTCCATAAGAAAATCATTTGAGTACAGCAGCATACACACAGCCGTGTAAATAAGCTAAATCCCCTTATAAAAATAAATTTGAAAAAGAAAACACAAGGACTGTGAAATAGAGAGAAATTCTTAAATACGTCCTTCAGGGCTTGTGTGCAATCTTGGATTTACCACCTCTACATCCACAGCTGTGGGAGAGATAAGGCTGGACACTTGGGGCTGATACTATTGGTGAGGGAATGCAGACCCTTTGAGGTAATGGTGCATGGTTCCCATTCCATGGGTCCCAAATCTCCACGTTTAAGGGATTTATCCTTCAGCTAAAATATGCATGGAAAACCCACAATATGGTCTACGAAGTGATCAGGCAAAGTTTCTAAAACTCATCGCCATTTTCGCCCCCTGGTACTCGAGTTCGCCGTTCCAGATGCGATATTAACATTCTCCACATTTGGAGAGTCAGTGCCTTTGACCTCTTGTTTCGCACAGTTTGCAATTTCGGTAGAAGATGATCAGGAATAAGGAGAACCAATGAGCGGCTAACTCGATGTGTTTGGACGGGCACATTGAACTCTGATTTCCCTACAGGAAGAAGAATTCACCAAAGGCTCAGCGTGCCATGCCGGAACGCGATTAGGGCCTGAAGCAATTCATCCAGTTTGCGGTCAGATGACAAGAAAGCGAGTTGAGAAAAGGAGATTTTTGGCACTGTAACTCACAATCCTGCAGAGTTCCAAATGACCCCTATCATCCAAAAATTTAATCAAGGAAGGCTGTGAAGAGAACTTGAACGCGACGCAGAATTGCAGAAAACAGATATCAGGGGGTAGATAAGAATTGCTATGAAAGCGTAGGAAAAGAGGCAGCAGTTCGATAGTGATGCACTTGGCCAAAAAGGGCATATGCGTTTTTTCCTGAATATATTCAGGAAAAAACGCATACGCCCTTTTTGGCCAACCAAGCAAGCCTGCAATGGAAATCCGCACTACAAGCAACTCTCACTTCCCACTGATCAAAAGGGCCCTGCGAAAAAACTGTAAAATCCAGAGAGGCAGGACAGGCCATGGAGAACCGGCAGCCTTGTTATGCTGATGGGCGGGATGTAAATTGCCAACAGCCACTCTGGAGAAGTGGATGGTGTTTCCTGGAACAAAGAGAAAACTAAGCTAGAGAGCCTAGGGCACTTCCACTTATGGTGCTATAGATTCGGAAAATTTAAATGAAAAAGACACAGCCACACCAAAGTTTGGGGCAGCTCTCTTTACGGGAACCTTGACTATGTTACAACTTCAATAGCCCAGAAAGAGAAAAATGGATATAAAAGTTTTTGTACATCCCTACAATGGAATATCACTCAACAATGAAATCAATGGCAACAGACCAGTAGCAGCATAATGAGTGGATTTAGTTACGATGATTCTAAGTGAAATAAGTCAGACAGAAAAAGAAATATCATACGATATCACGAATACCGGGAATGTAAACACGGCTACGCGTGAACTGCATTACAAACACAACAGAGTCTCACATTTACAAAAGAAACTGATGCTTGCTTAAGGGGAAAGGAGAGTGGGGAGGCTGCATAAAACCAGAGGTTGATATTAGGACAGATACCATTCCATAAGCCAAATATATATTAGACAAGACCTACTCCTCGCTCAACCAAATGGACTCAACTCCCCGTATTCAAAACCTAGGAATATACCTGACTATGAAGAAAATTAAAACCCATACATTTATAGGTCTCCATAAGAAAATCATTTGTGTACAGCAGCATACACACAGCCGTGTAAATAAGCTAAATCCCCTTATAAACATAAATTTGAAAAAGAAAACACAAGGACTGTGAAATAGAGAGAAATTCTTAAATAAGTCCTTCAGGGCTTGTGTGCAATCTTGGATTTACCACCTCTACATCCACAGCTGTGGGAGAGATAAGGCTGGACACTTCGGGCTGATACTATTGGTGAGGAAATGCAGACCCTTTGAGGTAATGATGCATGGTTCCCATTCCACGGGTCCCAAATCTCCACGTTTAAGGGATTTATCCTTCAGCTAAAATATGCATGGAAAACCCGGAATATGGTCCACGAAGTGATCAGGCAAAGTTTCTAAAACTCATCGCCATTTTCGCCCCCTGGTACTCGAGTTCGCCGTTCCAGAGGCGATATTAACATTCTCCCCACTTGGAGAGTCAGTGCCTTTGACCTCTTGTTTCGCACAGTTTGCAATTTCTGTAGAAGATGATCAGGAATAAGGAGAACCAATGAGCGGCTAACTCGATGTGTTTGGACGGGCACATTGAACTCTGATTTCCCTACAGGAAGAAGAGTTCACCAAAGGCTCAGCGTGCCATGCCGGAACGAGATTTGGGCCTGAAGCAATTCTTCGGGTTTGCGGTCAGCTGACAAGAAAGCGAGTTGAGAAAAGGAGATTTTTGGCACTGTAACTCACAATCCTGCAGAGTTCCAAATGACCCCTATCATCCAAAAATTTATTGAAGGAAGGCTGTGAAGAGGACTTGAACGCGACGCAGAATTGCAGAAAACAGATATCAGGGGGTAGATAAGAATTGCTATGAAAGCGTAGGAAAAGAGGCAGCAGTTCGATAGTGATGCACTTGGCCAAAAAGGGCATATGCGTTTTTTCCTGAATATATTCAGGAAAAAACGCAAACGCCCTTTTTGGCCAACCAAGCAAGCCTGCAATGGAAATCCGCACTACAAGCAACTCTCACTTCCCACCGATCAAAGGGGCCATCCGAAAAAAGTGTAAAATCTAGAGAGGCAGGACAGGCCATGGAGAACCGGCAGCCTTGTTATGCTGATGGGCGGGATGTAAATTGCCAGCAGCCACTGTGGAGAAGTGGATGGTGTTTCCTGGAACAAAGAGAAAACCAAGCCAGAGAGCCTAGGGCACTTCCACTTATGGTGCTATAGATTCGGAAAATTTAAATGAAAAAGACACAGCCACACCAAAGTTTGGGGCTGCTCTCTTTACGGGAACCTTGACTATGGTACAACTTCAATAGCCCAGAAAGAGAAAAATGGATATAAAAGTTGTGGTACATCCCTACAATGGAATATCACTCAACAATGAAATCAATGGCAACAGACCAGTAGCAGCATAATGAGTGGATTTAGTTACGATGATTCTAAGTGAAATAAGTCACACAGAAAAAGAAACATCATAAGATATCACTAATACCGGGAATGTAAACACGGCTACGCGTGAACTGCATTACAAAACACAACAGAGTCTCACATTTACAAAAGAAACTGATGCTTGCTTAAGGGGAAAGGAGAGTGGGGAGGCTGCATAAAACCAGAGGTTGATATTAGGACAGATACCATTCCATAAGCCAAATATATATTAGACAAAACCTACTCCTCGCTCAACCAAATGGACTCAACTCGCCGTATTCAAAACCTAGGAATATACCTGACTATGAAGAAAATTAAAACCCATACATTTATAGGTCTCCATAAGAAAATCATTTCTGTACAGCAGCATACACACAGCCGTGTAAATAAGCTAAATCCCCTTATAAAAATAAATTTGAAAAAGAAAACACAAGGACTGTGAAATAGAGAGAAATTCTTAAATAAGTCCTTCAGGGCTTGTGTGCAATCTTGGATTTACCACCTCTACATCCACAGCTGTGGGAGAGATAAGGCTGGACACGTGGGGCTGATACTATTGGTGAGGGAATGCAGACCCTTTGAGGTAATGGTGCATGGTTGCCATTCCACGGGTCCCAAATCTCCACGTTTAAGGGATTTATCCTTCAGCTAAAATATGCATGGAAAACCCGGAATATGGTCCACGAAGTGATCAGGCAAAGTTTCTAAAACTCATCGCCATTTTCGCCCCCTGGTACTCGAGTTCGCCGTTCCAGAGGCGATATTAACATTCTCCCCACTTGGAGAGTCAGTGCCTTTGACCTCTTGTTTCGCACAGTTTGCAATTTCTGTAGAAGATGATCAGGAATAAGGAGAACCAATGAGCGGCTAACTCGATGTGTTTGGACGGGCACATTGAACTCTGATTTCCCTACAGGAAGAAGAGTTCACCAAAGGCTCAGCGTGCCATGCCGGAACGAGATTTGGGCCTGAAGCAATTCTTCGGGTTTGCGGTCAGCTCACAAGAAAGCGAGTTGAGAAAAGGAGATTTTTGGCACTGTAACTCACAATCCTGCATAGTTCCAAATGACCCCTATCATCCAAAAATTTATTGAAGGAAGGCTGTGAAGAGGACTTGAACGCGACGCAGAATTGCAGAAAACAGATATCAGGGGGTAGATAAGAATTGCTCTGAAAGCGTAGGAAAAGAGGCAGCAGTTCCATAGTGATGCACTTGGCCCAAAAGGGCGTATGCGTTTTTTCCTGAATATATTCAGGAAAAAACCCAAACGCCCTTTTTGGCCAACCAAGCAAGCCTGCAATGGAAATCCGCACTACAAGCAACTCTCACTTCCCACCGATCAAAAGGGCCGTCCGAAAAAAGTGTAAAATCCAGAGAGGCAGGACAGGCCATGGAGAACCAGCAGCCTTGTTATGCTGATGGGCGGGATGTAAATTGCCAACAGTCACTCTGCAGAAGTGGATGGTGTTTCCTGGAACAAAGAAAAAACCAAGCTAGAGAGCCTAGGGCACTTCCACTTATGGTGCTATAGATTCGGAAAATTTAAATGAAAAATACATAGCCACACCAAAGTTTGGGGCTGCTCTGTGTACGGGAAACTTGACTATGGTACAACATCGATAGCCCAGAAAGAGAAAAATGGATAAAGAAGTTGTGGTACATCCCTACAATGTAATATCACTCAACAATGAAATCAATGGCAACAGACCAGTAGCAGCATAATGAGTGGATTTAGTTACGATGATTCTAAGTGAAATAAGTCACACAGAAAAAGAAACATCATAAGATATCACTAATACCTGGAATGTAAACACGGCTACGCGTGAACTGCATTACAAAACACAACAGAGTCTCACACTTACAAAAGAAACTTAGGCTTACTAAAGGGGAAAGGAGAGTGGGGAGGCTGCATAAAGCCAGCAATTGACATAAGGACAGATACCATTCCATAAGCCAAATATATATTAGACAAGACCTACTCCTTGCCCAACCAAATGGACTCAACACCCCGTATTCAAAACATAGGAATATACCTGACTATGAAGAAAATTAAAGCCCATACATTTATAGGTCTCCATAACAAAATCTTTTGTGTACAACAGCATACACACAGCAGTGTAAATAAGCTAAATCCCCTTATAAAACTAAATTTGAAAAGGACATCACAAGAACTGTGAAATAGAGAGAAATTCTTAAATAAGTCCTTCAGGGCTTGTGAGGAATCTTGGATTTACCACCTCTACATCCACAGCTGTGGGAGAGAAAAGGCTGGACACTTGGGGCTGATACTATTGGTGAGGGAATGCAGACCCTTTGAGGTAATGGTGCATGGTTTCCATTCCATGGGTCCCAAATCTCCACGTTTAAAGGATTTATCCTTCAGCTAAAATATGCATGGAAATCCCGGAATATGGTCCACGAAGTGATCAGGCAAAATTTCTAAAACTCATCGCATTTTCGCCCCCTGGTACTCGAGTTCGCTGTTCCAGATGCGATATTAACATTCTCCCCACTTGGAGAGTCAGTGCCTTTGACCTCTTGTTTCGCACAGTTTGCAATTTCTGTAGAAGATGATCAGGAATAAGGAGAACCAATGAGCGGCTAACTCGATGTGTTTGGACGGGCACATTGAACTCTGATTTCCCTACAGGAAGAAGAGTTCACCAAAGGCTCAGCGTGCCATGCCGGAACGACATTAGAGCCTGAAGCAATTCTTCGGGTTTGCGGTCAGCTGACAAGAAAGCGAGTTGAGAAAAGGAGATTTTTGGCACTGTAACTCACAATCCTGCAGAGTTCCAAATGACCCCTATCTTCCAAAAATTTATTGAAGTTAGGCTGTGAAGAGGACTTGAACGCGACGCAGAATTGCAGAAAACAGATATCAGGGGGTAGATAAGAATTGTTCTGAAAGCGTAGGAAAAGAGGCAGCAGTTCGATAGTGATGCACTTGGCCAAAAAGGGCGTATGCGTTTTTTCCTGAATATATTCAGGAAAAAACGCATACGCCCTTTTTGGCCAACCAAGCAAGCCTGCAATGGAAATCCGCACTACAAGTAACTCTCACTTCCCACCGATCAAAAGGGCCGTCCGAAAAAAGTGTAAAATCCAGAGAGGCAGGACAGGCCGTGGAGAACCAGCAGCCTTGTTATGCTGATGGGCGGGATGTAAATTGCCAACAGCCACCCTGGAGAAGTGGATGGTGTTTCCTGGAACAAAGAGAAAACCAAGCTAGAGAGCCTAGGGCACATCCACTTATGGTGCTATAGATTCGGAAAATTTAAATGAAAAAGACACAGCCACACCAAAGTTTGGGGCAGCTCTCTTTATGGGAACCTTGACTATGTTACAACTTCAATAGCCCAGAAAGAGTAAAATGGATATAAAAGTTGTGGTACATCCCTACAATGGAATATCACTCAACAATGAAATCAATGGCAACAGACCAGTAGCAGCATAATGAGTGGATTTAGTTACGATGATTCTAAGTGAAATAAGTCACACAGAAAAAGAAACATCATAAGATATCACTAATACCGGGAATGTAAACACGGCTACGCGTGAACTGCATTACAAAACACAACAGAGTCTCACATTTACAAAAGAAACTGATGCTTGCTTAAGGGGAAAGGAGAGTGGGGAGGCTGCATAAAACCAGAGGTTGATATTAGGACAGATACCATTCCATAAGCCAAATATATATTAGACAAGACCTACTCCTCGCTCAACCAAATGGACTCAACACCCCGTATTCAAAACCCAGGAATATACCTGACTATGAAGAAAATTAAAACCCATACATTTATAGGTCTCCATAAGAAAATCATTTGCGTACAGCAGCATACACACAGCCGTGTAAATAAGCTAAATCCCCTTATAAAAATAAATTTGAAAAAGAAAACACAAGGACTGTGAAATAGAGAGAAATTCTTAAATAAGTCCTTCAGGGCTTGTGTGCAATCTTGGATTTACCACCTCTACATCCACAGCTGTGGGAGAGATAAGGCTGGACACTTGGGGCTGATACTATTGGTGAGGGAATGCAGACCCTTTGAGGTAATGGTGCATGGTTCCCATTCCATGGGTCCCAAATCTCCACGTTTAAGGGATTTATCCTTCAGCTAAAATATGCATGGAAAACCCACAATATGGTCTATGAAGTGATCAGGCAAAGTTTCTAAAACTCATTGCCATTTTCGCCCCCTGGTACTCGAGTTCGCCGTTCCAGATGCGATATTAACATTCTCCACATTTGGAGAGTCAGTGCCTTTGACCTCTTGTTTCGCACAGTTTGCAATTTCGGTAGGAGATGATCAGGAATAAGGAGAACCAATGAGCGGCTAACTCGATGTGTTTGGACGGGCACATTGAACTCTGATTTCCCTACAGGAAGAAGAATTCACCAAAGGCTCAGCGTGCCATGCCGGAACGAGATTAGGGCCTGAAGCAATTCATCGGGTTTGCGGTCAGCTGACAAGAAAGCGAGTTTAGAAAAGGAGATTTTTGGCACTGTAACTCACAATCCTGCAGAGTTCCAAATGACCCCTATCATCCAAAAATTTAATCAAGGAAGGCTGTGAAGAGAACTTGAACGCGATGCAGAATTGCAGAAAACAGATATCAGGGGGTAGATAAGAATTGCTCTGAAAGCGTAGGAAAAGAGGCAGCAGTTCGATAGTGATGCACTTGGCCAAAAAGGGCGTATGCGTTTTTTCCTGAATATATTCAGGAAAAAACGCATACGCCCTTTTTGGCCAACCAAGCAAGCCTGCAATGGAAATCCGCACTACAAGCAACTCTCACTTCCCACTGATCAAAAGGGCCCTCCGAAAAAAGTGTAAAATCCAGAGAGGCAGGACAGGCCATGGAGAACCGGCAGCCTTGTTATGCTGATGGGCGGGATGTAAATTGCCAACAGCCACCCTGGAGAAGTGGATGGTGTTTCCTGGAACAAAGAGAAAACCAAGCTAGAGAGCCTAGGGCACTTCCACTTATGGTGCTATAGATTCGGAAAATTTAAATGAAAAAGACACAGCCACACCAAAGTTTGGGGCTGCTCTGTGTACGGGAACCTTGACTCTGGTACAACTTCAATAGCCCAGAAAGAGAAAAATGGATATAAAAGTTTTTGTACATCCCTACAATGGAATATCACTCAACAATGAAATCAATGGCAACAGACCAGTAGCAGCATAATGAGTGGATTTAGTTACGATGATTCTAAGTGAAATAAGTCACACAGAAAAAGAAACATCATAAGATATCACGAATACCGGGAATGTAAACACGGCTACGCGTGAACTGCATTACAAAACACAACAGAGTCTCACATTTACAAAAGAAACTGATGCTTGCTTAAGGGGAAAGGAGAGTGGGGAGGCTGCATAAAACCAGAGGTTGATATTAGGACAGATACCATTCCATAAGCCAAATATATATTAGACAAGACCTACTCCTCGCTCAACCAAATGGACTCAACTCGCCGTATTCAAAACCTAGGAATATACCTGACTATGAAGAAAATTAAAACCCATACATTTATAGGTCTCCATAAGAAAATCATTTCTGTACAGCAGCATACACACAGCCGTGTAAATAAGCTAAATCCCCTTACAAAAATAAATTTGAAAAAGAAAACACAAGGACTGTGAAATAGAGAGAAATTCTTAAATAAGTCCTTCAGGGCTTGTGTGCAATCTTGGATTTACCACCTCTACATCAACAGCTGTGGGACAGATAAGGCTGGACACTTAGGGCTGATGCTATTGGTGAGGGAATGCAGACCCTTTGAGGTAATGGTGCATGGTTGCCATTCCACGGGTCCCAAATCTCCACGTTTAAGGGATTTATCCTTCAGCTAAAATATGCATGGAAAACCCGGAATATGGTCCACGAAGTGATCAGGCAAAGTTTCTAAAACTCATCGCCATTTTCGCCCCCTGGTACTCGAGTTCGCCGTTCCAGAGACGATATTAACATTCTCCCCACTTGGAGAGTCAGTGCCTTTGACCTCTTGTTTCGCACAGTTTCCAATTTCTGTAGAAGATGATCAGGAATAAGGAGAACCAATGAGCGGCTAACTCGATGTGTTTGGACGGGCACATTGAACTCTGATTTCCCTACAGGAAGAAGAATTCACCAAAGGCTCAGCGTGCCATGCCAGAACGAGATTAGGGCCTGAAGCAATTCATCGGGTTTGCGGTCAGCTGACAAGAAAGCGAGTTGAGAAAAGGAGATTTTTGGCACTGTAACTCACAATCCTTCAGAGTTCCAAATGACCCCTATCATCCAAAAATTTAATCAAGGAAGGCTGTGAAGAGAACTTGAACGCGACGCAGAATTGCAGAAAACAGATATCAGGGGGTAGATAAGAATTGCTCTCAAAGCGTAGGAAAAGAGGCAGCAGTTCGATAGTGATGCACTTGGCCAAAAAGGGCGTATGCGTTTTTTCCTGAATATATTCAGGAAAAAACGCATACGCCCTTTTTGGCCAACCAAGCAAGCCTGCAATGGAAATCCGCACTACAAGCAACTCTCACTTCCCACTGATCAAAAGGGCCCTCCGAAAAAAGTGTAAAATCCAGAGAGGCAGGACAGGCCATGGAGAACTGGCAGCCTTGTTATGCTGATGGGTGGGATGTAAATTGCCAACAGCCACTCTGGAGAAGTGGATGGTGTTTCCTGGAACAAAGAGAAAACTAAGCTAGAGAGCCTAGGGCACTTCCACTTATGGTGCTATAGATTCGGAAAATTTAAATGAAAAAGACACAGCCACACCAAAGTTTCGGGCAGCTCTCTTTACGGGAACCTTGACTATGTTACAACTTCAATAGCCCAGAAAGAGAAAAATGGATATAAAAGTTGTGGTACATCCCTACAATGGAATATCACTCAACAATGAAATCAATGGCAACAGACCAGTAGCAGCATAATGAGTGGATTTAGTTACGATGATTCTAAGTGAAATAACTCACACAGAAAAAGAAACATCATAAGATATCACTAATACCGGGAATGTAAACATGGCTACGCGTGAACTGCATTACAAAACACAACAGAGTCTCACATTTACAAAAGAAACTGATGCTTGCTTAAGGGGAAAGCAGAGTGGGGAGGCTGCATAAAACCAGAGGTTGATATTAGGACAGATACCATTCCATAAGCCAAATATATATTAGACAAGACCTACTCCTCGCTCAACCAAATAGACTCAACATCCCGTATTCAAAACCTAAGAATATACCTGACTATGAAGAAAATTAAAACCCATACATTTATAGGTCTCCATAAGAAAATCATTTGTGTACAGCAGCATACACACAGCCGTGTAAATAAGCTAAATCCCCTTATAAAAATAAATTTGAAAAAGAAAACACAAGGACTGTGAAATAGATAGAAATTCTTAAATAAGTCCTTCAGGGCTTGTGTGCAATCTTGGATTTACCACCTTGACATCCACAGCTGTGGGAGAGATAAGGCTGGACACGTGGGGCTGATACTATTGGTGAGGGAATGCAGACCCTTTGAGGTAATGGTGCATGGTTGTCATTCCACGGATCCCAAATCTCCACGTTTAAGGGATTTATCCTTCAGCTAAAATATGCATGGAAATCCCGGAATATGGTCCACAAAGTGATCAGGCAAAGTTTCTAAAACTCATCGCCATTTTCGCCCCCTGGTACTCGAGTTCGCCGTTCCAGAGGCGATATTAACATTCTCCCCACTTGGAGAGTCAGTGCCTTTGACCTCTTGTTTCGCACAGTTTGCAATTTCTGTAGAAGATGATCAGGAATAAGGAGAACCAATGAGCGGCTAACTCGATGTGTTTGGACGGGCACATTGAACTCTGATTTCCCTACAGGAAGAAGAGTTCACCAAAGGCTCAGCGTGCCATGCCGGAACGACATTAGGGCCTGAAGCAATTCTTCGGGTTTGCGGTCAGCTCACAAGAAAGCGAGTTGAGAAAAGGAGATTTTTGGCACTGTAACTCACAATCCTGCAGAGTTCCAAATGACCCCTATCATCCAAAAATTTATTGAAGGAAGGTTGTGAAGAGGACTTGAACGCGACGCAGAATTGCAGAAAACAGATATCAGGGGGTAGATAAGAATTGCTCTGAAAGCGTAGGAAAAGAGGCAGCAGTTCGATAGTGATGCACTTGGTCCAAAAGGGCATATGCGTTTTGTCCTGAATATATTCAGGAAAAAACGCAAACGCCCTTTTTGGCCAACCAAGCAAGCCTGCAATGGAAATCCGCACTACAAGCAACTCTCACTTCCCACCGATCAAAAGGGCCCTCGGTAAAAAGTGTAAAATCCAGAGAGGCAGGACAGGCCATGGAGAACCGGCAGCCTTGTTATGCTGATGGGCGGGATGTAAATTGCCAACAGCCACTCTGGAGAAGTGGATGGTGTTTCCTGGAACAAAGAGAAAACCAAGCTAGAGAGCCTAGGGCACTTCCACTTATGGTGCTATAGATTCGGAAAATTTAAATGAAAAAGACACAGCCACACCAAAGTTTGGGGCTGCTCTGTGTACGGGAACCTTGACTATGGTACAACTTCAATAGCCCAGAAAGAGAAAAATGGATATAAAAGTTGTGGTACATCCCTACAATGGAATATCACTCAACAATGAAATCAATGGCAACAGACCAGTAGCAGCATAATGAGTGGATTTAGTTACGATGATTCTAAGTGAAATAAGCCACACAGAAAATGAAACATCATAAGATATCACGAATACCGGGAATGTAAACACAGCTATGCGTGAACTGCATTACAAAACACAACAGAGTCTCACATTTACAAAAGAAACTGATGCTTGCTTAAGGGGAAAGCAGAGTGGGGAGGCTGCATAAAATCAGAGGTTGATATTAGGACAGATACCATTCCATAAGCCAAATATATATTAGACAAGACCTACTCCTCGCTCAACCAAATGGACTCAACTCCCCGTATTCAAAACCTAGGAATATACCTGACTATGAAGAAAATTAAAACCCATACATTTATAGGTCTCCATAAGAAAATCATTTGCGTACAGCAGCATACACACAGCCGTGTAAATAAGCTAAATCCCCTTATAAAAATAAATTTGAAAAAGAAAACACAAGGACTGTGAAATAGAGAGAAATTCTTAAATAAGTCCTTCAGGGCTTGTGTGCAATCTTGGATTTACCACCTCTACATACACAGCTGTGGGAGAGATAAGGCTGGACACTTGGGGCTGATACTATTGGTGAGGGAATGCAGACCCTTTGAGGTAATGGTGCATGGTTCCCATTCCATGGGTCCCAAATCTCCACGTTTAAGGGATTTATCCTTCAGCTAAAATATGCATGGAAAACCCACAATATGGTCTACGAAGTGATCAGGCAAAGTTTCTAAAACTCATCGCCATTTTCGCCCCCTGGTACTCGAGTTCGCCGTTCCAGATGCGATATTAACATTCTCCACATTTGGAGAGTCAGTGCCTTTGACCTCTTGTTTCGCACAGTTTGCAATTTCGGTAGGAGATGATCAGGAATAAGGAGAACCAATGAGCGGCTAACTCGATGTGTTTGGACGGGCACATTGAACTCTGATTTCCCTACAGGAAGAAGAATTCACCAAAGGCTCAGCGTGCCATGCCGGAATGAGATTAGGGCCTGAAGCAATTCATCGGGTTTGCGGTCAGCTGACAAGAAAGCGAGTTTAGAAAAGGAGATTTTTGGCACTGTAACTCACAATCCTGCAGAGTTCCAAATGACCCCTATCATCCAAAAATTTAATCAAGGAAGGCTGTGAAGAGAACTTGAACGCGACGCAGAATTGCAGAAAACAGATATCAGGGGGTAAATAAGAATTGCTCTGAAAGCGTAGGAAAAGAGGCAGCAGTTCGATAGTGATGCACTTGGCCAAAAAGGGCGTATGCGTTTTTTCCTGAATATATTCAGGAAAAAACGCATACGCCCTTTTTGGCCAACCAAGCAAGCCTGCAATGGAAATCCGCACTACAAGCAACTCTCACTTCCCACCGATCAAAAGGGCCGTCCGAAAAAAGTGTAAAATCCAGAGAGGCAGGACAGGCCGTGGAGAACCGGCAGCCTTGTTATGCTGATGGGCGGGATGTAAATTGCCAACAGCCACCCTGGAGAAGTGGATGGTGTTTCCTGGAACAAAGAGAAAACCAAGCTAGAGAGCCTAGGGCACTTCCACTTATGGTGCTATAGATTCGGAAAATTTAAATGAAAAAGACACAGCCACACCAAAGTTTGGGGCAGCTCTCTTTATGGGAACCTTGACTATGTTACAACTTCAATAGCCCAGAAAGAGAAAAATGGATATAAAAGTTGTGGTACATCCCTACAATGGAATATCACTCCACAATGAAATCAATGGCAACAGACCAGTAGCAGCATAATGAGTGGATTTAGTTACGATGATTCTAAGTGAAATAAGTCACACAGAAAAAGAAACATCATAAGATATCACGAATACCGGGAATGTAAACACGGCTATGCGTGAACTGCATTACAAAACACAACAGAGTCTCACATTTACAAAAGAAACTGATGCTTGCTTAAGGGGAAAGGAGAGTGGGGAGGCTGCATAAAACCAGAGGTTGATATTAGGACAGATACCATTCCATAAGCCAAATATATATTAGACAAGACCTACTCCTCGCTCAACCAAATGGACTCAACACCCCGTATTCAAAACCTAGGAATATACCTGACTATGAAGACAATTAAAACCCATACATTTATAGGTCTCCATAAGAAAATCATTTGAGTACAGCAGCATACACACAGCAGTGTAAATAAGCTAAATCCCCTTATAAAAATAAATTTGAAAAAGAAAACACAAGGACTGTGAAATAGAGAGAAATTCTTAAATAAGTCCTTCAGGGCTTGTGTGCAATCTTGGATTTACCACCTCTACATCCACAGCTGTGGGACAGATAAGGCTGGACACTTAGGACTGATGCTATTGGTGAGGGAATGCAGACCCTTTGAGGTAATGGTGCATGGTTGCCATTCCACGGGTCCCAAATCTCCACGTTTAAGGGATTTATCCTTCAGCTAAAATATGCATGGAAAACCCGGAATATGGTCCACGTAGTGATCAGGCAATGTTTCTAAAACTCATCGCCATTTTCGCCCCCTGGTACTCGAGTTCGCCGTTCCAGATGCGATATTAACATTCTCCCCACTTGGAGAGTCAGTGCCTTTGACCTCTTGTTTCGCACAGTTTGCAATTTCTGTAGAAGATGATCAGGAATAAGGAGAACCAATGAGCGGCTAACTCGATGTGTTTGGACGGGCACATTGCACTGTGATTTCCCTACAGGAAGAAGAGTTCACCAAAGGCTCAGCGTGCCATGCCGCAACGAGATTAGGGCCTGAAGCAATTCTTCGGGTTTGTGGTCAGCTGACAAGAAAGCGAGTTGAGAAAAGGAGATTTTTGGCACTGTAACTCACAATCCTGCAGAGTTCCAAATGACCCCTATCATCCAAAAATTTATTGAAGGAAGGCTGTGAAGAGGACTTGAACGCGACGCAGAATTGCAGAAAACAGATATCAGGGGGTAGATAAGAATTGCTCTGAAAGCGTAGGAAAAGAGGCAGCAGTTCGATAGTGATGCACTTGGCCAAAAAGGGCGTATGTGTTTTTTCCTGAATATATTCAGGAAAAAACTCATACGCCCTTTTTGGCCAACCAAGCAAGCCTGCAATGGAAATCCGCACTACAAGCAACTCTCACTTCCCACCGATCACAAGGGCCCTCCGAAAAAAGTGTAAAATCCAGAGAGGCAGGACAGGCCATGGAGAACCGGTAGCCTTGTTATGCTGATGGGCGGGATGTAAATTGCAAACAGCCACTCTCGAGAAGTGGATGGTATTTCCTGGAACAAAGAGAAAACCAAGCTAGAGAGCCTAGGGCACTTCCACTTATGGTGCTATAGATTCGGAAAATTTAAATGAAAAAGACACAGCCACACCAAAGTTTGGGGCTGCTCTCTTTATGGGAACCTTGACTATGGTACAACTTCAATAGCCCAGAAAGAGAAAAATGGATATAAAAGTTGTGGTACATCCCTACAATGGAATATCACTCAACAATGAAATCAATGGCAACAGACCAGTAGCAGCATAATGAGTGGATTTAGTTACGATGATTCTAAGTGAAATAAGTCACACAGAAAAAGAAACATCATAAGATATCACGAATACCGGGAATGTAAACACGGCTACGCGTGAACTGCATTACAAAACACAACAGAGTCTCACATTTACAAAAGAAACTGATGCTTGCTTAAGGGGAAAGGAGAGTGGGGAGGCTGCATAAAACCAGAGGTTGATATTAGGACAGATACCATTCCATAAGCCAAATATATATTAGACAAGACCTACTCCTCGCTCAACCAAATGGACTCAACACCCCGTATTCAAAACCTAGGAATATACCTGACTATGAAGAAAATTAAAACCCATACATTTATAGGTCTCCATAAGAAAATCATTTGCGTACAGCAGCATACACACAGCCGTGTAAATAAGCTAAATCCCCTTATAAAAATAAATTTGAAAAAGAAAACACAAGGACTGTGAAATAGAGAGAAATTCTTAAATAAGTCCTTCAGGGCTTGTGTGCAATCTTGGATTTACCACCTCTACATCCACAGCTGTGGGAGAGATAAGGCTGGACACTTGGGGCTGATACTATTGGTGAGGGAATGCAGACCCTTTGAGGTAATGGTGCATGGTTCCCATTCCATGGGTCCCAAATCTCCACGTTTAAGGGATTTATCCTTCAGCTAAAATATGCATGGAAAACCCACAATATGGTCTATGAAGTGATCAGGCAAAGTTTCTAAAACTCATTGCCATTTTCGCCCCCTGGTACTCGAGTTCGCCGTTCCAGATGCGATATTAACATTCTCCACATTTGGAGAGTCAGTGCCTTTGACCTCTTGTTTCGCACAGTTTGCAATTTCGGTAGGAGATGATCAGGAATAAGGAGAACCAATGAGCGGCTAACTCGATGTGTTTGGACGGGCACATTGAACTCTGATTTCCCTACAGGAAGAAGAATTCACCAAAGGCTCAGCGTGCCATGCCGGAACGAGATTAGGGCCTGAAGCAATTCATCGGGTTTGCGGTCAGCTGACAAGAAAGCGAGTTTAGAAAAGGAGATTTTTGGCACTGTAACTCACAATCCTGCAGAGTTCCAAATGACCCCTATCATCCAAAAATTTAATCAAGGAAGGCTGTGAAGAGAACTTGAACGCGATGCAGAATTGCAGAAAACAGATATCAGGGGGTAGATAAGAATTGCTCTGAAAGCGTAGGAAAAGAGGCAGCAGTTCGATAGTGATGCACTTGGCCAAAAAGGGCATATGCGTTTTTTCCTGAATATATTCAGGAAAAAACGCATACGCCCTTTTTGGCCAACCAAGCAAGCCTGCAATGGAAATCCGCACTACAAGCAACTCTCACTTCCCACTGATCAAAAGGGCCCTCCGAAAAAAGTGTAAAATCCAGAGAGGCAGGACAGGCCATGGAGAACCGGCAGCCTTGTTATGCTGATGGGTGGGATGTAAATTGCCAACAGCCACTCTGGAGAAGTGGATGGAGTTTCCTGGAACAAAGAGAAAACTAAGCTAGAGAGCCTAGGGCACTTCCACTTATGGTGCTATAGATTCGGAAAATTTAAAAGAAAAAGACACAGCCACACCAAAGTTTGGGGCAGCTCTCTTTATGGGAACCTTGACTATGTTACAACTTCAATAGCCCAGAAAGAGAAAAATGGATATAAAAGTTGTGGTACATCCCTACAATGGAATATCACTCAACAATGAAATCAATGGCAACAGACCAGTAGCAGCATAATGAGTGGATTTAGTTACGATGATTCTAAGTGAAATAACTCACACAGAAAAAGAAATATCATAAGATATCACTGATACCGGGAATGTAAACATGGCTACGCGTGAACTGCATTACAAAACACAACAGAGTCTCACATTTACAAAAGAAACTGATGCTTGCTTAAGGGGAAAGGAGAGTGGGGAGGCTGCATAAAACCAGAGGTTGATATTAGGACAGATACCATTCCATAAGCCAAATATATATTAGACAAGACCTACTCCTCGCTCAACCAAATGGACTCAACTCCCCGTATTCAAAACCTAGGAATATACCTGACTATGAAGAAAATTAAAACCCATACATTTATAGGTCTCCATAAGAAAATCATTTGTGTACAGCAGCATACACACAGCCGTGTAAATAAGCTAAATCCCCTTATAAACATAAATTTGAAAAAGAAAACACAAGGACTGTGAAATAGAGAGAAATTCTTAAATAAGTCCTTCAGGGCTTGTGTGCAATCTTGGATTTACCACCTCTACATCCACAGCTGTGGGAGAGATAAGGCTGGACACTTCGGGCTGATACTATTGGTGAGGAAATGCAGACCCTTTGAGGTAATGGTGCATGGTTGTCATTCCACGGATCCCAAATCTCCACGTTTAAGGGATTTATCCTTCAGCTAAAATATGCATGGAAATCCCGGAATATGGTCCACAAAGTGATCAGGCAAAGTTTCTAAAACTCATCGCCATTTTCGCCCCCTGGTACTCGAGTTCGCCGTTCCAGAGGCGATATTAACATTCTCCCCACTTGGAGAGTCAGTGCCTTTGACCTCTTGTTTCGCACAGTTTGCAATTTCTGTAGAAGATGATCAGGAATAAGGAGAACCAATGAGCGGCTAACTCGATGTGTTTGGACGGGCACATTGAACTCTGATTTCCCTACAGGAAGAAGAGTTCACCAAAGGCTCAGCGTGCCATGCCGGAACGACATTAGGGCCTGAAGCAATTCTTCGGGTTTGCGGTCAGCTCACAAGAAAGCGAGTTGAGAAAAGGAGATTTTTGGCACTGTAACTCACAATCCTGCAGAGTTCCAAATGACCCCTATCATCCAAAAATTTATTGAAGGAAGGCTGTGAAGAGGACTTGAACGCGACGCAGAATTGCAGAAAACAGATATCAGGGGGTAGATAAGAATTGCTCTGAAAGCGTAGGAAAAGAGGCAGCAGTTCGATAGTGATGCACTTGGCCCAAAAGGGCGTATGCGTTTTTTCCTGAATATATTCAGGAAAAAACGCAAACGCACTTTTTGGCCAACCAAGCAAGCCTGCAATGGAAATCCGCACTACAAGCAACTCTCACTTCCCACCGATCAAAAGGGCCCTCCGAAAAAAGTGTAAAATCCAGAGAGGCAGGACAGGCCATGGAGAACCGGCAGCCTTGTTATGCTGATGGGCGGGATATAAATTGCCAACAGCCACTCTGGAGAAGTGGATGGTGTTTCCTGGAACAAAGAGAAAACCAAGCTAGAGAGCCTAGGGCACTTCCACTTATGGTGCTATAGATTCGGAAAATTTAAATGAAAAAGACACAGCCACACCAAAGTTTGGGGCTGCTCTGTGTACGGGAACCTTGACTCTGGTACAACTTCAATAGCCCAGAAAGAGAAAAATGGATATAAAAGTTTTTATACATCCCTACAATGGAATATCACTCAACAATGAAATCAATGGCAACAGACCAGTAGCAGCATAATGAGTGGATTTAGTTACGATGATTCTAAGTGAAATAAGTCACACAGAAAAAGAAATATCATACGATATCACGAATACCGGGAATGTAAACACGGCTACGCGTGAACTGCATTACAAAACACAACAGAGTCTCACATTTACAAAAGAAACTGATGCTTGCTTAAGGGGAAAGGAGAGTGGGGAGGCTGCATAAAACCAGAGGTTGATATTAGGACAGATACCATTCCATAAGCCAAATATATATTAGACAAAACCTACTCCTCGCTCAACCAAATGGACTCAACTCGCCGTATTCAAAACCTAGGAATATACCTGACTATGAAGAAAATTAAAACCCATACATTTATAGGTCTCCATAAGAAAATCATTTCTGTACAGCAGCATACACACAGCCGTGTAAATAAGCTAAATCCCCTTATAAAAATAAATTTGAAAAAGAAAACACAAGGACTGTGAAATAGAGAGAAATTCTTAAATAAGTCCTTCAGGGCTTGTGTGCAATCTTGGATTTACCACCTCTACATCCACAGCTGTGAGAGAGATAAGGCTGGACACGTGGGGCTGATACTATTGGTGAGGGAATGCAGACCCTTTGAGGTAATGGTGCATGGTTGCCATTCCACGGGTCCCAAATCTCCACGTTTAAGGGATTTATCCTTCAGCTAAAATATGCATGGAAAACCCGGAATATGGTCCACGAAGTGATCAGGCAAAGTTTCTAAAACTCATCGCCATTTTCGCCCCCTGGTACTCGAGTTCGCCGTTCCAGAGGCGATATTAACATTCTCCCCACTTGGAGAGTCAGTGCCTTTGACCTCTTGTTTCGCACAGTTTGCAATTTCTGTAGAAGATGATCAGGAATAAGGAGAACCAATGAGCGGCTAACTCGATGTGTTTGGACGGGCACATTGAACTCTGATTTCCCTACAGGAAGAAGAGTTCACCAAAGGCTCAGCGTGCCATGCCGGAACGAGATTTGGGCCTGAAGCAATTCTTCGGGTTTGCGGTCAGCTCACAAGAAAGCGAGTTGAGAAAAGGAGATTTTTGGCACTGTAACTCACAATCCTGCATAGTTCCAAATGACCCCTATCATCCAAAAATTTATTGAAGGAAGGCTGTGAAGAGGACTTGAACGCGACGCAGAATTGCAGAAAACAGATATCAGGGGGTAGATAAGAATTGCTCTGAAAGCGTAGGAAAAGAGGCAGCAGTTCCATAGTGATGCACTTGGCCCAAAAGGGCGTATGCGTTTTTTCCTGAATATATTCAGGAAAAAACCCAAACGCCCTTTTTGGCCAACCAAGCAAGCCTGCAATGGAAATCCGCACTACAAGCAACTCTCACTTCCCACCGATCAAAAGGGCCGTCCGAAAAAAGTGTAAAATCCAGAGAGGCAGGACAGGCCATGGAGAACCGGCAGCCTTGTTATGCTGATGGGCGGGATGTAAATTGCCAACAGTCACTCTGCAGAAGTGGATGGTGTTTCCTGGAACAAAGAAAAAACCAAGCTAGAGAGCCTAGGGCACTTCCACTTATGGTGCTATAGATTCGGAAAATTTAAATGAAAAATACATAGCCACACCAAAGTTTGGGGCTGCTCTGTGTACGGGAAACTTGACTATGGTACAACATCGATAGCCCAGAAAGAGAAAAATGGATAAAGAAGTTGTGGTACATCCCTACAATGTAATATCACTCAACAATGAAATCAATGGCAACAGACCAGTAGCAGCATAATGAGTGGATTTAGTTACGATGATTCTAAGTGAAATAAGTCACACAGAAAAGGAAACATCATAAGATATCACTAATACCTGGAATGTAAACACGGCTACGCGTGAACTGCATTACAAAACACAACAGAGTCTCACACTTACAAAAGAAACTTAGGCTTACTAAAGGGGAAAGGAGAGTGGGGAGGCTGCATAAAGCCAGCAATTGACATAAGGACAGATACCATTCCATAAGCCAAATATATATTAGACAAGACCTACTCCTTGCCCAACCAAATGGACTCAACACCCCGTATTCAAAACATAGGAATATACCTGACTATGAAGAAAATTAAAGCCCATACATTTATAGGTCTCCATAACAAAATCTTTTGTGTACAACAGCATACACACAGCAGTGTAAATAAGCTAAATCCCCTTATAAAACTAAATTTGAAAAGGACATCACAAGAACTGTGAAATAGAGAGAAATTCTTAAATAAGTCCTTCAGGGCTTGTGAGGAATCTTGGATTTACCACCTCTACATCCACAGCTGTGGGAGAGAAAAGGCTGGACACTTGGGGCTGATACTATTGGTGAGGGAATGCAGACCCTTTGAGGTAATGGTGCATGGTTTCCATTCCATGGGTCCCAAATCTCCACGTTTAAAGGATTTATCCTTCAGCTAAAATATGCATGGAAATCCCGGAATATGGTCCACGAAGTGATCAGGCAAAATTTCTAAAACTCATCGCATTTTCGCCCCCTGGTACTCGAGTTCGCTGTTCCAGATGCGATATTAACATTCTCCCCACTTGGAGAGTCAGTGCCTTTGACCTCTTGTTTCGCACAGTTTGCAATTTCTGTAGAAGATGATCAGGAATAAGGAGAACCAATGAGCGGCTAACTCGATGTGTTTGGACGGGCACATTGAACTCTGATTTCCCTACAGGAAGAAGAGTTCACCAAAGGCTCAGCGTGCCATGCCGGAACGACATTAGAGCCTGAAGCAATTCTTCGGGTTTGCGGTCAGCTGACAAGAAAGCGAGTTGAGAAAAGGAGATTTTTGGCACTGTAACTCACAATCCTGCAGAGTTCCAAATGACCCCTATCTTCCAAAAATTTATTGAAGTTAGGCTGTGAAGAGGACTTGAACGCGACGCAGAATTGCAGAAAACAGATATCAGGGGGTAGATAAGAATTGTTCTGAAAGCGTAGGAAAAGAGGCAGCAGTTCGATAGTGATGCACTTGGCCAAAAAGGGCGTATGCGTTTTTTCCTGAATATATTCAGGAAAAAACGCATACGCCCTTTTTGGCCAACCAAGCAAGCCTGCAATGGAAATCCGCACTACAAGTAACTCTCACTTCCCACCGATCAAAAGGGCCGTCCGAAAAAAGTGTAAAATCCAGAGAGGCAGGACAGGCCGTGGAGAACCAGCAGCCTTGTTATGCTGATGGGCGGGATGTAAATTGCCAACAGCCACCCTGGAGAAGTGGATGGTGTTTCCTGGAACAAAGAGAAAACCAAGCTAGAGAGCCTAGGGCACATCCACTTATGGTGCTATAGATTCGGAAAATTTAAATGAAAAAGACACAGCCACACCAAAGTTTGGGGCAGCTCTCTTTATGGGAACCTTGACTATGTTACAACTTCAATAGCCCAGAAAGAGTAAAATGGATATAAAAGTTGTGGTACATCCCTACAATGGAATATCACTCAACAATGAAATCAATGGCAACAGACCAGTAGCAGCATAATGAGTGGATTTAGTTACGATGATTCTAAGTGAAATAAGTCACACAGAAAAAGAAACATCATAAGATATCACTAATACCGGGAATGTAAACACGGCTACGCGTGAACTGCATTACAAAACACAACAGAGTCTCACATTTACAAAAGAAACTGATGCTTGCTTAAGGGGAAAGGAGAGTGGGGAGGCTGCATAAAACCAGAGGTTGATATTAGGACAGATACCATTCCATAAGCCAAATATATATTAGACAAGACCTACTCCTCGCTCAACCAAATGGACTCAACACCCCGTATTCAAAACCCAGGAATATACCTGACTATGAAGAAAATTAAAACCCATACATTTATAGGTCTCCATAAGAAAATCATTTGCGTACAGCAGCATACACACAGCCGTGTAAATAAGCTAAATCCCCTTATAAAAATAAATTTGAAAAAGAAAACACAAGGACTGTGAAATAGAGAGAAATTCTTAAATAAGTCCTTCAGGGCTTGTGTGCAATCTTGGATTTACCACCTCTACATCCACAGCTGTGGGAGAGATAAGGCTGGACACTTGGGGCTGATACTATTGGTGAGGGAATGCAGACCCTTTGAGGTAATGGTGCATGGTTCCCATTCCATGGGTCCCAAATCTCCACGTTTAAGGGATTTATCCTTCAGCTAAAATATGCATGGAAAACCCACAATATGGTCTATGAAGTGATCAGGCAAAGTTTCTAAAACTCATTGCCATTTTCGCCCCCTGGTACTCGAGTTCGCCGTTCCAGATGCGATATTAACATTCTCCACATTTGGAGAGTCAGTGCCTTTGACCTCTTGTTTCGCACAGTTTGCAATTTCGGTAGGAGATGATCAGGAATAAGGAGAACCAATGAGCGGCTAACTCGATGTGTTTGGACGGGCACATTGAACTCTGATTTCCCTACAGGAAGAAGAATTCACCAAAGGCTCAGCGTGCCATGCCGGAACGAGATTAGGGCCTGAAGCAATTCATCGGGTTTGCGGTCAGCTGACAAGAAAGCGAGTTTAGAAAAGGAGATTTTTGGCACTGTAACTCACAATCCTGCAGAGTTCCAAATGACCCCTATCATCCAAAAATTTAATCAAGGAAGGCTGTGAAGAGAACTTGAACGCGATGCAGAATTGCAGAAAACAGATATCAGGGGGTAGATAAGAATTGCTCTGAAAGCGTAGGAAAAGAGGCAGCAGTTCGATAGTGATGCACTTGGCCAAAAAGGGCGTATGCGTTTTTTCCTGAATATATTCAGGAAAAAACGCATACGCCCTTTTTGGCCAACCAAGCAAGCCTGCAATGGAAATCCGCACTACAAGCAACTCTCACTTCCCACTGATCAAAAGGGCCCTCCGAAAAAAGTGTAAAATCCAGAGAGGCAGGACAGGCCATGGAGAACCGGCAGCCTTGTTATGCTGATGGGCGGGATGTAAATTGCCAACAGCCACCCTGGAGAAGTGGATGGTGTTTCCTGGAACAAAGAGAAAACCAAGCTAGAGAGCCTAGGGCACTTCCACTTATGGTGCTATAGATTCGGAAAATTTAAATGAAAAAGACACAGCCACACCAAAGTTTGGGGCTGCTCTGTGTACGGGAACCTTGACTCTGGTACAACTTCAATAGCCCAGAAAGAGAAAAATGGATATAAAAGTTTTTGTACATCCCTACAATGGAATATCACTCAACAATGAAATCAATGGCAACAGACCAGTAGCAGCATAATGAGTGGATTTAGTTACGATGATTCTAAGTGAAATAAGTCACACAGAAAAAGAAACATCATAAGATATCACGAATACCGGGAATGTAAACACGGCTACGCGTGAACTGCATTACAAAACACAACAGAGTCTCACATTTACAAAAGAAACTGATGCTTGCTTAAGGGGAAAGGAGAGTGGGGAGGCTGCATAAAACCAGAGGTTGATATTAGGACAGATACCATTCCATAAGCCAAATATATATTAGACAAGACCTACTCCTCGCTCAACCAAATGGACTCAACTCGCCGTATTCAAAACCTAGGAATATACCTGACTATGAAGAAAATTAAAACCCATACATTTATAGGTCTCCATAAGAAAATCATTTCTGTACAGCAGCATACACACAGCCGTGTAAATAAGCTAAATCCCCTTACAAAAATAAATTTGAAAAAGAAAACACAAGGACTGTGAAATAGAGAGAAATTCTTAAATAAGTCCTTCAGGGCTTGTGTGCAATCTTGGATTTACCACCTCTACATCAACAGCTGTGGGACAGATAAGGCTGGACACTTAGGGCTGATGCTATTGGTGAGGGAATGCAGACCCTTTGAGGTAATGGTGCATGGTTGCCATTCCACGGGTCCCAAATCTCCACGTTTAAGGGATTTATCCTTCAGCTAAAATATGCATGGAAAACCCGGAATATGGTCCACGAAGTGATCAGGCAAAGTTTCTAAAACTCATCGCCATTTTCGCCCCCTGGTACTCGAGTTCGCCGTTCCAGAGACGATATTAACATTCTCCCCACTTGGAGAGTCAGTGCCTTTGACCTCTTGTTTCGCACAGTTTCCAATTTCTGTAGAAGATGATCAGGAATAAGGAGAACCAATGAGCGGCTAACTCGATGTGTTTGGACGGGCACATTGAACTCTGATTTCCCTACAGGAAGAAGAATTCACCAAAGGCTCAGCGTGCCATGCCAGAACGAGATTAGGGCCTGAAGCAATTCATCGGGTTTGCGGTCAGCTGACAAGAAAGCGAGTTGAGAAAAGGAGATTTTTGGCACTGTAACTCACAATCCTTCAGAGTTCCAAATGACCCCTATCATCCAAAAATTTAATCAAGGAAGGCTGTGAAGAGAACTTGAACGCGACGCAGAATTGCAGAAAACAGATATCAGGGGGTAGATAAGAATTGCTCTCAAAGCGTAGGAAAAGAGGCAGCAGTTCGATAGTGATGCACTTGGCCAAAAAGGGCGTATGCGTTTTTTCCTGAATATATTCAGGAAAAAACGCATACGCCCTTTTTGGCCAACCAAGCAAGCCTGCAATGGAAATCCGCACTACAAGCAACTCTCACTTCCCACTGATCAAAAGGGCCCTCCGAAAAAAGTGTAAAATCCAGAGAGGCAGGACAGGCCATGGAGAACTGGCAGCCTTGTTATGCTGATGGGTGGGATGTAAATTACCAACAGCCACTCTGGAGAAGTGGATGGTGTTTCCTGGAACAAAGAGAAAACTAAGCTAGAGAGCCTAGGGCACTTCCACTTATGGTGCTATAGATTCGGAAAATTTAAATGAAAAAGACACAGCCACACCAAAGTTTCGGGCAGCTCTCTTTACGGGAACCTTGACTATGTTACAACTTCAATAGCCCAGAAAGAGAAAAATGGATATAAAAGTTGTGGTACATCCCTACAATGGAATATCACTCAACAATGAAATCAATGGCAACAGACCAGTAGCAGCATAATGAGTGGATTTAGTTACGATGATTCTAAGTGAAATAACTCACACAGAAAAAGAAACATCATAAGATATCACTAATACCGGGAATGTAAACATGGCTACGCGTGAACTGCATTACAAAACACAACAGAGTCTCACATTTACAAAAGAAACTGATGCTTGCTTAAGGGGAAAGCAGAGTGGGGAGGCTGCATAAAACCAGAGGTTGATATTAGGACAGATACCATTCCATAAGCCAAATATATATTAGACAAGACCTACTCCTCGCTCAACCAAATAGACTCAACATCCCGTATTCAAAACCTAGGAATATACCTGACTATGAAGAAAATTAAAACCCATACATTTATAGGTCTCCATAAGAAAATCATTTGTGTACAGCAGCATACACACAGCCGTGTAAATAAGCTAAATCCCCTTATAAAAATAAATTTGAAAAAGAAAACACAAGGACTGTGAAATAGATAGAAATTCTTAAATAAGTCCTTCAGGGCTTGTGTGCAATCTTGGATTTACCACCTTGACATCCACAGCTGTGGGAGAGATAAGGCTGGACACGTGGGGCTGATACTATTGGTGAGGGAATGCAGACCCTTTGAGGTAATGGTGCATGGTTGTCATTCCACGGATCCCAAATCTCCACGTTTAAGGGATTTATCCTTCAGCTAAAATATGCATGGAAATCCCGGAATATGGTCCACAAAGTGATCAGGCAAAGTTTCTAAAACTCATCGCCATTTTCGCCCCCTGGTACTCGAGTTCGCCGTTCCAGAGGCGATATTAACATTCTCCCCACTTGGAGAGTCAGTGCCTTTGACCTCTTGTTTCGCACAGTTTGCAATTTCTGTAGAAGATGATCAGGAATAAGGAGAACCAATGAGCGGCTAACTCGATGTGTTTGGACGGGCACATTGAACTCTGATTTCCCTACAGGAAGAAGACTTCACCAAAGGCTCAGCGTGCCATGCCGGAACGACATTAGGGCCTGAAGCAATTCTTCGGGTTTGCGGTCAGCTCACAAGAAAGCGAGTTGAGAAAAGGAGATTTTTGGCACTGTAACTCACAATCCTGCAGAGTTCCAAATGACCCCTATCATCCAAAAATTTATTGAAGGAAGGCTGTGAAGAGGACTTGAACGCGACGCAGAATTGCAGAAAACAGATATCAGGGGGTAGATAAGAATTGCTCTGAAAGCGTAGGAAAAGAGGCAGCAGTTCGATAGTGATGCACTTGGTCCAAAAGGGCATATGCGTTTTGTCCTGAATATATTCAGGAAAAAACGCAAACGCCCTTTTTGGCCAACCAAGCAAGCCTGCAATGGAAATCCGCACTACAAGCAACTCTCACTTCCCACCGATCAAAAGGGCCCTCGGTAAAAAGTGTAAAATCCAGAGAGGCAGGACAGGCCATGGAGAACCGGCAGCCTTGTTATGCTGATGGGCGGGATGTAAATTGCCAACAGCCACTCTGGAGAAGTGGATGGTGTTTCCTGGAACAAAGAGAAAACTAAGCTAGAGAGCCTAGGGCACTTCCACTAATGGTGCTATAGATTCGGAAAATTTAAATGAAAAAGACACAGCCACACCAAAATTTGGGGCTGCTCTCTTTACGGGAACCTTGACTCTGGTACAACTTCAATAGCCCAGAAAGAGAAAAATGGATATAAAAGTTTTTGTACATCCCTACAATGGAATATCACTCAACAATGAAATCAATGGCAACAGACCAGTAGCAGCATAATGAGTGGATTTAGTTACGATGATTCTAAGTGAAATAAGTCACACAGAAAAAGAAACATCATAACATATCACGAATACCGGGAATGTAAACACGGCTACGCGTGAACTGCATTACAAAACACAACAGAGTCTCACATTTACAAAAGAAACTGATGCTTTCTAAAGGGGAAAGGAGAGTGGGGAGGCTGCATAAAACCAGAGGTTGATATTAGGACAGATACCATTCCATAAGCCAAATATATATTAGACAAGACCTACTCCTCGCTCAACCAAATGGACTCAACACCCCGTATTCAAAACCTAGGAATATACCTGACTATGAAGAAAATTAAAACCCATACATTTATAGGTCTCCATAAGAAAATCATTTGTGTACAGCAGCATACACACGGCCGTGTAAATAAGCTAAATCCCCTTATAAAAATAAATTTGATAAAGAAAACACAAGGACTGTGAAATAGAGAGAAATTCTTAAATAAGTCCTTCAGGGCTTGTGTGCAATCTTGGATTTACCACCTCTACATCCACAGCTGTGGGAGAGATAAGGCTGGACACTTGGGGCTGATACTATTGGTGAGGGAATGCAGACCCTTTGACGTAATGGTGCATGGTTCCCATTCCACGGGTCCCAAATCTCCACGTTTAAGGGATTTATCCTTCAGCTAAAATATGCATGGAAAACCCGGAATATGGTCCACGAAGTGATCAGGCAAAGTTTCTAAAACTCATCGCCATTTTCGCCCCCTGGTACTCGAGTTCGCCGTTCCTGAGGCGATATTAACATTCTCCCCACTTGGAGAGTCAGTGCCTTTGACCTCTTGTTTCGCACAGTTTGCAATTTCTGTAGAAGATGATCAGGAATAAGGAGAACCAATGAGCGGCTAACTCGATGTGTTTGGACGGGCACATTGAACTCTGATTTCCCTACAGGAAGAAGAGTTCACCAAAGGCTCAGCGTGCCATGCTGGAACGACATTAGGGCCTGAAGCAATTCTTCGGGTTTGCGGTCAGCTCACAAGAAAGCGAGTTGAGAAAAGGAGATTTTTGGCACTGTAACTCACAATCCTGCAGAGTTTCAAATGACCCCTATCATCCAAAAATTTATTGAAGGAAGGCTGTGAAGAGGACTTGAACGCGACGCAGAATTGCAGAAAACAGATATCAGGGGGTAGATAAGAATTGCTCTGAAAGCGTAGGAAAAGAGGCAGCATTTCGATAGTGATGCACTTGGCCAAAAAGGGCGTATGCGTTTTTTCCTGAATATATTCAGGAAAAAACGCATACGCCCTTTTTGGCCAACCAAGCAAGCCTGCAATGGAAATCCGCACTACAAGCAACTCTCACTTCCCACCGATCAAAAGGGCCCTCCGAAAAAAGGGTAAAATCCAGAGAGGCAGGACAGGCCATGGAGAACCGGCAGCCTTGTTATGCTGATGGGCGGGATGTAAATTGCCAACAGCCACTCTCGAGAAGTGGATGGTGTTTCCTGGAACAAAGAGAAAACTAAGCTAGAGAGCCTAGGGCACTTCCACTTATGGTGCTATAGATTCGGACAATTTAAATGAAAAAGACACAGCCACACCAAAGTTTGGGGCTGCTCTCTTTACGGGAACCTTGACTATGGTACTACTTCAATAGCCCAGAAAGAGAAAAATGGATATAAAAGTTGTGGTACATCCCTACAATGGAATATCACTCAACAATGAAATCAATGGCAACAGACCAGTAGCAGCATAATGAGTGGATTTAGTTACGATGATTCTAAGTGAAATAAGTCACACAGAAAAAGAAACATCATAAGATATCACTAATACCGGGAATGTAAACATGGCTATGCGTGAACTGCATTACAAAACACAACAGAGTCTCACATTTACAAAAGAAACTGATGCTTGCTTAAGGGGAAAGGAGAGTGGGGAGGCTGCATAAAACCAGAGGTTGATATTAGGACAGATACAATTCCATAAGCCAAATATATATTAGACAAGACCTACTCCTCGCTCAACCAAATGGACTCAACACCCCGTATTCAAAACCTAGGAATATACCTGACTATGAAGAAAATTAACACCCATACATTTATAGGTCTCCATAAGAAAATCATTTGTGTACAGCAGCATACACACAGCCGTGTAAATAAGCTAAATCCCCTTATAAAAATAAATATGAAAAAGAAAACACAAGGACTGTGAAATAGAGAGAAATTCTTAAATAAGTCCTTCAGGGCTTGTGTGCAATCTTGGATTTACCACCTCTACATCCACAGCTGTAGGAGAGATAAAGCTGGACACTTGGGGCTGATACTATTGGTGAGGGAATGCAGACCCTTTGACGTAATGGTGCATGGTTCCCATTCCACGGGTCCCAAATCTCCACGTTTAAGGGATTTATCCTTCAGCTAAAATATGCATGGAAAACCCGGAATATGGTCCACGAAGTGATCAGGCAAAGTTTCTAAAACTCATCGCCATTTTCGCCCCCTGGTACTCGAGTTCGCCGTTCCTGAGGCGATATTAACATTCTCCCCACTTGGAGAGTCAGTGCCTTTGACCTCTTGTTTCGCACAGTTTGCAATTTCTGTAGAAGATGATCAGGAATAAGGAGAACCAATGAGCAGCTAACTCGATGTGTTTGGACGGGCACATTGAACTCTGATTTCCCTACAGGAAGAAGAGTTCACCAAAGGCTCAGCGTGCCATGCTGGAACGACATTAGGGCCTGAAGCAATTCTTCGGGTTTGCGGTCAGCTCACAAGAAAGCGAGTTGAGAAAAGGAGATTTTTGGCACTGTAACTCACAATCCTGCAGAGTTTCAAATGACCCCTATCATCCAAAAATTTATTGAAGGAAGGCTGTGAAGAGGACTTGAACGCGACGCAGAATTGCAGAAAACAGATATCAGGGGGTAGATAAGAATTGCTCTGAAAGCGTAGGAAAAGAGGCAGCAGTTCGATAGTGATGCACTTGGCCAAAAAGGGCGTAAGCGTTTTTTCCTGAATATATTCAGGAAAAAACGCATACGCCCTTTTTGGCCAACCAAGCAAGCCTGCAATGGAAATCCGCACTACAAGCAACTCTCACTTCCCACCGATCAAAAGGGCCCTCCGAAAAAAGGGTAAAATCCAGAGAGGCAGGACAGGCCATGGAGAACCGGCAGCCTTGTTATGCTGATGGGCGGGATGTAAATTGCCAACAGCCACTCTCGAGAAGTGGATGGTGTTTCCTGGAACAAAGAGAAAACTAAGCTAGAGAGCCTAGGGCACTTCCACTTATGGTGCCATAGATTCGGACAATTTAAATGAAAAAGACACAGCCACACCAAAGTTTGGGGCTGCTCTCTTTACGGGAACCTTGACTATGGTACTACTTCAATAGCCCAGAAAGAGAAAAATGGATATAAAAGTTGTGGTACATCCCTACAATGGAATATCACTCAACAATGAAATCAATGGCAACAGACCAGTAGCAGCATAATGAGTGGATTTAGTTACGATGATTCTAAGTGAAATAAGTCACACAGAAAAAGAAACATCATAAGATATCACTAATACCGGGAATGTAAACATGGCTATGCGTGAACTGCATTACAAAACACAACAGAGTCTCACATTTACAAAAGAAACTGATGCTTGCTTAAGGGGAAAGGAGAGTGGGGAGGCTGCATAAAACCAGAGGTTGATATTAGGACAGATACAATTCCATAAGCCAAATATATATTAGACAAGACCTACTCCTCGCTCAACCAAATGGACTCAACACCCCGTATTCAAAACCTAGGAATATACCTGACTATGAAGAAAATTAACACCCATACATTTATAGGTCTCCATAAGAAAATCATTTGTGTACAGCAGCATACACACAGCCGTGTAAATAAGCTAAATCCCCTTATAAAAATAAATATGAAAAAGAAAACACAAGGACTGTGAAATAGAGAGAAATTCTTAAATAAGTCCTTCAGGGCTTGTGTGCAATCTTGGATTTACCACCTCTACATCCACAGCTGTAGGAGAGATAAAGCTGGACACTTGGGGCTGATACTATTGGTGAGGGAATGCAGACTCTTTGAGGTAATGGTGCATGGTTGCCATTCCACGGGTCCCAAATCTCCACGTTTAAGGGATTTATCCTTCAGCTAAAATATGCATGGAAATCCCGGAATATGGTCCACGAAGTGATCAGGCAAAGTTTCTAAAACTCATCGCCATTTTCGCCCCCTGATACTCGAGTTCGCCGTTCCAGAGGCGATATTAACATTCTCCCCACTTGGAGAGTCAGTGCCTTTGACCTCTTGTTTCGCACAGTTTGCAATTTCTGTAGAAGATGATCAGGAATAAGGAGAACCAATGAGCGGCTAACTCGATGTGTTTGGACGGGCACATTGAACTCTGATTTCCCTACAGGAAGAAGAGTTCACCAAAGGCTCAGCGTGCCATGCCGCAACGAGATTAGGGCCTGAAGCAATTCTTCGGGTTTGCGGTCAGCTCACAAGAAAGCGAGTTGAGAAAAGGAGATTTTTGGCACTGTAACTCACAATCCTGCAGAGTTCCAAATGACCCCTATCATCCAAAAATTTATTGAAGTTAGGCTGTGAAGAGGACTTGAACGCGACGCAGAATTGCAGAAAACAGATATCAGGGGGTAGATAAGAATTGCTCTGAAAGCGTAGGAAAAGAGGCAGCAGTTCGATAGTGATGCATTTGGCCAAAGAGGGCATATGCGTTTTTTCCTGAATATATTCAGGAAAAAACGCATATGCCCTTTTTGGCCAACCAAGCAAGCCTGCAATGGAAATCCGCACTACAAGCAACTCTCACTTCCCACCGATCAAAAGGGCCCTCCGAAAAAAGGGTAAAATCCAGAGAGGCAGGACAGGCCTTGGAGAACCGGCAGCCTTGTTATGCTGATGGGCGGGATGTAAAATGCCAACAGCCACTCTGGAGAAGTGGATGGTGTTTCCTGGAACAAAGAGAAAACTAAGCTAGAGAGCCTAGGGCACTTCCACTTATGGTGCTATAGATTCGGAAAATTTAAATGAAAAAGACACAGCCACACCAAAGTTTGGGGCAGCTCTCTTTACGGGAACCTTGACTATGTTACAACTTCAATAGCCCAGAAAGAGAAAAATGGATATAAAAGTTGTGGTACATCCCTACAATGGAATATCACTCAACAATGAAATCAATGGCAACAGACCAGTAGCAGCATAATGAGTGGATTTAGTTACGATGATTCTAAGTGAAATAAGTCACACAGAAAAAGAAACATCATAAGATATCACTAATACCGGGAATGTAAACATGGCTACGCATGAACTGCATTACAAAACACAACAGAGTCTCACATTTACAAAAGAAACTGATGCTTGCTTAAGGGGAAAGGAGAGTGGGGAGGCTGCATAAAACCAGAGGTTGATATTAGGACAGATATCATTCCATAAGCCAAATATATATTAGACAAGACCTACTCCTCGCTCAACCAAATGGACTCAACACCCCGTATTCAAAACCTAGGAATATACCTGACTATGAAGAAAATTAAAACCCATACATTTATAGGTCTCCATAAGAAAATCATTTGTGTACAGCAGCATACACACAGCCGTGTAAATAAGCTAAATCCCCTTATAAAAATAAATTTGAAAAAGAAAACAAAAGGACTGTGAAATAGAGAGAAATTCTTAAATAAGTCCTTCAGGGCTTGTGTGCAATCTTTGATTTACCACCTCTACATCCACACCTGTGGGAGAGATAAAGCTGGACACTTGGGGCTGATACTATTGGTGAGGGAATGCAGACCCTTTGAGGTAATGGTGCATGGTTGCCATTCCACGGGTCCCAAATCTCCACGTTTAAGGGATTTATCCTTCAGCTAAAATATGCATGGAAATCCCGGAATATGGTCCACGAAGTGATCAGGCAAAGTTTCTAAAACTCATCACCATTTTCGCCCCCTGGTACTCGAGTTCGCCTTTCCAGAGGCGATATTAACATTCTCCCCACTTGGAGAGTCAGTGCCTTTGACCTCTTGTTTCGCACAGTTTGCAATTTCTGTAGAAGTTGATCAGGAATAAGGAGAACCAATGAGCGGCTAACTCGATGTGTTTGGACGGGCACATTGAACTCTGATTTCCCTACAGGAAGAAGAGTTCACCAAAGGCTCAGCGTGCCATGCCGGAACGAGATTAGGGCCTGAAGCAATTCTTCGGGTTTGCGGTCAGCTCACAAGAAATCGAGTTGAGAAAAGGAGATTTTTGGCACTGTAACTCACAATCCTGCAGAGTTCCAAATGACCCCTATCATCCAAAAATTTATTGAAGGAAGGCTGTGAAGAGGACTTGAACGCGACGCAGAATTGCAGAAAACAGATATCAGGGGGTAGATAAGAATTGCTCTGAAAGCGTAGGAAAAGAGGCAGCAGTTCGATAGTGATGCACTTGGCCAAGAAGGGCATATGCGTTTTTTCCTGAATATATTCAGGAAAAAACGCATACGCCCTTTTTGGCCAACCAAGCAAGCCTGCAATGGAAATCCGCACTACAAGCAACTCTCACTTCCCACTGATCAAAAGGGCCCTGCGAAAAAACTGTAAAATCCAGAGAGGCAGGACAGGCCATGGAGAACCGGCAGCCTTGTTATGCTGATGGGCGGGATGTAAATTGCCAACAGCCACTCTGGAGAAGTGGATGGTGTTTCCTGGAACAAAGAGAAAACTAAGCTAGAGAGCCTAGGGCACTTCCACTTATGGTGCTATAGATTCGGAAAATTTAAATGAAAAAGACACAGCCACACCAAAGTTTGGGGCAGCTCTCTTTACGGGAACCTTGACTATGTTACAACTTCAATAGCCCAGAAAGAGAAAAATGGATATAAAAGTTTTTGTACATCCCTACAATGGAATATCACTCAACAATGAAATCAATGGCAACAGACCAGTAGCAGCATAATGAGTGGATTTAGTTACGATGATTCTAAGTGAAATAAGTCACACAGAAAAAGAAATATCATACGATATCACGAATACCGGGAATGTAAACACGGCTACGCGTGAACTGCATTACAAACACAACAGAGTCTCACATTTACAAAAGAAACTGATGCTTGCTTAAGGGGAAAGGAGAGTGGGGAGGCTGCATAAAACCAGAGGTTGATATTAGGACAGATACCATTCCATAAGCCAAATATATATTAGACAAGACCTACTCCTCGCTCAACCAAATGGACTCAACTCCCCGTATTCAAAACCTAGGAATATACCTGACTATGAAGAAAATTAAAACCCATACATTTATAGGTCTCCATAAGAAAATCATTTGTGTACAGCAGCATACACACAGCCGTGTAAATAAGCTAAATCCCCTTATAAACATAAATTTGAAAAAGAAAACACAAGGACTGTGAAATAGAGAGAAATTCTTAAATAAGTCCTTCAGGGCTTGTGTGCAATCTTGGATTTACCACCTCTACATCCACAGCTGTGGGAGAGATAAGGCTGGACAATTCGGGCTGATACTATTGGTGAGGAAATGCAGACCCTTTGAGGTAATGATGCATGGTTCCCATTCCACGGGTCCCAAATCTCCACGTTTAAGGGATTTATCCTTCAGCTAAAATATGCATGGAAAACCCGGAATATGGTCCACGAAGTGATCAGGCAAAGTTTCTAAAACTCATCGCCATTTTCGCCCCCTGGTACTCGAGTTCGCCGTTCCAGAGGCGATATTAACATTCTCCCCACTTGGAGAGTCAGTGCCTTTGACCTCTTGTTTCGCACAGTTTGCAATTTCTGTAGAAGATGATCAGGAATAAGGAGAACCAATGAGCGGCTAACTCGATGTGTTTGGACGGGCACATTGAACTCTGATTTCCCTACAGGAAGAAGAGTTCACCAAAGGCTCAGCGTGCCATGCCGGAACGAGATTTGGGCCTGAAGCAATTCTTCGGGTTTGCGGTCAGCTGACAAGAAAGCGAGTTGAGAAAAGGAGATTTTTGGCACTGTAACTCACAATCCTGCAGAGTTCCAAATGACCCCTATCATCCAAAAATTTATTGAAGGAAGGCTGTGAAGAGGACTTGAACGCGACGCAGAATTGCAGAAAACAGATATCAGGGGGTAGATAAGAATTGCTATGAAAGCGTAGGAAAAGAGGCAGCAGTTCGATAGTGATGCACTTGGCCAAAAAGGGCATATGCGTTTTTTCCTGAATATATTCAGGAAAAAACGCAAACGCCCTTTTTGGCCAACCAAGCAAGCCTGCAATGGAAATCCGCACTACAAGCAACTCTCACTTCCCACCGATCAAAGGGGCCATCCGAAAAAAGTGTAAAATCTAGAGAGGCAGGACAGGCCATGGAGAACCGGCAGCCTTGTTATGCTGATGGGCGGGATGTAAATTGCCAGCAGCCACTGTGGAGAAGTGGATGGTGTTTCCTGGAACAAAGAGAAAACCAAGCCAGAGAGCCTAGGGCACTTCCACTTATGGTGCTATAGATTCGGAAAATTTAAATGAAAAAGACACAGCCACACCAAAGTTTGGGGCTGCTCTCTTTACGGGAACCTTGACTATGGTACAACTTCAATAGCCCAGAAAGAGAAAAATGGATATAAAAGTTGTGGTACATCCCTACAATGGAATATCACTCAACAATGAAATCAATGGCAACAGACCAGTAGCAGCATAATGAGTGGATTTAGTTACGATGATTCTAAGTGAAATAAGTCACACAGAAAAAGAAACATCATAAGATATCACTAATACCGGGAATGTAAACACGGCTACGCGTGAACTGCATTACAAAACACAACAGAGTCTCACATTTACAAAAGAAACTGATGCTTGCTTAAGGGGAAAGGAGAGTGGGGAGGCTGCATAAAACCAGAGGTTGATATTAGGACAGATACCATTCCATAAGCCAAATATATATTAGACAGGACCTACTCCTTGCCCAACCAAATGGACTCAACACCCCGTATTCAAAACCTAGGAATATACCTGACTATGAAGACAATTAAAACCCATACATTTATAGGTCTCCATAAGAAAATCATTTGTGTACAGCAGCATACACACAGCAGTGTAAATAAGCTAAATCCCCTTATAAAAATAAATTTGAAAAAGAAAACACAAGGACTGTGAAATAGAGAGAAATTCTTAAATAAGTCCTTCAGGGCTTGTGTGCAATCTTGGATTTACCACCTCTACATCCACAGCTGTGGGAGAGATAAGGCTGGACACTTGGGGCTGATGCTATTTGTGAGGGAATGCAGACCCTTTGAGGTAATGGTGAATGGTTGCCATTCCACGGGTCCCAAATCTCCACGTTTATGGGATTTATCCTTCAGCTAAAATATGCATGGAAAACCCGGAATATGGTCCACGAAGTGATCAGGCAAAGTTTCTAAAACTCATCGCCATTTTCACCCCCTGGTACTCGAGTTCGCCGTTCCAGAGGCGATATTAACATTCTCCCCACTTGGAGAGTCAGTGCCTTTGACCTCTTGTTTCGCACAGTTTGCAATTTCTGTAGAAGATGATCAGGAATAAGGAGAACCAATGAGCGGCTAACTCGATGTGTTTGGACGGGCACATTGCACTCTGATTTCCCTACAGGAAGAAGAGTTCACCAAAGGCACAGCGTGCCATGCCGCAACGAGATTAGGGTCTGAAGCAATTCTTCGGGTTTGCGGTCAGCTCACAAGAAAGCGAGTTGAGAAAAGGAGATTTTTGGCACTGTAACTCACAATCCTGCAGAGTTCCAAATGACCCCTATCATCCAAAAATTTATTGAAGGAAGGCTGTGAAGAGGACTTGAACGCGACGCAGAATTGCAGAAAACAGATATCAGGGGGTAGATAAGAATTGCTCTGAAAGCGTAGGAAAAGAGGCAGCAGTTCGATAGTGATGCACTTGGCCAAAAAGGGCATATGCGTTTTTTCCTGAATATATTCAGGAAAAAACGCAAACGCCCTTTTTGGCCAACCAAGCAAGCCTGCAATGGAAATCCGCACTACAATGAAGTCTCACTTCCCACCGATCAAAAGGGCAGTCCGAAAAAAGTGTAAAATCCAGAGAGGCAGGACATGCCATGGAGAACCGGCAGCCTTGTTATGCTGATGGGCGGGATGTAAATTGCCAACAGCCACTCTGCAGAAGTGGATGGTGTTTCCTGGAACAAAGAAAAAACCAAGCTAGAGAGCCTAGGGCACTTCCACTTATGGTGCTATAGATTCGGAAAATTTAAATGAAAAAGATATAGCCACACCAAAGTTTGGGGCTGCTCTGTGTACGGGAACCTTGACTATGGTACAACATCGATAGCCCAGAAAGAGAAAAATGGATATAGAAGTTGTGGTACATCCCTACAATGGAATATCACTCAACAATGAAATCAATGGCAACAGACCAGTAGCAGCATAATGAGTGGATTTAGTTACGATGATTCTAAGTGAAATAAGTCACACAGAAAAGGAAACATCATAAGATATCACTAATACCTGGAATGTAAACACGGCGACGCGTGAACTGCATTACAAAACACAACAGAGTCTCACATTTACAAAAGAAACTTAGGCGTGCTAAAGGGGAAAGGAGAGTGGGGAGGCTGCATAAAGCCAGCGATTGACATTAGGACAGATACCATTCCATAAGCCAAATATATATTAGACAAGACCTACTCCTTGCCCAACCAAATGGACTCAACACCCCGTATTCAAAACATAGGAATATACCTGACTATGAAGAAAATTAAAGCCCATACATTTATAGGTCTCCATAAGAAAATCTTTTGTGTACAACAGCATACACACAGCAGTGTAAATAAGCTAAATCCCCTTATAAAAATAAATTTGAAAAGGAAATCACAAGGACTGTGAAATAGAGAGAAATTCTTAAATAAGTCCTTCAGGGCTTGTGAGGAATCTTGGATTTACCACCTCTACATCCACAGCTGTGGGAGAGATAAGGCTGGACACTTGGTGCTGATACTATTGGTGACGGAATTCAGACCCTTTGAGGTGATGGTGCATGGTTCCCATTCCACGGGTCCCAAATCTCCACGTTTAAAGGATTTATCCTTCAGCTAAAATATGCATGGAAAACCCAGAATATGGTCCACGAAGTGATCAGGCAAAATTTCTAAAACTCATCGCCATTTTCGCCCCCAGGTACTCGAGTTCGCTCTTCCAGATGCGATATTAACATTCTCCCCACTTGGAGAGTCAGTGCCTTGGACCTCTTGTTTGGCACAGTTTGCAATTTCCGTAGAAGATTAACAGGAATAAGGAGAACCAATGAGCCGCTAACTCGATGTGTTTGGACGGGCACATTGAACTCTGATTTCCCTACAGGAAGAAGAATTCACCAAAGGCTCAGCGTGCCATGCCGCAATGAGTTTATGGCCTGAAGCAATTCTTCGGGTTTGCGGTCAGCTGACAAGAAAGCGAGTTGAGAAAAGGAGATTTTTGGCACTGTAACTCTCAATCCTGCAGAGTTCCAAATGACCCCTATCATCCAAAAATTTATTGAAGGAAGGCTGTGAAGAGGACTTGAACGCGACGCAGAATTGCGGAAAACAGATATCAGGGGGTAGATAAGAATTGCTCTGAAAGCGTAGGAAAACAGGCAGCAGTTCGATAGTGATGCACTTGGCCAAAAAGGGCATATGTGTTTTTTCCTGAATATATTCAGGAAAAAACTCATACGCCCTTTTTGGCCAACCAAGCAAGCCTGCAATGGAAATCCGCACTACAAGCAACTCTCACTTCCCACCGATCACAAGGGCCCTCCGAAAAAAGTGTAAAATCCAGAGAGGCAGGACAGGCCATGCAGAACCGGCAGCCTTGTTATGCTGATGGGCGGGATGTAAATTGCCAACAGCCACTCTGGAGAAGTGGATGGTATTTCCTGGAACAAAGAGAAAACCAAGCTAGAGAGCCTAGGGCACTTCCACTTATGGTGCTATAGATTCGGAAAATTTAAATGAAAAAGACACAGCCACACCAAAGTTTGGGGCAGCTCTCTTTATGGGAACCTTGACTATGTTACAACTTCAATAGCCCAGAAAGAGAAAAATGGATATAAAAGTTGTGGTACATCCCTACAATGGAATATCACTCCACAATGAAATCAATGGCAACAGACCAGTAGCAGCATAATGAGTGGATTTAGTTACGATGATTCTAAGTGAAATAAGTCACACAGAAAAAGAAACATCATAAGATATCACGAATACCGGGAATGTAAACACGGCTATGCGTGAACTGCATTACAAAACACAACAGAGTCTCACATTTACAAAAGAAACTGATGCTTGCTTAAGGGGAAAGGAGAGTGGGGAGGCTGCATAAAACCAGAGGTTGATATTAGGACAGATACCATTCCATAAGCCAAATATATATTAGACAAGACCTACTCCTCGCTCAACCAAATGGACTCAACACCCCGTATTCAAAACCTAGGAATATACCTGACTATGAAGACAATTAAAACCCATACATTTATAGGTCTCCATAAGAAAATCATTTGAGTACAGCAGCATACACACAGCAGTGTAAATAAGCTAAATCCCCTTATAAAAATAAATTTGAAAAAGAAAACACAAGGACTGTGAAATAGAGAGAAATTCTTAAATAAGTCCTTCAGGGCTTGTGTGCAATCTTGGATTTACCACCTCTACATCCACAGCTGTGGGACAGATAAGGCTGGACACTTAGGACTGATGCTATTGGTGAGGGAATGCAGACCCTTTGAGGTAATGGTGCATGGTTGCCATTCCACGGGTCCCAAATCTCCACGTTTAAGGGATTTATCCTTCAGCTAAAATATGCATGGAAAACCCGGAATATGGTCCACGAAGTGATCAGGCAATGTTTCTAAAACTCATCGCCATTTTCGCCCCCTGGTACTCGAGTTCGCCGTTCCAGATGCGATATTAACATTCTCCCCACTTGCAGAGTCAGTGCCTTTGACCTCTTGTTTCGCACAGTTTGCAATTTCTGTAGAAGATGATCAGGAATAAGGAGAACCAATGAGCGGCTAACTCGATGTGTTTGGACGGGCACATTGCACTGTGATTTCCCTACAGGAAGAAGAGTTCACCAAAGGCTCAGCGTGCCATGCCGTAACGAGATTAGGGCCTGAAGCAATTCTTCGGGTTTGTGGTCAGCTGACAAGAAAGCGAGTTGAGAAAAGGAGATTTTTGGCACTGTAACTCACAATCCTGCAGAGTTCCAAATGACCCCTATCATCCAAAAATTTATTGAAGGAAGGCTGTGAAGAGGACTTGAACGCGACGCAGAATTGCAGAAAACAGATATCAGGGGGTAGATAAGAATTGCTCTGAAAGCGTAGGAAAAGAGGCAGCAGTTCGATAGTGATGCACTTGGCCAAAAAGGGCGTATGTGTTTTTTCCTGAATATATTCAGGAAAAAACTCATACGCCCTTTTTGGCCAACCAAGCAAGCCTGCAATGGAAATCCCCACTACAAGCAACTCTCACTTCCCACCGATCACAAGGGCCCTCCGAAAAAAGTGTAAAATCCAGAGAGGCAGGACAGGCCATGGAGAACCGGTAGCCTTGTTATGCTGATGGGCGGGATGTAAATTGCAAACAGCCACTCTCGAGAAGTGGATGGTATTTCCTGGAACAAAGAGAAAACCAAGCTAGAGAGCCTAGGGCACTTCCACTTATGGTGCTATAGATTCGGAAAATTTAAATGAAAAAGACACAGCCACACCAAAGTTTGGGGCTGCTCTGTGTACGGGAACCTTGACTATGGTACAACTTCAATAGCCCAGAAAGAGAAAAATGGATATAAAAGTTGTGGTACATCCCTACAATGGAATATCACTCAACAATGAAATCAATGGCAACAGACCAGTAGCAGCATAATGAGTGGATTTAGTTACGATGATTCTAAGTGAAATAAGTCACACAGAAAAAGAAACATCATAAGATATCACGAATACCGGGAATGTAAACACGGCTACGCGTGAACTGCATTACAAAACACAACAGAGTCTCACATTTACAAAAGAAACTGATGCTTGCTTAAGGGGAAAGGAGAGTGGGGAGGCTGCATAAAACCAGAGGTTGATATTAGGACAGATACCATTCCATAAGCCAAATATATATTAGACAAGACCTACTCCTCGCTCAACCAAATGGACTCAACACCCCGTATTCAAAACCTAGGAATATACCTGACTATGAAGAAAATTAAAACCCATACATTTATAGGTCTCCATAAGAAAATCATTTGCGTACAGCAGCATACACACAGCCGTGTAAATAAGCTAAATCCCCTTATAAAAATAAATTTGAAAAAGAAAACACAAGGACTGTGAAATAGAGAGAAATTCTTAAATAAGTCCTTCAGGGCTTGTGTGCAATCTTGGATTTACCACCTCTACATCCACAGCTGTGGGAGAGATAAGGCTGGACACTTGGGGCTGATACTATTGGTGAGGGAATGCAGACCCTTTGAGGTAATGGTGCATGGTTCCCATTCCATGGGTCCCAAATCTCCACGTTTAAGGGATTTATCCTTCAGCTAAAATATGCATGGAAAACCCACAATATGGTCTATGAAGTGATCAGGCAAAGTTTCTAAAACTCATTGCCATTTTCGCCCCCTGGTACTCGAGTTCGCCGTTCCAGATGCGATATTAACATTCTCCACATTTGGAGAGTCTGTGCCTTTGACCTCTTGTTTCGCACAGTTTGCAATTTCGGTAGGAGATGATCAGGAATAAGGAGAACCAATGAGCGGCCAACTCGATGTGTTTGGACGGGCACATTGAACTCTGATTTCCCTACAGGAAGAAGAATTCACCAAAGGCTCAGCGTGCCATGCCGGAACGAGATTAGGGCCTGAAGCAATTCATCGGGTTTGCGGTCAGCTGACAAGAAAGCGAGTTTAGAAAAGGAGATTTTTGGCACTGTAACTCACAATCCTACAGAGTTCCAAATGACCCCTATCATCCAAAAATTTAATCAAGGAAGGCTGTGAAGAGAACTTGAACGCGATGCAGAATTGCAGAAAACAGATATCAGGGGGTAGATAAGAATTGCTCTGAAAGCGTAGGAAAAGAGGCAGCAGTTCGATAGTGATGCACTTGGCCAAAAAGGGCATATGCGTTTTTTCCTGAATATATTCAGGAAAAAACGCATACGCCCTTTTTGGCCAACCAAGCAAGCCTGCAATGGAAATCCGCACTACAAGCAACTCTCACTTCCCACTGATCAAAAGGGCCCTCCGAAAAAAGTGTAAAATCCAGAGAGGCAGGACAGGCCATGGAGAACCGGCAGCCTTGTTATGCTGATGGGTGGGATGTAAATTGCCAACAGCCACTCTGGAGAAGTGGATGGAGTTTCCTGGAACAAAGAGAAAACTAAGCTAGAGAGCCTAGGGCACTTCCACTTATGGTGCTATAGATTCGGAAAATTTAAATGAAAAAGACACAGCCACACCAAAGTTTGGGGCAGCTCTCTTTATGGGAACCTTGACTATGTTACAACTTCAATAGCCCAGAAAGAGAAAAAAGGATATAAAAGTTGTGGTACATCCCTACAATGGAATATCACTCAACAATGAAATCAATGGCAACAGACCAGTAGCAGCATAATGAGTGGATTTAGTTACGATGATTCTAAGTGAAATAACTCACACAGAAAAAGAAATATCATAAGATATCACTGATACCGGGAATGTAAACATGGCTACGCGTGAACTGCATTACAAAACACAACAGAGTCTCACATTTACAAAAGAAACTGATGCTTGCTTAAGGGGAAAGGAGAGTGGGGAGGCTGCATAAAACCAGAGGTTGATATTAGGACAGATACCATTCCATAAGCCAAATATATATTAGACAAGACCTACTCCTCGCTCAACCAAATGGACTCAACTCCCCGTATTCAAAACCTAGGAATATACCTGACTATGAAGAAAATTAAAACCCATACATTTATAGGTCTCCATAAGAAAATCATTTGTGTACAGCAGCATACACACAGCCGTGTAAATAAGCTAAATCCCCTTATAAACATAAATTTGAAAAAGAAAACACAAGGACTGTGAAATAGAGAGAAATTCTTAAATAAGTCCTTCAGGGCTTGTGTGCAATCTTGGATTTACCACCTCTACATCCACAGCTGTGGGAGAGATAAGGCTGGACACTTCGGGCTGATACTATTGGTGAGGAAATGCAGACCCTTTGAGGTAATGGTGCATGGTTGTCATTCCACGGATCACAAATCTCCACGTTTAAGGGATTTATCCTTCAGCTAAAATATGCATGGAAATCCCGGAATATGGTCCACAAAGTGATCAGGCAAAGTTTCTAAAACTCATCGCCATTTTCGCCCCCTGGTACTCGAGTTCGCCGTTCCAGAGGCGATATTAACATTCTCCCCACTTGGAGAGTCAGTGCCTTTGACCTCTTGTTTCGCACAGTTTGCAATTTCTGTAGAAGATGATCAGGAATAAGGAGAACCAATGAGCGGCTAACTCGATGTGTTTGGACGGGCACATTGAACTCTGATTTCCCTACAGGAAGAAGAGTTCACCAAAGGCTCAGCGTGCCATGCCGGAACGACATTAGGGCCTGAAGCAATTCTTCGGGTTTGCGGTCAGCTCACAAGAAAGCGAGTTGAGAAAAGGAGATTTTTGGCACTGTAACTCACAATCCTGCAGAGTTCCAAATGACCCCTATCATCCAAAAATTTATTGAAGGAAGGCTGTGAAGAGGACTTGAACGCGACGCAGAATTGCAGAAAACAGATATCAGGGGGTAGATAAGAATTGCTCTGAAAGCGTAGGAAAAGAGGCAGCAGTTCGATAGTGATGCACTTGGCCCAAAAGGGCGTATGCGTTTTTTCCTGAATATATTCAGGAAAAAACGCAAACGCCCTTTTTGGCCAACCAAGCAAGCCTGCAATGGAAATCCGCACTACAAGCAACTCTCACTTCCCACCGATCAAAAGGGCCCTCCGAAAAAAGTGTAAAATCCAGAGAGGCAGGACAGGCCATGGAGAACCGGCAGCCTTGTTATGCTGATGGGCGGGATATAAATTGCCAACAGCCACTCTGGAGAAGTGGATGGTGTTTCCTGGAACAAAGAGAAAACCAAGCTAGAGAGCCTAGGGCACTTCCACTTATGGTGCTATAGATTCGGAAAATTTAAATGAAAAAGACACAGCCACACCAAAGTTTGGGGCTGCTCTGTGTACGGGAACCTTGACTCTGGTACAACTTCAATAGCCCAGAAAGAGAAAAATGGATATAAAAGTTTTTATACATCCCTACAATGGAATATCACTCAACAATGAAATCAATGGCAACAGACCAGTAGCAGCATAATGAGTGGATTTAGTTACGATGATTCTAAGTGAAATAAGTCACACAGAAAAAGAAATATCATACGATATCACGAATACCGGGAATGTAAACACGGCTACGCGTGAACTGCATTACAAAACACAACAGAGTCTCACATTTACAAAAGAAACTGATGCTTGCTTAAGGGGAAAGGAGAGTGGGGAGGCTGCATAAAACCAGAGGTTGATATTAGGACAGATACCATTCCATAAGCCAAATATATATTAGACAAAACCTACTCCTCGCTCAACCAAATGGACTCAACTCGCCGTATTCAAAACCTAGGAATATACCTGACTATGAAGAAAATTAAAACCCATACATTTATAGGTCTCCATAAGAAAATCATTTCTGTACAGCAGCATACACACAGCCGTGTAAATAAGCTAAATCCCCTTATAAAAATAAATTTGAAAAAGAAAACACAAGGACTGTGAAATAGAGAGAAATTCTTAAATAAGTCCTTCAGGGCTTGTGTGCAATCTTGGATTTACCACCTCTACATCCACAGCTGTGGGAGAGATAAGGCTGGACACGTGGGGCTGATACTATTGGTGAGGGAATGCAGACCCTTTGAGGTAATGGTGCATGGTTGCCATTCCACGGGTCCCAAATCTCCACGTTTAAGGGATTTATCCTTCAGCTAAAATATGCATGGAAAACCCGGAATATGGTCCACGAAGTGATCAGGCAAAGTTTCTAAAACTCATCGCCATTTTCGCCCCCTGGTACTCGAGTTCGCCGTTCCAGAGGCGATATTAACATTCTCCCCACTTGGAGAGTCAGTGCCTTTGACCTCTTGTTTCGCACAGTTTGCAATTTCTGTAGAAGATGATCAGGAATAAGGAGAACCAATGAGCGGCTAACTCGATGTGTTTGGACGGGCACATTGAACTCTGATTTCCCTACAGGAAGAAGAGTTCACCAAAGGCTCAGCGTGCCATGCCGGAACGAGATTTGGGCCTGAAGCAATTCTTCGGGTTTGCGGTCAGCTCACAAGAAAGCGAGTTGAGAAAAGGAGATTTTTGGCACTGTAACTCACAATCCTGCATAGTTCCAAATGACCCCTATCATCCAAAAATTTATTGAAGGAAGGCTGTGAAGAGGACTTGAACGCGACGCAGAATTGCAGAAAACAGATATCAGGGGGTAGATAAGAATTGCTCTGAAAGCGTAGGAAAAGAGGCAGCAGTTCCATAGTGATGCACTTGGCCCAAAAGGGCGTATGCGTTTTTTCCTGAATATATTCAGGAAAAAACCCAAACGCCCTTTTTGGCCAACCAAGCAAGCCTGCAATGGAAATCCGCACTACAAGCAACTCTCACTTCCCACCGATCAAAAGGGCCGTCCGAAAAAAGTGTAAAATCCAGAGAGGCAGGACAGGCCATGGAGAACCGGCAGCCTTGTTATGCTGATGGGCGGGATGTAAATTGCCAACAGTCACTCTGCAGAAGTGGATGGTGTTTCCTGGAACAAAGAAAAAACCAAGCTAGAGAGCCTAGGGCACTTCCACTTATGGTGCTATAGATTCGGAAAATTTAAATGAAAAATACATAGCCACACCAAAGTTTGGGGCTGCTCTGTGTACGGGAAACTTGACTATGGTACAACATCGATAGCCCAGAAAGAGAAAAATGGATAAAGAAGTTGTGGTACATCCCTACAATGTAATATCACTCAACAATGAAATCAATGGCAACAGACCAGTAGCAGCATAATGAGTGGATTTAGTTACGATGATTCTAAGTGAAATAAGTCACACAGAAAAGGAAACATCATAAGATATCACTAATACCTGGAATGTAAACACGGCTACGCGTGAACTGCATTACAAAACACAACAGAGTCTCACACTTACAAAAGAAACTTAGGCTTACTAAAGGGGAAAGGAGAGTGGGGAGGCTGCATAAAGCCAGCAATTGACATAAGGACAGATACCATTCCATAAGCCAAATATATATTAGACAAGACCTACTCCTTGCCCAACCAAATGGACTCAACACCCCGTATTCAAAACATAGGAATATACCTGACTATGAAGAAAATTAAAGCCCATACATTTATAGGTCTCCATAACAAAATCTTTTGTGTACAACAGCATACACACAGCAGTGTAAATAAGCTAAATCCCCTTATAAAACTAAATTTGAAAAGGACATCACAAGAACTGTGAAATAGAGAGAAATTCTTAAATAAGTCCTTCAGGGCTTGTGAGGAATCTTGGATTTACCACCTCTACATCCACAGCTGTGGGAGAGAAAAGGCTGGACACTTGGGGCTGATACTATTGGTGAGGGAATGCAGACCCTTTGAGGTAATGGTGCATGGTTTCCATTCCATGGGTCCCAAATCTCCACGTTTAAAGGATTTATCCTTCAGCTAAAATATGCATGGAAATCCCGGAATATGGTCCACGAAGTGATCAGGCAAAATTTCTAAAACTCATCGCATTTTCGCCCCCTGGTACTCGAGTTCGCTGTTCCAGATGCGATATTAACATTCTCCCCACTTGGAGAGTCAGTGCCTTTGACCTCTTGTTTCGCACAGTTTGCAATTTCTGTAGAAGATGATCAGGAATAAGGAGAACCAATGAGCGGCTAACTCGATGTGTTTGGACGGGCACATTGAACTCTGATTTCCCTACAGGAAGAAGAGTTCACCAAAGGCTCAGCGTGCCATGCCGGAACGACATTAGAGCCTGAAGCAATTCTTCGGGTTTGCGGTCAGCTGACAAGAAAGCGAGTTGAGAAAAGGAGATTTTTGGCACTGTAACTCACAATCCTGCAGAGTTCCAAATGACCCCTATCTTCCAAAAATTTATTGAAGTTAGGCTGTGAAGAGGACTTGAACGCGACGCAGAATTGCAGAAAACAGATATCAGGGGGTAGATAAGAATTGTTCTGAAAGCGTAGGAAAAGAGGCAGCAGTTCGATAGTGATGCACTTGGCCAAAAAGGGCGTATGCGTTTTTTCCTGAATATATTCAGGAAAAAACGCATACGCCCTTTTTGGCCAACCAAGCAAGCCTGCAATGGAAATCCGCACTACAAGTAACTCTCACTTCCCACCGATCAAAAGGGCCGTCCGAAAAAAGTGTAAAATCCAGAGAGGCAGGACAGGCCGTGGAGAACCAGCAGCCTTGTTATGCTGATGGGCGGGATGTAAATTGCCAACAGCCACCCTGGAGAAGTGGATGGTGTTTCCTGGAACAAAGAGAAAACCAAGCTAGAGAGCCTAGGGCACATCCACTTATGGTGCTATAGATTCCGAAAATTTAAATGAAAAAGACACAGCCACACCAAAGTTTGGGGCAGCTCTCTTTATGGGAACCTTGACTATGTTACAACTTCAATAGCCCAGAAAGAGTAAAATGGATATAAAAGTTGTGGTACATCCCTACAATGGAATATCACTCAACAATGAAATCAATGGCAACAGACCAGTAGCAGCATAATGAGTGGATTTAGTTACGATGATTCTAAGTGAAATAAGTCACACAGAAAAAGAAACATCATAAGATATCACTAATACCGGGAATGTAAACACGGCTACGCGTGAACTGCATTACAAAACACAACAGAGTCTCACATTTACAAAAGAAACTGATGCTTGCTTAAGGGGAAAGGAGAGTGGGGAGGCTGCATAAAACCAGAGGTTGATATTAGGACAGATACCATTCCATAAGCCAAATATATATTAGACAAGACCTACTCCTCGCTCAACCAAATGGACTCAACACCCCGTATTCAAAACCTAGGAATATACCTGACTATGAAGAAAATTAAAACCCATACATTTATAGGTCTCCATAAGAAAATCATTTGCGTACAGCAGCATACACACAGCCGTGTAAATAAGCTAAATCCCCTTATAAAAATAAATTTGAAAAAGAAAACACAAGGA